>OX387239.1:56428602-57042270 GCA_947561735.1 Cenchrus americanus
CCTATTAAGGTTTATCCTAGTCTTTAATATCATTCCTTGTCAACCTGGGTTTACCTTTATGTTGGGTAGTACTTGCTTAGCTGCTATACTTTGGGTTATGGTGGACCTAATGAACATTGATGATAAACTTGATTTATTTTGATGCTATATATCTCTGGTTAATACAAGATCACCATGCATTAATTGGAACATGGAGAACCACTCAGGAAAACAGTGCAACCACAAGACATATGGCTCTGTCTTGGCTAATTAATTAGAAACCTTAGTGTTTGGTATGCTTTACCTGAAAGGGGTTAGGGGGTGTCGGTAGTTGGTGTATAGCCCGGCCCTCAGACTGATTTGCTCTATGGTAGCTTCGCAGTCTTGAGAGAGGTTTATGCATTGCGCTGTCATGTAACCTAGCGGGCAGCTTGCACTCGGGAATCTTTGTAAAGGCCTCGTAGCGTCCCTATGCAATCACACCTCGGTAGTGTGGTATGATGCCTGATCAGCATCGCGTGGTTGGGTTTGAAGTTCTTTGAACTTTTACGCAACTTGTGGGTAAATATGTACAACCTTTGCAGAGTGTAAAACTAATCGATTAGCCGTGCTCACGGTCAAGAGCGGCCAGGACCCTCACATGATAACTAAACTTGAAGATGGACTTAAATTGTGGTTTCTGGCTTGCCATATTCTTATGGTGTATCTTAACTTTATACTTAATGTGGGTTGGTACATACTTATACTTTATTAGTAATCAGGTGCTAATAAATTTGACCAACTAAAATGCTAAATGCTTAAAGCCTAGTCCACTATAAAGTCTTGCATTCATACTTTCCCCACACTTGCTGAGTACGACAAGTGCTCACCCTTGCTATAATAATGTTGCTCAGAAAGTGGAAGATGCGATGAAGCTGCTATGAAGATGTTGTTGATGCTAGGCGTACGCAGCCCTCAGTCGATTGCTTGTGGAGTTGGCGCCTCTGTTTCCAGGATTAAGCAGTATAACTCTGATAGAATAGTAAGTCGCTTATGATTTTATACGTGATACTGCCGATGTTATTCACTTATGTCTACTATATGCATGAAACTTGATCCTGGCATGCATATAGGTATGCACTTGGTTTGTTTTTCTAAAACCAGGTGTGAAAGTTTGGAGCAAAGGTTTTTCATAGGAAAAGGGGAGGAAAGCAAAGCGGAGGAAAGGAAAGGAAGATGAATGGAGTGTTTGGGACAAAGGAAACAACTCAACCCTTTCCTCTGGAATACTGTAGCAGCAACGTGATTTCACATGAAAGAAAACATCTACTCCCACCTCTGGTTTTCACTTTCCTTCGGTGGAAGCCGAAAGCACCTATGCCATTAACTCAAGGGTTAATGGGAAATATGCCATTACAATTTATGAAATTGGATATATGCCATCACAGTTCAACCAAATGCCAAAATTGAATGACAAATTTCCAATATCGTTCTCAGTTGCAATGACAAATTTCTATATCACTCTGAATTGCAATGACAAGTCTCTACGCGTGGTTGAATTGCAATGGCAAATTTCCAATTAGGTGTTTTTAATGGCAGATTTCCAATCTTTGAAAATTGTAATGGCATATTCCAATTAACCCTTAACTTCAACTGGATAGGGGTGATTAGCTATCCGCAGCCTTCTGCCTGCAGAAGGTGAATTTGGTCCCCTATCCTTGCTCCCTCGCTGGCGCCTGACGCCAGGTGCTCCTGAAGCAGGGCTGCTGCATCCCTTGCTGTTCTGCCATGTACCTAGACATCTCTGCCTGTGTTGAAGAGGAGAGAAGAATATTGCTCTATCTACGGACGGGAATGAAGAGGAGATAGACGTACTGTTAACACCAAAAATTGGTACAAGGAAAAGACTGACATGTGAGCCAAATTCGGCAAGAGAACACCATTCGGCAGGAGGTTTTCCTCAAAGCATTCGGTAGAGGCGTCTGCGGTCGGGAGTACATCGTCATTCGGCAGGAGAGCTGTTCCACGGATGAAAGCGGAAGCATTCGGGAGTGTGTGATGACGTGGATTGGATACAAAGAAGGAGATGAGTTGATGATGGATACGAGACGGACATGACGCCATGGTGTTGATTTTAGGTAATAAATATTGTAATCGTGGTCGACTAGGAGTCATGTTAGAACCAGGGTATAAATATAAACCCTTAGTGTTTGTAATAGGGATCGAACAATTTCACAACAAACCGGCCCCGTGCCAACTTTCGAGTCCTTCTAGTCATGTCGTCGAGTTCTTCGAGAGGAGCCATCGATCCGTCGACCTCCGTAAGTACCGGCAACTTTGTATCATGTCTAGTATCATGTGGTGGATTTAGATCGTGATGCAAGTAGTCTTGTTACCATTCTTAGTATCATGTGGTGGATTTAAGCTTGGTTTAATAAGGTTTCCTTGTTGGATCATGAGTCATGCGGTAGGCTAAGATCTAGCTTGGAGCTAGTTATCGGCTCTATTAGATTTGGCAAGATCTAATAGATTCATTAAATTACCATGTGTTGCTCTGAATTTTACTTTTTGTGTTTAATTCATGTAACACTCTTATTGCCCAATTTAGATTGATTAGATTCGGCTCTATCTTGTTTGTGATCCACGTGTTGCACGCTCAAGTCTTTGGCTTGACGTGGCAAGCAGGTCATGCGTTCTCTATAGCCGAATTCGGATCAATCTAGATTGTCACGTGTTGCGGGTTCAAGCTTGTTGATCTTGCATAGATCTTGACAGAACCGGGTATCATGCGGTAGATGCAGGTTTTTTTTGGATTACCTTAGAGCTAGTTATCCAGTGGACTAGAATTCAATTCAATCTGATAGATTTATCATCCTTGGCAATGTTTGTTCCTTCTCCACGGAACCCGATTCGGCTGTACAACCGTATTCGGTAGTTCCCTCACGAGTGAAGCATGTTCATGAGTTTGCTTTAAATAATGTATGCTTTTAGCCTTCCATGTTTAGATTGTATCATGCGGTGGATTGATCTATTCTTGGTTGGTGGTGTGATTTCAAACAAGTTGTATCATGCGGTGGATTAACTTGTTTGATGTCATGCTTGACGGATTTGAAAGTACCTAGACACGCGGTAGACTAGTGCTTTTGGCCTATGCATGCCTGTTTACTGCAAATTCATGATCATGCTTCGCTTTTATTTAATTTATCATACTTTATCCTTAATAATCGGTCATGGTTACGTGTTGTAACGTTGTTTAAATAAATACCGATTTTTCGTCATGCTTACGTTATACATCCGGCAGTGCTCTGTTTACACACTTTATCAATTCCCGTATGATGTTTAAATTGCTGACAAATAGCTTGTTTGTAGCTATATGTCGTTCTAACTGGCTTTATAGCCGTAAATACGGAACTATCTGGTACCACTCGACAAGTTCCAGGTTTTATCTAACCGTTTTCATCCTTTGTCAGTTTTTAGGGAAAAAATTGACTGGCACACTTCCGGATTTCGACGCCCAGGCCACGTGTGAGAAGCCAGCTAATCTGGCTTGCTGTGTGCTTGGCATGAGGTTCTGATTTTACGTCAACACGTACAATGTGTTATGAATCAAGTTTAATGTGGCCAATTAATGGAGAGGAGTAGAGGATGGAGAGCAGAGAAGTGGGAGATATGGAGCAGAGTAAATACTGTATTTACTCTCCTCCAAATGCTCATCTATAAATAGGGGTCCTTTGCCCCTTTGTAAATACACACACCAGTGAAAGAGAATAATACTAGAGCTCCTCCCTCTCTACTCTATCTATGTGTGCTTGTGCTCCCTGTGTTCTGTGTGCCCCCAAAGAAACTGATTCCTAACACGTTATCAACACGAATTCTACCGAGCTAAGAAGGTAAAGAAGTCAGGAATCAGTTCTTCTACCTAAGTACATACACACATATGTATCACTGCACAAATCCTTTCTGGTGTCGTTGGTGCCTCGGCAGCGCCCGGTGACATGTAGGCGGCTCAGCCGTCGTCACTGTCCTCCGCCGAAGACGACCAGAGCGATGCAAGGAAGGCTCTGCCTCCGCTCGCCATGGAACAGCCCCGACGTGCCGAACCACCACCGTCCTGAAGACGAGGGCAGATCGGGCAGCCGCCGTCCTGAAGACGTGCAGCCACCACGCCCATGAATGAGCCGGGCCGGCAGGCCCGGAGAGCCGGCCGGACGGCCGCCACGACCATGCGGCCCCCACCGCCTTGGGCGCGCGACCCACGCCGCCGCAAGCGCGGGTGCGGACCCACACACGCGGCCGCCGGACACCGCCGCCACGCGGGCGCCGCCGCATGTAGGTGCTCGGCCCCCGCCGCCGCCGTGAACCGCGCGCGCGGCGTGCGGGCCGCCGGCGGTAGGGCGACGCGCGCCAAGACGCGGCACGCGGCCGCCGAAGTCCCGCACCCCCACACATCCGCCGCCTACCGAGGGTGCGCACCGCCCCGTCGCCGCCGGGCGCGGGCGCGCGCGCACCGCCGCGGACACGCGGCCCCCGCCGCGGGCGCGCATGGCCCCGCCGGCGCCGCCGCCATGCGCCCCTCCCCACCGGCCGTCGCGGTCGCGTGGGACCCACCACCGCCGGGCCCGGGCGCGCCGCACCACAGACGCCGAGGGTGCGCGGCCCCCCTCCGCCGGCGCACGCCGCGCGAGAGCTGCCCCGCCGCCGTGTGAGGGAGCGGCTCCACCGGCCGCCGGTCCTGGACGCCCCTCCCTATCCCCTGCGGTGTGCGCTGAATTTTAGGGTTAGGGTTATACTCCTCCCTTTTATCTATCCAGACGAATGAATCTGAGCCGCTCATCGTGATTGAAACGACCCGGATTTCCGCGAACGGAACCCCGGATCTTAGCACCTCGGTGGTAGTCCCAGGAGGGCTACCACGTGCCATCCCTGTCTCAGCGATTCCAAAATCCATACAGAAAGATAAAAACAGTAAGGTAGAGTACATCATTTATTTTATTACATTAATCAGAGTACATCTCTTCGGCTCATGCCGGGTACAAGTCCATCGGGACTGAATCAAACATAAATAAAACGTCTAGCAGCGGCTCCATGAAAGCGCGGGAAACTCCATCTCCGCAGGCAGCTCAAGTGTAGGAAGAGCTCTAGTCCACCCAACCGTCGTTGTCGAAGTCGTAGTCCGGCTCTGCGTCAGAGGCATCAGGGTCTACCCGATAAGCGGGTAGGTCATGTCAGCTTCCCAACAAAGAGGCAAAAGCGGTGTATATTCTACTATGCATGAGTCATCCCTAATCTGGCTGTAGAAAGCTTAAGCAAAGCAGCAGTGCAACGTACAAGGTAAGCAGAATACAGCTAGGAGGTCCACACCTCGGGGAAGCTTCCGCTTCCGAGGTCCACACCTCAGGGGTCCACACCCCGCTCAAGGAATTCCACACCGAAACACCGGATCTCAACCACGATCCAGAACCCAACTCTCATCTGCGATGTGGGGCCCACCTGCCCCTATCCCCACATCTCAACGGCCGAAGCCGGGCTCACACACTCGGGGGAGAGAAGAAGCACAAGAGAAGTGTAGCTAGTCAGGTGAGAGATCGAAAGACTGTCCATAACCAGTGGACACGGACTATAGCTATAGGTTTAACACTCGCGAGAGGTTGTACAACCGTACCCGCCCGAATAGGACCGGAACCGGCCGTCACCGTGTCCGACCCTACCATACGGCCGAAGCCCAAGTAAGTGGATAGTACCCTCCCGCGTCTCCGAGCTCGGCCCAGCCTTCGCGGCGAGCTCATACTACCCGCGAGAGGTCCCTCGAAGCTGTGGAACCCTTCCCCGGCCTCGCCAGGGAAAAGTCTACTAAGGAGGGAACGACCCCTCCCGACACGATCACACCGATCCTCCTACAGGAGGGGTGCTATCCACTACCAGTCTCACCCCGCACCCCCGCCCAATACAAGGCGGGCGGTCTGTACGTAAATAGTCATTCGAAACAAGGTCAACTGACGATCGGTCCTTAAGGGGCCGAGAGCGAGCACTCACCAACTCCATCCCACACGACACGACCCTCGGGTAAGAGGCCAGATCGCATCTTCCCTCGGCAGCCGTTCACAAGTAACCAAGCGGCTCGCTCCCGCCAAAACACAGCAAGGAGGTACGCACCCAGAACGCACGCTAGAAACACACCGAGATACCCACATCTCAGTCCAAGCCCAGAATACCATCCATAATCAAGCAACAAAAGTATGGATTGTTGAGGTAAGGGACTAGCTAGGGGTCTGTAGCTAGTCCCGCAGGTAGTAGAGCAAGGAAACAGGATATATCAAAACATCAAGGCATGGCTAGTAAACGGGTTATGCAATTCATCAGATCAATACATTAAAGTAAAGCACTAGCAGCTATTTAACAACATGGGATCTACATGGTTGGGAGTGACATGGCACCTTCGTTGCCGTTGAAGCAGTCGCTGTCTGGAGCAGTGTACTCGGGGTCCTCCACGTCCTCCTGGTCGAAGCTCGGGTCTGCGGCACGAGATTCGACGCGAAAATAAGACAACGGTGCACATCTAAGCAATAACTCCAATTAAGAACCAATTTAGAAGATCCAAAAGAACCCAAACTACCTACAATTAGCAAGGTTTCGCAAATACGGATTTATAGAAATTAGTTTTGTATTTTTTTGAGCTCCCTAGAATTAGTTATGAATTTTTAAAGGTTAAAAACATTTTCTGGAATTTTTAAACAGAAAAGAAAAGGGGGTTTTCAGAAAATACGCTGCTGACGTCAGCATGACGTCAGCCTCTCGGGTTTAACAGGCTGCAAAAGGCCAGATACGATGCTGGGCCGTGGGTGGCCCAGCGGGTCCGGTTCAGAACAGAAACGTGGTTCCGGCCCAATCTTGGCCCATGCGTCGCAGCCCAGCTAGCAACCGCAGAAGTCTGGAAAACACCCTTTTATACCCAACTGCGCTGGACCGACGGCCTGCTAGGAAAAACAGACTGGGCTTAAGGCCCGTTTCCAGCCGGCGGCCCACCCCCAGGTGAAGCGGGTTCAAGTTATCACATGCACCCCAGGTGCTCGCCAATATGCTAGACGGCGCGGCATCACCGCTGCGCGCGCGCGTCGCCGGCGCCGGTCCGCGGGCGGCAAGCGCCCGGCCTCCGTCACTCTCAAGTCGAAGCGCACGACTCGACTCGGCACGCGGGGTGTGCCGCCGGACGGCGCTCGCATCCGTGGCCTCGCGCACGGCGGGCGCGCGTCGTCCCGTAGCCGGCACGATGCCTCCGCCGCCGCGCGACGGTCCCAACCCCCACCCGCAAGCAAACACGGGTCGAAGCCCGTACAACCACACGTGCCCCGCGCGTCCCCGGCTCGTTCGCCGGCGCGGCCGCCCGGTACCCGCAGCGCACCGCGGCGGCGACATGGCGCGCGCACCCGCCTCGCACACCAAGCCGGGCGCGAAGGCGCGCACTCGCAACAAAGCCCACGGCACGAAGGCCGGTTCACGGCACGACGGCGCACGCCACCGCGGCGGCTCGCCCGCAGACGCGTCGCGGCGTGATTGACGACCCCCGCACGCCGGACTAGAGGCGCGACGCGCGTTCGGCGTGAAGCACGACGCGCGCGGCGCGGGGTGGCCCTCGGCCCATACCAAAGAAAACCGCCCCGGGACCCAAACTTGGCGAGAACACCGAGTCGACGCGACTTGGGGTAGCCACGGCCCCGGTGCCCCCGCCGGCAAGGAGTGACGCGGCGTCGCCCATGGGGAGACGGCAGCGCGACGCGCTCGGCCACTGGCGGCTCGAAGGCACGCCCACACACAGAGACAAGGCAAGGAAACGGCGCAAGGGGAAAGGATGGCCACGACGCTCACAGCGGGTCGGCGGTGTAGTCGAAGCCGGGTCGTGAACGTCGATGGCGTGGCGTAGCAGGCGCTCCCGGCGGTGCACGGTCCTCTGCTCCGGTCCGGCTCCTCCTCGGTCACGTACGGCGCCCCTCCTCGTCCGGCTCCTAGCGTACTCGTCACTCCGCGGCGGCGACGCGCGGCGGCGGCGCGGCTCACCAGCCCCCCACCGCTCCTCCACCTCTTCTCCCACCTTCCCCCCTTCCTCTTCCCCTTCGGCGGCGCTGCTCTGGAAAGAAGGCAAAACCCCAATGCGGGTTGGTGGCGGAGGACGACCGCCCCTTGCTCTCCTCCCGTTGCTTTTGAATCCCCCGGCGCCGCAAGGCAGGGCGAAATCCCGAGGCTACCCCAGCTGGGTCCGCCCGGGCGGTCGTGGTGGCGCCGCCTGCCCTCGCTGTGCATCCTTGGACACCGAGGCATGGCGCGGGGGCAAAAGGGTACTTCCCTTCCCCGGCCCCGGCTCGAGTTCGCGCGCGGCGCGCCCAACCCCTTGGCGTGCGTGCCGGCCGGGCGACCCGGCCGTGCCCCCGTCCCGCGAGCTGGTGTGGCTAGACCGGCGGCGCGCTAAGGGCGGCTCGGTTGACCAGCGCCGGAGTCAAGCGGAAAGGGGAGAAAGGGAAGAGAGGTGAGGGAAACAGAGACCGCCATGCGGGGTCCACGCGCCGGTGACAGAAAGAGAGGGTGAAGCGGCGCGGGTTAGATGGGCTGAATGATGGCACGGGTTGGGCCGCTGCAAAGCAAAGGAAGGAAGAAAGCGGCCCAACTCACATGTTTGTCATCTTGCAAATTAAAGAATTAAGCTTTGAACTAGGGTTTGAAATAGAGTTTGAATTTGTTTCCCTCTCAAATTCAAACTACACACATTTGAACTCCAAATAAACCAGAGAAAAACCAACTCACATATTTTACCATATTTTAAATATATGTTTTATAAATGGGCTAAATTGGTGGAGAATTTAGAGAAGGGCTAGCAATTTGGTTCAAAAATTGATAGCACTCAAATTCACGCAAAAAGTTTTAAATTTTCGCAAAATTTACACACCTAAATTCCTGGGTTGTTACAGTGATGAACCGCCACGAATGGCCAGGCTCGCGCGGGCCTAACAGGTCGGTCCAAGGGGGCAGCAAAATGGGTCCAGAAGGCCAATCCTGAGCTGGGATGTATAAAACCTGTCGTTTTATGCGAATGTAGTGGCCCCAAGCCCACTATAATACCCAAATACGCGACCCGAAGTCCATAAAAATACTGGTGGCCTGAAGCCCACTATATTATTTCAGTTATTGCATTTATTTATATCCTGCAATTTATTTATTTATTTACCGCGTTATTTAAATTCTTGCGTATTTACTTTATCGCAATATTTTATTCAATACTAATGTAATCCTGAAGATTACACCTGGGAAATTATTGTACGGTCCTGAAGACTATACAAAGTTGTAATCCTGAAGATTACACACCGACATTGACTCCCCTGTACATTCATTGTGCAGGTATGCCGGACATCGCAAAGAGGGAGTTCGAGGTGCTTGCCGTGGACGGAAGCAACTACCTCACTTGGGCTACCGACGTCGAGATCAAACTCGACGGCATGAGCCTCGATCATACCATTGTCCAGCCTGAAGCTGGCAAGGATGAGCGCACAAAGCCTGATAAAGCAAGAGCGTTGCATTTTCTGCGACACCATCTCCACCCAGACCTGAAGTCTGAGTATATGACGGAGAGAGATCCGCTTGTTCTATGGCAGTCCCTGAAGGACCGCTTCAGCTAGCAGCTGACGATTGTGCTCCCTAGAGCACAACAAGCTTGGATCACCCTACGCTTCCAGGACTACAAGTCTGTGGCAGCGTACAACTCTGCTTTGCACAGGATTGTGACCAAAATGCGTCTATGTGGCCAGAAGATCACTGACGCTGATATGATCGAGAAGACCCTATCCACCTTCCACCCCGGCAATATAGTACTGCAACAACAATACAGAAACTCAAAGTACCAGAAGTACTCTGAGCTGAGTGAACTACTATCGGTGGTTGAACAACAGAATGAGGTGCTCATGAGCAACCATTCTACCCGGCCCACTGGTTCTATGGCTGTGCCTGAAGCACATGCTTCCGTTGTTGAGAGGTCTCGCAACTGGAAATGGGGCTGGGGAAAGGGGAAATGGAAGGGGAAAAGAGGTGCCTTGTTCAAAGGAAAAGGGAAAAGGAAGCCCAGGGGTAGATCCGAACCCGAGAAGGAAAGAGGTGACCATAGTGGGGAAGAGCAGGGAAAATGCTATAGATGCGTAGCAAGGGGACATTGGTCTCGCAAATGCCGCACCCCAAACACCTCGTTGACCTCTACCAACAGAGCAAGAATAAGGGGAAAGGTCAACCTGAGTCCCACTTCATCACTGAGCCTGAAGCTCAGAAGCGTGATGACGTAGTCATCAACGCAAACGATAAAAACGTCCATATGGACGGAAGTGAGGAAAACCTTCTCGATGACATGGATATTTTTGGGGACCTGCAGTATTCTCCAAAATAGCATGTCAATGCGATGTAGAGTTTGGCCATGCTCCTGAAGAGCATTTGTAACAAGGTCCAAACTTATGTAATATATTTCCCAGGAATAATATAATGTTGTTTCATTTATGTTATGTACCTTATGTTAAATACTTGTTTTTATTATTATGGTATTTAACAGAGCCTGTGGGAACCGAATGGCCGAAGCGGAGATCTGTTTTGTTGACAGTGGGACCACCAATACAATTCTAAGGGAAACCAGATATTTCCAAACATTAACAAAGAAAAGTGGAAATATTATGACCATTGCCGGAAGCAATGCTCATATTGTGGGCACCGGAAGTGCCACAATGGTTCTCCCCATGGGTACCCAAATCTTTGTGAAGGATGCAATGTTGTATCCCAACTTGAAGCGCACGCTTTTGAGTTTCAAAGATATCTATGCGAATGGTTTCCATGTCGAAACCGAGATCGAGCATGGTATTGAATACTTGCTCATTACTAAATTCGACGGGTACCAAAAAAGAGTGGTGGAAAGACTCCCTTCATCGCCATCGGGTTTGTACTATATGTACGTTAAACCCACAGAAGAGTATGTTGCGATGAAGACCATATTTCGAAACATAGAATCGTTTCGAATATGGCATGACCGTTTGGGTCATCCGGGGTTGAGTATGATGAGAAGGATCATCAACGATTCTGCTGGCCATGATGTTAGAAGCTTCCCAAATCCTGAAGATTTTATTTGCACCGCATGTGCAAAGGGAAAGCTAATCACTAGATTAGGGATGAGTCACCTGTGTTGCTGCAAAGGATACAAGGTGACATTTGTGGACCTATTCAGCCCCTGTCGGGCCCGTTTAGGTACTTTATGGTATTGATTGATGCGTCTACCATATGGAGCTATGTGGACCTGTTGTCCACGAGAAACCATGCTTTCTCCAAGCTCATCACCCAAATAATCAGGCTAAAAGCAAGTTTTCCTGATAACCGCATCCAGTCCATTCAAATGGATAATGCTGGTGAGTTCAGGTCGAAAGCCTTTGATGATTATTGTTTAGCCATGGGCATTAAGGTAGAGCATTCAGTACCTCATTGTCGGTGTTTTAGACCGGCAACCTACTACGGGGAGTACCCGAAGTAGATGATTGTGACTCGCCGAGATCGGTAACTCGAAGGAAGAGACACGTGGCACACAATTTAGACAGGTTCGGGCCGCGAGGTGCGTAATACCCTACGTCCTGTATGCTGCGTAGCTCTGGATTGATAGGGCACGATTACAAGATGGTGCAATAGTGCGCCGTGGGTTGTAGGGAATTGTATGAGGTGATCCTGAGATCGGTCCCTGCCTCGCCTTATATAGTCCGGGAGGCAGGGTTACAAGTCGGAGTAGGGAGAGAGTACTAGTCGAGTACGTCTAGGAGTCCTCTATACAGTGCGGAACATGTACAGATCCCTAACCGAGTACTACTCCTGTGTAGTCCTTGTGCTCCACGCCTTCAGGTGCCGTGCAGCGCAAGCCGGGTAGTCCCAGGGGCCCACCGAGTAGTCGGTCCTAGTACCCACCGATGCAGTGGGCCCAGGGAGGTCCATACGACAAGCCCCCGAGTACTTTGTAGTCGAGAAGGATAGCTTCAAGTAGTCTTGACGGCCTTAACGAGTAGTCCTCAAGCGTCCCTGAGGGCTACAAGTCAAAAGTCCTCAAGATCCCGAGGCTAGAATGTACTCCAGCTGATGTTTGAGCAATCTTGAAGTCTTCTCGAGTAGTCCCAAGCGTCCTCGAAATCTGCCTTCGAAGGTCTTCAAGAAATGCCTATCTTGTCTTGAAACCGGAGCCGTTATGGAGATGCGATTTGCAGAACCGCACTCCTCATGGAGTAGCCCCCAAGCCTCGAGCCGCGGGCTCTGGCTGAGGGTCCATCTGAAATCTTGGCAAGAAAATCCCGAAAAATCCGGAGAGAAAAAACCGAAGGACACGTGGCACGGAGCCCCCGAGCCTTGAGTCGAGTACTTCCTCTCGAATTGAAGGGTCTTCTCGGAGAATGTGTCCTGAGATGCTGTTGAGACTAGCCGCTTCCCAGGTGGTCGAGTAGAAGAAGCCGAGCCCCCGAGGTGAGGCGCGTCGACTAGTAAAATACGAAGAGACACGCGCAGCCGCTGAGTCAGCCGCGCGTGGACTTATCCAGCCGCCCGTTGCGGAGGCGATTTGGCTTATAAATAGAAGCCAAAACCCTTAGGGTTTTTCACCCAAGTGAGCCGCAGTCATTTCCATTTGAATCTAGAAGCAAATCCACTCCCAGCAGCCTGCCGCCGCCGCAGTAGATCTGAGCGCATCGCCACCCGAGGCCTTTAGGGTAGCCCCCGAGCGGATGCGAGTGAAAACTCCTTGCACTTGGAGAATGAAGCCGTCGCCGTCGAAGACGTCCAAGGCCGGCGGGAAGAAGAGGAGCCGTGCAGAGGCCACCGCAGCCGCCACTGATGCGGCGCCGCCCCTGTCTCCACCACGCGCTGATCCAAGCCGCGAGTGGAAAAAATCAAAGGTCAAGACGGAGGACCGCCGACCCCCGCCGAACAAAGTGGGTTCATCAGGGAGAAGGAAGTCGACATGTGGAGATCCGCCGCAGGAGATCCTTATCCGATGGAGAAGGCTGAAGACGAAATCCCGATGTTCTCGCGCTTCGTGGAGCGTGGTCTTGCGCTCCCAGCAAGCGACTTCTTCAAGGGGCTGCTCGGGTACTACGGCATCGAGTACCTCAACCTGAACCCCAACGGCATCTTCCACACGTCGGTCTTCGTCCACTTCTCGCGAGGCCTTCCTCGGAATCAAGCCGCACCGGGTGCTCTTCCGAAGTTCTTCCGCGTCAAGCCACGCCCCGGTGCCTCCAACCCCGCAGTAGTCGGAGGAGCCGGGATCCACCGAGGGAAGATGCCGCGGATCGCACTGCACGGCGTACAAGCTCGTGGACTCCAACACGGACTGGAAGACGAGGTGGTTCTACATCACCAACCACCCCCCTGGCCTGCCGAAGCCAAGCGGACGGCAGCCCGGCCTGCATCGCGAGTGGTGGAACACAGAGCCCACCATGCGGGAAGGGATCCAGCTCCCCGAGCCGCTAGCACGCATTCGAGTGCTCGAGAGAAGCCGGACCGAGGGCCGAGCACGTGGCCTTCGGTTTCATGGAAGCGCGAGGATCCAGCCGCTGATGGCGCGGGATACGCTGGGCTTCGAGTACACCGGCGACGACGACTCGTCGCGGATGCCGGGGGGCGAGTTGGACGACAACGACATCATCGAGAGGTTGTCGCACATCTTTAAGGACATGCCGCCGTACACGGCGTGCCCGGTCGAGGAGTACTCCGCCGCGTGCCCGCCCAACGAGGTGAGTAGCCTTACCCCCCTCGTCGAGTAGTGAGTACTTGTAGTAGAGTTGCTAACGCCTTGTGTCTTTGCGCAGGATGATCTGAAGCGGTTTGTCTCCGAGCCACAGCCGCCACCGAGCGGGATCGAAATCCCGGAGGAGGGGAAGGTGAGGGAGCGCTGCGAAGTCGGCGAAGGCGACGACACCGTCATCGTGGAGGATACCACCGATGACGACGACGAAGACGAAGAGACTCTTCAGGACCGCTTCCAGCTGCGGTCGAGGTTTAGCCGTCCAGGCTTGCCTCATGTTCCACTTGTTCAAGACCCTCCGGCTAGCCCGGAGGCTAGCCTTGCTGCGCCGCCGCGGAAGCCGCGCAACCCCACCAAGAAGCGGGTGGCGAAGAAGATGAAGGTCTCAGAGACCACGCCTCCGGAGGTAAGTTATCTTGAGCAGAGTAGTCGAGTACCCAGTGTTCGAGTACAGTGCTGACGAGTAGTCGTTCTTTTTGTGCAGGAGGTGCCGTCAACGGAGCCCGTCGAAGAGGGCGACGAAGGCGTGTGGAACCCGGTGGGGGAACCGGCTGGAAGCCGAAGTCTAGCCCCCACTGTCGAAGAACTCCGGCGCGGTGGAGCGCCGACCCCCGCTCCGGCGGAGAGAGCAGAGGACCCGTGGCCGCCACCGTTGAAAGGGTGGTAGCCTCTGGAACGCAGGAGACGTCTGCACCGGCCGCCGCCACCGTGGAGGAGGCAGTAGCCGAAGAGGCGGAAGAAGAGACGCCCGCCGAGGGTGGACTGGTTGACATTGCCAGCATCCTCGGTGCTACGGCCGTGACCATCGTCCGGTCGAACTTGTAAGTACCACGTCCTCACGAGTAGTACTCGCTGCAGTAGTTGATTTGTCTGACGACCCTCTGTGAATACTTTTGCAGAAAATCCACAGATCTGAGCTGGGACGGGGAAGAGCCCTCGACAGCGGAGGCAGGAGAAGTCGCGCCGCCCGTTGAGGCTCAAGCCGTGACTGAGCCCCCGGCTACCGAAGCGCCGCTGCCAGAGGCGGTCGTAGTCGAAGGTGAGTACCCTTCTTGAAGCTGTAGAACTCCAGGACGAGTAGTCATAGGTACTGATGCACGTGTTGTTTGTTTGGCAGGCGCTGAAGGAGGTGACATCCCTGCAGGGGTGCCCATGCAGGAGTTGACACCAGAGGTCCCGGAGGCTGCGGAAGGAGCCCCCGAGCCCGTGGGGGAAGTCGTTGAGAAGTCCGCCGGGGGAGAAGCGGCCACCACGTCGCCAGGGGTTGCCCTGGAGGTGGCTATCCGATCCTCTGAGATCCAAGACGCGGAACCCATACGGTCTGCGCCGATGACGGAGGCTACGTCGAGTAGCCGCGGCGGGATTGAACTTCTGGCCGACGATCTTGTCGAGCCGGCGACGGTAGCCCAGCACCTGGAGGCGATCCGGCGAGCCGAACAGTGGATGAAGGTACGTAGCCGTAGCCTCCCGAGTAGTCAATCCTTTGCTGTTGAGTACTCTTCTTGACTTGAGCTTGTCTTGTGCAGGACGTCGCGGAGCGATCCCGCGAGAAGTCGAACCTGCTGCAAGGTTACGGCGACACCGTGCTCCGAGCCGAGGCCCTGGAGGAGCAGCTCGTGAAGTCGCGGAAGCACGAGGCCGCCATGCAGTCGAAGCTCGACGCCGCCTTCGCCAAGTACCACAACGATGTGATGGAGCTGCAGGCGAAGTGCGACGAGCTGGTGCGGAAGAACAAAGGCCTCCGCAACAAGAATAAAGGTATGTCCTCTGACTTGTCGGGTACTTGTTGGAAGTCGTCAAGCCTCTGACCCGTTGTTGTGTTTCCGTGTTGCAGAACTCGAAGGCCAGGTGGAGCAGCTGAAAGCCTCGGAGGTCAGCATGAAGAACCTCTTCTACCGGGAGCAAGAAGCCCACTAGGTACTTGAGCTCGACTACAAGGAGCTCGCCTTCGAGTGCGAGAAGCATATGGAGCTGCGGATTGCCTCTGACAGAGATCTCGTCAACTGCTACAAATCTTTGCAGAAGTTGAATGAAGATTGTGAGGCGCTCCGAGCCCAGCTGAAGGATCTTGAGGAAGCTGCTCTCTCGATCGCGAGGCTCCTGGTGCCGCACCCGGGTGGCCCCAAGACCGCCCCTCTGGCGGATCGTCTTCGTGAGGCGCCAAGCCGGCTGGCCGCCTACGTCAAGCACATGGCCAAGTCGATCCCGAAGCAAGTTCTGGCCTTCATGAAGTCGTACTTCCCGAAGGCTCCAGTGGAGGTGGTCGCCGGCGGGGTAGCCGCCAAGCGCTCGGATGAGCAAGACGCGAGCCGCCGGAGCGAGATGGCTCCCATCGCGGAGCAGGTAGCCGAAAAGCTGAACCTCCAGTAGCCCTGCATAGGTAGCTAGTAGCCATAGTTGTATAGGAAACACTTGTAATGAATTATTCATGTATCAATGAAATGAATTTTTCCAGCAATGAGTACTCGTAACCGCGATCTCAGAGTGCGGGGCGCCCATCGTGGAGTAGGTGCGAGTAGTAGTACTCGGCTTTAGTGGTCCCGTCATAGGGAGTAGACAGTAAACAAGTTGATGAACAATCGAACTTTATTACTGAAGAAGTACACCTGGGTGGCCAGGGCCGTAGTTACAAGGTAGTCGCCTGGACCCGGAGGCCGCTTACAGCTAAGTGTCGCTGGAGCGGGTAGCCGCTTGCAGCTGGTGATCCGTAGGTAGCCGTGTAGGCTGGATCGCAGATCCGTAGGTAGCCGTGCGGGGCTAGATCTTGGAGTGTGGTCTCTTGGTAGACCGCTGCTAAAGTCCTTGACGCTCGTCGCAGCCCAGGGTCCGTAGGTAGCCGCGCGGGCTGGACCTGGAGGAGAGTAGTCCGGAGACTTGGAGCCAGGACCCGGGGGGGTCGCTTGCGGCGAGGGGTGTTGATGTAGTCGTGTAGACTTGAACCCCGGAGTAGTCGTGTAGACTAGGCGTAGAATCGACAGAGTTGGTCGACGTTCCACGAGTTGTTGACGTCTTCGCCTTCAAGTGTTTGGAGGCGGTAGGAGCCCGGCCCGGTCACCTTAGCCACGGTGAAAGGGCCTTCCCAGGGGGAGCTGAGCTTGTGGAGTCCTTCCGTGTTCTGGATACGGCGGAGGACAAGGTCTCCAACTTTGAAGGAGCGTTCCTTGACGTTGCGATCATGGTAGCGTCGGATACCCTCTAGGTACCTTGCTGATTGGACGAGGGCGGCGCGGCCGAGCTTCTTCGAGGTCGTCGATATCAACTCGTCCGTCGTCTTCCGAGACGCCTTCGTCGTAGTGCTCCACCGCCGGCGAGTTCCATATGACGTCGGCGGGGAGGATGGCTTCGCAGCCGTAGACCAAGAAGTAGGGGGATTGCCCCGTTGGCTTGGATGGTTGAGTCCGCAGCCCCCAGAGTGCGTTGGGTAGTTCCTTGATCCACTTGCCCCCTTCGGAGTTAGCAGCGTCGTGTAGCCGCTTCTTGAGGGCGTCGAGCACCATCCCATTGGCGCGCTCGACTTGTCCGTTGGCCCGTGGATGGGCGACTGAGACGTATCTGACGTCGATCCCGCTGTTTTCGCAGTATTCCCAGAACTGGTGGTTGTTAAAGTTGGACCCCAGGTCTGTGATGATGCGGTGGGGTAGCCCGTAGCGGTGTACGAGTTCATCCAGGAAGTCGAGTACTCTGTCAGCCTTGGGGCATGTGACCGGCTTGACCTCGATCCACTTGGTGAACTTGTCGATAGCCACCGGTACCTGTTGAATCCTCCCCGGCGCGGTTGGCGGTGGCCCAATCATGTCGAGCCCCCGGCGGGCGAAGGGCCGGGTCGGCGGTATGGTGACTAGCTTGTAGGCCGGGACGTGTTGCTGCTTGGCGAAGAAGCCCGACCTCCTTGGCACCTTCGACGAGTTCTTCGGCATCGCCCAAGGCCGTGGGCCGCAAAAGCTCGCCGGAAGGCCTTGCCGACCGGCGTGCGTGAAGACGCGTGGTTGCCGCGCACGCCCTTGTGGATCTCCTCCAAGATGTCCTTGCCTTCTTCACGAGGGACGCACTTCATGAGTACTCCAGAAGATGCGCCCCGCTTGTAAAGCTTGTCTCCGACGAGGACGTAAGACTTGGCGCGGCGGACGAGTTGTTCGGCCGCGTTCTTGTCGGGGGGGGGACCTTCTGCTCGCTGAGGTAGTCGATGAAGGGTTGCCTCCAGTCCACGTCGATCATCATGACCTCCTGCCCAGCTGGTGGATGGGCTGGGGCAGTGGTCGGTGGCGCCGGCTCCGGGATGGATGGCGCGTGAAGCTCATGGACGAAGACGCCCGCGGGTACTTGGGCGCGGGTGGATCCAAGCTTCGAGAGGACGTCCGCTGCAACGTTGTTGTCACGGACGATGTGATGGAACTCGAGACCATAGAATTTGTTCTCGAGCTTGCGGACTTCTAGGCAGTAGGCGTCCATGTTCTCCTTGTTGCGGTCCCAGGACTTGTTGACTTGGTTGATGACTACTGCGGAGTCGCCGTAGACTAGTAGCCGCTTGATGCCAAGTGAAGCCGCGAGGCGGAGCCCGTGTAGGAGAGCCTCGTACTCGGCTTCATTGTTTGAGACCTTCCAGAAGATCTGCAGGACGTACTTGAGTTGTTCGCCCGTTGGAGAGATCAGGAGTACCCCTGCGCCTGCGCCCTCGAGGTTGAGTGAGCCATCAAAGTACATCACCCAATGCTCTGGTCGCACGGTGGGAGTAGGTAGCTGGTTCTCCCGCCATTCTGCCATGAAGTCGACTAGTGCTTGCGACTTGATGGCCGTGCGTGGCTTGAAGTCGATAGTGAGGGCGCCGAGCTCGACAGCCCACTTGAAGATTCTTCCGGTGGCGTCTTGGTTCCTCAGGATGTCGCCGAGCGGGTAGTCGGTGACGACGGAGACCGAGTACTCCTGGAAGTAGTGTCATAGCTTCCGCGAGGTGATGAGTAGAGCGTACAGGAGCTTCTGCACGGGCTGGTAGCGAGCCTTGGACTACGATAGAACCTCGCCGACGAAGTAGACCGGCGCGCGGATCGGATAGGCGTGGCCGTCTTCCCCGCCGCTCGACAACGATGGCATGATCGACCACGTGAGTAGTCGCGGCTAGGTAGAGCAAGAGGCGCTCGCCCTTGTGAGGAGCCGTGAGGATTGGCGGCTTTGACGGAGAAGTCCTTGAGCCGGGCAAGGGCTTGATCCGCCTCTGGAGTCCACACGAACTTCTCGTGGTGCTTGAGTAGTTTGAAGAAGGGGAGACCCCGTTCTCCTAGCCTCGAGATGAATGCGTTCGGGGCCGCCGCCATGCACCCCGTCAGCTTCTGGACGTCCTTGATGCTTGTGGGAGCTTTCATGCTGGTGATGGCGGAGATCTTCTCGGGGTTGGCTTCAATGCCGCGCTGGCTGATGATGAAGCCGAGTAGTTTGCCCGAAGGGACGCCGAAGACGCACTTGTTCGGGTTGAGCTTCCAGCGGTACTCACGCAGCGATGCGAAGGTCTCTTCAAGGTCGTCGATGAGGGTACTGGAGTCCCTGGTTTGGACAACCACGTCATCCACGTAGGCCTCGACGTTCTTGTTGAGTTGCCGCTTGAAGCACGCCTGGATGGCCCGTTGATAGGTAGCGCCGGCGTTCTTCAACCCGAATGACATGGTCGTGTAGCAGTACGCGCCAAACGGGGTGATGAACGCGGTCTTCTCCTGGTCTTCCTCCTTGATTGCGATCCGGTGGTACCGGGAGTAGCGGTCGAGGAAGCAGAGCGAGTCGCAGCCCCACCGTGGAGTCGATGACTTGATCAATCCGCGGCAACCCGAAGGGGTCCTTGGGGCAGTGCTTGTTGAGGTCGGTGTAGTCGACGCACATCCTCCACTCGTTCGAGTTCTTCTTGCGGACGAGGACGGGGTTGGCGAGCCACTCAGGATGGAAGACTTCTCTGATGAAGCCAGCTGCAAGTAACTTGGTGAGCTCCTTCTTGATGGCGTCCCGTCTGTCGTCGGCAAAGCGTCGGAGGTGTTGTCGCTTGGGGGTGGCCTTTGGATCGACGTTGAGGCAATGCTCAATCAGCTCCCTGGGCACTCCTGGCATGTCCGCTGGCTTCCACGCGAAGATGTCGCGGTTAGCCCGAAGAAAGCTGATGAGCGCGTCTTCCTATTTGGGGTCGAGGCCGGCCCCGATGGTGGTGGTCTTGCTGGGGTCGCCTGTTCCGAGGTCGACCGCCTTGACGAGTACCTCCTCAGGTGGCTGAGGCTTGTTGGCGCTGTCAGACTTCTCTGGGATGTCGAGTTCGCTTGTGGCAAGCTTCTTCGACGCAGCGTAGACCTCCATCATTGGGTTGGGTACTTGGTTTGTTGAAGCGATCACCACGGCCTCTGTATCGCAGTCGTGAGAGATCTTCAAGTCCCCCTGGAGGGAGAGTACACCGGCTGGACTTGGCATCTTGAGTACCAAGTAGGTGTAGTGGGGCACCGCCATGAACTTGGCGATGGCCGGTCTGCCGAGGATAGCGTGGTAAGAGGTCTCGAAGTCCGCGACCTCGAACTTGATGTACTCGGTGCGGTAGTTGTCCCGGGACGCCCCGAAGGTAACTGGCAGTACCACTGAGCCCAGTGGGATAGCCGCGTTGCCTGGGACGATGCCGTAGAAAGGCATGCTGCTCTTGTTGAGCATGGGGGTGACGTCGAGGTTCATCTTCTTCAAGGTTTTGGTGAAGAGGACGTTGAGCCCGCTTCCACCGTCGATGAGCACCTTGTTGAGCTTGGAACCCGCCACCGTTGGTTTCAGGACGAGAGGGAACCGTCCTGGTTCGGAGAAGCTAGTCCACTGGTTCGCGCGGGAGAAGGTGAAGGGTACCTCTGACCACCTGAGAGGGGTTAGAACCGCTGGCTCGATGGACATCACTTCGCGGCGGGTAGCCTTCTGCTCCCGCCTGCTGGGCAGTCCGCCGAAGAGAACGTTGACGGTCTTCTCGGGTTCTTGGAAGTCGTTGTTGTCGCCGTCCTTCTTCTTGCCCTTTTGGTCGTGAGGGTGCGGTGGCTCCGGCGTATCCTTGAGTGCGTGCCTGAGCTGGTAGCACTGCTCGGTAGTGTGGTTGCCGTTCGGATGCCACGGGCACTTCTCCTTCAGCAGGTCTTTGAACCCGCCCGAGTTCTTCTTCGAGTTCCCTTTCGCAGGGCGCTGGATAGCCGCGACAGTGTTGTCTGGCTTGCGCTTGCGGTTGGGACCCGAGTAGTAGTAGTAGTAGTAGTAGTTGTTGTTGTTGTTGCGGCCGCCTTGGTTTGCATTGCTGCCGCTGCCGCCGCCCTGGTTCTGCTTGGACTTGCCGCGGATGGCGTCGTACTTGGCGTTGGCCTTGTCCTCTTCATCCGCCCAGGACGTGATCATGTCCTTGAGGTGGGGAATGGACTTCGGGCGGCGACGACCGAAGTCCTCGAAGGTGCGGCGATGGTAGAGGCCGTCCTGGAAGAGGTCGATGACCTCCTTGTCGGTGACGTCGACGACGGTAGCGCGCTTGTCGAAAAAGCGGCGCATGTACTTGCGGAGGGTCTCGCCTTGTTCCTGCTTGATCATGGCCAGGTCCATGCGAGTACCCGAACGGCCCATGGCGCCCGCGAAGTTGCTCGTGAACTGCTCCTTTAGCTGGTCCCACTTGTCGATCGAGTGCTTGTCGAGCGACTCGAGCCATGTGAGTGGTGCCTGGTCCAGGCAGAAGGGGAAGTAGAGGCATTTGGTGTCGCTGTTGCCGCCAGCGTTCTCGATGGAGAGGGCGTAGCATCGGAGCCACTGGATGGGATCCTGCTTCGCATCGTACTTGGTGATCCCCAAAGGCTTGAACTTGTCGGGGAGGAGTAGGTTGCGAAGTTGTGGTGAGAAGGCGGGGAAGCTGTCGCCCTCAGCAGCAGTGGTCGACTTCTTCCGCCGCAGCTCCTCGATCTTCTGGCGAGCGTCGTACCCGCCGTGCGAGGCGCCGGAGGCGTGGTCGTTCGCGTGGCCTCGGCCGCCGCGGGCCGCCGCCGCCTCCAGCTCTCCTGTTGGCCCCATGGTTGGAGCTGCCGCCATCGCTGCCGCCTCCGTCAGGGTCGTTGCCGCCACCACCAGCCGGAGCGCGGTGGGAGACAACCTCTCGGTTGCCTTGGTCCTGCTGTGAAGGTCCACCGGCGTGGGAGCGGCGACGGTTTGGGTCAGCTGGCATGTCGCCTCGAGTACGGTTGGGGCCAGCATTGGCGCTGCGACTAGTAGCTTCGTTGTCGCGCGGTTTAGGCCGGGGAGGAGGTTGGGCGACTGCGTTGTCGACCCGCATGAAGTAGGCTTCTTCAGCGAGCTTGGCGATGACCTCTCCAGCGCATATGCCCTGAGCCTGGCGTGCGATCGTTGTGATCGACATGAGGCATTGCTCAGGAGTGGTGTGGACTTTGCTCTCGACTGCCTCGAGAGCCTCCGCAAGGTTGCGGATGGGGAGGTTGTCCCTAAGCCGCCGGCGCCGTTCGCTGCGCTTCCTGTTGCGCTCGCGTCGAGCGTCCCTGTTGGCGGCGGTCTCGCCCGCAGGTGCATCAGCAGACAGCTCGTCTGCAGAGATGTCCTCCAGGTACTTGTCTTAGGCCGTGCCTGAGGGTCCTGGGGTGTCGCCAGCAGCCATGAAGACTTGGCGATCAGGGGTGCCAAGGCTGGACTCAGAGGGTGCCACCTCAGTTGGTGTGTTGGAGTCAGCCTGGGCCAGTGGTGTTCCCTCCTGGAACGGTAGTGAGTCGATGTAGGCGACGTAGCGTGAGTCTCCCTTTGCCAGGTCAGCGGGCTTGCGATCTGGCCAGTAGACGTATCTGCCGGTCGGTGTTGATTTTATAACCAGCCCAGAGGCTGGCCCTGACAAGGGAAGCTCAGTGGAGTCGTCTTCGGACTCGGGCTCCTCAGGGTCCGACCCGAAGTCGAACTCGTAGTCCGGGTTCGAGTAGAACTCGGAGAGAGGGTTGGAGTCCGAGACGCGATCGGGAGCGGCGTCGGAGACCGAGTTGTACTCGGTTACGGGCTCCTTGCCGGTCCGTCGTGGAGTGGGGGCCCCCGTGCGGGCCCGGCTGAGGACGCGGGGGCCACGCGCGGAGCGCGGCGTGGTGAAGGGGCCGCTGCGATGGCCGAGAGCGGCCGGCTCGCATGCGATGGCCCATGGCGACGTCGGGTTCGAGTTGGAGACGGACTCGAGCTCGAAGTCAGCGTGGTGATTGGAGAGCGAAATTTCGCCGAACTTGCCGGCGAGTTCGCATGTGACGACTTCGGGGAGCGTCACGAGGCCTGTCCTCGGGTTGGGCTGCATGGTTAGGCGGCGCTGGAAGGAGCCCGCGCCGTCAACAGTGCAGACCCAGGCGCCGAAGACGAAGGTGTCGCCGCGGTTGAAGGCGACAGTTGGCTTGATGTGGACGGAAGCCGTCGAGTTCGCCATGTGATCTCGAGCGAGAGCCCCTACCTGGCGCGCCAGCTGTCGGTGTTTTAGACCGGCAACCTACTACGGGGAGTACCCGAAGTAGATGATTGTGACTCGCCGAGATCGGTAACTCGAAGGAAGAGACACGTGGCACACAATTTAGACAAGGTTCGGGCCGCGAGGTGCGTAATACCCTACGTCCTGTATGCTGCGTAGCTCTGGATTGATAGGGCACGATTACAAGATGGTGCAATAGTGCGCCGTGGGTTGTAGGGAATTGTATGAGGTGATCCTGAGATCGGTCCCTGCCTCGCCTTATATAGTCCGGGAGGCAGGGTTACAAGTCGGAGTAGGGAGAGAGTACTAGTCGAGTACGTCTAGGAGTCCTCTATACAGTGCGGAACATGTACAGATCCCTAACCGAGTACTACTCCTGTGTAGTCCTTGTGCTCCACGCCTTCAGGTGCCGTGCAGCGCAAGCCGGGTAGTCCCAGGGGCCCACCGAGTAGTCGGTCCTGGTACCCACCGATGCAGTGGGCCCAGGGAGGTCCATACGACACTCATGTCCACACACAGAATGGTCTAGCTAAATACTTGATCAAAAGGATCAAGTGGATTGCCCGACCGTTGTTAAAGAATTGCAGGCTGCCAACCAGTTGTTGGGGCCATGCAGTGTTGCACGCTGCAGTACTGACTCAACTGAGGCCAACTGCATATCATGAATCCTCCCCCTTATAGCTGGTGCGTGGGAAAGAACCAAGTATTTCCCATCTGCGTATATTTGGCAGTGCTGTGTACGTGCCAATACCACCGCCTCAGCGTACATCAATGGGCCCCCACCTGAAGATGGGGATCTATGTTGGTTATGAGACTCCGTCCATAATCAAGTACTTAGAGCCTATGATTGGGGATCTTCATACTACTCGGTACGCTGATTGTGTCTTCGATGAAGACCATTTCCCAGCATTAGGGGGAGAGAGGCATCCTGAAGAATGCCGGAAAATTGGATGGAATGCAACTGGGATGCAATCCTTAGACCCACGCACCAGTGAATCCGAACTAGAAGTTCGGAGGATAATACATTTGCAAAGTCTTGCAAATGAGCTGCCAGATGCCTTCACTGCTCACAAAAGAGTGACAAGGTCGCATATACCTGTAGTAAATGCGCCAGAGAGAGTTCAGGTACCCCAGAAGGCTACCAACTCTATTGTCTCCACTAATTCTAGGAAGAGGGGGAGACCTCCGGGTGCTCAGGACAAGGTCCTGTGGAGACGTCCACAGTGGAAAGGACCTGAGCCCCTTGCCTCACTTAAGGATTCAGTTGAAGAAGCTCAACCTGAAGTTGAAAATGCCCTAGAAGTGGCAACTCAACCTGAAGTTGAGGAAGTCCCTGAAGGACTCCATCCTGAAGATGGAAACCCCAATGCGTCACGCGAAGAATAGCGCATGGGGAAATCGGAACACCCCCACTCAGTCGTTTTGGGAAATCATGATGAGTGGGTGGACGATCATGAGATTGCCACCAATTATGTGGAATCAGGAGCGTCATATCATAGAAAGACCACTGTTGTCGACATATATTTTGCCTCAAAAATTGCTGACTCATTGGATTTGGATCCAGAACCAAAGTCCATGATTGAGTGCCGGAAGCGCTCAGATTGGGACAAACGGAAAGCAACAATCAAGGCAGAATTGCGCTCGCTTTGTAAAAGAGAGGTTTTTGGGCCTGCAGTCCCAACACCTCCTGATGTCATCCCTGTATGATGCAAATGGGTCTTCCTCCGGAAGAGGAATGAACATGGCCAGGTGGTAATATACAAAGCGAGGCTAGTGGCACAAGGGTTCATGCAGAGACCCGGTATCGATTATGATGAGACATACTCTCCTGTTATGAGTGGCATAACGTTCCGATATCTTATTTCTATGGCAGCTAACTTGAATTTGAAAATGCAGTTGATGGATGTCGTGACCGCATACTTGTATGGGTCACTTGATTCGGAGATCCATATGAGAGTCCCTGAAGGACTCAAGATCCCTGGACCGAATCAAAACCGCAACATGTTCAGCGTCCGCCTGCAGCGGTCGTTGTATGGTGAAACAATCCGGAAGGATGTGGTTCAACTGGTTGAGTAACTTTCTCCTGCAGAGAGGTTACATCAACAATGATAACTGTCCCTATGTCTTCATAAAGAAATCCTGTGATGGATTTTGCATCATCTCCATCTACGTCGATGATTTGAACATCATCGGTACAACCAGGGACATTGAGGAAGCGACAGCTTACCTCAAGACGGAATTTTAGATGAAAGACTTAGGCAAAACCAAGTTTTGTTTGGGCCTGTAGCTCGAACACCTCCCTGAAGGAGTGTTTGTTCACCAGTCTACTTATACAAAGAGGGTACTTGAAAAGTTTAATATGAATGAGTGCCACCCTCTTAGAACCCCTATGATCGTCTAATCATTGGAAGCGGATAAAGATCCGTTCCGACCCAAGGATGAGGATGAACAAGGTCTGGGACCTGAAGTTCCATACCTTAGTGCCATTGGGGCACTAATGTACCTTACAAATTGCACACGGCCAGATATTGCTTTCGCAGTAAATCTGTTGGCCAGGTACAGCGTCGCACCCACCAGAAGACATTGGGTTGGCGTGAAAACCATCCTCAGGTATTTGAAAGGCACTCAGGACCTTGGGTTGTGGTTTCCAAAAGGGGGAAATCTGACTATGGTGGGTTATGTGGATGCTGGCTATATGTCCGACCCCCATAATGCTAGATCACAGAATGGTTTTGTGTTTCTCTGTGGTGGTGCGGCCATCTCATGGCGGTCTGTGAAGCAAACTTTGGTTGCCACATCAACCAACCACTCAGAGATAATCGCCCTGTATGAAGCCACACGAGAGGGTGTTTGGCTACGGCGAATGATTAACCACATCCAGGAGTCATGTGGTAAGGGCGTTGTCAACACCCCCACCATTATCTATGAAGATAATGCTGCTTGTGTTGCACAGATGCATATGGGCTATGTGAAGAGCAATCTCACGAAGCATATTGCTCCAAAATTCTTTTATCCCCGTGAGCTGCAGAAGAGCGGGGAAATTAAGATCCTGCAAGCAAGATCATGTGACAATATTTCAGATTTATTCACAAAATCTCTACCGGCCTCCAGCTTCTATAAATGCATTTATGGAATTGGAATGAGGCGGCTTAGAGATTTGCAGGGTTCAGGGGGAGACTTACTCTAAGAGCCATAGCCCAAGTTTGTGATCCTGAAGATCACAAGTCGGTCTTGAAGACCTGACTCAAGCATCAACTGTTGTACTCTTTTTCCCTTGATGAGTTTTTTCCCACTGGGTTTTCTCATGAAAGGTTTTTAACGAGGCAACAGGTGCAACATAAGTGAGGCCTGTGATGTACTCTTTTCTCCTACCTTTTTTCCCACTGGGTTTTTGAGGGAGATTTTAACGAGGCATACACATGGCATGTAATTGGCCAAGGGGGAGTGTTATGAATCAAGTTTAATGTGGTCAATTAATGGAGAGGAGTATAGGATGGAGAGATGAGAAGTGAGAGATATGGAGCAGAGTAAATATTGTATTTACTCTCCTCCTAATGCTCATCTATAAATAGGGGTCCTTTGCCCCTTTGTAAATACACACACCAGTGAAAGAGAATAATACTAGAGCTCCTCCCTCTCTACTCTATCTATGTGTGCTTGCGCTCCCTGTGTTCTGTGTGCCCCCAAAGAAACTGATTCCTAACACAATGCTATGTTTTAAGAATTGTCTGTGTGTAGGCAGATGGATATAATGTGTGGGGGATCCACGCTACCAGGAAACAAGGAAATAAAATAATGATTCCCCATGCATTAAACACATACACCCTCCGCCCCAGAAAGAGTGTCGATAGAAAACCGTGTTTATCTCACAAACACGCTTCCCGGACGACACTCTTTGTGGGACGGAGTAGTACTGGACACACATGCAGTGACATCCATGAGCCATGTTTTAACCTATTCACAGTCACATGTTTTAACAAATGTGTATTCAGGAGTTTGCCGGACCTGGGAATACGGGCTGCAGCGCGTTGGGAATCAGAGGCCCTCAAAATTGGGGGCCCTGTTCGATCGCACCGCTTGCACGCACATAGGGACAGGCTGTTACACTGGTAGATACAAGGGCCACGGTCCTGGTTGGTAAGGGGTATCAGTCCCTCAAGTCCAACCGGGATTGATGATGAGAGACAAAAGGGGGGGGTCCTTTAGTCCCGGGTGAAGGAACCGGGACTAAAGGGGGGCACGTCAGCGTCAATTTTTTTTGAAAATCCCCGGGAGGCCCTCACACACGCGCACGTCACAAGTCACGCAATTTTTCACGCGAACTATACGTGTGCGCGGGTGCGGGGATTCGAACTCGTGACCTCCAGCCTCGCGTGTAGCTTCCTCACCATCTCACCTAAACAACACATCTGATTGAGTAGAGGATGCTATCCTCTTATAGTAACTCGTGGGAGACCCTTTAGTCCTGGTTGGTAACAACACCCGTGACAAAAGGCCCCCCTTTAGTCCGGGTTGGTGTTACCAACTGTGACAAAAGGGTCACCCCCTTTAATCTAGGTTCGTGTTACGAACCATGACAAAAGGGGGGCCTTTAGTCTCGGTTCGTAACACGAACCTAGACTAAAGGGGGTGACCCTTTTGTCACGGTTTGTAACACGAACCTAGACTAAAGGGGGGTCTTTTGTCACAGTTGGTGTTACCAACCCGGACTAAAGGGGGTGGGCACTCATGGCATTAGTGGCCACGTCAATGAAATCCCTTTAGTCCCAGCTCCAAGTTGAACCGGGACTAAAGGGGCGTACCAAAGGGTCTTTCTCTACTAGTGTTAACCAGCCCCCTTTCTAGAATTTGCTTTGGTTCCACTTTGTATTTCTCAAGATACAGAAACTTTGGCAATCTGTCATAAACCGGTGAGTAATCTGGTGCGAAGGCCTTAAGCTGAGAAACATGAAATATTGGGTGCACCTCGCGTCAGGTGGCAGTTCTAGTTTGTATGCTGCTTTGCCAACATGCTCAAACACTCGCACTAGTCCAGAAATGATTTTTACTGGTGGCCAAAACGCATTTGTGCTGGCGGGCGCAACACCCGCCAGCAATCTTGTGCCAACACAAATGGCTATCTTTGCTGGCGGGTGCCTGCCCGCCACCCTTGAACCACAGTGCTGGCGGGTGACATAAGCGCCCGCCAGCATAGTGGATTTTCGAAATCATCTCAAATAAATAGCAAAAAAATTTTTTTTGGAGAGGAACTCCAGTAGCCAGCCACCCACCCGTCCCCCGTCAGGGCATTTTTCACGTAAAGTCGCGACGCTCCGCGGCTGCCGTGATTCGAACCTGTGACCTCTCCCTCGCGCGAAGCCTCCTCTACCACTACACCACACACTCATATGCGTCCATATGCAGTTTTGATTCTACTCATATTATATTACACCGAGTGTAAATCGGTTTTTTGAGGCACTAAACTGATTCAAATTAAAAACTTGTCAACTACAGAGTATCATAACTTTCTGAGATCTACAACTTTCATATTGGGCATTTTCCCATTTGAGGTCATTTACGAAATTTGAATTCAAATTTGAGAGATTCAATTTTAGATTTCATTGAAAATATGATTTCAAATAAAAAATTTGTAAACTACGAAATTTCATAACTTCTCAGGATCTACAACTTTCATGTTGAGAGTTTCTCCATTTGAGACCATTTGAAAAATTCAAAATTTCAAATTTCAAAAATTCATACGTACTTTACTTCAACAAAAGTAATTCAAATAAAAATGGTTCAACTACAAAGTTCTATAACTTTTGAAGATGAATAACTTTTATTTTGGTCATTTGCTCATCCGGAATAGTGGTAAGAACATTCTTCACAAATCTTATACACATTCTTCAAACTATATAAGAGATATAGATTTTGTGAACATAATTACTACCCCTTTGTCAAATGAAGCAACAACCCGAATACAACTTGTACATATTGACAAGTTATGGAAGTATGGTACTTTGTAATTTACAACCTTTTTATTTGGCAACGTTTTACTACTTTAAAAAGGGATTATTGATTTTGCAAAGGCACAGTGCTGGCGGGCGACATAAGGCACCCGCCAGCACAAATGCTTCCATTTGTGCTGGTGGGTGCCTTATGTCGCCCGCCAGTATTGTGCATTTGTGCTGGCGGGTGACATAAGCGTCCGCCACCATTGTGCCCCCACCACTATGCTGGCGGGTGATAGTTGCATGTGCCAGCAATCTACTTTTCATGGCCTAGTGTCGGTAAGGCCCAAAGTATTTAAGAGCCAACTTTGGAAATGGCCGGTTCACAACAGAGTGTTGAGCATATATGGTTGTAGCTTCAAAAGCACTTACTCTCCAACTTGGTACTCCCTATGAATTTTGTGCTTGTCTGCTTGAGTTTTGTTCTTGTTCTGGGCTGCTACTAGGTTGGTCTTGAGGATGTCATTTTAGACTTCTCTTTCTTGAGCCCAATTTGCTGCTGCTTCGGTTGTAGAGTTCTCACCTGGTGATATTGCTAGCACATTTTTGGATCATACCCATAAAGTGCCTTGAAGGGTGAACACTTGAGAGAAGAATATGATATGAAGTGTTGTACCATAATTCAGCTTGGGAGAGCCATTTCTTCCATTGTTTGGGTGCTTGATACACTGAACACCTAAGAAACATCTCGAGGCACTGGTTTACCCCTTTCACTCTGGCCATCTGTCTGTGGATGATATGCGTTGCTCATGCTAAGTGTGACATTCAGCAATTTGAGCAGAACATTCCAAAAATGACTAGTGAAACCTTTGTCTCTATTGACACCTTTTCCAGGATCAACAAGCACATGGAGAATTCTCGCTGTAGCTTCTCTGCGAGGGGCGGTCAGACCGCCTATGTAGGGCGGTTAGACCGGGGTGCCGGGACGAACCGGCGGTAGACCTACGAACGTCAGCTCGGGAGGGACCCCGTCGGAGCTGATGCACGCAGAGTTGCTCTAGGGTCAGCAGGCCACCTAGAATTCCTTCGAACGTCACGGAGACGAAGGAAGAACAACAAGTTGTAGATTGGAAAAGCTAAGTCAAAGAGATGAAAGTAACGACAAAACGATAAAGAGTACATTTATTTGATCGATTGGATCCTCTTCAATCGGCCGTGGCCCTTTATATTTATAGGGAGGGGAGGTCTTTCCCCATTAGGAGTCAAAACCCTTACAAAATCGCGTCGAAATACAACTCCTAACCAGTTTTGGCAGGACGGGGCGGTCTAACCACCTCTATGACATGTAGATCTTCCAGAAGCCATATCTCCTTCATCCGTACTCCGAATTGGACGTTCTATATATGGATCTTGATGTACTCGACGACCTATCCAATGGCAAAGTCCAAATTTCCTTTTGAGGATTTTGACTAGGGCTGTCTAACCGGGTGGGCCCACTAGTTAGACCAGCCTACCTAGTCTTGCCAATTCTGGGTGTCAACATATGCCCCCTATTTTATGGCAAAGCTTGCGTGCCAAAAAACATCTATAATGATTAAAATTGGCAGAAAACGATGATTTAACAATACATCGTCCATATTTTTCTCCTAAGGGCGATAATTGCTCTATCGGCCACAAACTTGTTACGAACTCATGAAACAACTTGTTTTGGTCTACATACCTGCTTAGTTGCTGACCTTGCCGGTGTGACCACTGTAGATTGCTCCATTGATTCTTGCTTTCACATCCGCTGTAATCGCCTTTTTTGAGACACCACCTGAGGGACACCACCTCGGCTGCATACCCTTAGAATTTTGCTCATTGCTACCCCACCTTGCTTGATAGTAGCACATACATTGTTTTTGACTAGATTGTTGTTGTAAGCAATCGGTCTTTGCAATTTACTATAATTTGGATGTGCAATATGATATTGAATCATATATGGTTTCATGTACATACTACTATAATCAGTAGGTGAGTAATAGCAAGGATAATACCAAGAACATGGTGTAACTGACCCAACAAAAGGATAGGCAAAATTACCTTGTTGGTGATGTGCACTTTCTCGCTTCTCATGTCTTGTTGGTGATTTCTTCGCTTCCTTGCAGCTCCCTTCCTCTTATATTTGGCCAGGAGTTCTTCAAAACTCGACCTTACCTTTTTCTTGGGAGCATCTCCATTTTTTTCCGGAGATAGCGGTCAGACCGCCCTGGGACGAGGTTAGACTGGCCCTGGACCTAGTTAGACCGCCCTGGGCAGTAGCCAGACCGGTCGATGCACCGTCGGCTTTTTCTGCAGTGGCTTGCCCCCCGAGCGTTGAAGCCTTCGCTGCAATCTTGCAGGTCTCCTCCAGTGACAGCTTCTTGTCAGGCCTTTGCTTTCCAATGATTCTATTCTTCCCCTTAGCTTTATCGGCTTGAACCGGCCGAATGAGTACCTTGGGATTTAACAACTCAAGAGTATTCATAAAAGCATTAACATGGAAAGGATTTTGGTCGACTTGCATCTTATGAAGTACTAAATGGCCTTCATTAATGGCCGATTGTATTTGCCAATGAAAGATATTACAATCATTAGTAGCATGGGAATAAGAATGATGAAATTTACAATATGCACACTTTTTTATTTCATCAGGTGGTGGCAAAGTGTGAGATATTTTAATCTTACCTAGTTTTAATAATTCATCAAAGATCCTATCACACTTAGCCACATCAAAAGTAAATTTTACTTCCTCTTGCCGACTCTTATGGGCTGGCTTGAGAGAAGCACAAGTATTTGCTTTATCATCAAATCACCATGTAGATTCAGCAGCATATACTTCTTTACTCTCATCATCCGAAGATTCATAATCTAGCATATGCATGTTAGGACGATCAGATTTGAGCCGAGTGTCTTTGCTTCGGCTTTCATGAGCTAAAGCTCTTACTAGGACTTGGGCAACATCAATAAATTCACAATCCTCTAATTTTTCTTTAATATGGGATCGCAAACCATTAAAAGCTAATTCAGCAAGAACCCTTTCAGAGATAACTAGATTATAACAACGTTTTTGGTTTCTCTAAACCTTCTAATGTAGCTAGTAACAGGTTCATCATGCTTTTGTTTAACCACTGTTAAATGTCTCAACCTCAATTCATTATCTCCGCTATAAAAATGGTCATGAATTTTTTGCTCTAATTGTTCCCAAGTACGAATAAAGTTAACAGGCAATGAAGAAAACCATGAAAAAGCATTGCCAGTTAAAGATAAAGAAAATAATTGCACTTTTATTTCTTCTATGGCACTAGCTTCTCCTAATTGAGCAAGATATTGACTAACATGCTCCCAAGTAGTTTTTCTATCATCTCCATTAAACTTCACAAATTTAGGACAACGCCAAACAATAGGATAGGGAACCGAATCAAAACTAGAAGGATACGATTTTGTATATGAAAGATTTTTATTTTTCACTTCTATCCCACAGTCATCTTTCATTTGTTGAATAGTGGTTGGCATTGGCGTAGTAGAAGCATTCGGTTGCCCCACATTCGGCTGTGTGTATGAGACAGAAGTATTGTGTTGCAAACAACTATTAATTTGGGGATTAGGTGCGTAACCATACCCAATGCCTGTTTCAAACAGAAGCATAAATGGAATACCTTGAGCTACTGAAGTATTCCCACCAGATCAGCTAGAAGCGGCCTGAACGGGAGGAATAGTAACTATAGGTTCCGGAGACGAGGGAAAAGGCACCATAGCACCAGGGCCGGTCTGACCGGTCGGACCAAGCGGTCTGACCGGCCTGGTCTGACGAGACGGCAGCGGTGTTGTTTGTCCAGCGATATAATTCAACAACATGCCAAACTGAGGATTAACCGTATGTGCAGCCGATGCATTAATAGATGGGGTCTGAGGTGCCACCGTTTTAGAACCAGATGCAACACTATCATCACCCTCTACCCGTTTACCTAGACTCTTATCTACCATGTTTTGCATATTTTCAATCATTGATAAATGAAAGCTATCCATCACGGTAGTAAGATCATTAACAGTAACAAAAGAGGATGGGGACGATTATGTGCTCACATTGGGTGGTACCTCAGGTGGTGGAGTGTCAAAGGTGATGTCCTTGATCTTCTTCACCTTGCCTTCACGATTCTTCTTGAAGTGTGACAAGTAGTGAAGTCGATCCTCTTCAACCTTCTTCTTCATGCGCTCTTCTAATTCTTGGCGATCTTGTTCGGCCTTTTGCTTCATGAAGTCCTCCATAGCTTGACGATCTTTAGGTGAGAGCTCTTCATCCGTGAAGTCGATGATGTTGCCCTTGTTTATCTCACACTAAGACATGTCGTCGGAGTTGGATATCCCAGCGGAGTCGCCAATTTGTTGATACCTTTTCTGGGATCAGCAAGCACGTGGAGAATTCTCGTTGTAGCTTCTCTGCGAGGGGCGGTCACACCGCCTATGCAGGGCGGTTAGACCGGGGTGCCGGGATGAACCGGCGGTAGACCTACGAACATCAGCTCGGGAGGGACCCCATCGGAGCTGATGCACGCAGAGTTGCTCTAAGGGTCAGCAAGCCACCTAGAATGCTTTCGGACGTCGCAGAGACGAAGGAAGAACAACAAGTTGTAGATTGGAAAAGCTAAGGCAAAGAGATGAAAGTAAAGACAAAACGATGAAGAGTCAATGTATTTGATCGATTGGATCCTCTTTAATCGGCCGTGGCCCTTTATATTTATAGGGAGGGGAGGTCTTGCCCCATTAGGAGTCGAACCCTTCCAAAATTGCTTCGAAATATAACTCCTAACCGGTTTTGGCAGGACGGGGCGGTCTTACCGCCTCTGTGACGTGCAGATCTTCCAGAAGCCATATCTCCTTCATCCGGACTCCGAATTGTACGTTCTATATATGGATCTTGAAGTACTCAATGAGACCTATCCAATGGTGAAGTCCAAACTTCCTTTTGAGGATTTTGACTACGGCGGTCTGACCGGGTGGGCCCACCAGTTAGATTGGCCTACCTAGTCTTGCCAATTTTGGATGTCAACAATCTCTATCTGAAATATTGGATTTAGGTAGGCCATGCAATTTCACTACATTGTCAAATACAACATGTGCTACGGTTTGTGCTGTAAATGGGCGATGTAGAGGGATAAAATGGGCATATACTTGGAAAACCATCCACCACCACTAGGATCATATCATATTTTTCTGATTTGGCATAGCCTTCTATAAAATCCATAGTGTTATCCTGCCAGGCTCCTTGGGCAATAGGGAGGGGGTTTAGCAAACCTGCAGGGTTGGAGTTTTTGTGCTTGGCTTGTTGGCAAACTTGACGTTGCTTTACAAAATGTTCAACATCTTGCATGACGCCCTTCCACAAATAAATGTTTCTTGAGCCTGAGATAAGTACCCTAATCCCAAAGTGACCACCCACAACCGATGAATGAAAAACTCCTAGCAGCTTTATTCTCAGAGCTGAGTTATTGCCTACCCAGATGAGGTTGCCTTTTCTTATGAGCCCTTCTTTCAGAGAGAAGCCTTTGTCATCTGGACTTGATATTGCTAACTGTTGCAAGAGAGCTTGAGCTTTAGGATCAATGATATGATCACCTCTTGAATCCAGATTGGCTTAATTTTAGATACTGTGTTGCTAGCCAACAGATGTCCCACCCTCGAGAGTGCATCAACTGCCTGGTTATGCTTTCCTTGCTTGTAGATAATTTTGAACTATAACCCCATTAATCGTGTCATGGCTTTCTTTTGCATCTCTAACTTCAAGTGTTGTTCACTGAGATACCATAGACTCTTGTGGTTAGTCTTGACGATAAATTTTCTTTCCTAGAGATAAGGCCTCCTTTTTTCCACTACCATGATGAGAGCTAAAAACTCTCTCATATATAGATAACTATTGGTGTTGAGTTGATAAAGCCTTGCTGAGGTATGATATTGGCCTATCCTTTTGCATTAATACTGCCCCCACTCCACTATCCCAAGCATCTGTTTCCAGGGTAATCTGCTGAGAAAAATCAGGAAATTGTAACACTGGTGTATGTGTCATGGCTTGCTTCAACTGCTCAAATGTCTGTTGAATAGTTCACCCAGCAAAATTTCTTCTTTTTTAGGAGATTTGTTAATGGCTTGGTTATGATTCCAAACTATCTATCAAATTTCCTATAATGCACCATGAGACCAAGGAATCCTCTAAGCTCAGTTGTTGTTGGTGGTGGTGTGGACCAATTCAGCATATCCTGGGTTTTGGTGGGATTTGAGCTACTCCAGCACGGAGATCATATGACCCAGATATTTCAAATTATCTTGTGCTAATGAGAATTTAGACAACTTCAAAATAGAATTGATCGTCTCTCAGGACAGTGAAGACAACTCTCAGATGAGTGATATGGGATTGCAAGTCTTTGCTATATACTAGTATGTCATCCAAGAAAATCATAGCAAATTTCCTGAGATATGACTTCAAGATAGAATTTATGAGGCACTATGTCACACCCGATTTTATAAGGAAAACCGAATGCATCTCACGTGTGCGCCAGGATCAATTTACACACACATGATAGACAAATCAAGTGTAATACCATTCCAGTAACAAAACGTACGAGAGTTAAACCGATACAATATTCATTATTACACTCAGAGAGGTGGACTCGAAGGTCCATACACAAACGATAACTAAACGACGAGTAGCTCCATCTTCGACTTCCACAGGCATGATGACTAGGGGATCCGCATGCCCTAGAACTCCTCGTAGTCACTCCAGTACTCGTCCTCGCCTCTGATGTTCTCCTCTGAATAGCGGTAAGCAAGGGTGAGCACACTTATGGTTGGTGCTCAGCAAGTGGGGGAAACAATGCAAGGCTAACAAGGATAGGCTATGGTTCACAGCAGTAAGCATTTTATAAGTTGATCAAGTTTTACTTAGCAGCACCTAATTACTAGGTGTAAGTGTATACCAACCCACTTAACTTAAAAGAAACCTCAAACCAAACCCACAAACCCACGATTTACATTTATCTTCAAGTTTGATTATCATGTGAGGGTCCAAGCCGCTCTTGACCGTGAGCACGACTGATGGATCAGTTTTCACTCTGCAGAGGTTGTACACTTTACCCACAGTTCGTGTTCCCCATTTTGCCCGGGTTAGCCAGACCCTTAAACACTTCCAAGGTGAGTGGCTAGGGGTCCACTACGAAGCCTTTACAAAGGAAAGAAGAGAAACCAACAGCCCGCAATAGTTACAGCAGCGGAGCGGACCATAACCCTCCCTAATTGTCAGCACCTTAGCCAAGGCTGCTACCCCAAAAGAACCGGGCTATACCCCTTCAACTCCGACCCCCTGTGCCCCTCTTGGAAAAAGGCTATCAGCTAACCCACTCTCCTAATTACTTGGCTAAGCCAGAGCCATGTGGATTGTGGTTGTACGGTTGTCTTGGGTGGTTCTCCATGTACCATTTATATTTCAAGTTATCTTGTCTTAAGCACATACACATTACATAAACAGAACTGAGTTGTATTTCATAAACAAAGCATAACCATACCCATGTAAAGCAAACTAAGCATTTATCTACCCAAGCATTTGTTAAACAGAGTTGATCAAGGTAATGAGGTAAAATGTCTAGTCAAGTCCTTAACTAGGTGTTTGCCCATCAAGTTTATGCATAGCAACAGGAATAGTAAACTTTGTTTAACATGCAGTGACATAGGTTCAAAAAGATAATGCAGAGGGGGAAAGCCACTTGCCTTCCTCTACAAGCTGGGTAAAGTCCTCTTCGAAAGCAGGCTCTTCCTGATCACCTCCAATGGGGAGCTCAGACGAAACAGGCACGATATCTACGGGTCAAACATAAACAACAAACAATAAATAAATAGTACACCAAACAGTAGTAAAACTGGAAAACTTGCAGTTTAAATGATTCTACTCACTGAGACGATCATTTCGGTATATAGAACGCTAAAATCGGACTTAAAACGAGAAAGATATGCTCAAAACAAAATACAGGGACCTATTTGCAGTAAAACTAAATTTACAGAGCATTTTATCAATAAAACCAGGGGCTAAAACATAATTATATATAAAAACAGAGGGGTTTATATGCTAAAAGAGATGAAAAGGACCTTTGTTAAAAGAATCTAGGTTAGACAGGGGCTAAACTACAAAAATCAGGACCTATCTGCAAAGATCTTGAAAGGTGGAAGGACCGGCATGTTAAACCGTGAAAACTCAGGGGCTCTTTAGCAAGATTGCCAACGCCGCACCATGGATCTTGGATCCAACGGCCGCCGACGTGCGTGTGCGCCGTGGACCGCGCCGTGAGCTCGGCTCATGGGTCCACGGTGGACCGCCCCCTTAAACACGAAGGGGTACGCGATCTAAGCCGTCCGCGCGAGATCTAAAGGCCCAGGACGCGCGCAAGCGAAGGGCGGCGGCGACATCGCTGGAGAGCGGCGGCGCGCGACAGGGTCTCGCCGGCGTTGCCCCTGGGCGGCGTTCCCGGCCACCATTCCGTCCACGAGCCGGTGCAAAACGAAGCGGGGGCGCTTGCGCACGTGACAGGGGAGTCTAGGGGGGCAATCGTGCCTCGCCGGCGGCCAGCACCGGAAGGGGGCGGAGCGGCCGCTCTGGCGAGCTTGTGAGCGCGCCGTTGAGCACAAAGAGAAGGGGAAATGAGCGGGGGTTATTGCTCACCATGACGTACAGAACCAGAAGTGACAGCAGGAGTGGAAGGGGAAGCGAAGGAGCGGGCCCGCGTCGACGGCGATCCCGGTTGCGCTCCGGCGGATGGGGTAGGAGCTCTGGGAGGCGTCAAGGACGTGAACCTGCAGCAAGGGAAGCTCAGGGAGCGCCGGCTGAAACACCAGAGAAGAAGAAAGGGAGAAGATGAACTCTTCACCGACGACGGAAGCTTCACCGGCGGCAATGGCGGACAGAGGTGGCGGCGCCGGGGAAATTGGGGCTCAAGCGCGCGTGTTGGTGTGCTACGGAGGCAAAGGGGAGGACAGGAGCTCGAGCGAGTTTAAATAGGGGCAAAGGTAGGGAGGCGAGGGGAGGCAAAGGAATTCTGGGCGGTGGCGCTTGCCATTGATGGCCGCGGCCATCACGGCTCGGGTTTAAGGAAGGGGGGAGTAATGGACCGGAATGATCAAGGGGAAGGTTTAATTGCCTTAATTGGCCACGGAGAAAGGAAGGGAAGGCAGAGGGGCGGCCGGGCGCGGCGAGGATCGCGCGGCGGCGCCGGGTCGGCTGGGCAGTGGGGTGAAGAAGAAGAAGAAAGGAAAGGGGAGGGGGGAGGATGACAGGTGCGGCCCACTTGTCAGCGAGAAGAAAACAAAAGAAAAAGAAAGGAGCGGTGCGGGCTGGTGCGGGGAAAAGGCCGATGGGCCGCTGGGCCAGAAAGGAGGGGAGGGTTCCTTTGTTTTTTTCTTTTCTTTTTCAAACTCTTTTTCAAACAATCTTTTCTTTTCAAATTCTAACCAAACTCTTTCAAACCTTTTCACCAAAAATTTTATAAACTTTTTAGAAGCCACAAAAGCAACCAAAAACCATGCAAGCCAAATGATGATGCACAACCACTTGTTGTCTCTATATTAATTAAGTTATGTTTAATATTTTAGAGCTCAATTTTAAATGACAGTTTAAATTTTAAATCCTTAAGGCTAATTTACAGTTGCTAGATAATTTTTAGTGATGGAATTTTTAGGGTGTCACACACTAAAAAGTGGCATGGGCATTTGTTAACCCAAAGGGCATTACCCTAAACTGATAGTGACCATGGTATGTCCTTAAAGTTGTTTTTTGCTCATCTTGTAGCTTCATTCTCTCTTGATGGTAGTGAGTCTTCATTCTTCATATCCAAAGTAGTGAAATATTTGGATCTAGCTAATTCATCTAGAATTTCATCTACTATTGGGATAGGGAACATGTTTTTCATAGTGAAAGAGTTTAACTTCCTATAGTCTACACAAAATCACCAAAAACCATCCTTTTTTGTACTAATAGGACCGGAGAACACTACGTGAAAAACTCACTTTGGTAACGAGCATATGTGGCCTTTAGTAACGGGCAAAGCACATGTTACTGATCAAGCATTACAAATGAGTGAATAAAGGTAACAGGCGGATGCCCATTACTGATAACATGTATTCGTAACGGGCATCAAACAACGACTGTTACCACAACTAGTCATCGGTCACGTAAAAATGGATGTTTCTCTGGACCCACATGGGACTTTGGTAATAGGCACCAACAATGAGCCCGTTACATGAACTCAGCATCGGAGACGCGTGCTCTAAACCTGCGTCTCCTCTGTCTTGATGAAAGGAGACACGTCTTTTGCACACGCATCTCTTGTCTCCCGACGAAAGGTGAAGTGTGCTGTGTATGTGCGTCTCCTCTGTCTCGACTAAAGGAGACACGTGTTGTGAACCCGCGTGTCCTCTATCTCGACGAAAGGGTTAACTTCTAGGGCCCACTGGTCAGTATTGGCAATAGCCTTTTATGATGCTCGTTACATTGTTGGCATATTTGTAACGGGCATTCCCAATGAAGCCCATTACTCACTGATCAGTTTTTGTAACATGCTTTTAATTAACGTGTGTTACCGATATGTAGGCCACCCCTACAATATTTCGCCAGTTTGCTTGTTGCATTCTAGAACCAGCCAGGATTTGGTAGCCACCATATCATGGGCTGCATCGTGGAACCAGACAGGATTTGGCAGCGGTCAGTGTTTTAGTCTGGCAACCTACCAAGGGTGTTACCTGAGGTAGATGATTGTAGCCTCGCCGAGATCGGGAACTCGAAGGAGAGACATGTGGCACACAATTTAGATAGGTTCGGGCCGCACCATCCTCTAGCAACGCGCCCACCTCGTCGCGCATCCTCCCGGTGGTAGTTGACTCCCGCCAGGAGGGAGAGGGTCGCGACTGGCCGGGGAGCTCCTCCCCGAGACTGCTGAAGGGATGGAGGAAAGGGGGTCATTGTCGTCGAGGAGGAGGCGCGCACTCACTACAAGAAAAATGCCAACTAGTGACGGAAAAAGGGCATTTCTCGTCATAAACCGCGATTAATGATGCCGGTTATTACGAAAACGCTCTTTCATTAATCGAGCATCACAAACCGCGATTAATGACGAGATCTTATTTCACAGTTGCATGAGTTTAATGACGTGCATAAATTCATAACACTAAGGCGTCATAAGCTACCTGCCACGTCGGACTGAGATCCATCGTGACTCCGACGTGGCTGTGGGTTATGATGATTTTAGTTCGTCACAAATTGAGGCAAAATCCATGTAAGAGCCTTTGTGCGCCTAATATTGTTGGGTCAATTTTAGCCCATATCAGGTTTTCATGTTTTTTTCCATTCCCAAAATGTTTGTTGCACAGTATATTGGGCTATTTTATTTTGGGCCCTAGCAATCTAACGAACTTGGCCCATATTGCATTATGCTTGGACATTTGATTTTGGGCAATTATCCACAAGACCTTTCCTAGGCCTCAACCCATATTGCTTTTTTTTAGATCAACCCATATTGCATTTCACAGGGCACTCTATACTATTCTGGTTGTTGTTGATCGCCAGCACATAATCAGAAAACAAAACAAAACATTTCCCACTTCCATATAATTCACACCACATTAATGGAATAGTTCAACCATTACACTTGTGCAATATACATCAAGTTAGCATCGAATCAAATGAACATACAACAAGTCATCAGCAACACAAGTTCACCAGAACCACACTTCAGTTGACAAGAGGATAAACCTGGTTGAAATTTATCAAGCCTTAGATTAGATTGTGCATGTCAGTTGTTCTCTTCTTCAAAGTTTCAAGCGCTTCTGTTTGAGACTTCAATGTTGTCTCCTGTTCTTGAGCCTTCAATCTCAGTTCACTCATCTCGGCCTCCTGTTCAACACTTTCACCGCAGTTGTGCCCCCTTGCTTCTCATTGTTAAGTCCAGCTCGTATTTCCTGAACCTGAAGTGCTGTAGTAACCCTAGTCTTTTTCATGGAGGGCGGGCGAATGCCAACAACCTCCCGAAAAGTCCTAGTGGACACTTCCGTCACTACTTCAACATCAGTCTTTCTTGGTTGGTCTCCTTGAGGTTCAACGACAATTTGTTCCATGCGAGCCTAAAAAAAGAAATAAAATGAAAGGTTTAAAATAAAATAGTCACAAAATAGTCACACATGTTTCTAGTATTGTTGCAAAGAAAAATGCAAAAATAGACAAGTACTTACAATGGCTGCGTGTACTAGAGTGGTTAAGCCATTCTTGCTGCAGTGGAAGGACTTGAAATAATTAAGTGGACTTAGCCCTTCTCCTTCAGCAGTATACTTCTGCATCTAAATATGTTTAAAAAACAGGCATAATTATCAAAGTGCTAGCATTGTAAAATGGTTCATGAAATGAACTACAGAGCAAAAACATGACATGTTCATCTTCTTACCACAAGATTAGCTTGTAAAATGTAGCTTTGAGATCCCGTGCGCTGATAGTACTTGACCTTCCTCGATTACCGATGTTTGTACTACACAACGCCTTTACAATAATAAGAACTCGTGTAAGAAATAAGATTCAGAACAATATATAAGTACATGAAAATGTGGTAGTGGCAAGTTGAAGTTCTATCATACCCTGTGCTTAGGGAAGACCACATGTTAACCAGTGCCTTCCATTGGGCGTCGGTCAGATTGGGCACAGGAGATTAAGTTGGGACTGCATTGGCTAGAACATCATTGAAGTACTTTTCCTTCAGGCGATACCTCACCTGTCTCTGTATCGACTTCAGCATGTCAGTGCATGCCACCCTTACAGTTTCACTAGTGGTGTCAATGTCGAATTTCCCTTAGCACAAGACAATTATCAAAAAAATGGATGACAAGAATGGATGCAAAGAACTATGGTAGTAGATGAGTGGACATATGCACACCGCTAGTTTTGCCCATGTAGTTCTGTTGCAAGGATCGGTATGTTCCCACACACTATGATCCCACCTTCTGATGCAAACTTTGCAGCTTGCATTGGTGCCTCTGGGTGTTTGAGCCCTTCTTGAATGTGTATAGGGATCTTGCCATTTAAGTCTCGGCTAATTCGATCCAGATCTCTGCCCAATCTTCTTGAATCTCGCGGCCCCTGTTGTGCACTAGAAGGGCGTGCATCACCTAACAAGTTTGTTACAGCCATACAAGTTAATAATTATTCGGATGGTAATTAGGACATTCGAATATGAGATCAAATTACTTGCCTTCTGCAGCCATCATGTCGATGATGTTCTCATCGTGGGTTGTTGTTGCTTGCCTTTGGTGGGCAATTCTTGTCTATCAAGAGTTGTCCCACTCCCATCAGCTAAAGCCAATTCCCTTGCCTTGGTCCTAGTCAGTCTATGTCGGGCATACACCCCGGGTACTCATGCAAGGAAGGAGGAAGAGTAGAATACGGACTCCTACTAGAATTCCCCTGTACTCCTACTAGGACTCGCTCTGTGTAATCCTACTAGGACTCCTACCTTGTAACCGACTAGGAACTCGCCCCCTGGACTATATAAAGGAGGGTCGGGTACCTAGGAGGACATCCACAATCCTTCCGGGGAAAACACCAAGCGCAGGGCGCAATACTACTCCAAACAGGACGTAGGGTAGCTACTCCGACTACCCGAACCTGTATAAATCTCGTGTCTTGTGTCCTCGCGCGTACCTTCGGGTTCCAGATCATGGCGATCCCCACCTTCTACCTTACTGCGGGTACCTCCCATGGAGGTCGAGAGGTTTAAACACCGATAGCTGGCGCCCACCGTGGGGCCATCGTCACGATCATTGGGCGAATTCGAAGGATATTATCAAGATCAAACAACATCGGCGAGTCCAAGATCGGAGCAGACAAGCGGAATGTGCGGCAATTTTGATTGTTTGTGTCCGTATCCAAGCCGCTTCAGAGCTATGGTGATGTCCCATACATACTATTTCTATGTGCAGGAGGGGAAAAAGAATCAATTACGGAGCTACACATGGCACACCAAGGCAATCCAGGATTCATTGAGTTCGTTTCGAAGTCCAACTTCTTGCGGTGCAGTACGCCGAGTTCGGAACGACGTGCGCTAGGAAGCTGTTTTTTCCACCGAAGGCATGCACACACAGATCCAAGCGGAAGCTACAAAATTCAGCTATGACCGCTGCTACATGCGCACGGAACACGTACACAAGTACGACTACGTCGACATCTGGCTGCATCAACACGAGTACGACTACTCGTCGCTCGGCCGCACGGGCTCTACGTCAACCTTACCGTGCGCCGCGAGTACTCGTCTCTCGGCCGCAGCGGCTCTACATAGACTACGTCGTACGTCGCCACGACGTCGTCTTCTGGGCGTACGACTAACTCGACGACTTACCTCGACTAGTCTCAACCAGAAAACTAGTCGAGGACGGCTCCCGCGACATCAACAACTAGTCGGATCCACCTCCAACTAGTCGACTTCAGCTCCAACCGTCGCGGCTCCATCATCGACCGCCACGGCTTCGTCGACACTCATCCGCGAATCAAGCTAAGTCACTTATTTCAATAATTATTTTTTCTTCGGCTTGTTTTCCGCATACAGGAACCAACGCTGAAGACTACTTCGTGTACGCCTCTCAACGCCTACCTGCCAGTAGAGCTACACCATGCCAACTATTCCTTGGGGACCGTTGACTGACTGTCACAGGCTTGGTACACCAAATTAGGAGGCTCTTGCCACGACGTTTCGTGTACTAAGTTCTGGAGGCGCACAACGGCTGCACCCTGAGGAGGCACTGCGCAATCCTGCTCTCCGCCATGCGGAACAACGAGCAATCGCGCGCTCTCTTGTCGCCATGACGACTACTTTCGTCTACCTCTTAATGGTCTCGCTTGTCACACCCTGAAATTTCCAATTTCAGGATGTGAATAGAAAGAATAATTAAATAACGATTTTCTCATAATTTTAAAATTTTTTCCCAACATTTATTTTCTTTACAGCGAATATAGTATAGGAAAAAAAATCATTTGTTTGATTTTCTAAATTAAATAAAAGTTGAGAGTGTTGCATTCATGTCGATGCATCTAGTGGTTCTTGAGTGCAAAAAGGTTTAAAAATGCGTTTAGAAGCTGTCCAAACTCTCCCGAGAATTTTCCGGATTTTTCTGGGATTTATTCTCATTTTCCTTGAGCTATTTCTATTTATTAGAAGGCTCTAAAATCTTTTTCATGAGCACCAAATGCTTTATTTGGATTGTTCATGTCTTAATCTATCTCTAGGAATTTTCCTGGAATTTTTGTGATTTTCTGGGTATTTTTCGTGCCTCTAAACATTTTCTGGGCATTTCCTGGATTAGTTCTTGCACTGAAAGATATTAAAAAAAAGAAAATCTACCGGATTGGGCCGAGCCAGAGGCCCGACCCAACCCGCTCCGCCCGCACCGGCCCGCCCGCGCCCGCGCATGGCCCATCCGGGGCCCGGCCCGGTGCAGGCGCCACCGCCGGCCAACCTCGGCTTGCGCGCCAGCCGGCCGGGCCCTATAAAGGGGCGGGGCCCGTGGCCGCATGCGCGCCCCTCGCCCCCGCTTCGCCGCCGCAAGCCGCGCCGCCGCCCGCCGCAAGCCGCGCCGCCGCCCCGCAAGCCGCCGGACCGAGGCCGCCGGCGTTGACCGCGAGCGCCGGCCGCTCCCGTTCCTCTCCAACCCCGGTGAGCACTCAATCTTGGTCCCCTCGGTCCCCTCTTCGTTTTTCCCTAGGCGCCCGAGCTCCTTGCGGCCTTGGTCGCCGGCGCCGCCACCCCATCAGAGCCGCCGCCCCCTGTTTGCATCTCTGTCCAGAGGTGGAAGAAGAGGCCGCCTTTTTGCACCTAGCCCCCTGAGTAACCCATATTTCCGTTTCGTTTTCTTGTCTCTTGCATCTCTTATCAATAACCCCTTAGATCTTATAGATTCCTGCAATTAGATCCACCAGAGATCCTTTTTCAGATCTAACCCTGAGCTCTATTAGTTTTGCGCGCACTATTGCATGTGTCTTACAGATCTTCTCTGCTAACCCTTTAAATCTACGGTTAATCGCGACTAGGTCCTTTCAATCTTGTTTCTCTCATATCTTTTTCGTTTTAGCTCCGATTTAATCCGTTCAAGTTGCGTTAGGTCCATAATAATGTAAAGCACGTGTTAGTGGAGTGTTTTCACCATGTTTTATTTTCTGAAAATAAAATTAATATTAATTTTGATTAATGACTAGTTATGCATGTCTTTTCTAAATAAAAGCAATATAGATCTATATATCGTTTTTCATAATCAAATTTAATTTGATTAATGATTACTTTACATGCTTTTATGAATAAAATCTAATTAGATCTTTTACTCGGTTTTCCATAAGTCAAATATTAATTTGCTTAATGATTAATTAACTTTTATAATTAAAAGTTGATTAGGCTTTTACTCCGGCTTTATAAATAAATGTTAATCTTGATTAATACCAATTTAATACTGTTTTTGATAATAATATGATGAACTCGAATTACAAAGTTTCGTTTAGATTGTTCATATAGTTTAGTTTTTCTAAATTAAAATGTTTAATCGGTTTAATCAATATATGAATCTTTATTAATAAAACTTGACTAGTTCTTTACACCGGTTTCATAAATAAAGTTTAATATTGCATTAATGCCAACATAGGGTATTTTATTTCTGAAATATCCTTTATCTTTGTTTTACTAATTAAAATGAACCTAGCTCATAGCGTTGCTCTCTCATATATGTAAAACGTTCGTTAGACGTTCTTTTCTTAGCTCAATCTTCCGTGACCATCTCTTTAAAGCTAACCAAGCCTTTCCAAGCACACCTTGTGTTCTTTAGTGATCCATCTAATCAAGCCTATCCTTAGTGCGTTCTTTTAAAGTTTTCTTTTGATTGATGTTTTGTTCTTAGTATGTTTGTTTGTTTGTCTGCTTTGTATGTTGTGCCCGATGATTGATGCGCTTAGAGTGAACGTCGTTCGAGAAGTTTGGAAGAGCTTGAAGTTGAAGATTCTGAGCAACGACATTACTTTGGTTAAAGGCAAGTGTGTCCTTGATCTTTTGTCCTAAGAACTATTTTTAATCACTCATTGCATATGCTTGCATTAATATGATGGGACCCATGTTTAAGGTTTGACTAGTGTTATTTATCCTGTGCCTTGATCAAACGGGTTGCTATACCTGGGTTATGGTGGTTTTAATGAACATTAATGATGAATCATGTTATACCTTTATGTTATATCTTTGATGGTTTAATACAAGACCATATGTTTAATCGGAACATGGAGAACCACCCAGGACAACAGTGCAACCACAAGGACTATATGGCTCTGGTCTTGGCCGATTAAATAGGGAAGTCTTTGTGTGGTTATTACTCGCATAGTAGGTTGGGGACGGAGGAATGCTTTTATGGCTCTTCTATTCCGGAGCGGTGATGGAACGGAAGACTCTATGGCTTACCGTCCGTAATAGAAGTGTGGTACGAAAGATAGCCTCTATGACATACTACTATGGACTAATACACACGGGAGGACTCTTTGTAAAGGCCTCGTAGCGTCCCTATGCAGCCACACCTCGGTAGTGTGGTATTGTGCCTACTTTTGCACAGCGTGGTTGGGTGCAAAACTCTTCGGAGTTTTTACGCGACTTGTGGGTAAAGATGTACAACCTCTGCAGAGTGTAAAACTAATCGATTAGCCGTGCTCACGGTCAAGAGCGGCCTGGACCCTCACATGATAATTGAACTTGAAGATGGACTTAAATCGCTCTCTCTCTCTCTCTGGTTATGCTTGCCATGTGCTTATGGCGTATCTTATCTCTCTCTTATGCTTAATTGTGGGATGGTATATACTTATACTTTATTAGTAATCAGGTGCTAATAAAACTTGATCAACTAAAATTGCTTAAATGCTTATAGCCCAGTCCACTATAAAGCCTTTGCATTCATTCTTTTTCCCCACACTTGCTGAGTACGACAAGTGCTCACCCTTGCTATAACCATTGTTGCTCGTAAAAAGGAAGTCGCTATGAAGATGTTGCCGGTGCTAGGCGTACGCAACCCCCGGCCGATTGCCCGTGATGTTTGGTGCCTTCGTTTCCAGGATTAAGCGTAAATCTCTGATAATCTTTCTTTTTCATACGTGATACTGTTTCTGTATTCACTTTTATGTCACTATATGCATGAAACTTGATCCTGGCATGCATATAGGTTTGCACTTGGTTTTCTTCGGAAAGTCGGGTGTGACATCGCTCCAGTAGCACACGCCTTGATCTGCGCAAAGCCTCGGCTCTCCTGTCATGCCTCCACGTCCCCAGTGACTACGGCTAAACAGGCTCCTCAGAGACCAGGCGCTTAAACCAGCTCTCCTGTCATGCCTTCACGCCCCCAGCGGTTATGGCTAAACAGCGATCACAGAGACTGGGTGCTAAACCACATCAGGCTAACTACTCGACGCCTAACGACCACAACAAGAGCATGACACATGACATTTACATCTATATTCATATTTTTATTTGTCACTAGTAGATTCAATTTCTACAAAACTGCTACATAATGTACGCATCTCTACTTTCAGGTCAAGCTTCGGCGACGACTTTCTAGTACGCTCCGTGTACCTCCATCGGCGCGGCTAGTTCCCAAACTCGGGGGCTACGCACCAAATTACTACTCGATCACAACTCGAGTAGTCTCCGCTAGCTCTCTAGCTCGGGGGCTCAGCACCAACAACTACTCGACGTGGCTCCTACGGCTCACCTGGCGATGAGCTCGGGGGCTGAACGCTACAAGAGTACTCAAATGATGACTTCCGCAAACACTGAAGACCCTCGGACTGATTCTTCAATCGTTCCAAGGCTCGGGGGCTACTAGGCTACACTCATCAGTTGATTTTTTCAAGACGGAAGCAGAATCAAGATAGACCCTCAGCCAGAGTCTACAACTCAACATAAGGCTCGGGGGCTACTCCATATGGAGTGCGATTTTGCAACCACACTTCCATATAATCTCGACTTCAAGACTAATGAGTTGGACCACCTTCCAGCCTCGCGACAGTTCAAGTACTATTGAAGGCTTCTCCAAGCAGTACTCGAGTACACTCAAGAACTACTCGAAGAGGCTTCAAGACTACTCGAACTACTACTCTCGACTCCAACGTGCTCGGGGGCTTGTCGGGCATACACCCCGGGTACTCATGCAAGGAAGGAGGAAGAGTAGAAGACGGACTCCTACTAGAATTCCCCTATACTCCTACTAGGACTCACTCTGTGTAATCCTACTAGGACTCCTACCTTGTAACCGACTAGGAACCCGCCCCCTGGACTATATAAAGGAGGGCCGGGTACCTAGGAGGACATCCACAATCCCTCCGGGGACAACACCAAGCGCAGGGCGCAATACTACTCCAAACAGGACGTAGGGTAGCTACTCCGGCTAGCCGAACCTGTAAAAATCTCGTGTCTTGTGTCCTCGCGCGTACCTTCGGGTTCCAGATCATGGCGATCCCCACCTTCTACCTTGCTGCGGGTACCTCCCATGGAGGTCGAGAGGTTTAAACACCGACAGTCTAGGAGGCATTCTGGTAGGGTTATCCGGTGCCTGAATTCTCTTGGTCCCTCTTCCTCCACTGACAGGTATGCTATGAGTGACCTGATTACACAAAATTCAACAAAGAAAGAGAAGATCAGAAGCAATCCTACATAACTAGTACATGAAATGAGTTCCTGATAAGACTACCTCTTGTTGACATGTCTCTAGGTCAGATTCATGTTCATCAGAAGGGTTGTACTCCGGATCTGAATCATGTATTGTTGTATCGTTGGTACCCTTTCTGCTTGGTCGGTCAGCTGCTAAAACTCCTTTCATTTTCTCAATGCCAAGACTAGAGAAGAAATTGTGATTCTTCAAAACATTCATGTCCCTCTGCCACTCGTAATCACCGCGCTCGTCTACTTCTATTAGGAAAGCAGAGAAACTTCTATAAGGTTGGCCTACAAATAAAACTAAATCTAAACACTTCTATAAGAACTAGTAGGATGTTCCTAGCTGAAACAAGATCTTGAAATGGATGTTCCTAGTCAAAACAAGATCCTGAGAAGAAGTAGTGTAGACATGGGATCTGTCAGATCTTAAAACTTCTATAAGAACCAGTAGGATGTTCCTAGCCGAACAAGATCCTGAAAGGATGTTCCTAGTCAACACAAGATACTAAAGAGAACTAGTGTAGACATGGGATCTACCTAATAAAAAAACTAGTGCACACATGGGATATGCCACATGGGAAAACACGTAAGTACGAATCCATTAGGGAAGCTGAACTGAGGAGGAAAACATTTTACCTTGTTTTGGATATTTCCTTCGTACGACCTTCCCTCCTGGTGCCATTGTGTCGTCACCACTGCTACTAAAGAGGCAAATGGGAAAGTGGCTAAAGATATGAGCGGTATATTTGAGACGATAGAGGAGAGGAGGTGAAGATTTAGGCTGCCGGTGAGGAGGGAAGGTGAAATGGGGGCGAAAAGATTTGAGATAGCGAGGAAAGGATAGAAGGGAGGGGAGGGATGGGGGCGGGGGCGGGGGTAATTTATCCATTTTGGTGGATGGCCTTGTCAGATTACCAATATACTCTTTTATTATGGAGGTGACTGAAATGGGGCGCATTGAGAAGGGGGGGAGCAAAAAGGACATTTAAAATCTGCTTTGCCCAGGCGTCCGAAATTCTGAATATTTCAATTGCGTGTCGGTTTGTTCTGAGGGCTGGTCAGCGCTATATACTGGCGGCAAAGGATGTTCCTCTAATCAAGATACTACTACATAGGATATTCCTTGATTAGGATCTACTCATTTCGTTTATGTACTGCTCCCCTTATATTGATCAACACATCCCTTTCTTCGTCGATTCAATTTTCCTAGTACTACATGATCATGAGCATGTCACATTACGTACTCCTCGATCATGCCCACATTGGAGATCAACACATCCCTTGCTTCGTCGATTCGATTCTTAGTACTACAACGTTATGAGCACGTCATGTTGCATACTCCTCTTTCATGCCCACATTGGAGATCAACACATCCCTTCCTTCGTCGATTCGATTGGCTTAGTACTACAAGATTATGAGCATGTAATGTTGCATACTCCTCGATCATGCCCACATTGGAGATCAACACAACCCTTCCTTCATTGATTCGATTGGCTTAGTACTACAAGATTATGAGCACATTCCGTTGCAAACTCCTCGATCATGCCCACATTGGATATCAACACATCCCTTCCTCCGTCGATTCGATTGGCTTAGTATTACAAGATTATGAGCATGTCACGTTGCATACTCCTCGATCATAACCACATTGGAGATCAACACATCCCTTCTTTCATTTATTTGATTCGCTTAGTACTGCAAGATTATGAGCACGCCACGTTGCATACTACTCGATCATGCCCACATTGGACATCAACACAATCCTTCATTCGTTGATTCGATTGGCTTAGTACTACAATATTATGAGCACGTCACGTTGCAAACCCCTCGATCATGCCCACATTGGAGATCAACACATCCCTTTTTTTGTCGATTCGATTCTTAGTACTACAAGATTATGAGCACGTCATGTTGCATACTCCTCGATCATGCCCACATTGGAGATCAACACAACCCTTACTTCGTCGATTCAATTCTTAGTACTACAATATTATGAGCATGTCACGTTTCGTACTCCTCGATCATAACCACATTAGAGATCAACACATCCCTTCCTTTGTCTATTTGATTCGCTTAGTACTACAAGATTATGAGCACGTCACGTTGCATACTCCTCGATCATGTGAGGACCATGTGTGGTTCGAGGACCGGTGGATGGTCGCTTCTTGGTGTGATGAGTGATTGACAACATTATGTAGACTGATTCTTGGCTAAGTAATGCAGGTGTAGGTTGCGTCTTGACTGGTGTTGGTGCAGGTGAAGAACAAGCGCGAAAGGTCATCGCCGGTGAGGCCTCCAGGTGTGGAGAAGACAAGTAGGCTTCGTTTGAGGGACCCGGTGGCCAGCGGGGTCAAGTGCGGGCCGCATGGTGGTATGAACAGCAAGATGAAGTCATGGACGGTTTCTTGGTTGAGCCTCAAAACCAAGGTCGAGCCGGGACTACATGGGAGCTGAGTCATGAGTGGCGATTGGCAGAGGCTACACTGAGTTTGCGGGGTTTACAGTGGTTCACCAGACAATCACTGGGTTCCTTGGTTGATCCACAAAGCCAAGACCGAAGAACCGAAGACGGTGCTGCTGCAGATCCAGACCGGTCTGACCGGTGGGTCTTACCGGCCTGACCGGTGGGTACCGGTCTGACTGGTGAGGAGCATTGGTTTGACCGGTGTGCGACGACACAGTCCGAAGACTTCGAAGCGGAGGACACATGTTGGGATCACATGGCTTGCGTCGAGGCTAAGCAGGGTGCGGTCACCGGGCATCCATCCGATGGAGAAAATCTGAAGACTTCCAAAACCGCCCTTGAGGGGCTTGTATCCCTAGTTATTAAGTAAGGGTATTTTAGACTTTCGGCTTGCCTCCATATAACCAAGTGGTGAGAGGATGGCAGCCATCTCTTGTAACCCTAGTTCATTTGCTTTGTTAGTTTCCCTTCCTATTTTCTTAGGATTTCTATAGGACTAGCTTGAGAGCTTCATGGTGAGATTTTGTGAGAGGGTTGGATGATCGGGCGGCAAGCTAGACCTTGTATGAACCTCCTTGGTATGTATAGATGATTCGACGTGGTTCCTCAAGGCTTTGTTGTGTTGTTCTCGATTGTTCTTGGAGCGATTCGGGAGATCGGGAGTTGGATTTGGGGGAGTTGACCCGTGGGTGTTGTTCATCCCGAGCTGCCCAAGTTACACCGGTCTGACCGGTGCGAATCACTTGTGGGATTTGCCTCAGGTGAACTGCTGGACTCATGTGTTTTGGGGCAGTGGTGTTGTTGGTCTGTTCTTGGTCTGTTTGGAGTTGTTTTGCTAGAATTTGTGTAGGGTTTTCCTTCCGTGTAGGTTGTGTTTTGAGGGTATTTTTGTTCCAGGGCCTAGAGAAGTCGCTGAGGCTCTCTGGAACACTTGTTGTGCAGCTGCTGTAGCCACCGGCCTGGCTGGCTCTGTCCACTGGTCTGACCGGCACAGGCCATCGGTCTGACTGGTGCAGCACAGGAAGTAAGCCTTGCAAGTTTCCGCTGTGCGTGTTGGTGAGTTTTGGCTCGGAAGGTTGTTTGTTGGTTCCTAGGTCCAGTAGCACTCCGGTGGCTGCGTGGGCTTGGCCAACTTGGGTAGTGAGTCAGAGACATGTGTTGGAAGGCGTGTTCGTCTTGTTGGAGTCTCTATCTCCTTCGAGAAGAATTTTTATCGGCTCCCATTCACTCCCCCCTCTCTGGTTCCCGTATCGGTCCTTCAGGTGGTATCAGAGCCGGTTACGGGTCTTGATTGACTCTAACCAGTCTAAGATCCAAGGATGGCGTACCAGGAACGGGGTTCGGGTCCTCCACACTTTGATGGCAAGAACTACCAGATGTGGAGTAAGTGGATGGCGGCGTTCCTCCGCGGAAAGGGTCCGATCCTTTGGATGTCACGGTGGACAATGGCTATGTCCAGCCGATGAACTTCCTTGCTCCAGGATCGAGGGACATGTTCGACGCCAATAACAAGGCGGTCGACTACCTGTTTCGTGCTTTGTGTCAGCCTAAATTCGATCGGGTGCACACTGAGCACTTGGCTTGTAGAATTTGGTCGGTGTTGAAGGAAGCTCATGTTGGGAATGCCCAGGTTCAGGCTCGGATGTATGCGACCTACCGGAGAGAGTATGAGAACTTCACTCATCTCCCCGGTGAGTCCATTGATGCATTGTTTTAGAGGTTCACGGTTGTGGTGAACAACATGAGGGCCAATGTGGATGTGCTCCCGTACGATGATCATGATAGGGCTGTCAAGCTCTTGCACTCTTTGGATCGTACGGTTTGGGGCGGAAAGTTTGAGGCCATAGTTGAGTCATAGAAGTATGACACTGACCGTGAATGAGCTGTTCTCGAAGCTCAAGTCGGCTGATGTGGGCATGACAGCCAAGATCGAGGGTCCGACTGACTCCCATAGTCTCGCCCTCATCGGTGGTTCGAAAGGAAAGGCTAACACTAACCCATCCACCAGGATGTTCTCTTTGTCCTCTTTGATGTCTATGCCAGATGAGGAGTTCGACGTGCTTGGAGAGGACGAGCTGGCGTTGCTGACGAGGAGGTTCGAGAGGCTGCACTCGGACCGGGTGAACATGAGGAGGAACACGAGGACATGCTTCCAGTGCGGCAAGCTGGGACACTTCGTCGCCAACTACCCGGAGAAGGTCAAGAACAAGGATGGATACAAGCACAAGTCAAGGATGAATGGCAAGTACCGGTCGAGGCGTGACCACAAGGGCAAGCACAAGGACAAGCGACGATCGAGGAAGAAGGAGAGCTGAGGCAAGGCCTGAGTGATGGTTGGAGTGAGCGACGTCGACTCGTTCCGCGTACTCCACCTCGAGCTCAAGCAGTAGTGAAGATGAAGGTGATAGTCGCAAGAGCAGGAAGTCGTCCAAGAACCTGAGCGGGCTGAGCTGCTTCGCTAGAGACGGCTTCTGCACCATGGCGCTGAGCTCCGGTAGCAAGAAGAGCATACAGAGTGACTCGGACTCTGATTCCGACGACGAGGTGTGTGATGAACTTCCCTTCTTGCGTCAGGAGAATGAAGGATTTGGCTTGTTTCTTGATAATATCGATGACATGCTTAGAGAGGCCAAGAAAATGAGGAAAGAGCTTAGGGCTTCGCTTGAGGATGCTAGGACTAGAGTGGCTGAGTTAGAAACACAGAATTTGGATGATAAGCTTGAAATTGACTCTCTGAAAGCTTCACCTGTTATTTCTGATGAAGTTGAATGTGCTGATTGTCCTATTTTCCTTGCTGATCTAGCCTTGTTTAAGGAAAAACATGCCTCCTAGTGTGAGGAACTAGATGTGCTTAGGGTTGAAGTGGTTGAGCTTAAGTCTAGACCTGCTTTGCTAGGTGCTTGCACTTCTTGCCCTGTCTTGCATGGTAAAATTGATGAGATGTATGCTTACACTGTTACTATTGAGGCTAAGTTGAAAGAACCAATTCCTACATCTTGCTCTACCTGTGAAATGCATGCTTTGAAGAATCTAGAACTTGCACATTATGTTGATCATTTGCAGGATGAGAATGATGAGGTGAGAAAGTTGATGGGTTGGTTGTCTGGTCATGAGCCTCAGTTGAGGATAATGATCGACGCATACAAGAGGCGGGATGGTGGGGGACTTGGGGCAAACAAGGTTGGTGAGGGAAGTGGAGAGAATATCCCCGAGCCACCAAAACCCCACCACAAAAATGATTTCCCTCCTAAATCTAACCATCTTAGGAACCAACTAGACACAACCCCAGCTCCACCCGTGTTTCCTCCACAAACAAATGATTTCCAAAAGCTTATCAAGTTTGTGAGCACTTCGGGGAAAGTGTGCTTTGGGAAAGTGTAAGGAATCGGATGCCGTTAGCCTAAGAGGGGGAGGGGGTGAATTAGGCAACTAAAAACCTTAACCTATGGCTTCACTAAATTTCGCGCAAAGGTAAACTAGAACATACTATCTAGATGTGCAACTAAGGTTGTTCTAGTGTGAAACTCCCATCCCAAACAAAGGTTTGCAACCTATAGCCAATCCTAGCATGATACTACTCTAGGAAAGTAAAGGCAGGCAAAGATGCAAGAGAGTAAATGTGGAAACGTAAAGGGGATGAGAGGAAGCAAACTCTTGACACGCGATTTATCCCGTGGTATCGGTAGGCACTAAGCCACCCCTAGTCCACGTTGTTGAAGCACTCACACAAGAGTATTGCTTCCCGGTCACCAAGTCTCTCCCAAGAGCACCACTTGACTTGCCACAAAGGCTAGCCACTTAGGCACTTGTCAAGCTCCCTTGGTCACCTTGATGCCGCCTCCACTAAGGAGCTTCTCCACCAAGGAAGGGGGTCTCCACGTCCCCCGCACAAAGTGTCCTCGCCACTCCACACCAAGCCGGAGGGTCGATGACAATTGCTGGTGAGCCACTTAGGCCCCAAGGCTTCCGGCAAACCTTGTACAACTAGATTCACTCAAGAATCACCTCACAAGGTTGGCACAACCTTGCACTCACTCAGCTCTAAGCTAAGCCTAGCACTAAGCACATACACAAAGCATATGCAAGTCTAAGGATGAGCAATTAAGCACTTGGATGGATTGGATATGATCTTGAATGTGTCTTGAACTCCTCTGCACTTCCACACAATCCAGCAACCTCAAATGGGTGAGTGGAGGGGGTATAAATAGCCCAAGGCATCAAACTAGCCGTTGGCTAAAAGCAGCTGAAAAAGGTAGCGTCGGATGAACCGATGCTATGCTTTTCCAGGGCGTCGGTTCATCCGGTGCCCCTCCCACGTCACATATCCGTTGAGGTTCTCTGACACAACTGCTCCGACACTATGCACCGACGGTGCGTCGGATCATCCGGTGCTGAAGACCTCGCGTCCAAGTCGCCACTGTTAGCTTCCAACTAACCGTCGGATAGACCGACGCTAACCCTGACCAAAGGCGTCGGATCATCCGGTGCTGAAGGCTTCGTCTTGGCGCGGCTCTGCATGAATTCAAACTAAGTGTCGAATAGACCGACGGGGTCCGCACTCAGACTGTCGGATCATCCGGTGCTACTTTCTTCCTTGATCTTTCTCTGCAACTCGTGTGACGCTACTAAATAATGGACCGTCAGTTCATCCGACGGTACCTAGGGTTTGACCCTGTGCACCAACTCGTCCGACGATTGCACCGACGCATGTAAATGAGGGACCATCGGATCATCCGACGGTGTCTTCTCTTTTCCTTTTCTTGCTCGGTTTTGACCCTTTCTTTTGGCATTTTTGCATGTGGTTTTCTTGCATCCTTGGGACCTAGAAATGTCTACAAAGACATGCTCAAACAATATGGTTAGTCCCAACGATCATGTTGTCATGAATCACCAAAATCAAACTCCAAACAAATGGCATATGAGGCCATGTTCGCTACAGAAGGAGAGTGAGAAGGCTAGTGAGGAGAAACTGGTTGAAAAGCCGAGTGGAGAGAAACCAAGTGAGCAGCCCCAACCCAAGCCTAAGCCTAAGCTTGTGAGGTTCCATTGTGGCTATTGTGGGAGAGATGGCCATAAGGATGAGTTTTGCTTCAAGAGGAAGAGAGAGAAGAGAATGGCGAAGGAGTGGGCTAACATGGACAAGTACCACCCTTCCAATGGTGTACTTAAGCCTCGTGTGCAGATGCCCAGGGCTAAGGCTAGTGTGAGGACAATTCCGACTTGGGGAGAGCGAAAAGCTATTGGAGGTGCTGCTAGTCGGGCTACACTGGTCAGACCGGTGAGAGGCACCAGTCAGACCGGTGCAGGCCTGGATAGGCAGCAGTTCGGGTTTCATGCTCATACAGGTGCGAGGTTTGGTTCTGGAGGTCGCGGTTCTGGTGGTTGGGCTGGAGAGTTTGCAGGAGGTCAGTTTGCTAGGCGTTCTCCCCCTCGTGCTCAATACGGGGATGGGAGGAGTCGTACTTTGAGTTGGAGAGGAGGGACGGTCCACGGTTTTCCTTTCGTGGTTTTGGTTCTCCTCCAGTTAGAGAGAGATGGTTCCCTCATAGTGGTTACCATGGTGGTGCTCGTGGAGGTAGCTTTGATAGGAAAGATGGTTTGGATTGTGCTAACCCCACTTTTGAGCAAATGGCTCGGCACTGGTTTTACTCTTTTGGTACTAACCCCAGTGCTGGGTCATTTGTTCGCTCACGTGCTGGTTTTTGAATTTTAGGTGGGAGACTTGAAGAACATTTGGTTGATTGACTCCGTTTGTTCGAGGCATATGACTGGAGACAAGGGGTGGTTCTCAAGTCTCGTCTCGGTGGTGACAAGGAGGTACATCACCTTTGGGGACAATGGGCGTGGGCGTGTGCTTTCAGAAGGTGAGATAAAGGTGAGTGACAAGATCACTGTGAGGCATGTTGCTCTTGTTCAATAGCTTGGATACAATTTGCTTTCTGTGTCCCAGCTGTTGGATGAGGGTTTTGAGGTGTTGTTTCGGCCTGGTGGTTCTCGGATTTTGGACTCTCGAGGGGACCTTGTTTGTATGGTCGTTCCCGAGGGTCAATTGTTTCGAGCTGATTTTTCTCAGTCTTCTGGTGTTGAGCGTTGTTTCTTGGCTGGATCTTCGAGTGAGTTGTGGAAGTGGCATAGGAAGTTGGGCCACTTGAGCTTTGACCTTTTGTCTCGCTTGAGTAAATTCAATTTGGTCCGAGGATTGCCACGGTTGAGGCTTGAGAAAGAGTTGGTTTGTGCGTCGTGTAGGCATGCTAAGATGGTAGCCTCATTTCACCCGCCTCTCACCGATGTGATGGTTGAGCGTCCATGCGAGCTGCTCCATATGGACCTTGTTGGCCCAACTCGTGTGCGATCTGCGGGTGGGAAGTGGTACGTCCTTGTTGTGGTGGACGACTACTCTCGGTATGCGTGAGTGTTCTTTTTCGAGGATAAGGGGGAGACGTTTGGTTTTGTTCGAGATCTTGTCTTGAGGTTGAGGAACGAGAGGCACGGAGATGCCATACGAGCAATCTGCAGTGACAATGGCTCAGAATTTAGAAACTCTCGTTTTGAAACCTTTTGCCATGATTTGGGTCTTGAACACCAATTTTCGAGTCTGTATACGCCTCCCCAGAATGGTGTTGTGGAAAGGATGAACAAAACCTTGTGTGAGATGGCTCAAACGATGCTTGATGAGCATAGGACTCCGAGAAGGTTCTGGGCTGAGGCAGAGAATACCACGTGCTATGTGTCGAATGGGATCTACCTCAGAGTGCATAAGAAGAAAACCTGCTATGAGTTGATGCACGGTCGCACACCCAAGGTGAGTCACTTCCATGTCTTTGGTTGCAAGTGCTTTATTCTTAAGAAAGGGAAGAAGTTGGATAAGTTTGAGGCTAGGTCGGTCGATGGTATTTTCTTTGGTTATGCATCTCACTCTAGAGCATACTATGTGCTCAATCTTGAAACTAACCAAATCGTGGAGACTTGCGAGGTAACCTTCGACGAGACATATCCACGTAGTCAGCTTGTCTTTGAGTGTGCAGGTGATGATGAGCTTGGCGAGGAGATCTTTCAAGAGGAGGAGCATGAACTTGTAAATGATGAAGATGGTGGTGTGGTGCCCCCGGCTGAACATGTACCTACTACTTCAACTACAGTGGTGGTCGGCCCCTCTCCCACACCTATGAAGACAAACCAAGATCAAGGAGAAGCTGTTGTTGAGGGGGATGTAGCATCAAGGCGAGAACCTCCCGGGTGAATACAAGTGGATCACCCAGCTTCAAGGATCATCGGTGACATGAATAAACGCACTACACGGTCGAGGGTTCAGAACAATTCTCATTTCACTCATGCTGCATTTGTTGCCACCTTTGAGCCCAAAGGCATTGGACACGCACTATCTGATCATAATTGGGTTAATTCGATGCATGAGGAGTTGGAGAATTTTGAGAGGAATCAGGTTTGGGAATTGGTTGATCCTCCCCCAGGGTGTAAGCCGATTGGGACAAAATGGGTGTGGAAGAACAAAGAGGGAGAGAAAGGTGAAGTGGTGAGAAACAAGTTAAAACTTGTTGCTCAGGGGTTCAGTCAAAAGGAGGGGATCGACTACGAGGAGACCTTTACTCCCGTAGCCCGTTTGGAGGCGATTAGGATCCTTCTAGCCTTTTCCGTGGCTAAAGGGTTCAAGTTGCACCAAATGGATGTGAAGAGTGCCTTCTTGAATGGTGTGTTGGGGGAAGAAGTGTATGTGCGGTAACCACCGGGGTTTGAAAGTGAGAAGTACCCCCACTGGGTGTACAAGTTGAGGAAGGCACTGTATGGGTTGAAGCAGGCGCCTAGAACTTGGTATGGTAGGTTGAGGGGGTTCTTGTTTGAGAGAGGTTTCGAGATGGGGAAGGTCGATCATACCTTGTTTCTACTCAGGCAGGGCAGAGATATCCTGATTGTGCAGGTGTACGTGGATGATATTGTCTTTGGTGGCTCATCTAACTCTCTTGTTGCAAGGTTTGCAGAGGATATGAGCAGGGAATTTGAGATGAGCATGATGGGCGAGATGCAGTTCTTCCTCGGGCTATAAATCAAGCAATCAAAGGAACATTTGTGCACCAAGCTAAGTACACCAAGGACATTGTGCGGAAGTTCAAGATGGAGGACTCCAAGGCTATGACGACACCGATGAGTATGACTACAGCTCTTGATGCGGACGAGGAAGGTGAACACGTGGACCAGAAGGAGTACCGGAGCATGATCGGGTCACTCCTCTACTTGACGGCGACGAGGGCGGACATCCAATTCTCGGTATGTCTATGCGCTCGTTTTCAAGCATCTCCGAGGACTTCACATCGGCAAGCGGTGAAGCAAATTTTCAGGTACTTGCGTCACACTCCCGACTTCGGTCTTTGGTACTCCGCGTCCTCTTATTTGGCGCTCATGGTTTTTCGGATGCGGATTTTGCCGGGTGTCGGTTGGATAGGAAGTCCACCTCTGGGACTTGCCAGTTTTTGGGTTCTTCTTTGGTGTCTTGGTCTTCCCGCAAACAGTCAAGTGTTGCACAATCCACTACCAAGGCAGTGTACGTTGCCGCTGCTAGTTTTTGCTCTCAGCTCCTTTAGATCACCTACACCATGAGTGACTTTGGTGAGGAGTATGCCCATGTCCCACTTAAATGTGATAGCACCAGCGCCATAAGTGTTGCAAAGAACCCAGTGCTCCATTCCAAAACCAAACACATAGAAGTGAGGTACCATTTTCTGAGAGACATTGTAGAGAAAGGGAGGATAACCTTGATCCATGTACCCACACATGACCAACTAGCTGATATTTTCACCAAACCCCTAGATCAAGCAACTTTCACTCGTTTGCGGGGGGAGCTTGGTGTGTGTTTGATCTCTTCAGTTGGGTGTGTGGGAGCTCCTTTGTAGCATATGTATAGCTTTCTTTTGTGCATTTCTTGCATTTGGCATGCATTTTGTAACATGATGTATAGGCATCCTTGTATCTTAGATTGCATGCATTTTGTATCATATGCATTGATTAGGAAAAGCTTCTCCTATATACATTATTCACCATGGAATGATATTTATGTCTTTGTGAGCTTGTTTGGTAAGCTATGGTTAGTTTGGCTTAGCTCTTGTTAATCTTGATTTATATCCATGGTTGATGGCTATGTTTTTGGAAAATGTCACATGTATGCTCTCTTGTGAGTAAATGCTTTTATATGATCTTGACATGTTTTAGTGTTTTGGCTATGCTTAATTTGTGGTTGGATAGATTATTTTGATCATTTGGGGCCAAAGGCTCATTTGCCATCATGAATGTTTACCCTCTTCCTTTATCTTGTGGAGGGGCATAAGTTCCTTTTTGTCGCAAAGACATCTCATGTACCAATTGTGAATCTGAAAATGGAATGAAAACTGCTTGTCATATGTGCTAAATTTAAATTGCTTCGGGTGCTAAACCGTTGCATGATGCCTACCAATGAGAAGTCTCATATATAGAAGTAGGCACATGGCTCAGTGGCTTTGACATGACATGAGGTGCTTGCGGGTGTTTGTGATGGTCTTATGATTAGAATGGTTGTCCTAGCATGAAGTTTGTGTGGCTTTGCCATTTTGATATGTTTTGATCATGTTTAGGACTTTGCTCATGAGAGGTGAATTTTTCGCAAAATTGCCCAAATCTATCTTAGCTTCGTCCAATGGTTGTGAAACTTGGTAATCATGTAGTTGAGATCGATACGAAGCTATAGAGTATCTAACTTGCTCATTTGGACATGTGTAGAATTCTATGTTGAATTTTTTCTATTTGAGAAGCTCTAGGTTGAATTTTTCGCATTTTTGGCTTGACTCATGCATTGCCAACAAGGGGGAGAAGTTTGAGCTTGAAATGGCTTGCTGGATGCATTTAGCAGGTTTTCAGGTGGTTTCGAGCCATTTATGGGCTCTGGTGTGCACCGGTCTAACCGGTTGAGGTCACCGGTCTGACCGGTCAGAGTGCTGGTCCTGTTCACATGTTGCATACCGGTCTGACCGGTGGTATTGACCGGTCTGAACCGGGCTGAGCTATTGCAGCTGCCCTGTTTCAAGTGGTGTCTTACATGCATTCGTCCAGGGGGAGTTGCATGTGTGCAGGGGGAGCTCTTTGTGGGTTTTCGAGCTTTGGTTTGGTGGCTTGCGCTCTTTGCTTGAGCATAGTTTTGTCTCGGATGTGTCGAGCCCTTGCCCTTGCCTAAGGGGTCCGATACTTGTCTTCTTCAAGTGATCTTGCTCTTTTCCTTTGTTTGGTTTTCGATCGCTTGTTGGAGTTTCTTTTTATTCGTTTCTTTTCTTTTTCTTTTCTCTCTTGTTACTTTATGTGGGTGTTGTGAATGCACTCATCAAGGGGGAGATTGAGGACCATGTGTGGTTCGAGCACCGGTGGATGGTCGCTTCCTAGTGTGATGAGTGATTGACAACGTTGGGTAGACTGATTCTTGGCTAAGTAATGCAGGTGCAAGTTGCAGCTTGACTGGTGTTGGTGCAGGTGAAGAACAAGCGCGAAAGGTCATTGCCGGTGAGGCCTCCAGGTGTGGAGAAGACAAGTAGGCTTTGTTTGAGGGACCCGGTGGCCAGCGGGGTCAAGTGCGGGCCGCATGGTGGCATGAACAGCAAGATGAAGTCATGGACGAATTCTTGGTTGAGCCTCAAAACTAAGGTCGAGCCGGGACTACGTGGGAGCCGAGTCATGAGTGGCGATTGGCGGAGGCTACACCGAGTTCGCGGGGTTTACAATGGTTCAACAGAAAACCACTGGGTTCCTTGGTTGATCCAGAAAGCCAAGATCGAAGAGCCGAAGATGGTGCTGCGGCAGCTCCAGACCTGTCTGACCGGTGGGTCTGACCGGTCTGACCGGTGGGTACCGGTCTGACCGGTGAGGAGCACTGTCTGACTGGTGTGTGACGACGCAGTCCGGAGACTTCAAAGTGGAGGACACGTGTCGGGATCGCATGGCTTGCGTCGAGGCTAAGCAGGGTGCGGTCGTCAGGCATCCGTCCGATGGAGAAAATCTGAAGACTTCCAAAACCGCCCTTGAGGGGCTTGTATCCCTAGTTATTAAGTAAGGGTATTTTAGACTTTCGGCTTGCCTCCATATAACCCAAGTGGTGAGAGGATGGCAGCCATCTCATGTAACCCTAGTTCATTTGCTTTGTTAGTTTCCCTTCCTATTTTCTTAGGATTTCTATAGGACTAGCTTGAGAGCTTCATGGTGAGATTTTGTGAGAGAGTTGGATGATCGGGCAGCAAGGTAGACCTTGTATGAACCTCCTTGGTATGTATAGATGATTCGGCGTGGTTCCTCAAGGCTTTGTTGTGTTGTTCCTGATTGTTCTTGGTGGTGATTTTCGGAGCCCTCTCTTAGTGGTTTTCTCGGTGTGTTTTCGGGACCTTGCTCTTGGGGATTTGATGGGGGAAATATGTGTGAACCCTTCGTGGTTCTTTTGCCTTTGATTCCCTTCCCAAATCTGTGAGTTAAGGGGCTCGATTTTGGGGTTTTCGGTGGGGTTTTCGGTGTTCTAGGGTTAGAGGAGTTCTTGGTGGGATTTCTTCGATTCCACTTGATTTGACAAGTTTTGGTGGGCATTAACTTGGCTATGGACTCCTCATGAGGTGTTCCTACTATCCCCAAAGTCTTGTGCAAATTCGTGGAGCGATTCGGGAGATCGGGAGTTGGATTTGGGGGAGTTGACCCACGGGTGATGTTCATCCCGAGCTGCCCAGGTTACACCGGTCTGACCGGTGCGAATCTCTTGTGGGATTTGCCTCAAGTGAACTGCTAGACTCATGTGTTTTTGGGCTGTGGTGTTGCTGGTTTGTTCTTGGTCTGTTTGGAGTTGTTTTGCTAGGCTTTGTGTAGGGTTTTCCTTCCGTGCAGGTTGTGTTTTGAGAGTGTTTTTGTTCCAGGGCCTAGAGAAGTCGCTGAGGCTCTCTGGAACACTTGTTGTGCGGCTATTGTAGCCATCGGCCTGACCAGCTCTGTCCACCGGTCTAACTGGCATAGGCCATTAGTCTGACCGGTGCAGCACAGGCAGCAAGCCGTGCAAGTTTCCGTTGTGCGTGTTGGTGAGTTTTGGCTTGGAAGGTTGTTTGTTGGTTCCTAGGTCCAGTAGCACTCCAGTGGCTGTGTGGCCTTGGCCAACTTGGGTAGTTAGTCGGAGACGTGTGTTGGACGCTGTGTTCATCTTGTTGGAGTCTCTATCTCCTTCGAGAAGAATTTTTATCGGCTCCCATTCACTCCCCCGCTCTCTGGTTCACCGTATCGGTCCTTCATCATGCCCACATTGGAGATCAACACATCCCTTCCTCTCATCAAACATCGGTATTGTGACATGATTCAAGGATTACATTGAAAATTACAAACAAAAGCATGTGTAGGGAGTGTTGGGTTCGTTTTATGCATAGCACAACTCATGCATTGCGTGATGTCGAGGCTGTAGAACTCTTCGTTTTGGTTGTGGGAATCCCGCATTGATCCAAGCCATTAATCCAATTGGAGGATTCAACGTATGGAAGCCGCAGTCTTCAACGTCACGACACAAGTATGATGTTCTATTATGGAAATGAAGTGCTGATACTTGTATCTCATTCTGTAACCCGGTACAAGAGTATTAGGAGTCTTCTGACTCCGGTAAAATTTCATCTTGGTCAGCAATTGTGAAGACCTGAGCACAAAGCCTAGGCAAAACGATTATTTATGGTTGGTTCGGACACGTGAAGAAAACTGTATTGTTCAACTCGAATACAACAATCAAGTGGAATCAATGATAATAAAAGGAATGTTTAATGTTCTACCTCTTTTTCGTCGGTGTTTGAAGGAGCCGATCTAACAAGATTGTGAAGAGGGTCATCAAAAGCTGGAGTTGGAGTAGGAGCAGGAGAGCCTTCTTCGGTAGCAGGAGCAGGAGCAGGGGAGCCTTCTTCGGTAGCAGGAGCAGGAGTTGGAGCAGGAGAGCCTTTTGAGGTAGCAGGAGCTGGAGTAGGAGAGCCTTCTGAGGTAGTAGGAGAGCCTTCTAAGGTAGTAGGAGCTGGAGTAGGAGAGCCTTCTGAGGTAGCAGGAGTGGGAGTAGGAGAGCCTTCTGAGGTAGCACTGGTAGGGAGAGGGGCTTTAGTCCCGGTTGGTAAGGGGTATATGTCTCTCAAGTCCAACCAGGACTAATGCTCAGAGACAAAAGCCCCCCCCCCCCCCTTTAGTCCCGGGTGGTATTACGAACCGAGACTAAGGGGGGCATGCCAGCACCTACACCCACCCCCTTTAGTCTCGGTTGGTAATACCAATCGAGACTAAAGGGTCTCGTTTCTCTTTTTGTTGGTTTTCGATTTGAGCGTATATTCTAATTGTTGTCTAACCCGTATATGCACATATACGTATTTGAACTTGTATATAGGTATATACCTGTCTATATATACCATATACGCAGTTAGATTAGACTTATATATAAATTAAACCCTATATATCTACATATATAAACGTATAAATGTATATACACATAATATTTTATACACATGAAAATAAATAGTATTTTCTTAAACTAGTATATATACATCAAAACCCCATATAGTATATATACATCAAAATATCATTCAATTCAAATTTCTAGTCTCAGTTAGCTTTCCTTGGAGGTGAGTCGGTCAATTGGATGGTTGTCATAATGATGTTTTCCTTGTGGATTAACCACCTCATCCATGAGGAATCCCATGAGAGCTTCTTGAATTGCCAAGTTCTCAATGAGTGCGTCCCTTTTTATAATTCTTTGTAATTTGTAGATAGGTTGATATAATACACCAAGCGATTAAATATACAAAAAAGGATAAACATGATGTATTATTAATAGGTTTATTTTACTTACACTATCATCATCTGCGTTGCCACTGTGATGGTGTATGTGCTCACAAACGTAGTACCCGCATAAATTATTTCCTTGCTCTTGTCTCAAACACAAAATTGGAGAGGAGAACAGAATATGAAATTCTAGTGTTAGACATTTTAAATATTCCCAATCTGAAGTTGTTATTTGTATACGTACCGGAAAATCATACACCCATCTAATTTTGGGTTGAAATGTTCCTTGGTGCTTTGAAATGAACATGGTCCGAGCTCTGAGGCAAAATAATAAAAGATAAAATATGTTAGTGTAAAAGCTAAATATATATATTGCATTAAAGAAAATGTCATAGATAGAATTATTACTCGTGGAATACATCTTCAAGGTCTTGCTATTCTGAGCGGTCTTTTCTCAATGAATCATACACATTGATGTTGCTATTGTCGATACTAATTATGAGTAGAACCCAGTGGAATTTGTATGCATCCTCACGGAGATTAGAATTGACTAAATAGAATTAGCATTGATAATTAGATGACAATCGTACTTGAAGTTTTAAGGAAGTAGTATAAGGTTCTTGTAATGAAACTCATCTAAGTGCCTAAAAATGTCTCAATTGTTGTTTTTTGTTGGTTCTGGATCTCATCCGCGTTAACTTTTGATGGGTCCATGAAAGAAATTCTTGAATGACCCTTCCTTCCCATCTCAGTAAGTTGCAGGCTACACAAGAAGAAAGCCAAATGTTAATTAGTAGATCAACAAATGTAATAAAGTTATTTATAAACATATGAAAATATGTCACTTCCAGAGACCAGGCCATCATAAGATCGGTATTCATGGCGTCCAGATGGTAAATTTCATAGATATCAGTGAATCGGAGCCAGACCACCTTCTCGTTTTGAAGGGCAAAATCTCCAGGTCTCACGAGCATACCAAACATCTCCAGGCCCTCAGCTGACTTCTTCAAGTACCAGTCATGAAATCTGCGCATCTTAGTTGGGAGCTTGTTTACCAATTCTAGCTTCACTAGAGGTTTTCCTAGCTTAAAGCGCCATCTAAATTCTTGATTTATATCCGCTGGTAGGTCTTCAAAGCCGATAATACCACCAACAGGCATCTTTGTTTGTTCATAAAAGCTAATGAGCTGAACCAGTTCGTCCTCAGACATGATGTCAATAGCTTTTTGCACTTCTGGACTGATGCCCGCAAACAAGTTAGTCTGATGGGTTGTGGATGCATGTATTTGCTTGATGTTTGTGGCAATCCTCGACATCGATGTAGGAATCTCCTTATTCTTGTCTATGGCGGCGGTCCCCGACGTCGACGCAGGAATCTCCTTGTTCTTGCCTGTGGTGGCACTCCCTGACGTCGACGCAGGTATTTTCTCGATGTAACTATTCGGCGACCCTCGTTGTCTCTTATTAGCATAAGACTTGTCCACCGAACGCTCATAGACCGTTTTCAACGGTGGTTTCCTTCTTCTTTTTGTTTCCTTCTCGTCTATGAAAGTCTTGAGTCTCTCCTTACGACCTTCATTTTTTTGCCTTCCAGCTCTTCCTGTTTTCTTTTTTCTTTCACTTTTGCAAAGAAGTCCTTGACTTCTTTATCTACAGTCCCTTCTATTTCTTCATCTGTCTTTGGCTCAGGCTTTTTCTTTTCTGGTCGTTTTCGTTTTTTCTTTGGTGGTTGCACCGACCTGAAAGATTGCGCTCGAGAGCTTGTGGCCAATGGTTGCTGAGGTGAATTGGGAGGGATGTCATCATCGTGATCGCTAGAGCTCGCTTCACCCGAATTGTTGTATGGTTCTTGCGGAGAAGGTGAGCGAGCAGATAATGACGATGACGGCCCTGGAGACGATTGTAGAGGCTCGCGAGTAGGTACTGACGATGATGGCCCCGGCTCCAGGTGATCTCTCAAAGATCCATCATTCTCAAGGATTATGACGATGTAACGTTTTGACCATAATATGATACCGTGTAGCGCATCCTTAAGTGTCTTTTCCCCAGCACCTCCTGGGATATCTAGCTCTAGCTCCTCAAAATCATGTTGACATATATTCTCTACGCTAACTGAGGCGTAGCCAAGTGGAATCGGCATGACGTGGCTCGTCTGTCCAGGAAACTGTGCAAAAGCACTTCCGTCCGCCACCTGAGAAAAATAATTAATCAGTTATTATTAGCATTGTGAATGTCTGTCCACAAAAATCAAAGTAATATATATGATTATTTATAGAGGTAATAAAAGCATGAATTATACATACCTTCATTTTGATGTTGCTGAATGGCTTGTGAAGCTCACATTTGGCGCACCGATAGATGTCATCCATAGGGTACCGTTGGTTGTCCACTTGAACTACTTCTATTTCCCTTTGCTCTTCAGGAACCGTCGCGGAAGCACAACTACTTTTGTGAGCGGAAGGAACTTGTACTAGAGGCAGTCCTCCAGATGGGTCCATCTCATTTATAGCGGCGGACACTCGCAGTTCAATATCTGCCATCACCTTTTCTTTGTGTTCTTTAAGTCTTTTCTCTAACTCTTGCCACCATTCCTCCTCTTCGCGCTCTCTTCTTCTTCTGCGGCTTCGATAGGTGGCAATGTCTCCCCTGAAGGCAAATTTTCATGGTACCACCCCGAAGCCCCTGCAACGTCCTGGGTGTTCAAGATTCTTGAGCGCCATAGTGAGCTCATCGATATCTCTGTCAACCTTCACTCTGTCTGCTCTGACATCTTCAATTATTTTCTATATTTCAAGTGCAGTATCTCGTAACGAGGGTGGGTAATCAAGGGTACCATCTTCGGAGTTAATTGTGCCTCCATGAGCATAATACCAATTCTTCACTCGCTCGGGCCAATCAACGACCGTTGGTATGGTACCTTGTGCGAGAAGGTCTTCTTCCATCTTCTGCCACTTGAGAATTGCAAATGCATAACCACCTCGACCAAGATGATGGTCGTGCTCCTTCTTACCACGACTTTTCTTCCCTCCTGCACTCGCCTTGGCGAAATCTTCACTTTTCTTGTATTCCACAAAGGACGTCCAGTGTTCTTTTAATTTGGGATATTCAATCCAAATCGGAGTTCGATTCATCTTGATATAATCTTTATCGAGTTGCTGCTTGAACTTCTGAAATTGTGTTGCCATCATCGTGAGAGTCCAACGCTTCACATTGGTTGGTTCAACACCTTCAGGAAGTGTGAAGTGTTTTAGGATTTCATCCCACAACAAATTTTACACCGAGTCTGGAACCATGTGTGGATTATCTGCTTTTCCCTTACATTCTCTATAGGTGATGGGCACGTTGTCCCTTACAATGGCCCCACACTGTGACACATACTTGTCCTTGATTTTTTTGGAGCACATGGTTGGCCATCATCTGATACTTCTGTGATATGATACATGACATGGCCGGTGAGTACTTGTGTACGCCCTTTTTTTGTCTTTTTTTGATGTGGAGTATGAAGCCTACATGTTGCAGATTCGTTATTTAATTAATTAGTACCTAAGAATTGAGGTTAGGAAAATAAGAACTATGAAGTTAATGCATGATATATATATATACATACATACATATATATATATATATATATATATATATATATATATATATATATATCGTGGGAACATTCAATACTTTCATTCACAAGACTTTCCTCATTGTTTCTAGAATTGTCCTCAATATTAGCTATTGTGTCCTCGACAGGGGCATCATCGTCCTCATTCGGAGGTATGTTCAAGTACATGTCCGCCTGACTACACTCCTCGTCGGTGAAGGTTGCAATTGTATTTATACCACTAGCTATAATGTCGGCCATAAAGTTGTCATGGTTGTCATCCATCTAGAATAAACAAGAATTTTGTATAAATTTCTATAATAAACAAGAATATTCTATGAATTTATATAATTTTCAACAATTTGTAAAACTTTCTAGAATAAACAAGTATTTTCTATGAATTTCTTTATGAAACAAGAATTTTCTTTGAATTTCTAGAATAAGCAACAAGTTTTTCTATGAATTTCTAGAATAAACAAGAATTTTCTAAGAATTTATATAATAAACAAGAATATTCTATGAATTTATATAATTTTCAACAATTTCTAAAACTTTCTATAATAAACAAGTATTTACTAATAATTTCTTTATTAAAAAGAATTTTATTTGAATTTCTAGATTAAGGAACAAGATTATCGATGAATTTCTATAATAAACAAGTATTTACGGCGAATTTCTATAATAAACAAGAATATTCTATGAATTTATGTAATTTTCAATAATTTCTAAACTTTCTAGAATAAACAAGTATTTACTAAGAATTTCTTTATTAAACAAGAATTTTCTTTGAATTTGTAGAATAATGAACAAGTTTTTCGATGAATTTCTATAATAAACAAGTATTTACTGCGAATTTTCTTGAATAAACAAAGTCGAAATATTTCTATTAACTTGTGGACAGACGATGCTTGTTGATGTCGGTGCCGTGTGGGAGAATGACAGAGATGACGGGAAGTCACTTGTTCGAGACGATGCGGCAGTCGTCGACTTCAGAAGTATCAAACTAATGAAATTGTATATCAGAAAACAATTAAGAACTCAAATACACAATTAAGAACTCAAAATTACACACACACACACACATATATATATATATATTAGAAAACAATTAAGAACTCAAATACTCAAAACTATGAAATTGTATATTTTGATACACAAATATACACACAAAAATATACAAAGTATTACTATTTAATTAAACTCAAATGCACAATTAGATTTTGGTACATAAATATACACACAAAAATATACAAGTTTCTAATTAAATTTTCTTTCTGTTCCTATAAAATTTCATATTAGAAATTGACACACAATTATAATTTCTAATTAATATCAATACATAAACTAAATCCAATAGATTTAGTTACAATACTTGCTGACGCTAGCATTTCACGGGCTGACGTCAGCAAGGCCAAACCCCAGCGCGGCCCGACCGGCCATCGGGGCACACACACGTCGGCCGGCGGTCGCACGGGCGAGTCGGCAAGCGGCGGCGTTGGCGGTGGCGGTGCGGCATACCGGCTGCGGGAATGGAGCTCGGCCGCCGAGGAGGAGGGCCGGGGGGTGCCGAGTCGGGGAGATGCGCGTCGGTGAGGGCGGACGTCGGCGCGGCCGAGCTCGCCGGCGGAGGGAGACGGCGGCGCTGCGCGCGTGTCGGGGAGGAGTGGCGCGTCGGGGAGGAGCGGTGCGTCGGAGAAGTTCCTCTCGATGGGTGTGGCGAGGAGAGGCGGTAACGACGACGACGGAGGAAGAGAGGCGAGGCGGCGATTTGGGGAAACAGTTAAGTGCCGATCTGGAAGGCGACGAGGGTTATATAGAACCCTCGACCTTTTGCCATGGGTCATATTCACAACTGTGACATAAGGCCCTTTAGTCTCGGGTTGTATTACGACCCGACACTAAAGACCCCCCTTTTGTCACGGGTGGCCTCACGACCCATGACAAAAGTGGCATTTCGCACGGGATGCCCTGAAGGCGAATTTTCGCCCTTTACTCTCGGGTGGTTTTACCACCCATGAAAAAAGGGGGCCTTTAGTCTCGGGTGGTAACACCACCCGGGACTAAAGGGCAATTTTGCGCGGGAAGTTAATATTTCTCTTTTCCTTGCTCATTTATCTCATTTCTTTTTTACTTTCAACATTGAAAAAAATCATTAGTTAAAATACTTGTGCCATGCAAAATTATATTATGTTAACACCAAAAAATACCTACTTTTCTATGCACATATTATTTCAAAAGTTGAAACAATTATTACTATTTTTTTACAATTTGAAGGGGAAAATAAATTAAATTGAAAATATTAGTAAACCTACTCAGAAAAATCTCTGTTTCAAACAAATTTATGAATTCCCGTATTGTCTTCAAATGATCAACATGCTCATTTCCTTGCTCATTTATCTCATTTTATCTCATTCGCGTGCTTTTTCTCTATTCCTTGCTCATTTATTTCATTTCTTTTTTGCTTTAAACATTTAAAATAGATCATTAGTTGAAATATTTGTGCCATGCAAAATTATATTATGTTAACACCAAAAAATACCTACTTTTCATTGCACGTATTATTTCAAGAGTTGAAACAATTATTACTATTTTTTGTTTACAATTTGAAGGGGAAAATAAATTAAATTGAAAATATTAGTAAACCTACTCAGAAAAATCTCTGTTTCAAACAAATTTATGAATTCACGTATTGTCTTTTTGATATAATGATCTATATAACTACAATGGCTTACGTATACGTATAGAGGTCACCTGATGATTATTACAAGGCACAACATTAATTAATACCAATGACTACAAGTCCCAAGCTGAAGCTGGTCAGCTTCTAGCTTTTGAACCACTGCTTCAAACACATTTATAAATTCACGTATGAATTCTAGTATATATATGCTTAATAAACATGCTTACTAAATATGTTGAAGACAACACTTGAATTCATAATAAAGTACATAATTAACAATAATTGATAATAAGTTCATAAAGGTTCACATAGCTAGCTAATTAATACAAGTTCACATAATAGGGTACGGTACAAAGCCTGATCCATGCATGCATAATGTTACTGAGCAACACGCACTTGTAGATATGAAACATGGTTAATGTCTACAATCCTCCAGCCTAGAACTCCCTCAAAATAAGCTAGAGCGCGTACTAGTGCACTCTCCTCCGCTTGCAGAGGAGTGTCACAAACAGCACTGCAGACATCAAACAATGGAGCCTCGGGTTCTGCTGGCTTGTAGAAAGTTAGAGTTGCTTGACTCTTCCAATTGTTGGTGAAAAATGACTCCCCATCATAGTAATCCACCTCAACTCTTTCCACGACTTGATTTAGAATCGCACGGAAGCTAATTGAAGCATAGGTAGAACCAGAGCGATCCTGCACACAATCAGATGATGATGAGATATAAACCTTATGTACCAGAAACAAATTATATATGTACCAAAAACAATTTAATTAATAATGAATAAAAATTCTTTTATATATAAATGTATATTACCACATCTTGATGAGCCCTACAAAGCCTCTCCGTAGTCTCAATCACATTTTCTTCACCCGTCTCGAGTTACCTTAATTTAAAATAGGAAAGGTCCGGCACGAAGCACCCAACATTATTCTGGAGCTGTTGTAGACAATTCTCCACGGCAGTCCTCTCTCGGGTTAATCGAATAGGTGATGTTTTGCCAACTGTTGCAATGGCAACCAACGGGTGTGGTGCGCCTACTGGCAACTGGCCGTAGTCTACATATCGAGCAGGTACGGTGAAAGAGATATAAACTCTTGTCATGTGCTCATCAACGTGCTCAGTTTGCACTATAGGAGGAGTACCATTCATATCCTCGATAATGTCTCTGAGCCATCTGATATTGTTGAGAACCTACAATAATTATATATGTAACTAAAATTACGGATTTTCCATGTGAAATTGAAAAAAGTCCTATGTAAAGAAAATTAATTTCAATTCCTATATTACCACATTAGCTACACGTCCTGGATCACCCATTGGCAAGGTAATCTCGCGGTGAAAGTGCAATCCTGGACGTAGAGGCAACGGGTCCCCCAAAACACCTCCACGGCCACCAAAACCTGCACGGCCAATGCCACGGCCACCAAGCCCGCCACGGCGACGGACTATGCCACGGCCACAGGCGCCATTACCAACACCACTTGATGACGACATTGTTAGCTCAAACTATATCCAAATCAAAATAACACACATTATTCGCAATAAATAGGATTAGTTTGCATATATACATTGGATTCAATATATGCATAAATAGAAGAACAAAAGAGAACTATTATTGTACATAACCTTTACGAACTAGCGACTCAGAAGACCTAGATGCTCCGGGAACTACAACAGTCTCACCTCACCTTCATATACACCTGACTCTCCCACTTACAGTACTACACATGCGCTACAACTCCTATCTAGCTACAGTCCCACCTCACGGAGCTGCAGACAGTCCCCAGGTAGCCCGTGAGGTGAAACTGTAGCTAATTAGGACGTGGTGCTTTGTATCAAAAACAAGAAAAAAAAAGACTATGCTTACATTTATTCGATATAAAAATTTAAAAAATAATAAAAAATTTAATCTTCTATTTCCTCCTATAGCTACCTAGAAATAAAAGCATTTCTAAACAATGAAAGAATGGAAATACATACCAAGTACATTTTCTGTATGTCTATTATTTTCTTTATGAGCCTATATTTTATAAACTATATGTACAAGTAAAATTCAAATTTATGAAAAAACAAGAAAATAAGAGAATGCTTACATTTATTCTATATAAAAACAAAAAATATACTTAGCAAAAGAATTTAATCTTCTATTTCCTCCAATGGCTACATAAGATAAAATCATTTCTAAACAATGAAAGAATGGAAATACCTAGTACATTTTCTGTATGTCTTCTTTTATGAGCATATATTTTATGAACTATATATATATATACAAGAAAAATTCAATATTATGAAAAACAAGATTTTATGAAAGAAGGAACAATGCAAGTACCATCCTAACTACATCTTCATGTGTATATACAAAATCTCATCTCTCTAATTAATTTAAGCTCCTCCTGCCTTGCTACAAATTAACATTTCTATTTTCTCCATCTCTAAACCATAAAACAAAATTTAATCACGACAAATGAAGGGAGGATGAAGATTCCAACCTTGAAAACACCTTGGAGTAGAGAAATCTTCACAAACTAATGCAGAAAAAAATCACGCACCACCCTAGGTTTGAGTCGCCATGGAGGGCAGGAGCTTGAGCTCGCGGGTGGCTCGGGTGAATGGCTCGGGTGGCAGGAGGAAGAAGGAGGTACGACGCTTATATGGATGCCGGCCTTTAGTCCCGGTTGGTGTTACGAGCCGAGACTAAAGGGTACCCCTTTAGTCTCGGCTCGTAACACCAGTCGGGACTAAAGACCAAGGGCAATTATTGCCGGATGGAGCCGTTGGGAGCCCCCTTTTGTCACGGTTGGTAATACGAGCCGGGACTAAAGGGGGGTCGGCTACAGCAGCCATTTCGAGCCACGTCGACGAAAGGCCTTTAGTCCCGGCTCCAAAGTTGAACCGGGACTAAAGGACTGAACCAAAGCCTCGATCTCCACCAGTGTAGCAGGAGTAGGAGCGGGAGAAAGAAAGCCTTCCGACGTAGTAGGAGCTGGAGTAGGCTCAACTGCACGAGAGCCTTCCGAGGTAGCTGGAGCAGGATCTTCCGGACCATTTGCTCTTGCCGTCAAAGGATCTTCCTTATTCGTTTCCTCTGCTGCAATATCAGATAGAACCTTGAGTATTTTTGCATCTGCTTTCTTTTCTTCTTTGGAATCCTTTTGTCATCTATTGTCAACCAAGTGCTTAATTGTGAGGTAGCTCATAGACTTCAGATGATTTACCCAAGTTAGTAGGAGGCATGAGTTGCAAGGGAGTCTGACCAATAGGTGCGAGTAGAGCAGACGGTGATGGTAAGCTGTTAACTTGGTGAAGGTGACTGAGTGAAGCATTCACAAAATTCTCCATAGTGCACTGGTGATGTGTTACCATTTGTGCTATCTACTCCGAGTGTGCGCGGTTTAACTCCTCACACTGTGCCATCCTCATCTCCATCATTGACTGTAACTTTCTCTAGTCGTGCTGATTTTCAAGGATCAGTTTCAGAAAGAAGGAAGAGTCCATTGACTGGTTGTTGCTGGAGTGATTGGAACTATTTCTGTTTTTTCAGTGGATAGCGATGCACCATAATGTACTCGAAGATGTCTCACTGGAGATGCCTCATTGCCTTCACTGTCTGAAGAACAAATGTCATCAGGCGATGGCTCAGTTGTAGCCCTTAGGAATTGTAGCCCTTAGTCCACAACGTCTATCTCTTGGTCTCGCACACATGTATTCCTTGAAATGTGTCTTGGACATCATGTACTCGGGACAAATCTTTGGGTCCGATTTGCACCCTTTCCCCATCTTCATCTACTCTGGTAACACTACTCAGAATGAAGGAGATCCAGTGAGCATATGACATATTTCGGGCCACGGTCAACCCATCAAAGATAACATCTTCAATCTCGGCTAAAATGAAGCCCACAATCTCGAAGGGCCGACCAGTCATGACGTGAAGGAGAAGCCACTGCTAAAGACTAGTGATCGACTCTGCATTGTCAATCCGTGGTAACAATGTCGTCCATAGTGCCCGGTGAACCACATTTGCCTCAGGGGTAAGCATGTGAGGCGTGAAATATGCTCTCCTACCTGTGAACGACTCAACAAAAAGTCCAGCCACCTCCTAGTCGGACGGGAACGACCCACCGAGCAAACTACGTCGAGGTAGTTCATGATTCCCGTAGACAATATTATTTAGGGACGTCTTATGGTCGTACTTTCCTATTTCAATATCCCTCAATACAAGTTTGTCAGCAATATGGTGTCAAAAAAGAGTAACTTGGCGTCCCCGAAACATGAACACGATGTACTCCCTAGTATCGACAATGCACACGGTAGCATAAAAAACTCTCACCCAATCCTCAACATACTTATGATGCATTGAGACCAAATCAGCCAATCCAAGATGATCGTCGAAGTATGCCTTAACATCCCCTCCCGCGACCAATGTCATATGATCCCAATTTATAACCCTGTGCTGGTATAGTTTCATGGGTAGGTATTTGTAGTTGTAATAGAAAGTTTATTGAAGGACATTCCTAAATCTTGGTTCGACCCATTTGTCCTTGGTTTTGTCCCACCACTGATTCTCAGGCACCCATCTAAGAACTTTAATCATTTGGTAGGTGTGGTTGCACAGGTCCATCATCTTAAGCGGCTCTTCTGGTGGAGGGTGAAGTTGTACCTATTTCTCCTTCCTGGGATCTGGCGTAGGAAACTTTGAAGGGCGGGGCAGGCGATGGCCCGCGGTTGACCCACCCCGTGTGTGGTAGGAAGGCGCCGCGGTTGACCCACCTCGTGTGCGGCAGGAAGGCACCTAGCTTGACCCAACTCGTGTGTCGTAGGAAGGCGCCGAGCTTGACCCACCCCATGTGTGGCGTGTAGGGGCAGAGGAAAAATCATGTGCTGCAGGCCAGCACCTTAGCCTTGTCTAAGGACCAGACGGGCCTGCAGAAGTCAGCTGTGACTTTCGTTGTCTCTTCACCGGAGGAGGATCAAGCGCCTTTCCATCTCTCTTGCCACCATCTCGGCCCATCTGCAACGAATTTCTCGAACTAGTGCCATTTCAAGAATTCTGCGACGGATTGCGGTAACCGCTGGAGCCTGGAGGTGGACGCATACCTATGATTTCAGCAATGGATTGAGGTATCCGCTGGAGGCTGCTGCAGGCGGTGGCAGTGGTGGAACCCTACCAAGGGGTTGCACCGCAAGTGAGGAGGTAGTAAATGGGGGGATGGCAGGTCAGCACGAGTGACACATCATTGGATAAAACCATAAAGGTGTGTGTAGTGTGTTGTGGGCACCCTGTGACCAGGAAATGGGAAGCGCCTTTCATACCTCTAGTTTACAAGGAAGTTCCTCTGTTCCGATACCAGACCGGACCATCCTCCGGACGTATGTCGGTGAGTATCAAAGTCATAACAGGATGATCCTGTCGTACATAATACAAAGAATAGGACAATCCATTCCCATACTTAGTCGATCATGCCCACATTGGAGATCAACACATCCCTTCCTTCGTCGATTCCTTCACGTAGTACTACATGATCATGAGCACGTCACGTTTCATACTACTCGATCATGGCCACATTGGAGATCAACACATCTCTTCTTTCGTCGATTCGTTCGCCTAGTACTACATGATCATGAGCACGTCACGTTGTATACTACTCGATCATGGCCACATTGGAGATCAACACATACCTTCCTTCGTCGATTCGTTCGCCTAATACTACATGATCATGAGCACGTCACATTGCATACTACTTGATCATGACCACATTGGAGATCAACACTTCCCTTCCTTCATCGATTCATTCGCCTAGTACTACATGATCATGAGCACGTCACGTTGCATACTACTTAATCATGGCCACATTGGAGAGGATAAGAAATGGATATTTTCTAACATACCATTCACGTAGCCCAATAGGACGTTTCGTTGTTTTATAATACAACGTACTGGATAATCGACATCCCCATGTGCGATCGTATATTCTGTAAAGTCGCAACAGGAAGTTCCGATGCTACATAATAAAGTGAACCAGATAGTAGCACCTACGGCGGGTTTAATATTTAGGAAAGTGCACTTCAACTACATATAAATTACATATAAATCATAAGGTCCACATGATTTTAGTTCTGATCGACTTAAACATTTACTGATTTGATATCCTAGTTGTCATCACTTTCATCGGCATCGTTTTCATCTTCATCGATGTATTGCCATAAAGTGTCGTCGTCCTCACCTTCAGAATTGTATCCATCCACATCAGACAGCTCCTGCTGGCAAATTGCGTCAACTTCAGCGGCTACAGCCACAGTCTCCTCGCCAGTAATAGGCACTGGAACCTTCGAACCATCACTGAGACCATCATCAAGTATAACATCATGCAAGGTTTGGTCAATGTCATCATCTTGATATGCAAGTACCATGCCAGTGGGAGCTATGTCCTCCTCATTTTCATTATAGCTCCACAAATGTCTGTGCTCAAATTTTTGCACCACTCTCCATGGTGTTATAGTAGGGTGTCTGGCAAGTAAAAGACCTTTGTTGCTTATTCAGCAAAAATGTAGGGATCATCTTGGTACCAGTAATCTCTAGTATTGACGCTTGTGAAGTAACCATCATTTGTAATCTTCGGTTCCTTCTTGGTCCCTTCCAGATCATACCAGTCAACCTGGAATAAAACAATTGTTCGATCTCTGTCAAGCCCTGAGTTATATCGCATCTCAATAATGTCTCTTAGTGAACCATAAAACTCAATTTCTGTAATGTCTTTATGTGATCCTATAGTCATGATTCCACTGTTCTGTGTCTTCCTATTTGCCTCTCGGGCCTTGATGTGGTACCGGACACCGCCTACAATACATGCATGATGTATAAGTTTTTGCTCGCCGGTCTGGTTCAACTGATATCGCATATAGGTTGTCGTCACTCACTTCCATAGTTTTTTTAATATAATCTTATGTAAAGGTCCTCACAAGGTATTATAAGCTAGCCACCAAATAAAAAATGAATACTAACATGCGATCTAAACCAGTGCCGAAATTCTGTAGCAATTCGACAATCAATATCCTCGTCCGACACACCTTTCACTTTTATTTCATTATTGAACACTCTGCAAAGCAGTACCATCTCAAACTTAGAACAAAATAATTATAGTTCTATCATTGCAATGGTGATTTACCTACTCGATATATGGCTTCACCTCTTCGCAATTTTGTTTAGCACATACCAAACCACCTTGTCGTACTTTGACCCAAGACAAAAAGTGGTCCCTGCTCCAAGTACTTGAACATTGTGATCAAAACAGGATGTTCCAACTATAGACAAATCAACATTATATTTGTTCCTTCCAACCTGATTGAATCGTGTGGCCACATCATCAACCGCGAAGTACCTAGAGCAAATTCCCAAGGCCTCATTAGCAACATATGCTTTTGCAATGGATCCTTCAGGCCTAGCTCAGTTTCTCACTGAGTGCTTCAATGTGCATAGCCTTCTTTCGATGAGATACATCCATCCACATTGTATTGGAACTCTCAGGATTGCTTCCTCAGGCAAACGAACAGCCAAGTGGACCATAACATCAAAAAAGGCAGGAGGGAAAATTTTCTCAAGGTTGCACAGAATTATTGGGATATCTGTTTTCAGTTTTTGCAAGACATCCAAGTTTAGAGTTTTGCAACATAGTTGTCGAAAGAAGTTTTCTAATTCTGCAATAGCTATGTATATCTCTTTGTCCACTAAACCGCGAAAACAAGCCGACAAAACCTTTTGGAGTAGGATATGACAATCATGAGTTTTCAGTCTTTGTAGTTTGCATCCATCTGAAGTAATACACCTAGCTAAGTTTGAAGCATATCCATCTGGGAACTTCACTAAACTTATAAAATCACAAAACAGCTTATGCTTCGTTTTTGAAAGTACATACAGACAGGGTTCGCAAAACCGGTGGGAACCGGTCCGGTTCGACCGGTTCCCGGTGGAACCGGTCCGGCCCGGTACACGAACCGGTCCGGTTCCCACCCCAAAACCGTGCCTATAAGTTCACAAGCGCGGTAAACCGGCCGGTTTGACCGGTTTACCGGCCGGTTTTTATTGAACCGTGGGAACCGGTCATCCACGGTTTTGTTAACCCTACATACAGAGCTTCTGGAATTTTGCATGACTCACCATCCTCAGTTGCCACCATGTGTAGATTTGATCTTACGCCCATCTCTTCCAAATCAACCCTAGCATTGATGGTGTCCTTTGTCTTCCCAGCAATTTTAAGTAACGTTCCAATAAGATTTTCGCTTATGTTTTTCTCAATGTGCATCACATCAAGGTCATGTGCCAACTTCGGAGATGACCAGTACGGCATCCCACAAACAAACCCTTCGGCTCCAGCACTGTCCGAATTCCCACTTCCTTTTCTTTCCTTGAGGTAGAGGATGCTTTCTTGGTCTAACGTCTTTAACCTTCTCTAGATGCTGCTTCAGCTCCTCATGGGTAAATTGCTCTGGCTTTTCTCTATTTTCAACAATACCATCAAAATCTGCTCTCTTTCATCTCCATGGATGGTCAGTTGGAAGGAAATGACAATGCCCAATGTAACATATCTTGTTCTTCAATCTCCTTGAGCAAGGATCCTTGTCGCAACACACACAGGCAAAATAGCCTTTCGTGACTCACCTACACAACGTGCTCAATGTTGGATAATCATGTATGCACCAAAGAACCACAACACATAGTTTAAATCCTTTACCCTCAACAGATCGATTGCCCAGACACCCTTCCAAAGTTGTTGTAGCTCTTGGACGAGAGGTTCCATGAAGATATCAAAATCCTTTGATGGAGAACTCAGCCTAGGGATCAATAAGTCCATTATGAAGTTTGATTCTTCCATGCATACCCATGGTGGCATGTTATACGACACAACAAATATTGGCCACATACTACATGAGTTGTTCATGTTGCCAAATGGATTGAAACCATCGGTTGCAAGACCAAGTCTAAAGTTTCTAGCATCTTTTACAATTTTTTCCAACGTTTATTGAATTCTTTCCATGCCTCAGCATCAGCTGGATGGCTAAGCTCATTGTTCAAAAGTTTTCGCTTCGACTCGTGCCATCGTGCATCCTTTGCTGTTTTAGATGAAAAAACATCCTCTTCAGCTTGGAAATCTGTGGAAAATGCCTCAATACCTTTTGAGGAACGCACTTGTTGGTATTTGCATCCTTCCATCTTGAATCCGCTTCACAACATATTGGGCACACATGAAGTTAGACATACTTCTTCTTGCAAAACAATATACAATTATTTTTACAAACATGGATTTTTTCATAGCCGAGTCCCATGGAATGTATGTACTTCATTACCGCATCGAAAGAGTCTGGAAGACATGCTTCTAGGAATCCTTTTTGTAACAAATTCATCATTTCATTTATTGCGAGACGTTGCTCATCAGACTGAAAGACTTTATATGAAGTAACTTCACAACAAATGTAAATTGTGCATATGAAGATGTTGGTGACACCTTACAGTTCCGATGTCCCTTTACAAGTTCATACATTTTCTCACCGAGCACCTGACCCTTGCCCAAGTCAGCAATAAATTTAGACATCCCATCATCTCCAGGGCCTTCATCCTCCTCCATACCCGATATGTATTGGTTTTCCTGGACCGTTTCCTGATCACCACCATCCCGTGGAGCTGCACTATCCACACCCCCTCTGCATCCGGCAGAATTGCGTTATCATGTACATTTGCATCATCGTCAACCATATCCTCCAAAGCTTCTCCATGATGGATCCACCTAATGTAAGTGGTTGCCATCCCACTCACAAGTAAGTGAACTCCAATTCTCTCTATAGCCCCTGTAGAGTTAATGAGGCATCGGCGACACGAGCACAGTATTTCTTCGTCCTCAGTGTATCTTGTCCGAAAAAATGCCAAGAAATCTTGGACCCCTTTCTCATGATCGGTGGTAAAAGCAGTACAACTGGTTATCCAGCGTCTATCCATCTAGAAAGTTTTTGGCGAATCCAACTTAAAATTACTGGCCATAGAACGAATCGAAAAGGAGAACATTCTGCGAAATGAAAATTTTCAGATTGAACAAAAAATTACTTACCAGATTGACACGTCGTTGCAGCAAGTATAACCCAGGTTACGCCCGTAGGAGTGAGCAGTCGTTGGAAATCGCAAATCACTGTCGGAATGATCTGTTTTGGTAGCCTATTCGCCTCTATGTTTTTCGTTTTCCCGTTTCGGGTCAGCGGGCTACGGGAAAACTATTTTTTGCTACAACACGGGCTTTTCTCCCGCCAACTTATTAGAACAACCTGTCCGTGCACTGTGGTTGGGGTGGAAAGTGTTTCTCATTAAATTGACACAACCAATAGGTGGTGCAGTGGTAGATAGTGTTGTCTTGTTCCTATAGGTCTCTAGTTCGAACCCTTGCTATGGAAAATTGTTTTTGCAACGTTTCGTGACCGACAGTAGGAAACAAGCAATTTCGTGATCGTTACTTAGGAAGGTCCTTCTAGCAAAACATCAACAGAATGGAACAACAAAACATTAACAAAATTAATTCAGAATGGTGAGTATCCTCGACTCAATTTGAAATAATTAAACCAAATCAGCATCATAAGATGGAATCTCATAGCACTTGTCACCACAAAGTTCACACCACCAAGTAGAAAACATCATAAGATGTTGAGGTAGAAACATGTGTTTTTAAGATTGATGGAACTTCTCTAGCTCATTTCTAGGCTCCTGCCACTTCACACTAGCAGCTTCACACTTCATGTTACATTTTTTCAACTAGAATATTTTCTCCTGGCTCTCTTGGTTAGCCTCTTCCATCAATTTGCAAGCCACTTTCAACACATCAGTATGTTGTTTTCTGTAACTCATTAAATTTTTTCAGCACGGCTTCTTCTATTGTAACAATAGCAGAGACGAGTCATCCAACTGCTGTAACAATTGCTTATATAGGTCCTTGTATAATGCAGCCTCTTGCTCTTGGTCTTGCAGGTCTCTCTTCACTTTCTGGAGCTCGACGATAGTGGCTTGAAGCTCCTGCAGAAGCTAGTAGAATACAAGAACCAATAAATCCATCAAATGATGCAAATTGGAAACTAACTGAATCTAACACCTGTGAGTTGTGCAAAGGATAAGAATCATGACAAAATCCAGATGCCCCTTCACAGTTTGTAGCTCAGAGATAGTCTCTTCAACCTATCAATCCATAAACGATGCAAATTGAAAATATAAGGATCTATCAATCCTATCAATTGTGCACCTTCAGAAAAATCTATAAAACGAGTGGCATGAAGAACATCCGAAGCTACTAAAATACAAGAACCTATCGTAAGATGATGTAAATTGAAAACTAACTGAATCTAACACCTATGAATTATCTATGGCCTATTAGCTTTTAACACGAATCAAAGTGCAAATCTATGAGTGAGATGAAATCTGAATCTAACATATATGATCATCAGTCCTCCAGATCCCTAAATCTCGATATCCCCAAACCTAGGAAGATAGGGGAACATATAGCGGCTCAAACCAGAGGAGAGGATTGACCTCATCGTGTTGTTTCATCCTCTCGTTGCTTGGATATGGCGGCGCAACCATCTTCTCGTCACCGCTAGGATCCCTCATTCCTGCCAAAAGTCCCACCTTGGAATTGTTGATCTGCGTAGCAAAAGTCGAGAGTCTTTACGAATGCAGTGAAGCGTTTCGCCTTCGAATTACCGATTTATATTAAAGACTCACATGAAATTTACATGTGGGACCTGGTCAATGTAAAAAATTTCTCTTCGAGTGGGACCCTGGAACCATTTATGACGACTTGGAACACTCTATTTTTCGAAAAAATGCTCACATGTGGGACCAATGTTGGTTTATGACGCCGCTGACATGACGAAAATGCTTACATCTGGGATATGATGACTTGGAGCACTCTACTTTCGAAAAAAATGCTTACATGTAGGACCCAACTAAATTTTATGATGACTTGGAACGCTCTATTTTTAAAATAATGCTTACATGTGGGACCAAAGTTGGTTTATGACACTATTGCGGAGCTTATGGCGTCACAAAACAAGCATGGAACAGTGAACACTCGGCTACAGTAGCAACCGTTATGACGAAAACTTTTTTGTCACTAAATTTTCTCAGAAGTGAAATATTATGACGAGATCAGACAGGAACGTCATAAATCAATGACGCTAAAATGTGGTTGCGTCACTAATCAATGATTTTGTTGTAGTGGCTCTCTTAGAGACCTCCCCATTGTCCTTCGGCTGCGAGGCGAACACGATGCCATCACTCCCGCCGCTGGCCCTAGAGGAGAACGACGAAGAGGAGACGGGGCGGCGCAACACCTGCAGGTCGACGACGACCTTGACGAGCATCTGCTTGGGCCTATGCCACATCGCGGCCACCTGGTCCTTTCTCGTTGGCGCGCTACTCCTGCTTCAGCCGGACCACCTCCATGGCCACCGCAACCTCGTCCACCGCCACCGAATCGTGGGAGACTTGTCGCCGCCACCACCAGATCGAGGTGGATGAGCTAGGGTTGAGTGGAGACCCACCATTATCCGGGCTTGGGAACCAGAGAGGGAGGTCGCCCTCAGACGGATCTGCACCTGCGTTGCCTCACTGGCGCGCTGAATCAAACCACACCTTGTTGGTAGTCGCGCTGGGCGATGGGGGACGACACCTCGCCAATGCTGATCAAGGGAGCCCCGCCCCTGTACCACTCCTCGGATCCTCTACCACCGCACAGCCTCACCGGCGTGGATCGAGGGAGCACCACTCGCCGCAGGCTCTTCGGCGAGATCACCTCCATCTCCATCCTCACGTCCCCGCCCTGACCTCGGATTCGACAACGCAACGGGAGATTAGCGGATGCGGTCAGGGACCATGCCTTGCCGGCGATCACACAGGGCGCGCGGGGAAAAACGCCTCGCCAGCACGCCTTGAGGGATCCGCACCATGGGGCTACTGAAAGAGATGATGCAGATGGCACACACGCGAGACCAGCAGTGGCGGTTGGAATAAAAAAAGATGTAGGAGGAGAGATATCCCCCATGTTTGAGCGCTTGGGGGCCGCCGTGCTCATTTTGTAGATGTAGATGAGAGGTCTACCGGAGGCGCTACAATGTCGTTTTATCCCTCATTTTGAGTATGTGTGTGCAGATGAGTAATTTGCTAGAGACACTCTAACAGACTGTTCCGAGCAATGGCGGAACTGGATGGAAAAAAATTAATGGGATCAGACAACATCTGTTGATTCAAAAAAAATTGAAGATTTAGTCTATTTTTACATTGCACGCACAGGGTCATAACTAGCCATGACTATTATATAGTAAGTAGGTGATGCCCCGCGCGTTACTACTGGATTTTTTAAACAAAAATTTAAGGTGCAATGTGAAAGTAGGGATACCAAAGTGATTGTATGACAACATTCTTTTGTAAACAACATTATACATGAAAGTATGATAATTTTGTTGAGAGAACCATTCTAAGTTATTGATCTACACTTTTTTCTACTACAGAAATTTTGTGACATGCTACTCACAAAGACACAATTTTAACTATAGAAAACCAGCTGGAGACATAAATATATGTTCTAGCGGATGGTGACATAGCGTATAGTGGATGATGACGTGGAATAATGCTGGTATGTTGAGAGAAATCTATTCATGGCTTGTGGTGGATTCCATCTATATAAGCATATAGTTGTATATGATGATTAATTATGTAAAAAGAGAGTTGTTTGCAAAGGTGGTAAATATATCTTGTTCATTTAAATTCCATTGCACAATTATTCAAGTATTGAAATTTAGTCATCAGTAACTGAATCTGACGTGACCTTTATTGCAATATCTCCCAATATGAGATAAGAAATTAAATCAAAAATAATTTAGGGGATAAAGATTAGGGAAATATGCTTGTTTATATTACTTTGAGTTTTTTTACAATGATATTGCTTTGAGTTGAAGGAGGAACACCATATCAAAAGACCCGTTGAACACGAACTGATAACAGGGTAGTAAAAAATAGTTGTTGCGTGGTCGTGGCTCGTGCCCGCCACCCCTAGCTAGTTCCGCCACTACTTCGGGGCCGGCGGGTGGCTATTTGTAAAATGCTCCCACCTGTATCTACGGTCTTCAGGTCTAGATCCAGATCGGAGTTGCATAGTTTCCACCCGATATATATATGTATATATATATATATATATATATATATATATATATATATATATATATATATATATATATATATATATATATATATATATATATCATTGTCTTCTTACGGTTCATTGATACTAAACTCTTTATGTGGTATTTGAAAAAAAATGTCACGCCAACAAAAGATAAATTGTTAGGAGAAATTGGAATAGGTTAGAATAATGCAGAGTTTGTATAATTTTGTAAAAACCATATAAACCATTTTTTCTTTGATGTCATTATACCAATGCAAGTTTTTGTGACGCCGTGATGTTGTTTATTGTAAAGTAGGGAAATTTGCAAGAAATCTATCTATTTGTTGCATCTAGGGATTATAAACATTGACTACACCTCCCGGCATGCCAGCCAACGTTCAGACCGGTGGAGGAGCGGCGTTTTTTTTCTTGTAAAGTTTGCTCATAATTTTTTGTTGCTTTGATTTTTAGAATTGTTTCAATTTCCTTTTAGAATTGTTTCAGTTTCCCTTTTAGAATTGTTCTCCAAAATTTTTATACCAATACTTTTTCAAAACTTTGTCAAATTTTTTCTTGAAAGTTTTATATATAATTTTTCCACAAATTGAGATTCAAATATTTTCTATGAAACTTTCACACATAAAGCTTGTTGCAAATCTGATTGGTCATGCGGAATTGACATTAAAAATTTTCCACAAATTGATATTGAAATATTTTTCACACCTTTTCACCTTTATATTAGACGCGACTCAAGAAGTACGTAACTTTATGCGGAACATGATGACTTTTCTCAAGTTCTAAAATATTAGGAGAATGTATTAGAATTTGTTGGAGATGATTTTTTTTCTCATTTTGCTGAAAATGAAGAATTAGGAAGGGATTTAGGGAACTTGGTGCTCTCGAGATGCTCTTACTACTTTCACACGAAATATTTTTTTGTCTAATGTTGTCCTTTGCTTGTACCAATCTTTGAAAAAAGGAGTAATAAATAGGAGTACATTTCTGCGAAGTTCACACAACGCATATCCATCCAAATTTATTTATCCCTGAACTTTTATAGATCAATTTAGTCTTTGAACTTTTGCTATCAGGTCAGTTACATCCTTCCATCCATTTTTGTTGTGTACGTCGTCATCTATGATCTATTTAATCCGCTTAAGCCCGGCAGCAGCACCGCGCGGCCGTGAGCGACAGCCTTCTTCTCACCCTGTCGGCCTTCCAACGTCTCCGCCGTGCAGCAGGACAACAACTCATCCCGCCATGCCAGAAGCAAACAACAAACGCGACGACTAAAGCTTCAAAGCCACATCACGTAGAGATGCAGTACGTGTTCATCCAGAACGTTGCATAAATTCAAGCCACATGCGCAGGAACACACTCAGATTGGTGAAGCGTCCCAAGAATTTGACATGGATCGAGAAGGAATCTGACAGAATGAAGAGGGAAGAGAAAAACATGTACGTGCACTCCTGCCACTCCATGGTGACGGGAGAGAACAAGGCAGACCTCACCCTTGCTCTACCACCGATGCTGATGCCGCTCGCCTTCCCTTCAAATATCCTCCTCATCCACCACCGACTGCTGCCGACGCACAGCACCTTGCTCTGCGATGGAGAGGACCCGACCACCACCTCGAGATTGTCCGCGTCCGACTCCGACATCAGCTCGTTGCGCGGCCTGTACCAACAAGCTCAGCAGGGCGTCGTTGCTCCCCCAAGGAGGAGCTCGATGATGTGGCCAAGTACGAGCTCCTGCTCTGGCAGCTCCATCCTCGGCGCCGCCGCGGTGGGGGCCATCTTTGAGCTTCTCCCACCACTCGTCAACCGCAGTGTCGCACCAGAGCTGCTCTGCGTCGACAGATCCTTCCCGTCCGCCTTCTAATAGACAGCACTGATGGTGCGTGGCAGGAAGCAGAGGAATACGTTAAAGCTCGAGAGGGAGGGAAGAACAAGCCGCGACGAGGAATTGGGTCACAGGCTTGGAAACATGGGGGTAAGGCATCAAATCGATTCCTCCGGCGATGCGCTATCGCAGTGACGAGCTATCGCAGCGACGAGCTCCTCCATTTGCGTGATGGTCGCACACAGTTCGGACGATGAGGTGCGGCTGGCGGGGACGTTGATCCCGGTCGACGGGTGCTATGCCACGCGCCGCGCGTGGGCGACGGTAGCTATGCCGCCGTCGAGGATGGAAGGCCGGTGGGTTGGAAGAGCGATTTCGCCCATGCACGGCCGGTGGCGGAAAGACTAAATTGATCTTTTTAAAAGTTCAGAGATGAATCTGACTCTTTGTCAAGAGTTCAGGACATCTTTGCCTATTTTGCCTTTATATTTTTATTAAATATCTTGTTATGCATGCACGGTGTGGCCATAAGGGTTATTTTCAAAATACCACTATATTTGTGGAGTTATGTTAATTAACTAACTCGATAGCCAGAAAGTTGTTTTATATATAGGAGTTGCGCATGCATGTTTCTCGGAACAAACCAACTACTGACTATCAGCAAGCAGTACTTTTCTCTCAAAACGAACTAGTACCAGCCACTAGCCAAACGAACAGGTCATAGACTTTTCATTGTTAAAGCATAATCTGTCTAGTAAAAAATGTTTGATGTCCTAAACATGGACTGACCTTACAAATGATGCCATTATTACGCGCTATTTTCATGTTTCCAAACAAAATAGTCACAAGTTATAAATACTAGAACATTCGGCGCGCTTTGCGCGCCCTATCCATTTAAAGATCAAATATAAGCTTTAGATAGCTAAAATCGAATGACATTTTAAGAATAACATAAAAGACATTCTAAGAATTGAATGACAACATATAAAGTCTTTGCTGGCATTCACATAACATCACAACACATAAGCGTTTGTTCGACATCCAATGCATGAAAACTACAAGACATCCATCTACTTCTAGTTTGCTCAACAAAGGTGCTTGTTTGGTGTATGTCAATATTACAACACATCCATCCACCTTGACTAACTTGCCCATGAAATTTGGTGTATGTCCGGCAATTGAACCTTAGCATTACACACATCCGATCACCTTAAATACTACAACCAGTATCCATAGCTACCGAGCAGCTTAGCTGGTAGCTGCTGATACTACTTGGAACTGAATCAAAATAAAACAGCCAACAAAAGCGCTACACAGATTTTAGACAACTCTGCACAGGCGACCCGTTGATGCGGTGGAGGGGCACCTAAGAGCTGGCTGCAATCCGGAGCGGCAAAATGAGCATGAGCTTCACTGCTCATGCACCATCACTTGGACTGCAAAAAGGACAGTTGTTAGGTTTCCATCAATCACCAAAGACAAATGTTGTTTGGATATAGTGATGTATTGCAAAGCACCAAAAACAAATGTTGGTTGGGCACAGTTACAATAAATAGAACACACCCTATTTGTCTTGCCAACTGTTACATTTTAATCTACTTAGTCTCGCAAGTAGCAGGTAACCAACGACTTTCCTAACTAACGCAACAGGTAAACAGGATACTTGAAGTGCGGTACCTTTCCGACCGACGAGCCGCCACCATCCTTGCCGCTGCCGACATCGTTATCCCCAGCCTCTTCAGCAATGAACAACTTCTTTGTGACCTTTTTGCTAGGTGATGGACGGGACCTACAATTGCATGTATTGGTATCGCTGAAAGTAGCAAGGCAAAGATACAAGTAGAGTAGGTGTAACCTTTTCTTTGAAGCAGACTTCTGTGAAGAATCACCACCATCAGTAGGGGATTTCTTCTGCCAAAAAAATTGCATGGTTGAGTGGATAAGGTCATTGAAGGCTGCTCTGTAGTAAAATGGCAAGTGAAGTTGGACAGCCAAAAGGAGAAATGTACCTGATGATCAGTGCATTTCTTCACGCTCAGAGGAGAATCTGGTATTTCAGAGACAGACAATGTTGCTTTAGTTGGTGTAGTGGTTGAGGCATGGCTTGCCTCAGGCAGCAAGGACAAAGCCAAGGATGTACCCTGGTTTGGAGTCTCTTGCATGGTGGTGCCTGCTCCTGGTGATAGCATGATCGAAGATGCTTGTGATCCAGCTGGAGTCGCTGGAAGCACATCACCTCCCTGAGTGACTTCTCCAACCACTGTGTTAACCTGGAAGGTAATATTGCCCGAGTCTGTTGTGCTATCTGTGAAACTGACAGTCCATTTGAAAGTTCTTTCAAGCAGTTTTGTCAACTCATCTGGAATGAAGCCAATTGGGTTCTCAGCAATAAGAGTGTCAGCTGCCTTTCTTGTAAGGCGTTGGGCTTGTCTTCCAAACAGGATGAAATCAACATTGCCCGTGTCATCTCCAGCTAATATGCATAACTTGAACCTACGTAGGCAGAGAATGAGAATAAACAATACAAGGTAAGTATGCATAGGCTAAGCTTATATACAAAGGCAGCAAGAACACAAGGCTAGCAGCATGAACTGACCTTTGTAATGGCATTCCAATGTTACCACAACATGGATTAGTGCACTTGTATGAGTCACCATAACGCTTAGATGTCTTCATGCATTTTTTACATGCGTTGTACCACCATGAACTGTCGATCTTTCTCACCGTAACAGTGACCAGGAATTCAGTTTTCTGCGTATAGACAAGTACAAGTAAGCAATGGCTCCACTCCTATTAGTGTTTTCTAAGAGGGCAATAAACAGAATGGTCCATGCATATACAAAAAAAATATTCCCTATCAGGAATCAAGCTTACAAGTGCTAGTTATCAATTCTCAGCAAATACAATACAACATTTTGTATTTAGAGTAACTAAGTAACAGGATATCACCTGGCATTCAAATGGATTAAGACCCAGAATCTCAGAGACCACCTTTGCCTCAGCAGCTTGTTTCTGTGCAGAAGAGCTTGTATGCTCGGTCCAAGTAATTGGCACATGTATTGCCTTTGCGCTGCACACGAAAAAGAGGAAATCAATGTGTTTATCCAAGCAAATGTCAAGGAACATAAAACACATACAGAACTGCATCGAAGAACTGATCATGTTACCTAGCCATAAGTTTCTTTGCCTCAGGGACTTCAGGATTTATATACCACTTGCATGATGAACCGCCGGATAAAGACATACCTCCATAGCTCTTTACAAGTGTACCAACAAAGATGACGACCTGTGGAGATTCCTGGCCAGCCTTGTGGATCTCCTCTGCTGGGAATGATGTAGCCCGTTCTGACCAAAGAACAACATCTAGCTGGGTATTGCTGCAATGACAATGGAACCAAACATAAGTGAGCAAGCTAGTACTGAAATATGGGACTTGCAATTTTAAAACTGACCAAGCAGTACACTATCGAGCAGAAATATGGGACTTCAAATTCAAAAACTGACCAAGCAGTATACTATCTAGGAGGATATAAGCAGTTAACCTCGGCAAGTGTATAGTGACAGTCCTTTTCACACTTTCAGTCTGCTTCATGCTTGTCTGCGTGCTGCTAGTACGCGAAATAGCAGTGATGACTCCAATAACATCTGTTTTAAGAAACAACAATGTATGAGATCTTAATAGCCTATATAATCAAGAAACAGAATTGTATAGGGTGTTCTTAATATTTTCAGGTGCTTTACCTGTGAATTGCTCTCTCTTGTCTATACGTGCCTGTAACTCCTCCATGGAAGCAAGGGAGTAGACATACACTGGGAAAGCAGGTGGAACATTGATCACCTCTTCTATCTTTGTCCACTTTGAAAACACGAGCATCTGATCGTTTGCAATTGGCTTGTAGTTGTTGCGGAGCTCCCGGCTCGAAAATATAAGAAGATGTAGACACCACCTTCCTTGATGCACTTCTTAAATCGATCGGTGGCCGGAGGATACACTCGAGCATGCATGGTGTTACCCCGTATAAAAAAACAAAGGTAGCAAGATGACCACTCAAAAGGCGAATCAAATATACTATATGCGGGATAAATGCGTCTGTCCCCACAAGGTAATATGGCACATCCACAACTCAAACAAACAGCAAGGGCATCACACTACCTTTTGCCAAAATGCAAGGCAACATAACATTGGGTAAAACATAGCAAAGTAAAGCACAAAATGAATGCGCTCACCTCTTCATCAATAAGAATCATATCGCTATGCAGCAGCTTTGTTTCGTCGCTAGGATCGCAAAAGTCCCAAAACCTAGAGACACGCACACAGATGCGCTCACTGCAGTTCCCAGGCATGATGTTCGCAAGGAGCAGGTCTGCCATCTGCACACAAAAAAATAATGGAAGTAATTAGGGCACAAGTATTACTATTGAACAACCGCATTCAATCGGTGTGAAGAAAATAAGTAAAATAATGACACCTTAAATAGCATTGATAGCAAACATTGGATCGAACAAACGGGGCAAAGCAAAAGTCAAGAATCCAAGGACAGGCAAAAGCTTTGGGCGGCTATGCATTTCGAGCCATATCATTGAGAGCACAAGCAAATATGTACGGATCATATATGATGACAAAATATATGTACACCCAAACGAACATGGCACGGTAGAAGCTCTAGGGCCGACGCCGCATCGCCGGCATCAAGAACCTCCCGATACACCACATTCCTAGTCCGTGTTCTACATGAACCATCATCATTTTCAATCAAGATTCTAAGTCCATCTCTAGATGTAGCTCTTGAGATCGCAACATAAAGTTGTCCATGTGTAAACACAGGTTTTTTTAGGTAAAGGCCTACTCTCGACAGGGTTTGGCCCTGGCTCTTATTTATTGTCATTGCATAACACACTCGAACAGAAATTGCCTTCTTTGTAATGTAAAGGGCCACTTTGCATCTGTCGTGTTCAGAGCGGTTCTAGGTATAAAGACAGTCTCACCAACATGGGTTCCTGTGAGCAGCACGCATTGAAGGAGACGTTGGCCAAGATCAGTGATTAACAACCTAGTTCCATTGCACAGGCCCAAGCTTTGGTTTAGGTTTCGCAAGAGCATCACAACGGTTCCCTTCTTGAGCACAAGTATATGAGCTGGGAAATTGTTTGCCTCAATTGAGTTTAGAAATTCAGTAGGGTAGATTATATCAAAATCTGGAATCTGTTCAGATGTCTTTGATATTGTGTCACAACTTATGTACTGCACGCTATCACCAGGGAGCATCGAGACAATATATTTATTTATTTCGTCAACTGTTTGATTATTTGGGCAGACAATGGCTCGTGAGGCTAAGTAAGAAGGATCACGATATTTAGACAATAAGTTTGGGTACACTTCAGCCACAAGGGCAGCAAGCTTATCACCTTCAGTATGGATTAGTAAATCATCAGGGATGGTGACCCAGGTGGCTTCACGTTCATCACCTCTTTTTTCGGCAGGGAAAGTACCATCACCAATAGCCAAGACCCACTTACTAAAAGTCTCAAGTTCGTGAAGTTGGTCCCCTTGTAGCGCAGGGTTTCGAAGACGCATGTTCGTGTGCAGTTTCAAAAGAGTCACATGTTGCCACGGCTTTGAGTTCGTAATGGAGGCACCAACTACGGCGGATCGTGACCCCTTGCGCACCACTGGAAGGATTTGGCGAAAGTCACCACCAAGAACAATGGGTTTCCCTCCAAACGGAAGCATCGCATTAGCAGGGTTATGTTCGGAAAGAAGATCTCTCATTGTTCTATCCAACGCCTCGAAACAGCGACGGTGGGTCATTGGGGCTTCGTCCCATATAATCAGCGATGCTACTTGTATAAGCTCAGCAAGCATTGTGCCTCTCTTTACTTTACATGTGGCAGATTCATTTATATCAAATGGTATCTTAAATCTAGAATGCGCGGTCCGCCCTCGGGGTAGAAGCAACGATGCCACACCCGATGATGCAACAGCAAGCACAATCTTCTTTTCAGATCGCAATCTTGCAATAATACTATTCCATAGAAACGTCTTCCCGGTCCCACCATGGCCACACACAAAGAAAAAGCCAGCAGAGCCACAAAGAACACAGCCCAAGAATCGCATCAAATACAGATTTCTGGTCAAAGTTTAGTTGCGAGGCCAAGGACGAAGCATACATTGATAACATTAGGGGTTCAGGATCTAGCTCATCGCTAATAAGTCTGTTATCACTCATAATATAGTCGCTCGATGTCACTGTTGGTAAGTTGTAGTCGTTTATGTTCCCTCCGCTATTTGCAAATATTTCCGTTAACTTCTGTATAAGCAAGTTCATGAGTTGTTCATGTGGGACAACATATGATGGGTTTCTAAGCGCGCTTATTATACCTTTGCGTATGTCATCAGTAAGATAAATCCAGTACTTATCAAACAAACCACGAACATCACTAACAGAACAATGAAGTACAACCGTGACAAATAATTGCCTAAGGTGTTGTGCTGATGCGGACACGATGGCCTCATCAAACAAAAGGTTCCACTCATTGTCGCTTTCAAGCAGACCTCTTGCCTCGCACGCCTCTCGATAAGTGGTGTACACTATACCATTGAAAGTCCTTATATCAACATAATTAGTTGCACCTTTAACAATCATCAGGAGCATGCGCAGGTAGTAAAGTTCACCAGCAGTTGGATGTACGTAGTACATACGTCCAATCTTATCACAAGATGCCCTCTTTCGCCAACATCGATCAGAAGGAACCCAGGTCCATTTCGTTGGGAAATCACAATAGGTTAGGTTCCTAGCATCTTCGTGTTTTGTATTTGCATCGAACCATGCAGTTAACATTGTACTCTTTGCTGCTGGGCTAGCAAGAATTGCGCGCAAATCAGCACCAGGCTCATACCGCACATGGTTCATCCCTGGAAGATGAACACTTAATCGTTCTACTTGTGTACTCTATAGTGAATATCATACTCAAAGACACGCCATAGAGCCTCACAGGTAGATAGGTACCTAGCGTCAATGTATTCTTGAATTTCATTCCGCGGTGCTAACTCGGGACCAGGAGAGGCATTAGATGTTTTCGCGGTAACTTCAAAGTAAATTCTCGCTCTATCACTCCCTTTAGTGACGTACTTAAACAAGTATTTAATCATGTTAGACTTATTACACCATTCAACATTGATGTGTGCATTATATTTCTTTAGAAGTCTCATGTTATATGGAACAACATTTCGGTTATCTAGCCTGACACCATTTTTTATGACATGCCTACCATCATCCCTACGCCTGTAGATAGTAAAGCCAAAGTCATCTACAATTGTTTCATCCTGAAATTGTTTGGGAAAATTCTTTGAACATCTATCGTCTTTCATGCATGGGCATTTTTTATTGTCATTGCCACATGGGCCATGTATCATGAATTCATCAACCAATGCGTAACCTAATGGGTCAGTATTTATGTCAGGAATTTCTGCACAGATGAAGCCATCGATAGCAGAAGCACTAAAATCTGAATTTGCATTTGCTAACCACACAAGACAATGTATATGGGGCAGGCCACGTTTCCGGGAATTCAACAAAGGTATAAAACTGCATAACAGGCAAAATTCAGCAAACATACAAACAACGAAGATAGGCCATCAATGAAGGCTGCTATTGTAGACATGACTAACCTGCACGCACTGCGCCAAAGGTTCTACCCTCCCTGATATCATCTATGAACTCATCAACTTTCATATGAAATACTCGCACAACTAAATCAGAACGGTCACAAGGCTGCTGGCCTGGTTCATATCGTAGAGCATCAGCTATCTCTCTCCACTTTGTATTGCATGTAAAAGTAACAAACAGGTCGGGAGGGCCAAAGACCCTACATATGGCCATCGCATCTTGGTAATTCAGCACATAGTACCTTCTACCTCCCGTAAAAGAGGCAGGAACAACTACTCTACCACCAACTGAGTCCGCATTAATGAAACCCTTATCAATCGCATCGCCTATCCCTTGAACGGATTCGTACCTAAGCTCTTTCCGGTGGTCGCCTATGAATTTTAGTCTTGACCCTTCGACCGTTGAGTAGAAATCAACGATTAATTGGTCACTTAATCGCCATAGCGGTGAATGGGTTGGGCTGATTTAATCGTAATGCATATGGAATCTACCAAACTCGAGCATGGTGACGTACTTACGAAAAATGCCTTCATCGTCTGCGTCTGTGTACCTAATGCCAAGGTGGTAGCCATGCTGACCACAAGGAAACAGCAATGGGTATTGAAGAGGCAGGTAGGATGGGTGCAAACAGGAAACACGCTTTAACCCACCGTTTCTACCATTGATAAGGACATCATAGGTGTACTCATCGGCCGAGTAGTCACCTACTATTATCGCTGCAATCTCACCACTTGTTGGGAGGTTGTACTGAACATCATGCCTAGTATTGCAGCCCAACAATCTTAAAGTCACCTCCTGATTACCTTCCTGCTCCAATCGTTCTCTAGCGTATCGAAAGGCTTTGACAAGGCTATTGTGTTCGTTTAGCATCTCTAGGAGGGACACAGCTACATGTGGGTCAGGTTGGTTAGCACAATCACCATCACTTTCAAACAGACCTAAACGATTCTGCACCTCATGCTGAGTATCGTGTATATAGAGTTGCGCAAATTTAGGCTTAGAACCACGCTGTGGCACCAAGGAGCCAATACGGTGGTGTACAACACCATTTATTTTGAAAACATAAGGAGCAGTGCCATTGTTTATCGTTTTGTCAACAGATGCACCCATAGAGGTAAAGGCAAACAAAGAGTTATATGATCGTATCTGCCTTAGAAATCGTTTTGAGCGGGCATCACCATCAAATCTTAGTAGGTCGGCTAGGGGCGCAGGTGGCCTCTTGTATGGTTTCAGACTAATTTTATTTGACCTACAACAAAGGTTGTACACTATTTTTCTTTTTGCTAAATTCGAAGCACTCTTGACTCTTTCCTGGAACCAAAAAGCAGCACCGCAATATGGGCACTCATGGCCTGGTCCACCATAGTAAGACCGCTCTGGGTAGGCATCTACTACCACGCAACAAGAAACCAAAGTTAGAGGCATAGCAGCAAGGACTCATCCTCTAAATAAATGCTAAAAGCACAAACAAACCTTTTAGGTCTTCTACATGGGCCCTATCAAGAGGAAGGGTAAGCAGCGACGAAGAACTACATTCAGGATCTCTCACAAAGCGGAGCCTATTCATTCGGCGGCAGCGATTCAATGCAGCAATATCTGCAGGGAAATCCATCAAGGATCTCTCTCCTAATTGGTCCAGGACAATCGAAGGTCAGATTCATTTGACTAATTTAACACCACAGGTAATGCTCACAAATACATGGCACTCACTCGTTCTTTTGCGATAGGCTGCCAGCTGTATGGCCGCAAGCGCAAGTTTTCTTGCCTGGGCCTTCTCACGGCAGCGAGCAGCTCGCTGGCATGGAGGCCCAGCCATGACTAAGAAGCAAGACAGCACACCAAACCACCAGTCAACACCACAGCAAACGACACAGAGAACAACAGCAACAGGATCATAATACCAATGGGAAAATAAAATAGTAGGAAAATCAGCTAAAAAGACCGAGCAAATACAAATTGTATAAACCTAGACAAAATTCAATTGTATTTCTGCACAACACACAATGGCAGACAAACATAGCCTAAGAAATAAAAACCCGGAGAACAGAAAGCTCACCTCTGGAAGCTCTTGTCAGCAGAAACAGCAAAAGGATCTCTCAATCAAGCAACCTTCCTTCCCCTAACAAAGTAACAAATTTGTAAGGCACAGTGATCTGCCATAGTGAATTGAATGACCAGGCAAACAAACCTCAGCAGAAACAAAAGTACCAGCTAACAAACATTTTGACAATGGTTTGCAGGCTAACATAAGGAAGCCAAATATTGATTGGTTAACACATAAATGCACAAATATTTATTAGCAAGGCTGAAAAGACAGCAAATATATTTTTCTTCACCTCATAGCAAAAAAAGATATTGTAAGTAGATTTATTATATGAGAAAGAATAAATGAAACCAACTTGGTAGGAACACCAACTGGGTATGGATACACTGCAAAACTAAAAAAATATTCATCGACATCCTTTCAGACACAGGCATACACATGCATCACTAATTGTAGCAGTCTGCAATCACCATCCCAACACTTGGACAGTTCTATAGCCCCCACCAAGAAAAATGCTAGGCATAGAACCATAAACCTGCTGCCACGAATCAAAGGACCATGCTCCCTCATACAAAATGGTTTGCAGGCTAACATAAGGAAGCCAAATATTGATGGGTTAACACATAAACGCACAAATATTTTTTAGCAAGGCTGAAAAGACAACAAATATCATGCAAATCTTTAAATCCCTAGGCACCCTCTAGATCCGGTGACACAGCTCCTCAAACCGAGCACTAAAGGCACAGGGAGCACGCAAAAAAATCCCTAATAAGCACAAACCGACCCCAAGATGCAGTTGACCAAACCCAAGCGCACTGCAGGAGCACTGGAGGCACAATGAGCGGACAAGAAGCAGTCACCCACTGATGAAGGGCACAATAGAAGATCAAGAGGGAGGGACAATCTCACCTTCAGAACTTGCTGACCAAATCCACTGAGATCACTGCAGGCACAAAAAAAAAGCATCAGACGCAGGAAAATGGTTTGCAGGCTAACATAAGGAAGCCAAATATCGATTGGTTAACACATACATGCACAAATATTATTAGCAAGGCTGAAAAGACAGCAAATATATTTTTCTTCACCTCATAGAAAAAAAAGATACTGTAAGCAAATTTATTATATGAGGAAGAATAAATGAAACCAACTTGGTAGGAATACCAACAGGGTATGGATACGCTGCAAAACTAAAAAAATATTCATCAACATCCTTTCTGACACAGGCATACACATGCATCACTAATTCTAGCAGTCTGCAATCACCATCCCAACACTTGGACAGTGCTATAGCCCCCACCAAGAAAAATGCTAGGCATAGAACCATAAACCTGCTGCCACGAATCAAAGGATCATGCTCCCTCATACAAAATGGTTTGCAGGCTAACATAAGGAAGCCAAATATTGATGGGTTAACACATAAATGCACAAATATTTATTAGCAAGGCTGAAAAGACAGCAAATATCATGCAAATCTTTAAATCCCTAGGCACCCTCTAGATCCGGTTACACAGCTTCTCAAACCGAGCACTAAAGGCACACGGAGCACGCAAAAAAATCCCTAGTAAGCACAAACCGACCCCAAGATGCAGTTGACCAAACCCAAGCGAACTGCAGGCACAATGAGCGGACAAGAAGCAGTCACCTACTGATGAAGGGCACAATAGAAGATCAAGAGGGAGGGACAATCTCACCTTCAGAACTTGCTGACCAAATCCACAGAGATCACTGCAGGCACAACAAAAAGCATCAGACGCAGGAAAATGGTTTGCAGGCTAACATAAGGAAGCCAAATATTGATGGGTTAACACATAAATGGACAAATATTTATTAGCAAGGCTGAAAAGACAGCAAATATATTTTTCTCCACCTCATAGCAAAAAAAAGATATTGTAAGCAGGTTTATTATATGAGAAAGAATAAATGAAACCAACTTTGGCAGGAATACCAACTGGGTATGGATACACTGCAAAACTAAAAAAATATTCACCAACATCCTTTCAGACACATGCATACACATGCATCACTAATTCTAGCGATCCGCAATCACCATTGCAACACTTGGACAGCTTCTATAGCCCCCACCAAGAAAAATGCTAGGCATAGAACCATAAACCCGTCGCCACGAATCAAAGGACCATGCTCCCTCATACAAAATGGTTTGCAAAGCTAACATAAGGAAGCCAAATATTGATGGGTTAACACATAAATGCACAAATATTTATTAGCAAGGCTGAAAAGACAGCAAATATCATGCAAATCTTTAAATCCCTAGGCACCCTCTAGATCCGGTGACACAGCTTCTCAAACCGAGCACTAAAGGCACAGGGAGCACGCAAAAAAATTCCTAATAAGCACAAACCGACCCCAAGATGCAGTTGACCAAACCCAAGCGCACTGCAGGCACAATGAGCGGACAAGAAGCAGTCACCCACTGATGCAGGGCACAATAGAAGATCAAGAGGGAGGGACAATCTCACCTTCAGAACTTGCTGACCAAATCCACTCAGATCACTGCAGGCACAACAAAAAGCATCAGACGCAGGAAACCAAAGGCCACCGAGGTATCGAAATCCAGGCCTGGTAACTCACCTCCGTGCACCACTGACCTCCGCTCCTCACAACCTATGTGACGGACTCCATAGCGTACTCACTGGCACCTACATAAAAAAAATCAAAGATCCGCTCATCAGAGAAGGAAAAGTGAATCCAAAGCTGCTGAAAGGAAGGGAGGTACAGGAAATGCGCTGCAAGGAAAGAAGGTACACAAAATGGGCTCTGCGCTGCACTTGAGCGGGGAACCGTGAGCAGCGCTAGGGTTTGGAACAGGGACGAGATGCGGGAGGAAGGCGAGGGAACGGATAAGAAAAGATGGGATGTGAAGAGGAGGGAGGCGCCCTTATCTTCACGGTGCGGAGCAGCGCATGGACCGCTGCGCATGGACCGCCGGTAGCATGCGAGGCTTTGCCCGCTGCGACGGCGCCCTCGCCGAGGCAGACATGGCCGCCACTCCGCGGGATGTGCGACGCGACGGTAGAGTAGGCGCGTGTCGCCGCCGCAATCGCTCCGAGGCGGGGAGGGGGCCCCCGGGCGGACGCGGCGTCCGCGCCGGGCCGAGCGGAACCGGGGCGCAGGGGGACGGCGGGCGCGACGGCGAGGGAATCCCGGGCGCAGGGAGAGAAAGAGCGGGGGGACGGGGAAAGGTCGAGGCGGACGGATGGCGCCCACGGCACACGACCGAAGCCCACCCTCGCGACCTGACAGCGGGCCATCTGCTCACCGAGGGGACCACCTGCAAGCGACTCCAAAGCGAGGGGGGCGGCGCACGACCGGGCGCGGCGCGCTCGGGCCTCTCCCACGCCGCGGCTTACCCAGGGCCACACCCACAACACGCATGGCATGGCCACCTTCAGGAGCTTACAGCGCGGGCCACATCTTACCGTGGACCACCTGTCAGGGACAACGAAGAGCAAAATGGAGCGTCCAACACCTCCGGTGCGTGCCGCTGCCCGCCCAACGCGAAGCGCCCGCGCTGCGACCCCGTGAGGCCTCCCGGGGCGACACGTACCCCCGGGAGTGCGGGGAGGCGAGGAAAGGGGGTGGGGTTTTAATAAATCTGATATGAGATTATGCATACTATTTTTTTCCTCTTATTCAAGATCCAGTAAGGTAAAATACAGTCGTCGTTAGCAATTTTTTTCTCTTATACATATTGAAAGTTGAAGGTTTTTAGGCCAGTCTCAGTGGCAGGGTTATCTTTATGACATGACACTAAATATATAAAGGAAGAGAAGATCTCATGGTCATAGTGATGACCCAGGTCGACACAGGCACCAATGCTCACGACTCTTCATTGAGAGCTCATAACCCTTCATTTGATCACAACACATTTAAGATTTAAATGCCTGTCGGTGTTTTAGACCGGCAAACCTACCAAGGGGTACCCGAGGTAGTAGATTGTGCGGTGAGGATCGTGATCGGGAATCCGAGCACTCGAAGGTATGCGCAAGGGACACGGCACACAAGATTTATACATGTTCAGGCTGCCAAGGTGGCGAGACTTACGTCCTGTTTGGGGGGTCAAGTATGGTGCCCTGCGCTTGGTGTTGGTCAGGTGCCCGGCTAGGTACCCGACCCTCCTTTATATAGTCCAGGGGACGGGTTCCTAGTCGGTTACAAGGCAGAAGTCCTAGTAGGATTACACGGAACGAGCCCTAGTAGGATTACAGGGGAATTCTGATAGGAGTCCGTTTTCATCCTTCCTTGCATGGGTACCCGGGGAGTATGCCCGACAAGTCCCCGAGCACATTGTAGTCGAGTGTAGTATTTCGAGTAGTCTTGAAGCCTCTGCGAGTAGTTCTTGAGCATCCTCGAGTACTGCTTGGAGAAGTCTTCAATATTACTTGAACTGCCGCGAGGCTGTAAGGTGGTCCAGCTTATCTGTCTTGAAGTCGAGATTTATATGGAAGTGCGGTTGCAAAATCGCACTCCATATGGAGTAGCCCCCGAGCCTTAGTTTGAGTCGCGGACTCTAGCTGAGGGTCAATCTTGATTCTGAATCTACCATCTTGAAAAAATTCAATGATGGGCGTAGCATAGCAGCCCCCGAGCCTTTAAATGATTAGGTAATCAATCCAAGGGTCTTCAGTGTTTGCGAAAGCCATCATCCGAGTACTCTTGCAGCGTGTAGACTCGAGATAAGAGAGTCGTATGAACCACATCGAGTAGATGTTGGTGCGGAGCCCCCGAACTTGAGAGCGAGCGAAGCCTGCTGAAGTTAACCTCAAGTAGTAATTTGAGTGCAGCTACCGAGCTGGAGATATTCCGAGTAGTAATTTAACATCGAGTTGTGTAGCTTGAAAAGTAGCCATGCCGTGTACTCCTACTAGGACTCGCTCTGTGTACTCCTACTAGGACTCCTGCCTTGTAACCGACTAGGAACCCGCCCCCTGGACTATATAAAGGAGGGCCGGGTACCTAACCGGACATCCCCAATCCCTCCGGGGACAACCCAACACCAAGCGCAGGGCGCCATACTTGATCCCCCAAACAGGACGTAGGGTTCGCCACCTTTGCGGCCCGAACCTGTATAAATCTTGTGTCCCGTGTCCTCGCGCGTACCTTCGAGTTCTCGGTCTCCCGATCACGATCCTCACCGCACAATCTACTACCTCGGTACCCCCTTGGTAGGGTTGCCGGTCTAAAACACCGACAGCTGGCGCGCCAGGTAGGGGTGATCATCACCACCGGGCGAATTCGAAGGACCCTCGTCAACAAGATCAATCTACTCGTCGACTCGCCGAGATCCATTGAAGCAAGTTGCCTTGCTCTTGTCAAAGCGGAATCAATTTTCCTAAGCCGCGCTTCCGGTTGCGTCGGCACGTCGCGCGGCTCGTCATGCGGCTCGTCGCGCCGCTCATCGTCGACTACTCCGGGCTCGTCGTCGTCGACTACTTCGCCTACGCCGCGCGTCGGGGTGTCTCGGCACGTCGCGCGGCTCGTCACGCGGCTCCTCGCGCCGCTCGTCGTCGACTACTCGCCTCGCGCGGGCTCGTCGTCGTCGACTACTTCGCCTACGCCGCGCGTCGGGGTGCCTCGGCACGTCGCGCGGCTCGTCACGCGGCTCCTCGCGCGCGCTCGTCGTCGACTACTCGGGCTCGTCGTCGTCGACTACTTCGCCTACGCCGCGCGTCCGGGGTGCCTCGGCACGTCGCGCGGCTCGTCGCGCGGCGCCTCGCGCGGGCTCGTCGTCGACTACTTCGTCTTCGCCGCGCGTCCGGTGCCTCGGCACGTCGCGCGGCGCGTCATGCGGCTCGTCGCGCCGCTCGTCGTCGACTACTTCGCCTCGCGCGAGCTCGTCGTCGTCGACTACTTCGCCTCCGCGCGCGTCCGGCGCCTCGGCACGTCGCGCGCGGCTCGTCACACGGCTCATCGCCGCTCCTCGTCGACTACTTCGCCTCGCGCGGCTCGTCGTCGTCGACTACTTCGCCTACGCCGCGCGTCCGGGTGCCTCGGCACGCCGCGCGGCTCGTCACGCGGCTCCTCGCGCCGCTCATCGTCGACTACTCCGCCTCGCGCAAGCTCGTCGTCGACTGCTCCGCCCTACGCGCGCGTCGGGGTGCCTCGGCACGTCGCGTGGCTCGTCACGCGGCTCCTCGCGCGCTCGTCGTCGACTACTGCGCCTCGCGCGGGCTCGTCGTCGTCGACTACTCCGCCTCGCGCAAGCTCGTCGTCGACTCGCCGCTGCGCGCGCGCGTCCGGGTGCCTCGGCACGTCGCGCGGCTCATCACGCGGCTGCTCGCACCGCTCGTCGTCGACTACTGCGGGCTCGTCGTCGTCGACTACTTCGCCTTCGTCGCGCGTCCGGGTGCCTCGGCACGTCGCGCGGCTCGTCCGCGGCTCGCCGCGCCGCTCGTCATCAACTACTCCCGCCTCGCCCGGGCTCGTCGTCGACTACTTCGTCTTCGCCTCGCGTCCGGGTGCCTCGGCACGTCGCGCGGCTCGTCACGCGGCTTGTCGCGCGCGCTCGTCGTCGACTACTCCGCCTCGCCCGAGCTCGTCGTCGACTACTTCGTCTTCGTCGCGCGTCCGGGTGCATCGGCACGTCGCGCGGCTCGTCACGCGGCTTGTCGCGCCGCTCGTCGTAGACTACTCCGCCTCGCGCCGGCTCCTCGTCGACTACTTCGTCTCCGCCGCGCGCGTCCGGCGCGTCGCGCACGTCGCGCGACTCGTCACGCGGCTCGTCGTGCCGCTCGTCGTCGACTACTCATCGTCGACTACTCCGCCTCGCGCCGGCTCGTCGTCGACTACTTCGTCTCTGCCTCGCGTCTGGGTGCCTCGGCACGTCGCCCGGCTCATCACGCGGCTCGTCGTGCCGCTCGTCGTCGACTACTCGTCGTCGACTACTCTGCCTACGCTACGCGTCCGGGTGCCTCGGCACGTCGCGCAGCCCGTCACACGGCTCATCACCGACTACTCCGTGCGCCGCGACTTCGTCTTGCGGCCACGCTGGCTCTACTTCGGCCACGCCGTGCATGGTGACTACTTGCCTTGCGGCAACACTGGCTCTACTTCGAGTGCGCCGCACGCTGCCACGACGTCGTCTTCCGGCCGCATCGCGTCGACCATTCATCTCGACTAGTTTTCCAAACTAGTCGAGAACGGCAGTCACGCCCCCAACAACTAGCCGGGATCAACTCTGACTAGTCAACTTCAACAACAACCGTCACAGCTCCATCACCGACCGCCACGACTTCATCATCAGTCTACCCAGGCAGCAATAGCTAAGTCATTTATCTAAATGATTACTGTTTTCTTGGCTTGTTCTCCTCATCATGTAGGACTACTTGCCGACTACTCATTTGTGTATGCTTCTTGGCGGGTTTTCACGGGAGCTACACTCTGCTGACTACTCTTGGGGTATATCAATCAAGTCGCCACGAGTCTACTTCATCAACTCAGGGGCTACCCCTAGGAGGCAGCTTCTAAAGTCCGCTACGCGCGGCAATCTAAAGTCGACTTCTAAAGTCGCATTCTAAAGTCCGCTCCGTGCGGCAACTTAAAGTTGACTCCGGTCGCATCTTCGCCTGCTTCGATGGCATACTACGTGTGTAAGCTTCGATGGAACCTAGCTGTAAGCGGCCCTCGGGTCCTGGCGACGATGGAACCTAGCTGCACGTGGTCTTCACGCTCTGTACCATGGGTCCAAGTACCCTAAGTACTCGCGCTCCATATCTTGGGTCTGAAATCCATGGCCCAGGTACGCAAGTCGACTCCGGTCGCACCTTCAAGTCCACTACGGTGGCAACCAAACCTTGGGTCTGAAATCCATGGCCCAGGTACTCAAGCCCACTCCGGTGGCGCAAGTCGACGCTAACGGTCGCATCCAAGCCCACTCCGGTGGCACAAGCCCGCTCCAGCGGCAACTGTACCTTGGGTCTGAAATCCATGGCTCAGGTACTTAAGCCCACTCTGGTGGCACAAGCCGACTCCGGTCACTATCTTAAGCCTGCTCCGGCGGCAAAACTACTCGTTTTCTCTGATTTTTATTCGCTTTGGCTTTCCGGAAAGTGCTTTTCGTTTTTTTTGCACCTTAAGTCCACCCTGTGTGGCACAAAGCCGGCTATCGTAGTCGCATCTCAAAGTCCGCTCCGCGCTGCACAAAGTCGACTTCGGTTTTCAAGTCGCATCTTAAAGTCCGCTCCGCGCGGCATCCTAAAGTCGACTTCTAAAGTCGCATATCAAAGTCCACTCCGCGCGACATCCTAAAGTCGACTTCCAAAGTCGCTATCAAAGTCCGCTCCGCGCGGCAACTAAAGTCGACTTCGGTTTTCAAGTCGCATCTAAAAGTCCGCTCCGCGCGGCACAAAGTCGACTTCGGATTTCAAGTCGCATCTCAAAGTCCGCTCTGCGCGGTACAAAGTCGACTTCGGTTTTTAAGTCGCATTCTAAAGTCCGCTCTGCCGGCATCTAAAGTCGACTTCGGTCGCAACTAAAGTCCGCTCTGACGGCACGACTACTTCTCAAGCTCCACAGCTCGACGCCAAACTGCTACTTGGAATCTCTCCGGCTCGGGCTCGCATTTCACATACTACTTGAAGATAACTTCGCATGCTTCGCTCGCTCTCAAGCTCGGGGGCTCCTCACCAATCACTACTCGACGTGGCTCATACGGCTCTCTTATCTCGGGGGATACACGCTGCAAGAGTACTCGGATGATGGCTTCGCGAACACTGAAGACCCTTGGATTGATTACCTAATCATTTCAAGGCTCGGGGGCTGCTATGCTACACCCATCATTCAAATTTTTTCAAGACTAATGAGCTGGACCACCTTCCAGCCTCGCGGTAGTTCAAGTACTATTGAAGACTTCTCCAAGCAGTACTCGAGGACGCTCAAGAACTACTCGAAGAGGCTTCAAGACTACTCAAACTACTACTTTCGACTACAATGTTCTCGGGGGCTTGTCGGGCATACTCCCCGGGTACTCATGCAAGGAAGGAAGAATAGTAGAAGACGGACTCCTGGTAGAATTCCCCTGTACTCCTACTAGGACTCGCTCTGTGTACTCCTACTAGGACTCCTGCCTTGTAACCGACTAGGAACCCGCCCCCTGGACTATATAAAGGAGGGCCGGGTACCTAGCCGGACATCCCCAATCCCTCCGGGGACAACCCAACACCAAGCGCAGGGCGCCATACTTGATCCCCCAAACAGGACGTAGGGTTCACCACCTTGGCGGCCCGAACCTGTATAAATCTTGTGTCCAGTGTCCTCGCGCGTACCTTCGAGTTCTCGGTCTCCCGATCACGATCCTCACCGCACAATCTACTACCTCGGGTACCCCCTTGGTAGGTTTGCCGGTCTAAAACACCGACAGCGTGGGCGAAGTAGTCGACGACGAGCCGCGTGATGAGTCGGGCGACTTGCCGAGGCACCTGTACGCGCGGTGTGGGCGAAGTAGTCGACGACGAACCGCGTGACGAGTCGCGCGACGTGCCGAGGCACCCGGACGTGCGGCGTGGGCGAAGTAGTTGACGACGAGCCGCGTGAAGAGTCGCGCGACGTGCCGAGGCACCCGGACGTGCGGTGTGGGCGAAGTAGTCGACGACGAACCGCGTGACGAGTCGCGTGACGTGCCGAGGCACCCGGACGCGCGGTGTGGGTGAAGTAGTCGATGACGAGCCGCGTGACATGACGAGGCACCCGGACACGCGGCGTAGGCGAAGTAGTCGACGATGGACCGTGTGACGAGCCGCGCGACGTGCCGCGCGACGTGCTGAGGCACCCGGACGCACGGTGTGGGCGAAGTAGTCTACGACGAGCCACGCGACGAGCCGAGGCATCCGGATGCACGACGTGGTTGAGGTAGAGCCATTGCAGCAGGCAGACAAGTAGTCGCGGTGAATGGCACAATTGACGTAGAGCCGATGCGGCCGGGAGCAAGTAGTCACGGCGCACAGTGTATTTGAAGTAGAGCCAGTGCGACCGGCAACAAGCCGAGCGACAGCGCACGGAATAGTCGCGACACACAGCAAGGTTGATGTAGAGCTGATGTAGCCGAGTAGTTGATGCCGTTGCACTCAAGTAGTTGTCGGTGCGGAAAGTAGTCCCGACACTAACTAGTAAAAAGCGCTGAGATCTATCTCTCGATGGCCGGGGCTAAGCAACTAGTGACACTGGTTTTTATCCTGGTTCCGGCCGGGGGCCGTACGTCCAGCAGTGGTGTGCTCGGGGCACTATATTGCGTTGCACCGTGGTGCTCGTAGAGGGGGGCTACAAGCGAGGCGGGAGAGGAGGTCGGGCCTCCAGGTCCTAGAGGTACTGATTGAGGCAAGTGCCAATATCGTGGTGAAGGCGGAAAACGTGCAGATGATTGCTATCCGGCATCCCCCTGTGGCTAGAGGACTTCCCCTCCTTTTATAGGCCAAGGAGGAAGCAGTTTACAAGTGTGCCACACTATTTCGCCTACATGTAGAGGCATGGCGTACAGTGCCATGGAGTAGATGGTTGTCCCGGCTAATCCCACTTCTGGCAGGGTGTCATGGCGTGTCCTGTGCGCATCCATGAGCGGCTTCGAGGGGGTGGCGTAGAGGTTGCTCGTTCGAGGGCCGTCCGCGTGAGGACACGAGGGTGTCGTTGACATGAGGCCGTACAAGGCACAGTGGCTAGCGTGGCGGTGTCCCGTCGCCGCATGCTTCCACAGCGTCGGGTATGGTTATGTAGTGGCTGGGATGGCGTCGCAGTGGCGGGGATGGTCGCACAGGGCTGATGATGACGGAGGTGACCGCTCCCACTGGCCTGACATCACGGCGTCGTCCCGTGCGGGCGTGGAGTAGTCGTGCGTCGCCCCTTCGAGGGTTCTGTCGTCCTTCTTCGAGGGTGCGACGCGTCGGCCGTACGGGAGTGGGTCACTCTGGGCGTTCGGGTTACCCGATCCGATCGGGTCGGGTAGTTCGGGTAATGAAAAGTTCGGGTAATTGAAACTGTTACCCGATGTCAGCCCCGAAATTGTATTACCCGAAATTGCGGGTACCCGTAATTTCAGGTTCGGGTATTCCCGTTCTACCCGAAATTTGTAAATTGATAAAAAAAACCTCAAACAGTATAGAATTTTTTAGCAACATAATTGATATAAAGTTTTCAACCACAAACAAGCAAGTACAAGTAGAGTAGCAGCACAGTAGTGTTGTACGTGTATGACACAGCAACATAATCGATGGGATGCCAACTTGGGCCGATGTTGGGCCAGGCCAGCCAGCCAGGAGTGGAATCATAGATGTTTGCAAAGTTCGGGTACTACGGGTAGTTCGGGTACCGGGACGCACTACCCGAATTACCCAATAAAACTTCGGGTAATTAGATTCACTACCCGAATTAGCATCGGGTAGTACGGGTTCGGGTAGTTTGGGTTCGGTTCCGGGTAGTTCGGGTTCGGGTAACGGGTAGCGGGTAATATGCCCAGAGTGAGGAGTGGGTGGCACAGTGCCACAGGGTTGTTGCTGACCATGCCGCACAGCGTCACACAATGGCGGGGATGGCCTCGCCGCGGGAGTTGGCGGAGTAGTGTCGGGGCATGATTTCCAGGCACGTAGTGGCGTGGATTCGCCTTTGACTTAGGCACCTGCAAATGTCAGTGCATTAAATGCACCTACCGGAGGAGCAGGTATGGATGCGGCGGGCCTGTGATCCCCTCGAGCGGGACGAAAACTCGCTCGAGGGGGCGTTCTGCTCTCGACCGAGGTGGGGCCTCGCGCGAGAGGGGGCGTCCAGCCCCCGAGCAAGGCGGAGTCCCGCTCGAGGGTCGTCCGACCCTCGAGCGAGACGGAACCTCCCTCGAGGGGGCGGCCGACCCACGAGCGAGGTGGATTCATACCGGGGCGGCGCCGTATCCCTCGAGCGAAGCGGAGTTCCGCCCGATGGTGGCTGGGCCGATTGCTTGACGGGTCGTGGGTCCGTGGGTTTGTTTTGTGCTCGTGCTTAGGTTCATTTGCGTTTATTTTTTACGAGTTTAAGTAGGTTTCCCTTGGTTGTTTAGGGGACCCTCATGGTTGTCCCCGACAGTAGCCCCCCGAGCATCTGTGGGCGTATCCGTCAGGATCCCGCAGATGCTGATGCTTGCTGATGGGACGTTCTCCCCCCTGTTTGCTGATGCTATTCTGTGGGGTCGCGCTAGCGGACCCACGGGTCTAGCCCGCGAAGCCTTGCAGGAGCGTGGGTGCTCTTGCAAGGGTTTTTACGCAGGATCTACCGACGTGTGGGGTGTTAGTTTCAACCGGCATCGGCAATATTCCAGCCGGCCTCGGCGGTGCCGCGCGCACATACCCGGCATCATCTGCGTTCGATGTGCCCTAGGAGGTGTACCCGTGCGTCGAGCCCCCGAGCCTGGGCCCATTTGAGGCGATTGGGGTGAGCTCTTCGACTTGGTTTAAACGCTCCCTCGCCATCCCTCTGCGGGACGGAGGGTGAGGTTTCCGCAACTCCCATCGATCGGGTCGCGAATTGCGGATTCCTTGTTGAGCTGTTATTGGGTGATTCAAGTGGACGCTCATGCCCCGTTCGATAAGGGTTGGCTCGTGGTCCGGAGACTCGTCCATGAAAGCGCTTACGTGGGTTTGCTAGGTGGGGCTCGGTCCCGTTCGCTAGGGACCGAGGGCGCGGAAGCTCTCCCTCGATGGGATCCCTGACTAGCTGCCCTCATTGGCTCTTGAATACGACATGTGGGGCGCTCTCGAGCTGGTGAACTCGAGGATAGGCTCGAATGCGCGCGCCCTCATCGTCCCTGACTCTGTTGATCTGAGGCGCCTGTTCGAACCCTTCGAGGGTCAGGCTTCAAACCCCTGATCAGTAGGGCCGCTGCGGGGTGGCAACTGGGTGCTCCCAACTTTTTACATCTGCAAGACTCAAGGGCTTGCGGTCGAACCGGCCCACGAGTTGCTGATCAGTAATCCTCTTGAATCGAGGGCACCTGTGGCGATCGCTCTCACTGAGTGGGCTTCGAGACCACTGGCCGGTAATCGCACCCTTCGAGGGTCGGTTTTTTCGAGCCTTTGGCTTGGGCCGCTCGAGGATCATGCTTACTTGGTAAGGGTCCTGCTAGAGCCTGGTGCCTATGTGCGCGCCACAGAATCCGCTATAAATTTCTTTGAGAAGTTCGATGCCTTTTTCTGAGATGATGCACCTTAGCCAAGGCTCAGTAACTCCCGATTTGTACAGTTCTCCGTTTACCACTGTATAGCCCCGTGCCTTTGCTTCAATCTTTTCTCTTCCAACTCATCTTGTGGTTCATAGTGGCCTCTCAGATAGGCCATGATTTCATCTCTCCAATCGGGAGTTTCTACTGCATTCACGATTTTCGGCCTTGATTCCTTGATAGATGGTTCTCTGATGATCTCTTCTCTGGACACTCTTGACAACTATATCGTCCACGTATGCCAAGATGTTTCTGCGGATTTGAGGATGGAGGACTATTGCTATCATTCTCGAAAATGTGCATCCTGCATTTTTCAGCCCCTCTGGCATTCTCACAAAACAAAACGTTCCAAAGGGAGTGATGAAGCTTGTTTTTTCTTCGTCCTCTTTGCGAACTCTGATTTGATGATATCCCAAGAACATATCCAGGAGAGAGAGCATTTCACTGTTGGTCGCATCATCTATGATTTTGTCTACCCTCTCCAAGGGAAAATCGTCTTTCTTGCATGCCTTGTTCAAATCCGTGAAGTCTACACACATTCTCCACATTCAATTCTTGTTCTTTACTGGTACAGTGTTGGCCAGCCAGACTAGATACTTGACTTCTCTGATCACTTTCGCGTCTTGCAGCCTTTGAACTTCGGCTTCAACTACTTTTACTTTTTCTTCGGACATTTTCCGAAGTTTCTGTTTCTTGGGAGGTATTCTTTCATCTGTTTCCAGGGCATGTTCGATGATGTCCCTATCAACACCTAGCAGGTCTTTGGCTGACCATGCGAAAACATCCTTGTTTCTGTTCAGGAATTGTGTAAGCTCTTTTTTCTTCTTCGGGATTGAGGTGAGCCCCAATTGTGACAGCTCTGTCGGGCATGTCGTCGAGGTATACTTTCTTGGTTTCACCATCAACTGCTATCTCAATCTTTTCTTTGTCGCGCTTGACCTCTTCGTAAGGTTCCTTCCTTTCTTCGGCTGTTTTCAGCTGGTACACATTTGCTTGGCCGGGGGTGTGGCCCTTTTCAATGTTTCTGGCCTCTTGTTGATTGCCGAACACTGTAATGACCCCCTTAGGTGCGGGTATCTTCATACACAGGAATTGCTGTCTTATGGCTGCGTCGAATTTGTTCATGAATCCTCTGCCGAAAATCGCGAGGTATGGGTGGTAGATGTCAACCACATCGAAGGTGAGATTCTCTGTTCTGGCATTGTCAAGATCTCCGAAGGAAACAGGAAGTGATATCTTTCCCACTGGCTTAATTGGCTTTCCTCCGAAACCTTGTAATGGTATGCTGGCGGGTGCAACATGTGCTGGCTCAGGTTCATCTTCTCGAATGTTTTCAAGAACAAAATGTCCGCCGAACTTCCATTGTCAACTAGGACCTTTCCAATGATCCACCCAGCTATGTTTACCTCGATAACCATGGCATCATTGTGAATCGTGGATTTCAGTTTGAAATCCTCTTCTGTGAAAGTGATTGGCACTTTGGCCTATTCTGGCCGTGCAGCTGGACCGTCATTTATGATGGTGTTCACAGACCTGAAATAATTGCTTCTTTGCTTCTTAGTCTCGAATTTCATGGCTGACCCTCCTGAAATTGGCATGATAGTCCCAAAAGATGTCAATGCCTTCGAGTTCTGAGGTCCTGAACTTGATTGTGGTCTTGACGAACTGTTAGGTGGTGGTGGTAAGATTTCCCGAATTGGCTGTGGTTGCTGGATTGATTGGATTGCCTGTGACTGGGGAAAAACTGCTGAGATGGTTGCCAGGATGATTGTGGTTGTGAAAATTGCTGAATTGGGACTGGACTTGGTTGAGAGTTCATGAATTGCGGCTGCCGAAGTTCGGGCAAAACTGACTCGGCATTGAGGACGCGATGCTCATCAACGCTTTTTCTTGCTGGATTCTTGCCATGTTTTTCTTGGTTTCCGGGCACCCTTCAGTGTTGTGTCATCTCCCATGATACTGAAATAGAAGTACGAGTCTTTTGGGTTGTGATTCGTGAGCCTTGGGGATCCTCTTCCTCTGGGTGCGAACCCTCCTCGTGCACTAGGTCTGTTGTTTTGGTCAGGCTGAGGATTTTCCACATTGTTGACATTTCGTGGATTCTGGGATTGTGCTCTCCAGGTCATCTCTCTGTTGCCTTGCCGGGCTTCATTTCGTTCAGCCACTCTTTTGCAATGATCATCATCAGACAAGTTGTACTCTTCCAGTTCACGAAAAAGTTCTTCAACCGTCTTGGGTTTCTTTCTCGTCAGATGCGAAGCTGTTGGTACTGGAGTCAGACCTTTGATTAGTGCATTGATCGTTGTCTTGTCATCCACTTCTGGGATCTGGGATCTCTGTTGCATGAATCTTCTCACGAAGTTCCGCAATGGTTCTTTGTCTTTCTGCTTGCAGTTGTACAAATCTGATGATTCAGATGTTGTGTCATGAAACATCTGAAATGCTTGCATCAATTTTGTCTTGAGATCTACCCAGCTACAGACTGAGTGCGGTGACAGCAAAATTACCAATTCAGTACTGGTCCTTCGCAAGCAATGATAAAGGATTTGGCCAGTGCAACATCGTCTCCTCCTACTGAATTCACAGCCGATTCGTACCTCATGAGGAACTGCTTGGAATTTCCGAAGCCGTTATATTTCGGGAGAGAAACCGGCTCGAATTTCGGTGGCCATGGTGCAGTTTGCCGCCCTATGGATAGTGGTGATTCAGAATCTACGAACTGTGAGATTTCATTTCCCGCGAAGAAATTTTCATTCGGGGTTCTTCTGGTTGGTCCAGAGTTCTGATGTGGTGAATCTTGCCACAGTGAACGGTTTTCTTGTTCTTTCATTTCATTTATTTATCTTTGTATCATTTCGATTTGTTCTTTTGCTTGGTTGAGTTGTTCTAACTTTTCAGAGATTTTTCTTTTTGCTTGCAATTGACTTGCGAATTTCTCTTTCTCTTTCTGCAGCTGCTGTATCTTCTGTTGAACTCTCTCCAGTTCCCTGTCTATGGTGTCATCATCATCATCATCATCATCGTTCTCATGTGTTTGCTGTTCAGAAGGTTGTTCTTGAATGTGTGCTATCTTCTCAGCTCTTGCCTTCATCAGAGCTTCGAGTTTTGCTCTCCGTTCTTGATCTGTGGTGTTAGAAGGTTCGGGAACGAAAGAGATTTCATTCCCTTCGGGAGGATGGTGGTCTTCTTGATTTGTCTCAGCTGGAATGTTCTTCTTGAACTTCTTTTGTGGTGGCATCATGAGTTGTTTTTCGGCTGAAACACGGTGGGCGCCAATGTTGGGGGTATCCGAAAATCCGGATAAGATCCCCGAACACAAGGAAAGAATGTACGCAAACGTTCAAGTCACAATCATAGATGAAGTAAGAGGAGACAAAGGATCTACTAAAGACTGCTCGTGCCTCAAAAGTTGTGAATCCTTTTACACGTGCCCTTACGCCCCCTTTTATAGGGAGACGAAAAGACTTTTACATTCCGACAATACCCTTGAACTCAAAGAATATTCCTATTGTGAACATACACACAAATGTCTTTTACATCTCATATATTTACAAGCCTGCCACTAGTTCACATCTTTGATTTTGCTTCTTGCTAGTTCGTGAATCTCCCCGCTCAAGAAATCTTCACGTACCATGACTCCCGAACTCGTCCTCCGTCATACTCCCGAGTTCACAGATTCCCGAAGTTCGTGGCTCCGCAGGTTCGCGGCTTTAAGTCTTCACGAATTCGCGACTTCGAGGCTTCGCAGGTTTAAGATTCCAAGTCATCGCACGTTCGCGACTCCGAGGCTTCGTGAGTTTCAGATTCCAGATCTTCGCGAGTTCACGACTCCGAGACTTCGTGAGTTTCAGATTCCAGATCTTCGCGAGTTCGCGGCTCCGAGACTTCGTGAGTTTCAGATTCCAGATCTTCGCGAGTTCTTTGCTCCTGAAAACTTACATCACAAATTTCATTAACCTCGATGTTTCGAGGGTGACAGGTTTTCCTGAATTCCCCAACAAACACGCAGCGTCGAGTAGATTGAAGTTAATCACGAGGTCCTTCGAATTCGCTCGATAGTGATGATCACCCCTACCTAGCGCGTCAGCTGTCGGTGTTTTAGACCGGCAAACCTACCAAGGGGGTACCCGAGGTAGTAGATTGTGCGGTGAGGATTGTGATCGGGAGACCAAACACTCGAAGGTATGAGCAAGGGACACGGGACACGGGACACAAGATTTATACAGGTTCAGGCTGCCAAGGTGGCGAGCCCTACGTCCTGTTTGGGGATCAAGTATGGCGTCCTGCGCTTGGTGTTGGTCAGGTGCCCGGCTAGGTACCCGACCCTCCTTTATATAGTCCAGGGGGCGGGTTCCTAGTCGGTTACAAGGCAGGAGTCCTAGTAGAATTACACGGAACGAGTCCTAGTAGGATTACAGAGGAATTCTAGTAGGAGTCTGTCTTCATCCTTACTTGCATGGGTACCCGAGGAGTATGCCCGACAATGCTACATTCTATCTATGAAACCGTGTCATTATGCTGAAAAGCTGATGTGGCGGAATTGTATCCTTGACACTACCACCAAGACTTAGAGCAAACATTATAACTAGCTGGGAGCCGGCAGAGTCTGATGTGGAGGAGAGAGAGGAGAAGAGAGAAGAAAGCTCTCTTCGTCGCCGGTTGAAAGTTTCGGCACGGTTCAAAGTTTCGGCACGGTTCGCTGCGTGTGAGCCTGATAGTCGTGTGCAGCCAGCAGCTGGCGTTGAGGCAGGCGCATGACCTCGCATGCAGCCGGCTGGTGGGCGGAGTTATAAAGGCAGTCCTAATGATACATTTATGATGATTTCTATGTCTATTAGTTATCTTGGCAACTAAGTAAAATAGGGATGTGACAACCTAATTAGTGAGGAAAGAGAGTACAAATCATAGAAATGGTTTCCTCATGTAGAAACCATGTCTACTCTTACCCAATGCACAAGAAATCTTGAATTTGCCATTAAGAAGAAACCACTAATTTCTATAGGATTAATACTACGCTCCCAATTGGTCAAATTGAGAGAAAGAGAAAATAATTATTACTCGAATACACCACTATTGTGAAGTATTATTTCTATTGATGATTATTTCTTATGCTGTAAAAATCGTTCGTGTCAGTTTTCTTCATTCGATACGCAATCGGAAGACACCGCCGGTACCCGGTAGCCCAGCAGGCAACCCATCACCGTCGTTATAAAGCGGCCAGGAAACCAAAAGAAAATAAGGAGACCTTCCTTTCCGTTCTCCACTTCCTCGGAACCCGCGCCGTCTCTTCCCCTCCGCAGCCAACAGTGAAAACCGCTCAAATGCCCCCGCCCTCCTCGGCGCCGGCGGCGATGCCGCCGCCGGCGTCGCCGCGGGAGCACGTGGAGAGGATCCGGCGGGAGCGCTACTTCATCGGCCGCGGCGAGCAGAACCCGCTGGCGGAGGATATGCACCAGGCCGTCAACTACCTCAGTCAGGAGCTCTACTCCAAGGACGTCCACTTCCTCATGGAGCTCGTGCAGGTCTCAGCAATTCCCTTGATCTTCTCCTGTTCTTGTGTGATTGATATCTTAGTTCGATCCAGTGTATTTTCCAAGTTCTGCAAATTGTTTATAGCGTTAGATTGGATTCATCATTCATCTCACAGTTGGCCTTCATCTTCGTAGGTAGCATCAAATTGTTCCTAAATATCTGCCTTTCGTGGCAAATAAATTTGTCAATTCAATGTCTATATGTTCGATTGGGTATGATTTTTCCCATTTTACTGTAGGATGGTAATAAGTGCAGTATTTTAGGCTGCTCTGCAACATAATGTATTTCATAGTTGTTCCATAGTTCAGCGAAAGACTCATTCAAATTGTCTTCGGTGCTCTTTTCTGTTATCAGATGTCCTTTTGTACTATTGCGCCAAGCTTCTTAGTGGCTTTTGCTCAACTCGCACAAAAGGGGAATCTGGTAATTCCTCCACAAAAGGGGTATTATCAGTTTTGTAAACACGTCAACAACAATGCTGCACTTGCCTGCATACATATTACAAATATGATTTCATCACCACTTGCCTAAATGCGTTAATGATGGCCCTGGTCTTTTCGTTATTGGGCAACTATGCAGTGCAAGCACGACCAAGCCTAGTATTTGCCTGTGGAAAATATTTATAGAGAAGAATTAATCTCAATTGATTAATAAGAAAATTTTCATCGAACCTTAATTTCTCACTCATTCCTGTTTAAATACTTCGTCCAATTAGAGTCTATTAGAACATGACACTTTGACAAGCATAATTTGTTTTCTCGAACACGCAGGAGATCTGCATATCAATATATTAAGAAGAGAATAGGTGAGACACCCAGATACACAGGTTTCTTTGCGGGGAAATCCCTGTAAACAAACCCCTTACACACCCAAGCTTACAACATGCATCCTCTAGCTAGGCAGGACCTGACCCAGAAAAACACACACCTACTACTAATCAAACACCAGGTAGCAGAGCAAGGAGGTGCCTCGAGCCCCAGCAAGATCCCACTGGTGCAGCTCCTCCCGAATGGTGGCCAAGAGAGAGTTCAAATTGGGCTGGATCCCATCGAAAACACATTGGTTTTGATGGTTCCAGATCGACCAGGCAACGAGAATTGTAATTGAATTCAGTCCTTTCTGAATCAGATCATTTACTTTGCTGTTCACCCCATGCCACCAATCCTCAAATTAAGCATAATGTATAAGAGTACTATCTTAAATGAATATAGAGCAATATATATGAATATGTTTTTCATAATGTATCTGGCCATGCTAACTTGTGTTGTCAAAATATATTTTAAATTTGGATGTTCATAGCTAAAGATTAAAAAGTATGTCTTAGGACGAGCAAAGATGACTTAATTTATGAATTAATATGCAAAATATCGCAATGCAATATTTTCATTCAAAATTAGATAATTACAGAACCTTTTGTTGGATGACTTTCCTTGTACCTTCGGATACGTACAAGTTTTGATGCCGGACCTAAAAAAATAACAACGTTTTTAATTGATTCTTCACATAACAGAAACAGGGCTAATATTAGTTATATAAAACAAAATACCCCTGGTACTGTGAGCTAAATTTGTCACCAGTTCCTGATTAAATAAACCACTTGCAAACATAATTACAGATCCTTTTCTTGCATTAGTTCTTTCACTTCTAGTCCATTTCTTTGAAGCTTTGATAGGTGACATGTTTGTGTAACGTTTTGATAATTTTCTTACATGTATCATAAGCATGTTTAGTTGTTAGTACTTGCAATTAAGTTCTCTCATTTTTAATTCAGGGAAACAAAAGTAACAAGTGTCATGTGGGGCCTCACGTACAGCAGGCGCCGCCGGGCTCGGGACGTCCGTCGTGCCGCGGAGCGCGCCGAGCGCATGCAGGATCAGGCCATTTATTAGTTTTCCCTTTTTATCTCCTTAATCCTAGGAGTGATTGGTTAGCCGGTGGGCTACTTATCCTTGTACGGAGACCTTGAATGAATTAAGAAAAGTCTGATCCCATCTATTCTCCACCTCTCCGTCTCAAGCCGCCGGCCAGGGGGAATAACCCGACCAGCGAGCACGGCGAGGGGGATCAGCCCCGCCGGCTACCACGGACCGTGAGTACGAGCTTCGTAGTCGAGGTCCGGCGTCCTTGGGTACTAACGCCCTTGACAACCTGGTATCTAGAGTCTCTCGATCCTCTTCTTCATCACAGCCCGCCGCAGCTTCTCCCCCCATTACGCCGCCCACCAGCAACCGCTCACCACCGCCCACCACCTCCGCCTCAACCATGGGCGAACCCACCCTTGCCGATCTCATGGCAAAACTGAACACGCTCACCACGGACATGACCGCCATGAAGGCGGACTTGGAAGACATGAAGGACCGCTCGTCCTCGTCGGCGTCCGGCAGCGGCGGTCGCACCGAGGGGCCAAGGGACCTCGATCGTCCTCCCAAATTCCAGAAGCTGGACTTCCCTCGCTACGACGGCAAGTCCGACCCCTTGTTCTTCATCAACAAGTGCGAGTCGTACTTCCCGCAGCAGCGCACCATGCCGGAGGAGCGCGTCTGGATGGCGTCGTACCAGCTGGAGGGCGTCGCGCACATGTGGTTCATTCAGCTGCAGGAAGACGAAGGCACGCCACCTTGGGGCCGCTTCAAGGAGCTGCTCAATCTGCGGTTTGGGCCGCATCTACGCTCGGCCCCACTCTTCGAGCTCTCCGAGTGTCGGCGGACGGGCACCGTCGAGGACTACGCCAACCGCTTCCAGGAGCTCCTGCCGCGCGCTGGTCGTCTTGACGAGGCTCAGCGAGTGCAACTGTTCACGGGAGGACTCCTGCCGCCGCTGAGTCACGCCGTCCGCATCCATCACCCGGAGACCCTCAATGCGGCGATGAGTCTGGCGCGCCAGGTCGAGCTCATCGAACTGGACCGCCTCCAACAGACGCCTGCCCGGGCTGCCCCACGCGTGCCGCCACCGCTCCCGGTCCGCCGGGGGGCGCTCGCGGCCGCTCCACCGCCGGCCCCGCTCGCTCCGGCGCGGCCGGTCCACCGGCCCGGCCCTACCGGCGGCACACCGCCCCTGCCGGTGCCCCGGACGACGGCGCTCGCGCCCTCGGTCCGCGGCGCGGCCAACCCGATCCGGCGCTTGTCCACCGAGGAGCAGGCGGAGCGACGGCGGCTCGGCCTCTGCTACAATTGCAACGAGCCGTATTCCCGTGGCCACAACCGCGTCTGCCGCCGCCTCTTCTACATCGACGGCGTGGACATCAACGACGAACCCGCCGGCGATGCGGCGCCGGACGTGGAAGCTCCGGTCTTCTCCCTACATGCCGTGGCAGGTGTGCCAAGCTGTGACACAATGCAGGTTCATGCGTCCCTGGGCGCAACAGCCGTGGTTGCCCTCCTCGACACGGGATCGACGCATAACTTCATTGGCGAACGCGCCGCCCACCGCTCCGGGCTGCCCATCCAGCCTCGTCCACGGCTCACCGCTACGGTGGCCAACGGCGAGAAGATCGCCTGTCCGGGGGTCATCCGCAACGCCCCGGTCACCGTCGACGGCACGACGTTCCACGTCGACCTCTTCGTCATGCCGCTGGCGGGCTTCGACCTCGTCCTCAGAACCCAGTGGCTCGGCACACTGGGGCCCATCGTCTGGGACGTCGCTGCGCGTACCATGCAGTTCCAGTGCGACGGCAGGACCATCTGCTGGACAGGGACCAGCGACAACGCCGGACCAGGCCTGTGCGTGACCACGGTACCCCCAGAGCCGGTCCTCGCTCTCCAACCGGCCAAGGAGCCGCTCCTCGACGCCCTGCTCGGTACCTTGGAGGATGTCTTCGCCGAGCCACGTGGGCTGCCACCCCAGCGCACCCGCGACCACCGCATTGTCCTCAAGCCCGACGCACTTCCGGTGGCCGTTCGACCGTACCGATACCCGGCGGCACACAAGGATGAACTTGAACATCAGTGCGCGACCATGATGGAACAGGGCATCGTCCGTCGCAGCGACTCGGCGTTCTCCTCGCCGGTCCTCCTCGTCAAGAAGCCAGATGGGTCCTGGCGCTTCTGCGTCGACTACAGGGCGCTGAACGCGCTCACCGTCAAGGACGCTTTTCCCATCCCAGTGGTGGACGAGCTCCTCGACGAGCTGCACGGCGCAAAGTTCTTCACCAAACTGGACCTGCGCTCGGGCTACCATCAAGTCCGGATGCGGCCGGAGGACGTCCACAAGACGGCATTCCGTACACACGACGGGCTGTACGAGTTCCTGGTCATGCCGTTTGGGCTGTGCAACGCCCCGGCGACGTTCCAAGCCTTGATGAATGATGTGCTTCGGCCGTTCCTCCGCCGGTTTGTACTTGTGTTTTTTGACGATATTTTGATCTACAGCCGGAGTTGGGCTGATCACCTCCGCCACATCCGCGCCGTCCTCGAGGAGTTTCGCCATCACCAGCTGTTCCTCAAGCGCACCAAGTGTGCGTTCGGCGCGGCGTCGGTCGCCTACCTCGGCCACGTCATCTCGGCGGCCGGCGTTGCCATGGATCCAGCCAAGGTCCAGGCCATCCACGAGTGGCCAGCTCCTCGCTCGGCCCGTGCGGTGCGGGGCTTCCTCGGCCTGGCAGGGTACTATCGGAAATTCGTCCACAACTACGGCGTCGTGGCTGCCCCGCTGACCGCCCTGCTTAAGAAGGACGGTTACTCCTGGACTGAGGCTGCCGCTGCGGCCTTTGCGGCACTCAAGGCGGCAGTCACCTCGGCCCCTGTCCTCGCCATGCCGGACTTCTCCAAGCTCTTCGTGGTCGAATGCGACGCCTCCTCCCAGGGCTTCGGCGCGGTGTTGGTCCAAGAGGGCCACCCCATCGCGTTCTTCAGCCGGGCTGTCGCTCCTCGGCACCGGGCACTGGCGGCGTACGAGAGGGAGCTCATCGGCCTCGTCCATGCGGTCCGACACTGGAGGCCGTACTTGTGGGGCCGCCGATTCGTCGTCAAAACGGACCATTACAGCCTCAAGTACCTGCTGGACCAGAGGCTTGCGACGATTCCGCAGCATCACTGGGTGGGCAAGCTCTTGGGCTTCGATTTCACCGTCGAGTACAAGCCCGGGGCGTCTAATGTTGTGGCGGACGCGTTGTCCCGCCGCGACACTCCAGAAGAAGGGGCCATTCTGGTCCTCTCGGCGCCTCGCTTCGACGTCCTCGACCGCCTCCGACAAGCCCAGCTCGTCAACCCCGCACTCATCGCCATCCGGGACGAGGTCCACGCTGGTACCCGTCGAGCGCCGTGGGCGGTCATCGACGACATGGTCCACTACGCCGGACGCCTCTATGTGCCACCAGGCTCGGCGCTACTTCAGGAGCTGCTGGCGGCAGTCCATGAGGAAGGGCACGAGGGTGTCCAGCGCACGATGCACCGGCTTCGACGTGACTTTCATTTTCCTAATATGAAGCAGGTTGTCCAGGACTTCGTACGGGCGTGTGCGACGTGCCAGCGCCATAAGTCTGAGCACCTTCACTCGGCGGGCCTCCTACTTCCTCTACCGGTACCTCAGGGCGTCTGGACGGATGTGGTGCTCGACTTCATCGAAGCCCTGCCTCGGGTCCGCGGCAAGTCCGTCATCTTGACGGTGGTGGACAGATTCAGCAAGTACTGCCACTTCATCCCGCTCGCGCATCCTTACTCGGCGGAGTCGGTGGCACAGGCTTTCTTCGCCGAGATCGTCCGCTTGCACGGCGTTCCACAGTCCATGGTGTCCGACCGTGACGTCGTGTTCACCTCCAAGTTTTGGCGTGAGCTCATGCGGCTGATGGGCACCAAGCTCCACATGACGTCGGCCTTCCACCCGCAATCCGATGGACAGTCCGAGTCTGCCAACCGCGTCATCGTCATGTACCTGAGGTGCCTCACAGGTGATCGACCCCGCCAGTGGCTGCAGTGGCTCCCGTGGGCGGAGTACGTCTTCAACACAGCCTACCAGAGCTCCCTCCGCGACACGCCGTTCCGGGTCGTCTACGGCCGTGACCCTCCTTCCATCCGCTCGTATGAGCCGGGGGAAACACGCGTGGCAGCTGTTGCCCGCACGATGGAGGACCGGGAGTTCTTGGCTGACGTTCGACACCGCCTGGAGCAGGCACAGGTGGTCCAGAAGAAGCACTACGACAGGGTGCACCGCGACATCACCTACCAGGTGGGCGACTGGGTGCTTCTTCGACTCCGCCACCGTTCTCCGGCGTCGCTGGCCACGGCTCCCGCCGGCAAACTGAAGCCCAGGTACTATGGCCCCTACCGCGTGGTAGAGCTCATCAACAACGTCTCTGTCCGCCTGGAGCTGCCCGCCCGTGCCCGCATCCACGACGTGTTTCACGTGGGCGTCCTCAAGAAGTTCCATGGTGCTCCACCAACGGCAACACCCCCCTGCCGGCCCTTCACCATGGCGCGGTTATCCCTGAGCCTGAACGTGCCGTCAAGTCCAGGGTCGCTCGCGGCGTGCGCCAGGTGCTCATCCAGTGGAAGGACCAGTCCCCTGCGTCAGCTACATGGGAAGACGTCGATTCCTTCGTGGCCAAGTTTCCGGCGTTCCAGCTCGAGGACGAGCTGCCTCTTGAGGCGGGGAGAGATGTCATGTGGGGCCTCACGTACAGCAGGCGCCGCCGGGCTCGGGACGTCCGTCGTGCCGCGGAGCGCGCCGAGCGCATGCAGGATCAGGCCATTTATTAGTTTTCCCTTTTTATCTCCTTAATCCTAGGAGTGATTGGTTAGCCGGTGGGCTACTTATCCTTGTACGGAGACCTTGAATGAATTAAGAAAAGTCTGATCCCATCTGTTCTCCACCTCTCCGTCTCAAGCCGCCGGCCAGGGGGAATAACCCGACCAGCGAGCACGGCGAGGGGGATCAGCCCCGCCGGCTACCACGGACCGTGAGTACGAGCTTCGTAGTCGAGGTCCGGCGTCCTTGGGTACTAACGCCCTTGACAACAAGGTTTTCTATTGCTGTAGCCTATGGCTGTGATTTTTTAGGTGTAAGTCGATATAAGACCATGTTATATCAGTTGGCATCCCATGAACTGTCCTAGGAGACTATAAACAATAAACAACAGCCAAGATTATGCTGATGAATCTGAATATGAAACAGAACATAAAGCCACACTCACTCGGAAATAGGAGGAAACTCTTTAGTTTGATAAATGAATATAAGATGTATGATGTACTGTGCTTACATATACTTCTCCGTCGCTCATGAACCAAATAACAGAAGAGTACATAGGAACAAAGCGTCCACATGGTTGATGGATCAAATGTTCATGGGATGCCAAATATTCACTATCAAATGTTTTTTCAAATGATGTACCCTTTAGCAAAGGAGTACAATTTCAGTAGGACTCCTTTTGTTTTTTACTACTTTTTTCCACATATTCTTGGTAACTACTGACTTATGATCCCATTTTATTGCTTCACATATTATCTATTCCTTAGTAACATTTTAAAATATGTAAAAGTTCTATTCATCTGCTTTAATCACAGCCAAAGCCCCTATGAAAAAGTCATGTAACTGTGGGTTGTGACAGTCGGCTAATTTCCAATTAACTTGTGAAGCTAATTAAAACCCAATTAATTTCATGTGCTATTTTATCTTATCAGTCCTTTTTTCGATAAAGTTCTGTTATCAGTCTATCTGATTCGTTCATGTTTTCAGTTGTTAGTGCATACATCGTATTAATACTTACTTCTCATATTGATTCTTTCTTTTTTTAAAAAAATAGAATGCTGAGGATAATGAATACCCTTCTGGAGTAGCACCTTCTTTGGAGTTCCTAATTACATCAAAGGATATTACTGGATCTGATGCATCCTCAACTTTGCTCATCTTCAACAATGAGAGGGGATTCTCGCCAACCAATATCGATTCCATTTGTCGTGTTGGGAAATCAACAAAGAAGGGAAACAGACACCAGGGTTACATTGGAGAGAAAGGTGAAAATTAGCAGCTGATTCAATCTTTTGTGTTTCAGTATTCATCAAACTGAAACATTTTAAATTTTTAGAGGCAAAATTAGTTGAACTCTTCTGTGATATTTTCAATAATTGTGAGAGCTGATACAAATGAAATGATACTGCCAAATGGCAGGAACTATGGTCACTGCTTATAATTAGATCATTCTGTTCCCCTGTTCATGAATAAGAAAACGTTTGCTTCACGGAGGCAGCATTAGTTAAAACATTTTGTGTCACTGTGAAGCAATACGACCGGAGATAAATACATAAATAATTCTTTTTTTTTTTTGTCATTGTGAGGCAAAATTTTCTGGAACTTTGTTTACTACTTGAAGTTGGTACAGATGAAAATTTATTTCATTTTTTGGTGGCCTGTATTATGTACCAGCAAAGGCCACCTTGTTGGCACAAAAGCTCACACATTTTAATCCTGTTTAAGTAATAAAGTTCTTTTTAAGAAATGTTTCATTATGGATAATAATAACACATTCATTTCAAGCAAGTATTTTGTTTTAAGGTCCCATCATGCATGAATATTCTTAAACTATGGACTTGGACTAGATTACTTCAGTTAACTTGTAAGTAAAAGCTTTAAATGAATTAAGCAATTATTCCTTACCACATGAAGAGCGTATGCTCATCTTATTTTTCATGCTTAGATAAACTAGTTTAACTTTGCCAATGAGTGCTCAAATGTGAAAGTTTATCAATGCATATCAATATGGATCCACACATAAATATCCAAACATGTTTAAGATGTCAAAAATTATTTAGTAATCTGTCATTATCTGCTGACCCACCCACCCAATTCATTGCTAAGAGTTGTAACCTGCACCGTATAGCAATTTTTTTATTTGTGCATCACTACAATTTATTATGTTTTATTTATGTCTTTTGTTTCAGGTATTGGGTTCAAGAGTGTTTTCTTGATATCAAGCGAGCCACATATATTCAGTAACGGTTATCAGATCAAATTCAATGAGAAACCATGTGCTGAATGCAACATTGGATACATAGTCCCTGAATGGGTTGAATCCACACCTAGCCTTTCAGATATTGTCGCCATATATGGATGCTCCAAAGTCCTACCTACAACCACCATCATCCTACCATTGAAGAGTGAGAAGGTTGATGCGGTGAAGAAGCAGCTGTCAAGCTTGCAACCTGAAATGCTACTTTTCCTGTCGAAGATCAGGAGGCTTTCTGTCCGAGAAGATAACTCTGATCCAAAGAGTAGCACTGTCAGTGAGATCTCAATTTCCAGTGAAAAGAATTACCAAGCCAGGAAGAACATGCATGCTGAGTCTTATACACTCCACTTATCAGCTGATGAGAGTGGTAGAGGAGAAGAAGAATGTGGTTATTATATGTGGAGGCAGAAGTTCCCAGTCAAGCCGGAGAATAGAGTTGAGAAACGTGCTGAAATCGATGAATGGATGATAACTCTGGCCTTCCCACATGGCCAGCGTCTGTCCCGTGGAAGGCAGCTATCACCCGGAGTCTATGCTTTTCTCCCTACTGAGATGGTAACAAACTTCCCCTTCATCATCCAGGCAGACTTCCTCCTTGCATCGTCAAGAGAGGCAATACTGTTTGACAATCCATGGAATAAGGGGATCCTAGAGTGTGTTCCAAGTGCTTTCATGAATGCTTTTGTAACGCTTGTGAAATCAGGAGCTGATGCACCGGCAATGTCTCTGCCATCTTTGTTCAACTTCCTGCCTGTCCATCCTTCACTGATCCCACTGCTGGAGCCTGTTAGGTCTGGAATCAAGGACAAAATTCTAGCTGAGGATATAGTTCCTTGTGAGTCTTATGCTACACAGAAGATATTCTGCAAGCCCAGTAAAGTTGCACGGCTGAAGCCAGCATTTTGGACTATCCTTGGCAAAGCACGGCAATGTGGAATGGACATGAAGAATCTGTCGACTCATGGGACCTACATTCTTAGTTCTCATTTTGACAAGAGTACATACAACAGTGTTCTTGAATTTCTGGGTGTCAAAAGCGTGAGCACTGAATGGTATGCAAAATGCATTGAAGGGTCTAATCTTGTCAAGGAGGTACCTGAACAGCTTTACCTGGAAGTTATATATTTTGTTGCGAATAATTGGCAAAACTATTTTTCTGTTACAAACATGGTGTCAATTCCCCTACTGAGGTATGTTGATAGGAATGGTGTTCTCTCATTTTGGAGCGTATCAAGAGCTAGTCAGTTTAATGAAAGGTTATGCATTGCATCCAACAAGACATACAGAGCATGGTTAATCAGCTGGAACAAGGAGTTTCCATCTTCAAATCGGTTATTTATCCATCCTAGCACGCAGGCTGCTCTGGAAGGTTTCTCACAGAAGGCGACAGTGCAAAACTGGCTTCAGAACCATGCAAGAGTGGAGGTCGTCTCTGTCTACAGTTATGGATTGACTGTTGTTGGTTCCTTGGGCAATGATCGGAGGCCTATCATTGCTTTTGCGCACTTTCTGTACCACTCATTGAAGATGAATCACATAGAGAGCTACTACTTATCAGAACTGTGCCGTCTCATGCCGGTAATTGACAGCTATGGCTGTATTGTGAAGACAAGAAATAGCATTATAGTTCCTGCCAAGGGGAGCCAATGGGTTGGTTTGCTGGGTGCCAACCCATGGAGGAATGATGGCTACATTGAATTGTCAGCAGATTATAAGTCAGCAGGTCATTTTGCTGGAAACTTTACATCTGAGGATAAGCTACTGGAATTCCTCAAGACATATCTGCATGCCTCGGATGTCCCATTCATACATCCACCAAATGCCAGCTTCTGTACTGTCTCATCCCCTCTCACGGTGGACAATGCATTCTTGCTACTGGAATGGATACGGAATATTAAGTCAAATGGTACAATGTTACCAGATCGGTTCCTGGCTTGTATAAAAGAAGGTTGTTGGCTAAAGACGTCGGTTGGGTACAAGCCACCAAATGAATCATTTCTGTCCAGCGCAAATTGGGGAAGCCTTTTGCAAAGTGCATCTTCCTTTGTTGATATACCAATGATTGACCAACGCTTCTATGGAGACAAGCTGCATATGTACAAAAAAGAACTCAAGGTAATCGGAACGAGATTTGAATTCCAGGAGGCATCTGCTTACATTGGAAGCCGATTAATGTCTATGGCTGCAAGCAACGCTTTGACAAGAGAGTGTGTGTACTCACTGCTTCGGCTCATTCAGTTCCTACGAGAGAAGGTTCTGTCTCCAAGTGAACTGATCTCCAGTGTCAAAGGTGGAAGTTGGATGAAGAGTACTCTTGGCTATAGGCGTCCTTCCGATTGTATCATTTATGATTCAGATTGGGAATTGGTGTCATGCATCAGTAACCAACCATTCCTTGATGTCCAGTTTTACGGCGAGGCAATCCTTGCCTACAAACCTGAGCTTGAGTTGCTGGGTGTTAGTGTTGGGTTCAAAGATAATTACCAACTTGTTATTGACAACTTCAAGTTCAATTCTGCTGCAATTACTTCTGAGGCCACTGTATTAATCCTCAAATGCATCCGTTATGTTGGTTCATGTGATGATTTCTTAAGGAAGCTCAAAGATTTGAAATGGGTGAAGACTAATGTGGGATTTTGTGCTCCTAATAATTCTTTTCTTGTGGATCCTGAATGGGAGTGCCTTGTGAAGATTTTTAAAGGACTTCCCATAATAGATTTAGGATTTTATGGGAATGCTATCAGTTCATACAAAGAAGAGTTGAAGAAGACTGGTTTGATCACACAATTTGAGGAGGCATCAAAGGCTATAGCCCAAGTTTTCAAGCTCATGGTATCAAAGTCATCACTTACAAAGGCTAATGTCCTTGCTCTACTCGGATCTTATCGGCAGCTGAGAACACACAGTCCACTTCCTGTTGAGCTTTTCAACTGCATGCGCAGCGAGAAGTGGCTACATACATCACTAGGGTTCAAATGCCCCTCAGATACAATTCTATTTGACAAGGCATGGCAAAATTTATCTCCGGTAGCAATATTGCCATTCATTGATGATGGTGACTCTTGTCATGGTTTAGGAAAGGATATACATGGTTACAAAGATGAGCTTAGGGAGTTGGGTGTTAATGTTGAAGTGAAATATGGTGCTAGATTTGTTATCGCGGGGTTAAACATTCCTGATGATCCATCAATCTTGTCGAAAGCTACTATCTTGTCATTGCTTGAGTGCATCAAGAACTACATTGCCTCTGCTACTGCAACTCCTAAGGGCTTTCAGGACAAGATTTGCAAGGAGTGGTTGAAGACATCCATGGGCTACAAATGTCCTGATGAATGTATCCTATTTGATGCAAAAAAGTCTTCTCTGTGCATTGACGATGGCCCTTTCATTGATGACGCATTCTATGGTTCAGAGATAGCCTTTTTCAAAGATGCCCTTGCGAAAATTGGAGTGATTGTTGATGTTAGTTGTGGAGAAGATCTTATTGCTCGGAATATGAAGAGCCACAAGGACAGAACTACTATTTCCCGAATCTATATGTACCTGATGAAATGCAATTGGAAGCCTTGCGATAACACTAGTGACTGGATTTGGATACCAAATCAGACTGAGGGTGGAGAATGGGTAAGCTCAAGAAGCTGTGTTCTTTATGATAAGAACAATCTGTTTAGCCAGCAGATACATATTCTGAACAAATATTATGACAGGAAGTTGCTTGACTTTTTCTCACTTACACTGGGTGTGAGGCATGGACCTTGCTCTGAAGACTATTGCAAACTATGGACCACATGGGAGAACTCTGTTCAAATGTTAGCTGAAAATGATTGCTTTGCTTTCTGGAAGTTTATTGCAACTAACTGGACCAAAAAAACAGAGGAGCTTCTTTCTGGTTGTATGAAGGTTCCAATATGTACCAATGACAAGATCATTTTGGCAAACAAGGAGAATGTGTTCATTCCTGATGATCTACTGCTTGCAGATCTGTTCAACAAGCTTTCTCAGCAACCGCTTTTCATCTGGTATCCTTCTTCTTCCCTACCTTCCATGTCTCGAGCAAGGCTTAACAAAATCTACAACAGCATTGGTGTTCAGAGAATATCCAAAGCAGTCACGAAGAATGATTCTTTCACCTTGGAGAATGGTTGTTTCAGAACAGTTGACTCATGTAAGGTGATAAAGGTTGGTTTGCTCCAGATAATTTTTGCATATCTTGCGGATCCTGCTCTCGATATTCCTGCTGAAGAGAGGCACAGGATGGTTTCTTTCCTAGTGAATGTGACTGTCCAAGAGACTGATGAACCGATCACAGTGAGCTATAGTGTACGCTTGTCAACTGGAGAGGTTGTGGAAGTGAAGGCCTGCCGGCTGCTTCGGTGGGAAAGGGAGAATTCCAAGTTTTACATGCAGAGTAGCGGTGGCGAATCCAGCTATGAAGAAAAGATTGAGTTTGCAACTTACTTCGCAGAGGAAATATCTCAAGGGCTGCTCTTTGAGATGGCAGATAAAATCCCTTCACTCGCTGAGCTCATTAAATTTGGCAGCTTACTGGACTTTCATGATGCTGCTGTTGGGTTTTTGCTGAAGTCCAAGAATCTACAGATTCTCCCTGAAGACAAGAAGTTCCTAAAATCTTCAATGCTAGGTCTGTGCCCTGAAACTTACTCCTCTCAATGCACTTTTCAACTTTTCCAGATTTTTCATTATGGTTTGACCTACTGAAGTTCATACTGATCCCATTGTCCTCATCTCTAATTGCTATGCACAGGTGGCAGTAATAACCAGTAGTGTTCTGCGGATTATGCTCTTTTGAACATGGTCATGGTGAGTAAAGTCTTCACTTACAGCCCTCTTGTTCATGAATACCGCTTCGGTTCTTCAGATATGCTCACACTATGACTTGGTCTAATATAATTATCTTGGCAGGTTGCTGATGGTTTGTAAACGTCTTGTGTCGCTCCTGGAGGCTCATGGATGTGACTGGTTGGGTGTCTTCTGTAATAAGTAGTGTTAGTCTGAATGTCAGACTATTTATCTCTCCTGTTTAATAATAGAATTTGAGTTTCCCGGAACAAAACTTGTCAGTTGTTTCACTGCATTTGCTTATCTAATTGTGATATTGCACCAGTATTTGTGTGCCACTAATATTGTTGTAAGTGCCCGGTGTTGTGCTATGTTGATTTTCTGATCCCATTCTGTGAATTGTATTTCTCTGAAATGAAGCTGAATATTTTTTTTTATTTTGGAGATTTTTTGTTCCAGTGACCTGTTAATTGCATGGGCGTTGCTTCTATGTGAGGACAAATAGGGATTTTCAGTCAGTGTATATGCTAGGCGTGCTACTCAGAATTCAGTTGATGGAGTTGGGTTCCATATTTTGTTGCCCTCCATGACCATGGTTCTCAACTTCTCATCCCCTGTCAAAGTCAAAAGTCGAGTAAAGTTTAATTGGCAAAGCTCTAAACTGTTAGGCATTAATCGAACCAAATTGGACACACTGCAAATTCCAACAAACTGTATTTTTCCCTTGGGTTTTAAGTAATGCGGTGGTCTAGGCGTCTAGCGATATTTTGCACTTATCAATTGGCAATTGCCATCCTATTAAAGATATTCTAGATATTGTATAGAGATGTTCTAGATATTGTAGATATTCTAGATTTCCTGGCTGTTTATAGTAGTTGCCGCTTATAAACTCGGGTTTTGCTTAGTTCACGTTTTCAAAGTCGAAACTTTGATTGCTTCATTGTAACTGTGGCTACAAGTCCTTTTACTATGATCCAGGCCTCTGTTCTTGCATCTACTTGACTATGTCGACTAGTTCTTTCGAAAAGTAAGATGAAGTCGTGGACATGAGCCGGTGCAGGGTAGCAGCTCACAACTGGAATCTGCACGCAGGGTTTGCAGCGGTTCACCACAAAACCGTCGGGTTACTTGGTTGACCCACAAAACCAAGACCGGATGCTCGGTGGGCGGAGACAGGATCCAGACACCTGGAGAAGCTTCGAAACGTGGGACACGCAGCGATATCATGGGGCTTGCGTGGGGAGGACGCAGACTGCGGCGAAGGCGTGGCCGCCCGATGAGAATATCCAAGTCTTGACCATATTGCCACTGAGGGGTATGTATCTTCCCTTAAGTTGTAGGGGTAGCGTGATCATTTGCCTCCACGGGAGAGACTTCATATATACAGCTCTAGGGTTGGATGGCAACTCATCCATTTGGACTACTTCCTAATTCCTTTGCTCTATAGGCTTGATTTTCTATGATTTTGTGTAGAATCTGACCTCTGGATGTTTCATCGTTGTGGTGATTTCCCTCTCTAGCTCGTGTGAGATTCGTGTCTTTTTCGGGCTATTTTTGGGGATTTTCGTTCTTCGCTTGATTCATCGATTTGGGGAGCATATCTTTTCAGATTTCTTTGATGAGATCATAGTTGAGTGTCTCGTGCCTCTTTGTGGATAATCTTGACTCCTCAAACGCCGAATTTGGCCTTCAATTCGTGAGTTTTGGTTGGAACCCTAGGTGGTTGTTTGAGCTCGGTAGTTTGGCGATGTCGGTGTTTAAACCTCTCGACCTCCATGGGAGGTACCCGCAGCAAGGTAGAAGGTGGGGATCGCCATGATCTGGAACCCGAAGGTACGCGCGAGGACACAAGACACGAGATTTATACAGGTTTGGGTAGCCGGAGTAGCTACCCTACGTCCTGTTTAGAGTAGTATTGCGCCCTGCGCTTGGTGTTGTTCCCCGGAGGGATTGTGGATGTCCTCCTAGGTACCTGGCCTTCCTTTATATAGTCCAGGGGCGGGTTCCTAGTCGGTTACAAGGCAGGAGTCCTAGTAGGATTACACAGAGCGAGTCCTAGTAGGAGTACAGGGGAATTCTAGTAGGAGTCCGTCTTCTACTCTTCTTCCTTCCTTGCATGAGTACCCGGGGAGTATGCCCGACAAGCCCCCGGAGCACATTGTAGTCGAGTAGTCTTGAAGCCTCTGCGAGTAGTTCTTGAGCGTCCTCGAGTACTGCTTGGAGAAGTCTTCAATAGTAATTGAACTGCCGCGAGGCTGGAAGGTGGTCCAGCTCATCAGTCTTGAAGTCGAGATTATATGGAAGTGCGGTTGCAAAATCGCACTCCATATGGAGTAGCCCCGAGCCTTAGGTTGAGTTGCAGACTCTAGCTGAGGGTCAATCTTGATGCCGAATCTTGTCTTGAAAAAATTGAACGATGGGTGTAGCATAGTAGCCCCCGAGCCTTGAAATGATTAGGTAATCAATTCAAGGGTCTTCAGTGTTCGCGAAAGCCATCATCCGAGTACTCTTGCAGCGTGTAGCCCCCGAGATAAGAGAGCCATATGAGCCACGTCGAGTAGTTGTTGGTACCGAGCCCCCGAGCTTGAGAGCGAGCGAAGCATGCTGAAGTTATCCTCGAGTAGTATGTTGAGTGCCGCCCCCGAGCTGGAAAGATTCCGAGTAGTAATTTGGCATCGAGCCATGGAGCTTGAGAAGTAGCCGTGCCGTCAGAGCGGACTTTAGGTGCGACCAAAGTCGACTTTAGATGCCGGCAGAGCGGACTTTAGAATGCGACTTGAAAACCGAAGTCAACTTTGTGCCGCGCGGAGCGGACTTTGAGATGCGACTTAAAAACCGAAGTCGACTTTGTGATGCCGCGTGGAGCGGACTTTGAGTTGCGACTTGAAAACCGAAGTCGACTTTAAGATGCCGCACAGAGCGGACTTTGATATGCGACTTTAGAAAGTCGACTTTATAATGCCGCGCAAAGCAGACTTTGATATGCGACTACAATAGTCGACTTTGCGCCGCGCAGAGCGGACTTTGAGATGCGACTTTGGAGGTCGACTTTAGTTTGCCACGTAGAGCGGACTTTAAGATGCGACTACAGTAGTCGACTTTGCACCACACGAGGTGGACTTAAGATGCAAAAAACGAAAAGCACTTTCCGGAAAGCCAAAGCGAATGAAAAATCAGAGAAAATGAGTAGTTTTGTCGCCGGAGCGGGCTTAAGATTGCGACCGAAGTCGGCTCGTGCCACCGGAGTGGGCTTGGGTGCGACCGTTAGCGTCGACTTGTGCCACTGGAGTGGGCTTGAGTACCTGAGCCATGGATTTCAGACCCAAGGTACAGTTGCAGCCAGAGCGGGCTTGAGGGTGCGACCGGAGTCGGCTTGAGGGTGCGACCGGAGTCGGCTTGTGTACCTAGGCCATGGATTTCAGACCCAAGGTACGGAGTGCGAGTACTTAGGGTACTTGGACCCATGGTACAGAGCATGAAGACCACGTGCAGCTAGGTTCCATCGTCGCCAGGACCCGAGGGCCGCTTACAGCTAGGTTCCATCGAAGCTTACACACGTAGTATGCCATCGAAGCAGGCGAAGATGCGACTAGAGTCGACTTTAAGTTGCCGCACGGAGCGGACTTTAGAATGCGACTTTAGAAGTCGACTTTAGATTGCCGCGCGTAGCGGACTTTAGAAACTGCCTCCTAGGGATAGCCCCCGAGTTGATGAAGTAGACTCGTGGCGACTTGATTGATATACCCCAAGAGTAGTCAGCAGAGTGTAGCTCCCGTGAAAACCCGCCGAGAAGCATACATAAATGAGTAGTCGGCAAGTAGTCCTACATGATGAGGAGAACAAGCCAAGAAAACAGTAATCATTTAGATAAATGACTTAGCTATTGTTGCCTGGGCAGACTGATGATGAAGCCGTGGCGATCGGCGATGGAGCCGCGACGGTTGTTGTTGAAGTCGACTAGTCAGAGTTGATTCCGACTAGTTGTTGGTGGCGTGACTGCCGTTCTCGACTAGTTTGGAAAACTAGTCGAGATGAATGGTCAACGCGATGCGACCGGAAGATGACGTCGTGGCGGCGTGTGGCGTACTCGAAGTAGAGCCAGTGTTGCCGCGAGACAAGTAGTCGCGACGCACAGCGTGGCTGAAGTAGAGCCAGTGTGGCCGCAAGAGGAAGTTGCGGCGCACGGAGTAGTCGACGACGAACCCCGTGACAGGCCGCGCGACGTTCCGAGGCACCCGGACGCGCGGCGTAGGTGAAGTAGTCGACGACGAGCCCGGAGTAGTCAACGACGAGCGGCGCGATGAGCCGCGTGACGAGCCACACGACGTGCCGAGGCACCCGGACGCGCGGCGTAGGCGAAGTGGTCAACGACGAGCCCGGAGTAGTCGACGACGAGCGGCGCAACGAGCCGCGTGACAAGTCGCGCGACGTGCCGAGGCACCCGGACGCGCGGCGGAGGCGGGGGTGGTCGACGACGAGCCGGAGTAGTCGACGACGAGCGGCGCGACGAGCCGCGTGACGAGCCGCGCGACGTGCCGAGGCACCGGACGCGCGGCGGAGGCGGGGGTGGTCGACGACGAGCCCGGGGTAGTCGACGACGGCGCGGCGCGACGAGCCGCGTGACGAGCCGCGCGATGTGCCGAGGCACCCGGACGCGCGGCGGAGGCGGGGTGGTCGACGACGAGCGCGCGCGCGACGAGCCGCGTGACGAGCCGCGCGACGTGCCGAGGCACCTGGACGCGTGGCGGAGGTGAAGTGGTCGATGTAGATCGCTGGAGCCGGGAGAGTGGAGACGAGTACTCGCGGTGCATGACGAGGTTGACGTAGAGCATGTGTGGCCGTGTGACGAGTAGTCGTGGCGCACGACAAGGTTGACGTAGAGCGCGTGCAGCCGGAGACGAGTAGTCGCGGCGCACGGCGAGGTTGACGTAGAGCGCGTGCAGCTGGAGCGCCCTGCTCATGTACATGAGGTGTGTACGTTGAGCAAAGATCTTGGAGTCTTGTGGGTAGGCCTCGGTGTATGCGTGTAGCACAATTGGCAAATTAATTTTTAGCTAGCTGGAACCCCGGTTGCCTCCATGTGCTGGTAGTCGATCACAGCAAATTGATTTTTGGCGCCACACATATTTCACAAGAGTCCAATACTCTTTTTTTATGAACCTGTGCAGGTGATGCTTGCCCAGAGAAATTGCTTGCGATCGTAGACAAACTCCGCCTAGGACTAGGAGTCGGCACGGTCACACGCGTCTTGGACTTGGACTTCGAGTCGGGGACAGACAGCATGACTGATCCAACACCAAATTGATGGAGTCCGAGGCAGCGAATTCTCTTGGCGTACGAATTGAATCCGAAAAAAATTCGACCGACGAGACACACACAGCAGCCTGGTGGAAAAAATCTTTGAACCTTCTGGAACTGCAAACTCGGCGACTTGCTCGTCGAGTAGATTGATCTGATTCCGTCTTGACGGAAATACGGCGACTTGCTTTGAATTGGAACTCGACTACTTGCTAGTCATGGAGTAGATTGATTTTGCTGACGAGGGTCCTTCGAATTCGCCGATGATCGTGACGATCGGCCCCACGGTGGGCGCCAGCTGTCGGTGTTTAAACCTCTCGACCTCCATGAGAGGTACCCGCAACAAGGTAGAAGGTAGGGATCGCCATGATCCGTAACCCAAAGGTACGCGTGAGGACACAAGACACGAGATTTATACAGGTTCGGGTAGCCGGAGTAGCTACCCTACGTCCTGTTTAGAGTAGTATTGCGCCCTGCGCTTGGTGTTGTTCCCCGGAGGGATTGTGGATGTCCTCCTAGGTACCCGGCCTTCCTTTATATAGTCCAGGGGCGGGTTCCTAGTCGGTTACAAGGCAGGAGTCCTAGTAGGATTACACAGAGCGAGTCCTAGTAGGAGTACAGGGGAATTCTAGTAGGAGTCCGTCTTCTACTCTTCTTCCTTCCTTGCATGAGTACCCGGGGAGTATGCCCGACAGGCGATTCCCATCGTTTTGATTGGTTTGGTGCTCCAAGATTTTAGGCATAGCATCTACTAGAGACTATTCACCTTCACCAAAAATTTGGGCTCAATCCATCCAACGATTTGGGAGATCCTTTCGTGCGTTCTGGAAAGGGCATAGACAGTCCGTCCTACCTCGACTGACAGTCCATCTCATATCCAGTTCGTCGAGTTCGTCACTTGTTCGTGCGAGCTGGTGTGTCGATCGGTTGGACTACTCGAGCTTTGTTGTAGGAGGTTTACAGACAGTTCGTGTGCTAGTGAAGGACCGTCTATGGGTGGTATGGACCGTCCGCGAGAGTCGATCGGACCGTCCGTGTGTGCCCAGGTCAGACTGGTGTTTCCGCTAGTTTTCTCAGACCGTCCGTTCTGGGGTGTCGGACCATCCGCGTGCAGGTCGGATAGTCAGGTCGGACAGTCCGTGGTGCTCATACGGATAGTCCACACGTAGCTAACGGACAGTCCGTCCCCTTCTGACGAATAGTCCGTTTGAGACTCGCAAATTTGCTCAAGTGTTGTGGTTCTTGAGTTGTGCTTCCTCGTTGCTTTAAGTTGGGACTTGTTTCTAGGGTTGGTAGGTCTGTTGTGACTACGTGACCTTGGCAAGTTCGTGTGGGAATCCTTGGTTGTGATTTTGGGACTTAGCCAGTTTTTCTTCGGGGAAATTTTTATCGGCTCCCATTCACTCTTCCCCTCTCTGGTCGCCTAATCAGCCCTTCACGCTCGCCATCTGTGTGGGCCCTTCTCCCTCTTTCCAATCTCGAATTCTCGATCTGCTGTGGCAGCTCCCGTCCTGCGCCTACATCATCGGTGCCAAGGTCGCAGCACTGTGAGTTGGCGCACTGCCACCATGCCATGAGTTGCCACACCGCACCCCACACCGCACACCGTAGCGACCTGCCAATCTGTGATCGGGTAACTTGCGCCGCCCACCAGCCGCCCAGCCTCACCGTGACGCACACACAGGGCAAAGCTGCCATGCACGGTGGCATCCGACAATGGTGGTCCGTGGAGGGAAAACACAACAAGAACTTCTGCGCACGAGTTGTGCAGTGACTCAATGAGGTTAGGCGGGCGACAGTGGTGGCGCTCCTGTGGTGGGGCATGGAGGCCGACGGGGATCAGCGAGGGAGAGAGGGTGAGGACGGTGGGGAGCAGAGAGAAGGCGATTGATGATGGTGAATCAACATCGGTGGGGGCGGAATCAGCAGCGGTGACGCTAGAGGCGGTGGAGGCGGGGAATCGTGAGGTGCCCCACGGACGGCGACTGTTGATGGTGATTTTCCGTCAAACTAGCCATGAGTTTACCTTCAGTGTTGGAAATGATTTGATACCCAATCCAATGATACTAACCCCCTTGATATGACAAGTTCGCTCTTGCATGTCGTTTTTGGAGTTTATTGTTTACGTAGGATTTTAGCACTAAAATTAGGACTTCCTGGTAAAGTTCATCAAACACTTTGTGTGAAGATCATGAAACCTGAGACAAGTCAAAACATGAAGTGAACATGACTCCAGATGGCCCAACGATCGAAGCATGAAGCCATAAAACTCTGGTGACTTAGACAAAAAATACTGAAGCTTGGATGACAAGTACCCTTATCTAAATTCTGGAGAAAATGATGTCAAGGGCCCACATGCAGAAGGGTGGGAGTTCTAGAAGACACGAGAAGCATCAGGGAGCGAATCGGGGACGAACTAGGCTGAGGTGGGCCCAGCCTGGCTGACCCAGCCCGTCCACATGGCGGTTCACCACCCCTTTGACCTAGAACCCCTCAGACTATTTATAACAGACACACAAAGACGCACGCATCATACCATTCGTCATTCGTCGCCGAGGAGCAGAGAAGCTAGAGGGACACCATTCCGGAGAGAGGAGGATCATGCTAGTTGTCTAGGGTTTCCCTAGCCGACGTGGGAACCTTGCAAGGAAGACCACATTAGAGTTCCGAAGCAAGATCATGGTAGAATCCCGGTGGTGATCTTGTTCATGTAAACATTCATGGTGAATTAATATAGTGAATCCGATTTCTAGCGATCAAGTGCCTCTTCTATGATTTTGTCTTCCCTTGGTTTTGCTTCTTCCTCAATTTATTCTCGATATAGATTGCTTGGGGTGTTTTTGTAGCCATGGTGGCTAGAGGTGCATACCGGATCTACCAAGTGTTTTCAACACATTCCTCATGAACATGCTCTTAGGTTCACCTACACAAAAAGCGGGGCATCGTGATAGGATGTCATTCACGCATATGGTGGGTGCCTTCGAGGATTGGAGCAGAGACCACAATTTAAAGATGATTTTTATGATATTCATTTGTTATCTTCATCTCTCGTTTAGAACTTCAACATAAGCATGATCTAGACTCTTTATAGATTGGTTATTGCTACACTTTTTTGTCTCACTACCTCTCATGTTTAGTAGATTAGATGCAAAACAATCTCTTGAAAGATGATGTTTGCCGCATTATTGGATTGAATCTTGCATTGCACCATGTTCCACAGATTCGATACCTTCGGTAGTGCTCGAGGGAAAAAATGCTACAAGTGGTCCGTACGCTTGCGGATCGAAATTCGATACATTCAACCGTCAACAACAGCCATGGAGAGCCTGCAGGAGTAGTGAGGTGGAGAGAGAGAGGGGAGGAGAGAGAGATAGAGAGAGGAGACTTGAATATGAAGAGGGAGATTTGACTATTCTGTTGGTTCCCCCCTGGTTGAAAATTTAAATTACTAACTAAATGACTAGCTAAATAGGAATTTAGCTAGTGGAATTTGAAAGAGCTCTTGGAGATGCTAGCATGCAAGTGCTTAAATATGTGCTAATGTAAAGATGTGTAACAACACAACTGCCTGCAGTGCAAAAACCTTTCAATTTTATAATCTTTTCTCATTTTCTCACACACATTACCAGTGGCGGACCCAGGACATTTGACAAGCCCGGGCAACTAACAAAGTCTAAGTAACAAGCGCTCGTTCCCGTTCCCCGTGCCCCTTCTCCCGTGCCCTCTCCTCCCGTGGAAGTGTACTTGACCTTAAGGGCCCATAGACGATGAGCCCGGGCACCGGCCCAGGCTAGCCGGGCCGTGGGTCCGCCAGTGCACATTACATATAGAGAGGCAGACACTCATAATAGGGCAATTTAATTATTTTCAAATATATGTGCACGTACTCATATGAATGTATTATTGATGTAGGAAAGTAAGTCATGTTACTTATCCTTTCATAAGCTCATGTGTTTGAGGCACAACTCATCATCTCTCATCTTGGTTGAGATAGTGTACTTATTGAGCAAATTAAACTAGAGGTTATATTCTGCTAAAAAAAACTAGCGGTTATATTCTTGCTTCACTAATAAATCTATACAATGACAAGGGCATAGTATCTTAATACTTACATGTACTCTTCAGGGACGCACTGGATTCGGTTCTGGCCAGTGCTTTATAAGGAGCAAGATCGTTTGTCATTCAAGGTGGGTTGTAGACTATTTGAGTCTGCGGCCATGGAGGTCTTTGCCGCTCATGGATGGAGTTTCAGAAACAGAATTGTCTTTTGATTTGCCTTATTAGTGAAGATGGAGAGTTTTATTATTTTTTTGACCCAACTCTTTGTGTTTTTCTTCCCGTGGATTTGTTTGTTTAAGAGTGTAATAAGAACAACTATATGCATTGGTCGATGCAGAGACTCGGATATTAATATATATTCCCTTTTCTAAAAACGTTCACCAGGTTCTTCACATTACCCAACACTGGTGGTATAGCCCCAGTAAGATTGTTCCCATACAATCTCCTGCAGAACGTCAAAATAACACTGTTTGGAGCTCCAGAATAACTCGCTGACCAGTTCTATCCGTGCGCTCTAAGCAACATCCAAACGTTCCAAATATTCTTGTATGTCACTGATCCTAAGTTCATTGAGAAAACATACGTGATATAGCTATTCCTAGAGATAATTAAAGTACGTTAGAATATGCTGACTGGCACAGTGCCAGTGGAAATCCTCTCTTGTCCGTGAAGCTGACTGAACTGTGACTGATATTGTAGTTGTAGCTTCACTGAACAGATGTTGCCTTTCGATATTATTTGAACTGACTATAGCAAATTTGAACTGAATATAGCAAAAAATTATTTCTCAACGCAAAGACATTGAAAACAACCACATTCTAGTCAGTCCAGTCATCTCAGGTGGATCAGGAGTTAATAATAGGCATCAAGTATTTTGGAGCAGCGAAAGGGTCTATAGCTCAGTAGTTACAAAGAGTCTCGGTAGCACCTCAAGTCATGGGTTCGACTCCCCGTTGGAGGGATTTTCTCAGGATTCAGTGGTAGGCGATGTTTGTGACGCCCCAGGTTTTTATTTAACCCTAATAGTCGGTCAACTCTGCTGACGGTGGTCAAATCACGTTCAACCTGGGTCCTCACCTCGAAAACCTCACCAACCAACCTAATGACCCTCTTGATCAAGTCAACACCCATGTGTGGTCAAACTTTGGTCAAATCCACGGTCAAACCCTACCTAATGACCTTGAATGTCTTCCGGAACTTTTGCCGCGTTCTCCAAATTTCACCTAAACACTTCAAAATCTACCAATATGAAAGTTGTCCAGTTTGTCAAGGGACACAACTTTCATGTAGGATGGCATTTCCAATTTTTAGTGGAAAAGGGTGGAAATCTTGGTCAACTGCCAGCACCTCCTGTTCCTTGACACTGAATGGCATTCAAACTTTGGGTGCATATTATGCAAAAACTGTTGAGAAAAACACCATATGGCCTTTGTAAAAGTTGTAGAGAGTAGTGAGATCTACAACTTTCCTATTCAAAGCTTTGTGCACTTCTAGTCAAATTTTTGGAGATATTCGTGTTCAAACACGAGCACATCGACACGTTGTCGGGCCAGAGCGCCGCCGCGTCACGACGTTGCGCGCGCCCGCGCGCCGACCGCCTCGGTGTCCGCGCCCGCATGCCGCCCGAGCCGTGCGCCTTCCCCATGCGCCCGCGCCCCGAGGCTCCTCGAAGTCTCCCGGGGCCACGCGCGCCGCCGTCCGCGCCGTGCCGGCCGGGTGCGCGCCACGGACCGTCGGTCCGTCCGCGGCGCACCGCCGTACACACGCCGGCGAGGCCGCCGTGCCACGGTGGCATCTCCGCCGTCACCGCGACGTCACCGGCGAGGCGCCACTATATAAATGCCGCACGTCCCCTCCCCCCTCGCGCCGACACCTCCGCTCCACCGCGCCATCAGCGCCGCCGCCGAGCTGCGCCCCACTACTTCCCACGGCCGTGCAACCATCCCTAACCCTTCCCTAGGCTCCATAGGACCTTCTCGTGCCACTTGTTGTCCAGGTCGGGCTATTCCCGTCGCCGGAGCCGAGCCGCCGCGGCCGCCGCCGGCCCTCGCCGTGCGCCCACGCCGGCGACTCCTCCGCCCCAACTTCAGCCATCCCGTCCCCCAGGCCCTAGATGAGCGTGTGGTCAAGCCCCACTACCTCCCCGGTCGGGAGCGCCGCCGGCTCGCCGGAATCCAGCCGGAGCCACCGCCTCCCCATGCCAAGGACCCAATTGCTGGCCCCCAAATCTTTCCAGGGTCCCAACCGTGAACTAGGGGCATATCTGTGAGGGTTGGGAAAGTTCTAGGGACCTCACTGCAAAAAAGAAACTTCAATAGTAAAACACTTTTGCTGATTCTTGTAAAATCTTTAGAAAATCATAGAAAAATTGGAAAAATGCAAACTTAGTTTTTTAGACTCCTGGTGAAGAGTATTACAACTTTTGTTAAACTTGTCTAGAATGTTTCCTGATATTGTTGGCATGAAAAATAGAAATGTGAAAACCTAGATCTATGATATCTCACAATCCATAAGTCCTCCGTATCTAATTTTTGGATATGTTGTGTATTATGTTATGGCCTCTGCAATTTTTGCCCTCTGCAACAAGCTGAGGCAGAGGCAAATGCAAATCCCACCGGATGCTCCTCCCCTCCATCTCATTGCCTCCCTCCTCCGCAAGCTCGGGCTGCTCTCCTCTGTCGCCACCCCTTTCCTCCCCTTCTCTTCCGCCGCCAACCCTTCCCTCCTCTCCATCTTCCACCAGCGCTGCCCCCTCCATCCCCTCCTTCCTCCCACCGGATCGAGCTACTCCGCCGCCGGATCGAGCTGCTCAGTGCCGGCGTTCACTCGCAGTTGGAGCGCCGGGAGCTGGCCTGTGGGCACTACTCGCCACTAGGACGTCTGGAACGAGCAGAGCGCAGGATAAACAGGGCTGAAAACAGAGTTTTTGTACCACCGAACTAGCAGCATTTTCCATTGATTAAATAAAGTACTTATAGAAGCTAATTGCTAAAAAACAGCAACTAACTAGCTGGACGTGGGATGCGCACATCTTGACTGGATCACACCATCCCGTGACCACGCACGCACCGCACTACCTCCTACAGACCTAGACGCGCTCGCCGCTAAGAGCGTGAGCTCAACAGGCATGCGCCAGAACGTGCACACACCACCTAAAAATAGCAAAGGAAAAACTATCCTAGGATTTGTACAAGAAACGGTGATCGATTGAGGATTAATACAACATTCCCCCCCCCCTAATCCTTGATCGAATCAGCTATGAAATCCTTGACGCTGATCATGGTGCATAGATCCTGGAACCACACTGAAACGACCCGAGTTTCCGCGAACGGAAACCCGACTCTCCGCACCTCCGTGATAGTCCCAGGAAGAGGCTATCACGTGCAATCCCTGTCTCAAGTGGTACAAAACCATACAACACGAAAAGAAAAGAAGAATTACATAATATTATTATTACAACATCAGAGTACAACTCTTCGGCACAAGCCGGGTACAAGTCCAACAGGACTGAATCAAGAAAGGTAAAACACCTATGCAGCGGATCTACAAAAGCGAAGCGTCTCCAGCTCCACAGGCAAACTCGAGCATAGGACCAGCTCTAGTCTTCACACCATCGTCACAGAAGTTGTAGTCGTAGACGGTCACCGAGTCTGAAATGCCAGCATCTACCCGATAAGCGGGTAGGTCATGTCAGCTTCCCAACAAAGAGCAAAAGCGGTGGTTGAATCTAGTATGCATGGATAAAACCTATATTGGGTGCAGAAAGTTATGCATGCAGCAACGCGGTAGCAACAATCAAGGTATGCAGAATATGCAGCGAGGTCCACACCTCCTGGAGGTCCACACCCTCGAGGTCCACACCTCTGAGGTCCACACCTCCGGGGTCCACACCCCTCAACAAGGATGTCCACACCAAAGCACTGAATCACAACCACGATCCAGCTCCCAACTCTCATCTGCGATGTGGGGCCCACCTGCTCCTATACCCACATCTCAACGGCCACAGGCCGGGCTCACACACACTCAAGGGAGAGAAGAAGCACAAGAAAAGAGTCTAGCCAGGTGAGAGATCAGAGGACTGTCCATAACCAGTGGACACGGACTATAGCTATAGGTTTAACACTCGCGAGAGGTTGTACAAGCTGTACCCGCCCGAGTAGAGCCGGAAACGGTGGCCGCCGTCCCAAACCCTACCATACGGTGGAGTCCAAGTAAGTGGATAGTACCCTCCTGCGTCTCCGAGTACGGCGCGGCCCCCGCCGTAGAGCTCATGCGCGGCCGAGGGGTCCCTCGAAGGCCGTGGAACCCTTCCCCGGCCTCGCGGGGCGAAGTCTTCTAAGGAGGAAAGAGCGCGTCTCCCGACACGATCACACCGATCCGCCTACGGGAGGGGTGCTATCCACTACGAGTCTCACCCCGCACCCCCGCCCAATACAAGGCGGGCGGTTTGTACGGTAAAAGTCCACTCGAAGCAAGGTCAGGCGACGATCGGTCCTTAAGGGCCGAGAGCGAGCACTCACCATCTCCATCCCGTCCGACACACCGCTCGGGCGAGAGGCCGAATCGCATCTCCCGAGGTAGGCGTTCTCAAGTAACCAAACGGCTCGCTCCCGCCGAAACACGTCAAGGGGAAACACACCCGAACTCACGCTAGAACACACCGAGATCTCCCACATCTCGGTCAAGCCCGGAATACCATCCATAATCAAGCAACAAAAGTATGGATAGTTGGTATATGGGACTAGCTAGGGGTACGTAGCTAGCCCCGAGGTAGGTAAAGCAAGGAATCGGGATATATCAAATAACAAGGCAAGGCTAATCAAATGGCTATGCAATCCATCAAATCAAGTAACATAAATATAGCACTAGCAACTAATAGCATGCATGGGTTCTACATGGTTGGGAGTGACATGACACCTGCGCGGTAGTCGTCGTAGAGTAGTAGAGGTTGAGCATCCTCTCGGGCAAAGTCGGGGTAGTCGCGTCTCCTCAGACGTCGCAGCTCGGGTCTTCAACAAGAACACAAGCCTACACGAGATGCGACGTGGAAATAAATAACGAGCATTCATCTAATGCAAAAACATCATTAAGAACCAATTTAGAAGATCCAAATAAACTCCAGAGTAAATGCAAGCAGCACTTGGTTTAATTAATGAATATAAAGCAATTGGTTTTAAAACAAAAGTAGTTTAAGCAACTAGTTTTATATACTAGTAAACAGGGTAAGATCACGAGTTAGCTTACGGGTCTTACGGCTAAGATCTTAGGTAGCCAAGCACGCACAGCGGGGAAAGCGGAGAGGCTGAGATCAAGCTCTTACATGGCACTCTCTCACAGATGGTTGAAGCGATAGCGCAAAGGTGGATGATAGCGAAACAAGGCAAAGGTAGTAGAAAAGGCATTATCATGCCAAGAGATGTGGCTACCACTCGGAGGAGATGAAAGGATCACTTGTGACCGATATTGGGGGCAAAGTGACGAGGGCAAGCTTAAGGGCGCCACGCGGCAGGTACAAGTGAAGCAGCAACGACCATGGCTAGGCAGCTAGGTTGCGGCCCGGGGTTGCCGAGCGTGAAGCAGAGGCCTCTGCTCACGACACGGCCGTCCATCACGTGCGACATCCTGGTTTCAAGCACATGGCACGGTACACGCTTCACAGCACGAAGCAAAGTAGAGCGAGAGCAGATATGCGCGAAGCAGCAAAGAGGGAAGGCAAAGGTGTAGAGAAGGTCGACGATGAGATAGTGGGGTAGGATTCCTGACCGCGGTACGCCAATGGTTAATTGCGGGGCTCCGGCGTCCCAGACCCTCATTAGCTCAGTGGCGGGTTGCGGCCACGAATCCTACACCAAGAACGCGGGGCAAAAAGGGGCTCGATTCAAGGACAAGAGCAGAGAAGGACAGGATAGCAGTGCGTCACAAAATTATGAAACCAACGCATGTGGTTTCATAATTTTCGGAGTCTCGGATAATTAGTTATGAATTTCCAAAGATAAAAGGTTTTTAAAAATTAATTTCCGGAATTATTTATAAAAGAGAAAAGGATTTTTAGTTTGAAAATAGGGTTGGCATCCGCATGACATCATCATGACGTCATCGTCACGGATGGTGGGCCGAAATTGGGTCAAAAGGGTTAGTGGCCCAATGGGCCGAGCCCGCTTGGCCCAAGGTTCCAAAGTCCAGGAAAAAGTCCTCGGACTACGTTTGCTTCGGCTTTGGTTAGTCTTTGGACCAAGATGGGCTCGTTGGGTCATAGCCCAAACAAGTGCACTGGTGGTTATGATGAAGTCGGATCTGCTCCCCGAACTCTTCGGGGTCCGCTCGACACGGCGACCGCGGGATCCTTTGTGTTTCAAGTGATCCCGCGCGCATGTGGTCGGGGTGTGGCATCACTCAAGATCAGAGGAAAAGGGGGTCCCGCCCAAGGTGCTCGGCAAAATGCCGGACGGGGGGGGCGGTGACGCGGCAAGGGCGGCGGCGACGGATCCCGGCTGGCTGCGCGGTGTGCACGCACCTGCGGGAAGAGAACATCACAGCGCGAAGGCCGAGCCACGGATTGACGGCACGCGCGGGCTCAACGTCGGCGGCCGGTCACGGCGCCGGCGTGAGCGGTGGTGCGAAGCAGAGCGCGGCGGAACGGGTTCAGGTGAGGTAATGGTCTGCGGCCTGCCGACGCGTGCTGGGGTGCATGACGGCGGAGCAAAGACGGGATCCTGCAGGAAAACAGCGGCGCGAAGGCCGGACAAGGGTCGGTGCAAGAAAGAGGAAAAAACATGTGCTGCACTCATTTGTGCAAAACACCGAACATGTGGAGGGCATGCCACGGTGAGGCTACTGAAAATGCACCCAAGTCACTAATGTTCACAGGGAGCAAGCGCAACACGAAGGTTGGCGTCACAGGCATACATCGGAGGGATAGATGGAGTTGGCTTGGTCGGATGGCTCACCAACGGGCTCGTTGACACTCATGTCATTCTGTCGAACACGTTGTGGGCGAGGTGGACGGATGTCGTGTTGGGGAAGAAAGAGGGGTAGCAGCTTGTCCCCGCTGCAAGCCCGCGGTTCTCTTGGCGTAGACGTTCCCGCCGACGACGTCGTGGATCGGTGGTCACGGCGTCCTCGATGTGGGCGGCTTCCGGCTTCCTTCGACCCTTCTCCTCGACGCCGATGGTTTGATACCGGCAAACAGGGTGTTAGTTTGGGTAGGAAAGGATTGGACAGCAGCAAACGAAAGGAAGGGGAAAAATGAGGTTCTGATGTGTGCCACTCTCACCCTTCAGGCAAAACATCGAGCACGTTGCGGGCGAGGTGGAGAAAAGCCAGGTGGTCAGCGGCCTGGTTGGCACATTCTGTCGAACACCTTGTGTGCAGCGCTGGGGACAAGGAGTGCTGCGGATCGTGACCTGCACGGGATGGACACGGCTCGAAGGCCGGTAGCACAGGCAGTCAAGATAGTGTAATAGGAGGGACTTTGATTTGTTCCAGCATTTCAACGAATACCTAGAGGGCGAGGAAGAAATATGGCTGAGGCTCACCATAGGCTTGCTCACGGTTAGGAGCGATGTCGCGGCGCCGCGGTGGCTCGGCGTTCCTGCTCAGCGTTAGTGCGGGCACTTCGTTCGGCATGGTTGCAGGTCGAGGCGAACGATGGTGGGCACGGTGTCGATGAAGTTGATGCAGCGATTCATCGAGCAGGCACAAGGCGAGGTTGAAGTGAGCTGCTCGGGCATCTCGTCGAACAGGTGGTGGGCGCCCTCAGCTTCGACATGGTAGGCGGCTCCAGGTCAGCTCGGGTGTAGCGCTCTCAGGCGTCGATCCCCAGCTGGGCTTCCTCGAACCCGAACTCGCGGTCGTCGATGTACTCGGTGCTCCCGGCGACGGCTCCGGCTCGGTGTTGTCGTCCATGGGCGTCCTCGGCTTGGCGTCGTCGTTGAACTCCCTGCCGGCTCGCGGTGCTCCGGTGTCGTTGTCCTTGGCGGTGAGGACGCGGTCCAGCAGGACGCAGAGGCTCCAGGATGACGACGTCGGGCTGTCCCTGGATGGCGACGACGCGATGGTGCTCGGCCCTTCTCTCTCCCTTTCCTCTGCTTCTCCCTTTGCTTCTCTTTCCTCTCGTTCCTTGGCGAAGCGAAGGGGGAAAACCCCAAGGGGTGGTCGTAGGGTGTGGCGGCGGCTTGGGGATTTTGTAGCACGGACCTAGGGTTCACCGGGGGCGCGGAGGCGGACGGGCCGGATGGGCGCCCGTACACGAACGCCGAGATGCTCCCGCGCGCGGGCGGCCGGGATGCGACGTCCTGTCGCTCTCACGTGCGGGTCCCAGCCTGGGCGAGTGCGTGAGAGGAGGAGGTGTCCTGGTGGGCCAGGGACCTCCGGGCGCAGTGGCGTGTGAACCACGCGCGGCCGCGGTGGTCCTCCTGTGCGACGGAACAGAGAAATCAGATGAGCGGTGTGCGCATCCCTGCGATGGAAGAAGAGGAAGCAGGGAAGGAGGCACCTAACGCGCGGGCCCGGTTGGTCAGAGAGAGAGAGAGAGACGATGGCCGGGCTAGTTGGGCCGGCCGGTGGGCTGCGCGCGAAGTAGAGCAGGCCGGCGGGCCAACAGTTAGATGGGTTAGTAATTAGCTGGGTTAGTAAAAATAGGGTTCCATTTATTCAAAGTAGGTTTTATTTATAGCTAAGTTTGAATTTGAACAAAATTCAAATTCAAGCTTCACTCAATTTGAAACTCCAAATAAAATTCAAGAACTCCAAATCACAATTTATACCATAATTTGAAAATAATTTATATATGGTTTTATTTTTATATTGAATCTAAGGTGAGAGGCTAGCAAATTGGGATCAAAATTTGGTAGCACACAAGTTCAAACAAAAAATTTTAAATTTTTGCGAAAATTCACACATGGTAAATCGTTCAAATTTCTGGGATGTTACACACACACGGCCAAGCGCCTTGGTCAATATGTCCGCCAGCTGCGAGGCCGTCGGAGTGTAGCTGATGATGATGGTTCCCCCATCGACACACTCTCTGAAGTAGTGATATCGTGTAGCAATGTGCTTTGATCTGTCATGGAAGACGGGGTTCTTGGTGAGAGCTATGGCGAACATGTTGTCCACCTTGAGATCCGGCACTGCAATCTTCTCTCCAGAGATGTCGCTGAGCAGATGTACAAGCCAGACCCCCTGACACGCAACGGTGGCCACTGCAATGTACTCTGCCTCACATGAGGACAGAGCGACAACCTTCTGCTTGGAGGATTGCAAAGTGATTGGACTATCGCTGAGGAAGTAGATGACGCCGGTTGTGCTCTTTCGCGTGTCAATGTCGCTGGCCATGTCTGCATCGCTGTAGCTGGTGAGCTTCAAAGCACAGTCTTTCTCCTTCCCGGCGTAGTGGAGTCCACAGCCCCGTGTGCCCGCCACGTAACGCAGTATGCACTTCATGGTGACGATGTGCTCCTCGTGGGGCTGCTCCATGAACCGCCTGAGGTATCCAATAGCAAACGCAAGATCTGGCCTAGTGTGCAGCAGGTACCTCAGCCCTCCAATAATCCGCCTGTAATTCGTGGCGTCGGTGACAGGCGTGGTGCTGTTCTTGCTGAGCTTCAGATGTGGCTCCATGGGTGCTTGAGTCGGATTGTAGTCCAGTAGGCCACTCCGCTCTAGGAGCTTCTCAGCATACGTAGCTTGGCGAAGAGTGGTGCCGGTCTTGTCCTGATGAACTTCAGTACCCAGATAGTAGGTAAGCAGACTAAGATCACTCATACGAAATACCTTCTTCATCTCCGCATTGAATGCCATGATGTTGTCGTTCCCGTGGCCAGTGATGATCAGATCGTCGACATAGACACCGATGATGAGTCGAGACTCGCCATTGCTGCGTGTGTAGACACCGTGCTCGGAGCTACTCCTTTTGAAACCAAGCACCAACATTGTGGCGTCGAGCTTGGCATTCCAAGCTTTGGGAGCCTACTTGAGGTTGTATAGCGCCTTTCTCAGGCGCAAGACCTTCTTCTCTGCCCCTTTGACGACGAAACTAGGTGGTTGTGCGATGTACACCTCTTCCTTGATCTCGCCGTTGAGGAACGTGCTCTTGACGTCCGTGTGGTGGACCTCCCACCCCTGATGTGCAGCTAGAGCCAGCATGAGTCGCACTGACTCCATGCGTGCAACAGGGGGTGAAGACCTCATCAAAATCCACTCTGACACGCTGGACGTACCCCTTGGCGGCGAGGCGAGCCTTGTGGCGAATGATGTTCCCGTGCTCATCGTGCTTGACTTTGAACACCCATTTCAGGCCGATCGCACGGTGACCGAGCGGCAGCTCCACGAGCTCCCAGGTGTAGTTGTCGACAATGGAGTCCATCTCCTCGGTCATGGCCACCCACCAGCTTGCCTCTCGTTCTGCTGCAGCAAAGGTGGGCGACTCCTCTGCAGAAGTGAAGTGGTGTCGGCCATTGAGCTCCCGCTCAATGAACCCAGGTACTGCTGGCACACCGAGGATGGTGTCGAGAGCACGGAATCGCAACGGCGCGTCTTTGTCGTGGTCGGCATCAAGGTCCAGTTCGCCCTCAGGTAGAGGGGAAACGAACTGAGGTGTCGAAGTGCTTGAAGTTGAGCCAGTGGGTACAGGGGACGGCGTGTGCAACTCGTCACTTGGTGTCGGTGTGGCGGCCAATGGTGAAGGGATATGAGGCGATGCAGGGCCGCCATTCTCCGTCAATGGTGTGGTGCGCTCCACCTCCTCAGTGTAGTCAATGACGAACGGCTCCTGATGCTCAGTCGTTGATGTCGGCCAAGCTCCACTTCCACTCACCCACTTCACTGAACACGGCATCCCTCAAGACGACGACACGACTGGAGTTGGGGTCGTAGAAGCGGTACACCTTGGACCCACTCTCATAGCCGACGAAGATCATCGGAGTGTTGCGGTCGTCCAGCTTCTTCAACCCGGGGCGAGTGTTCTTGACATACGCAAGACTGCCGAACGTGCGGAAGTAGTGCACAGGCGGCCGCTCTCCATGCCACGCCTCGTACGGGGTTCTGCCGTCGAGCACCCGCGTTGGTGCACGGTTGAGGATGTGAACGGCAGTGCAGACCGCCTCTCCCCAGAAGTACCCGGGCAAGTGCTTGGCCTTCAACATGCAACACGCCATCACCACGATGCTTTGGTTCCGGCGCTCAACCACCCCGTTCTGCTGTGGGGAGTACGGGGCGGTGAGCTGCCGGTGGATGCCGTGCTCTGCATAGTACTGGCCGAACTCAGTGGAGGTGAATTCCCCCCCACGGTCGGTGCGGAGTGCCTTGAGCTTGCGCCTCGTCTCCACCTCCACAGCGGCTTGAAATTCTTGATTGCGGCGGCGACTTGATCTTTGCTCGTTAGAAGAACTAGCCACATGTAGCGGCTAAGGTCGTCGACGAGCAGAAGAAAATACTGGTTGCCGCTCTGTGTGGTAAGTGTGATGGGGCCGCAGAGGTCGCCGTGCACCAAGTCGAGGATACCGGCGGCGCGTCGGTGGGCTTGTTCCGGTAAGGGGGAGCAACGGTGCTTGCCGGTGAGGCAGGCGTCGCAGACCTGTTCAACTTGCTCCAGTGGAGGTAGACCCCGGACCATGTCGTGGTAGCAAGGCGGCGCAGGGACTGGAAGTCGAGATGACCGTACCGGGCGTGCCAACGCCAAGCCGCCTCGGTGCTCCGTGTGGAGAGACACACCGGGTGCCCAATGTTGAGCTTCAGCAGGTAGAGTGCGATGGTGACCTCACCACCCGTGTCAGCAGCTTCCGCCCGGGCTCGGAGATCTTGAGCACGTCGGCATCCATGACGATGCGGCACCCAGCCTCCTCGAGTTGGCCCAGGCTGATGATGTCCATCGTGAGTCGCGGGATGTAGTACACTCCGGTGAGGGCACGGTGCTCCCCGTTCTTGCAGTTGAAGACGACGATGCCCCGACCTTCGATCTCCACCACAGAGCCGACGCCGAAGCGCATGATTCCATGGATCCCGCGGTCGAGCTCGGCGAAGGCCCCGCATGCGCCCATCATGTGGTTCGTGGCTCCACTATTGAGGACCCATCGAGGCATCGATCAGGCTCTAGATCTGCGCGTGGACCGAGCTGGGCGAAGACCTTTTCCTCCTTGATGTCCACGAAGCCGGTCACCGGCGGCGGCGGTGAGGAGGCAGGGGAGGAGGTGACGGATCGGGCGTTGACCTCCACAGGGACGGACGCCCGGGACATAAGAAGCGTGGGATGGTCCTCCTCCGCCTCACCTTGGACCAAGTGGGCCTCCGCCTTCTTCTTGGGCTGGTTAGGGCAATAGCGAGCCCAGTGACCGGTTTTGTGGCACTTGAAGCAGGGTGAAGCCGGCAGCTTGTTTGTGTCACGGTCCGTCGCCGCCTCCGCCGCCGCCTCCGCTGCCATTCTTGCCACGACGGTGCTTTTGATCCTTCCTCTCACCGGAGCTTGAGCCACCACGCCCGCCGTCCTGCCCCTTTGTCCTCTCCAGCCACTCCTCATGGGTGAGGAGCAACTTTCCTGTGGAGGAGCTCGGCGGCGGCGCTACTTCTTCCTTCGCGTCGTCAGATAACTTCAACGTGCCTATGATTTCCTCGGTCGAAAGCTTTGAGATATCATCAAAAGCCTCCATTGAAATGGCAAGCTGCTTGTACCTCGGCTTGACGACGCGCAGGAATTTCTTGGAGGCCTTGGCATCGGGCTCCGGATCCCCATGATCCGCTAGACGCTGGAAAGATGCTGAGAAGCGGAGCGCGAAGTCTTCGATGGTTCCCCGTCGCGGAGCTTGATCGTCTCGTACTCCGCGCGCAATGTCTACGCCGTCACGGCCCTCCGCCACTCATCGCCGAGGCGGAGAGTTTTGATGGCCTCCCACGCCTCCGACGCCGTCTACTTGACACTTGACAGCGAGCGCGGGGATCATTTCCGACGGCATCGCGCTGCAGATGGCGTCGAGGGCGGTGCGGTCGTCGCGGAAATCACTGTCGCCGAACTCAATTACGTCCCAGAGGTCTCGGGCTTGAAGCTTCGATTTCATTCGCAACGACCATTCGACGTAGTTCGTCTTCGTGAGCTGCGGCCAGGTGCCCGAGCTGTCGGAGTCGCGGACGACGCGCTCGACGACGCATTCCCGAGGCTTGTCCGCGTCGTGGTGGCATGAGCGAGGTCGGCATGGAGGGGATTTGCTCGGGAAGCCACGGCCGAGCGGCTTCTTGCCATCAGGATCCCCGGACGGCCCTGGCTTCTTCTCTGGCAGTGGGGACTTGTCGGTTGAGTCGCGCGGCGGTGTGGCGCCGCTTGACTTGGGCGGTGGCGAGCCCATGGCGACCGCCCTAGGACCTTAACTGCTCTAGTACCAAATGTCGGCGTTCACTCGCAGTTGGAGCGCCGAGAGCTGGCCTGTGGGCGCTGCTCACCACTAGGACGTCGGGAACGAGCAGAGCGCAGGATAAACAGGACTGAAAACAGAGGAGTTTTTATGGCACTGAACTAGCAGCGTTTTCCATTGATTAAACAAAGTACTTATAGAAGCTAATGGCTACAAAACAGCAACTAAGAGCAACTCCAAGAGACCAGCTATCTTGGCTTAACTAGCTAAAAAATGGAAAATTTGTCTAAAAACTCAATCCAACAGACTAGCTAAACTTGCCATCGCTATCCTCCGCTAGCTAAACCGGGGGCTTCACTGGCCATCTTTGGCTAGCCAATCCCGCTAGCTATCCCCTCGTACATGAGTATGGCAGGTGGGACCCAGTAGCGGTGGAGTATATGGAGAGTTGATTTTAGCTATTCTGTTGGATTTCATCAACTTTTTTGCTAGCTATTTCATTTTACATACTAGCCAAATCATGGTTTTAGCTAGTTGTTTTTAGAGAAGCTCTTGGAGTTGCTCTAACTAGCTGGACGTGCGATGCGCCCGTCTTGACTGGATCACGCCATCCCGTGACCACGCACCCGTCTTGACTGGATCACGCCATCCCGTGACCACGCACGCACCGCACTACCTCCTACACACTCGGACGCGCTCGCCGCTAAGAGCGTGAGCTCAACAGGCATGCACCAGAACCTGCACACACCACCTAAAAACAGCAAAGGAAAAACTATCCTAGGATTTGTACAAGAAATGATGATCGATTGAGGATTAATACAACACTCTGCGCCGCGCCGCTCCCTCCCCTCCTCCCACCGGTGGCCTGCCGCGGCCCTCCAGACCGTCGCCCAGCTCGTGGTCGTCAAGGTATATGCTCCTCCGCCATGCTCGCCTCCACTGTACAGCTCCGCCACGCGTCGCTCGTCCAACACCCTCGCCATTTGCCTTTGAGGAGAGAGGGAGTGGATTTTTGCATGCCCTCTCTCCTATGAGGCACTTTGCCTTCCCCGTTTGCCTCCTCTGTCGGAGGAGTTGCCTCGCATGAACAGTGGCTATGGGGAGGCAAAATTGCATCTGCATAGCCTTGTCGGAATCAGTCTAACCTAGTCAGCTTGGATCTTCGACACCCTCCTCCGTGGCACAATACCGTCTTGCCTTGGTTCAATTAGCACACTAAAAAAATATGTATGCATTTTTTTTGTTAAAATGAGTTTTACATGCTGATTGTTGAATACCTGCTGTGAATTCTGACTGTTATTGAACACGATTATTATGTTCATGTTCCGAGGAGATTGTATGGAAACAATCTGACGAACCTTGTGAACTTGGAGCTCCAGAATAACTCGCTGACCGGTTCTATCCCTGCATCTCTAGGAAACATCCAAACGTTGCAATTCTTGTATGTCACTGATCCTAAGTTCATTGAGAAAGCATACATGATATAGCTAAATTCCTAGAGATAATTAAAGTACTCCTCTCTCGTCAGTGCGGAGAAGCTAACTGTACTGTGAGTGATATTGTAGCTGATATTGTAGCTTGACTGAACAGATGTTCCCTTTGGACATTATTTGAAATAACTATAGCAAAAATTCTTTTCTCAACGCAGAAATGTTGAGAACATCACATTGTCAGTCCAGCCATCTCAGGTGGATGAGGAGTTAATAATAGGCATCAAGTATTTTGGATCAGATGTAAACTATGGGTCCGTTTGGCACAGCTTGTAGAGCTGTTTTTTAGAAAACAACTCCATGAGCAACTTCATGAGCGGGGGAGAGAGACATGTTTTGGCAGCTTCACCGTGTGCTTAACTCTGTGAGAGGGAGTTTTCAGAGAAGCTGACCAGAGAGTTGGGCAGAGAGTTGGCTGTTTGGCTATTGAAGTTGTGAAGCTGCTCGTGAAGCTGCTCATGAAGCTGTACCAAACGGGCCCTATATGTATGTACTGTTCGCTGCAATCTCCTCCACAAAGGAGGGGGGAAAGTTAACAAAATCTCTACCACGGATCAACCATATCCTTTCAAGCACCTCTACAATTCATCCGAACAGACCAAAAATTGATCCCATTCGAGCACCACCTCTACATCTCCAAACCCGTGTCCTCAAATTCCTCGGCGGACTCCTCTTCTCCCCTCCGCGCGCCCGCCCGCCCGCGGGGCTCGTCCGCGGCCTACAACTCCCGCGTGGCGGGGCTCGTCCACGGCCCGCAACTCCCGCGCGGCGGGGCTCGTCCGCGGCCTGCAAGTGCTTGCGCGTGGTGGGGCTCACCCGCAAGCGGGCGGACTGACTCCAGCGAGCTCCGAGCGAGCCCCGCGGGGTCGTGGCTAGGTGAGTACCGGCGCTGGGTCGCGGCTAGCTTGCAGATCTCTCACGGCGGCGGAGCTCCGGCACCACCATCTTCCCAAACCTCCGCCGCTCCCACCCCCTCCTACATCCTCTGCTTCTTCCAACAACCACGCCCGTGGCCCAGTTGGCGCGAAAATCTCCCCCGCGCACCCCGCACGGGATCCGAGCACGGCGCTGTGATGCCCTAGGTTTTTAATTAACCCTAACAGCCGGTCAAAGTAGTCAACAGTGGTCAAATCACGGGCAACCTGGGCCCTCACCTCGAAAAACTCACTAACCTACCCTAGTGACCCCCTTTGACTAGTAAACACACTTGTGGGGCCAACACATGGTCAAAGGCTTGGTCAAACCCTTGCCACCTTAGTGTCCTTAGGTGTCTGCCGGAACTTTTGCCGCGTTCTCCAAAATTCACCTAAACACTTAAAATTCTACCTTTATGAAAGTTGTCCATCTTGATGAGGGACACAACTTTCATGTAGATTGGCATTTCAAATTTTGAAGGGAAAAGCTTGGAAAATTAGTTGCAAGACAGAATTCACTGTTTGCAAAAACAGACTGACATTCAAAGTTGGCATTCTTGTAATTCAAATTCTGTGAGGAAAAACTCTATATAGCCTTTGTAGAAATTGTTAAGGGTATCTAGATCTAAAACTTTGGTATTCATCACTTGGTCAACTTCTATACAAAAATTTAGAGAAAAAGCGTGTCAAAACCGCACCAGCAAAACAAAAAATGGGCAGAGCGCCGAGCCGCCGCGGCGTCGTGCGCCCGCGCGCCGCGCGCCACCGGCCGCACGCCACCGGCCCCGGCGTCCGCGCCCGCGCCGCCCGAGGCCGAGCACCGCCCGAGGCGTGAGCCGCCCGAGGTCGCGCGCACCCCGCCGTGCTTCCCGCGCCCCGAGGCGCGTCGAATCCGCGCGCGCGCGCGCGCGTACGCGCGCACGCGCCACGGACCGCCGGTCCGTCGGCGGCGTGCGCCGCCGTACGCACGCCGCCCAAGCGCCGTAGCATGGCGGGGGTATCTTCGCCGTCATCCGCCGTCACCCACGGCCACCCCGAGCCACCTATAATAGCCCCTTCTCACTCCCCAGCGCGCCACCCCGAGCCGCGCCGCTGCCATTGCCACCGTCGCACGGAGCTCGCCTCCCCGCTCGCGCCCGCCGTCGACCAACCGCCCCGGTCCCCAAGTCGCTTGTTGCCCGGCATTGCGCCGCCTCGCCGCCTTTCCCCGAGCCGCCGCGGTCACCGCCGCCGGCCGCCGCCGAAACCCGCCGCCGGCCGCCCTCCGCCCCAACACCGGCTACCCACGGCTCCTAGGTGAGCCTGCGGTCGAGCCCGGCGGCTTGCCGGCCGGGAGCGCCGCCGGCTCACCGGAGTTGGCCGCGCCCGCACCGCCCTCCCCAGCCAAGGGCCGGATTGCATCGATTTCGATCTGTGTAGGGTGTTTTGTGCATAAGTTAGGGCCTGGTTGCTTTAAAACCCATCTAAGTTTTCTTACAAGTCTGTCCAGAGCCTTAGAAAATTCCTAGAAAATTGTAGAAAATTCAGAAAAATGCCAAACCTGTTTTGTTGGGTTCAGGGAGAGAAATCCCACAACTTTTGTTATTCTCACATGGCTTGATTCTAAATATTTTTAACATGAAAAATATAAATGTGAAAAACCTAGATCTGTCATAACTTTAAATGTACAACTCCTCTGTATCTAAATTTTGGATATGTTGTGTGTATTGTTAGGACTAGCTCCTGTGCCAAAAATTGCACAAAGTTATGAAGTTAATCTTGTTAAATAAATTGTTGTCCAATTCTGTAGAAACTGCCTCGATGATTTTTCTAGATAAATATATTTATGTTTTTGTGCTCAACTTGTGCACACTGTCTTGTTATGTCAAAATACACCTCCTGTGAATTAATCATGATTTTTTGTGTAACAAAAATAATTATTCTCAATTTGTACATGATTTCCTTTGTAAATTAATGAATTAAGATCAGTAGGGTTTCTAGGTGAATATGCTAGTTCTTTAGGCTTGTTTAGGACCAGAGAGCATGCAGGGGAAAGCCTGAATGATTTTGAGGCATATTTATTTTTGTATGCATTTAATTGGAATCACTAGCTAGTCTTTGTTATTTTCTCCAATATTTAATTTCCTAGCTTCCAAGCATTACATGTGGGTCCTATCGACCAATATAGGTGCTAATATGCTTAAGAAACACTTCTTTGAATTTTTGGTGATTTATTGCTTAATAAAATCTTAAAAGCCCTTTTAATATTAAAGAGAAATTAAATAAAGGGAAGCCCCCTATTTAATTCTTTTTCCTTTTGAAAGTATTGCATAAATTAATTAAAAGATAATTAATTATCCTTGCTGATAAGAAATTAATTCATGAATAAAAATGTTATTTATACCCTTGCTTGTGAAAGGAAAAGGACTAAACATTCACATGAAATAACAAGTGCAATGGAAACCTTTATTCAAATATGCAATAAAAGAATAACTCATGTACGACTAATAACCTTCCTAAAAGAGAAACACTATCGAGATAATTGTTAAGGTGAATATGACCAACAAGAGTTGGATGAGATAACTAACTATCACATCACCTGAACTTGCATTGCATTCCGTGTAGATCTTCCGGACGGTGATTACTCGCTTGTCCCGGAAACCGAGGAAGGAGGAGCGGAAGCTTCGCTGCAATACGTGGAAGTGCTCGACGACCACGAGGGTGCATCTAACCTAGCTGACGAAGGCAAGCTCCGGTGCATCTAACCCAGTTTTTTTTCAAATTCTTTATTCAATTATCTATGGATGATTGTGCATTTAAGTTCAGGAGTTGAATGAAACCCTAGATGCATGATCCCTAGGTACCTTTGTCCTTACTAGTATGATAGGTCGATAGCTGCTAAGCTATAGGACCGTTACAAGTCGAGTGATGACCTCACTCGCGAGAATAGGTTCCTAGATAGGAATCATAATATATCCTTAAATGGATTGCTCATGTGGTAAGAGCATGGGATTTGGGCTCCGGTCCAGTGGTTATGTGGGTTAAGTGTTTGAACGTACTAAGCACATGTCGGGTATGGGACCGGTAAGCCTAGTACCTTAATGAGGCGGCGAGGGATCCTACTATTACTACTCTTGGGATTCGCTCTCACGGCTAGCTACCGGTGGTGTATGGTGACTCCGATTATCTCGAGGGGTATGCCGGATAGCCTGCACCAAAGACTGTAAGATTCGATCCCGACCCGAGGATTTTTGGAAACGGCTTGGGAAAGTTGTCCTCGTGGGGGCAGCCTACCGTGTGTTTAGATCCACCTTGCAAGGTTTACATCAATCGATAGTCGGCCTCTCACCGTCATCTAAGACTACTTACTCCACTAGTCATAAGATCCCTAATGATGGAAGTTGCTGAATATTATGTTTGATTAATTGAATTGTACAACCTTGTTTGTACTAGTTGGCTAATGTAGTAAAGATTAAACCTACTAGAACTTGTGCTAAAATCTTGAAAGTAAGGACCTACTCTTTGTTACTCTTCAGCAAAAGAAACTCAGTAGCCAAAAAGCCTTACATGGTCTAGTTTTGGTGAAGTAGTTATCGCCAACGGGTAAGTCTTGCTGAGTATTAGTATACTCAGCCTTGCTATAATATGTTGATCCAGGTAATGCTTTTGGTGATGTGTGGCCCGGAGAGATCCCGCCCGGCTGGGAGCTGGAGTGGGTGGAGGAGGACGACTGAAAGCATCATGGATGGCCTCCCATGGTGTCTTCGCTTTCCACTAGTTTAAATTCCGTTGTTTTCAAAACTCTGAACCATTTCGTTATGGCAAAAACTATGGTTTGTAATAATTAAACCTCTTCAGGGTACGAATTTGGATATTAATGATGTTATATCTCTGGACTCGCCTTCGAGTGAGTTTTAATGCATATATTCGATCCTTGTTGCTATTCAAGTGATTTACCGGGCGTTAACCCGGGAACTAACGACAGGATGATACTTTATTATCGCTTAATGACCAAAGTGGGTTGGTTTAGGCGATAGTACGGTATTTTCCTAGGCGGGTTGTCACAGGCGCCAGTTATGAGCGACGCGTCATACAACAGGGGTGTTTGGAGAAGTAGCCAAAGATATTTTGAGAGCTCCACTCCAAATAGCTCAAATAGCACCTCTTGAGAGGATATTTTTTTTAGAGTGAGTTAGTTGCAAATAGCTCTAAAATAGCCCACATGTTTGGCTTCTTTTGAGCTATTTGGGATAAAAAGAAAAGAGCTAGAAAATAGCCGTGGGATTCAAACACCCCTAACGTAGGCACACGGATCATCCCTAGGGTCTGCTCCACCTAGGACAACGGGTCGCAGGGCTGCACATGCCCCAAAGGACTAAATCAAAGGTTGGTTCTCTGTGACCCAACCAGTTGTGGCCCTTACAGGAGTCTGCACTTGCGCATACCACACAGAAGTGTGGTGTACGCGTTGTACAAAAAATCCCCACGTCTGCACAATGCCAAAGCATAGGTCTAAGGCCAGTCTAATCTCATGTGAGCTACGATGCCGCTGTATATGGGTAGGGTAGGGGTTCGAAGATTTTCTCAACCTGTGTGAGAAATGTCTTCTTTCTTAATACAATGCGCGTGGGGGTGGTCTTACCCCTCGCAGGTCGAGTTTTTTTAGCCCACAAAACACTCAACTCCAAAGGTACACATGTCGGTCTAGGTTAAGGTTAAGTCATGAATGGTGCTGAATATCTGAGATGATCGAACTCGTGGGCCAACTCTTTGCTTAGCATCAGATGCAATTCCGTCCTCCCTGCTTTAGTTTTTTTTAGCTGGTCGTCCTTGCATGGATGCTTTAATTTAACTTTAACGACGGCTGCAAAAGCGGTCGTCGCCCTGAAAGTAAAGATTCCAAAGCCGTGGTGATTCAAAAGCTATTATTCAATTCGTACCATCACCGGGAGGTTCGTGATTTTTTTTTTTTTGAAAGGAAGGTTCATGATTTTTACAAAGTCATCATTATCCAGATGGCTTGCATTGTGACGGGAAAGCTAGCTATTAATTTGCGTTGCCGCAGAATTCACGACTATTCACTTGACCAGAAGGGATAAGGCGCGCGCTGCATTGCACAACTAGCTCGCAGCTGGCCCGGCTCCAGCAAATGCACTTGTTCCAACATGCTTGCGTTTATCTGTAACGTTCTCCTGAGGTTTTACTAGGGGTAACAGTGCAAGGTGATGAGGAGGATGCGTTAATTTTTGCATATGAACTCATGCATAAAGATCACAGTCGGATCGACCAAAAGTAAAGCCTGTCCCTTGTACCTTCTCCGTCCCAAAAGAGTAGTCCTCGTCAACGTTCCACGTTGAGTCACTTCGAGCCTTTGGCACACACGACAGAGGAGATGATGCTCTGCGCAAGAAAGATACTCCCTCCGTGCATGGCTTTCCACGTAGTGACCTTATGATGCGGGGCAAGCAAATTAAACGTCCTTCGCCGCTAAGTGACTTGGAGAGCGGCGGAACGAACTGGATAGAAAAAAACGTAGTATTACTGGCTTTTTACTTTGGGTAAATTTTTAATTTTCTAATAAAATATATTATTTGGAAAAAAAATCCCGCTGTTCATTCAGCCGAGACACTCTCAATTCATATATTTCATTTCCTATATTACAACAATATCATTTTACATTTCAGATAATACCATTATATTACGCATACGACCTATAAATACTACCATACTATAGCTAAAAGACCGGCAGTATAGAATTAATCTCAACCGTCACATCGTTACATATAGGTCTTTTTCTATTACATACGAGTCTTTTTTCAATCAGTAGTACACGTCGTATCATGCATGGTAAAAGACCTCAAAAATTAAAGTGGTCGGACAACATTTGTTGATTAATAATTTGACGATTTATTCTACAAAATGCGCACACACACGGTCATAACTCGCCATGACTATTGCAGTAATAATCAATTATGTAACGATGTAAAAGAGAATTGTTTATAAAGGTGGTAGTAAATATATCTTGTTCATTTAAATTTCATTGCACTCCGTTTGGTAAATGAAGTCATTTTGGACAAGGTTTGAGTCAAACATCAGGAATATGAATCATGAATAACTTTAAAGTCGTTGACTACGTGAATAGATTGTCTTGCAAAATACTTTCATAAAAGCAAACATATGTTAGTTTTTAATAAATATTTTTTTATAAAAATAAGAAGTCAAAATTATACTTTGAAGAACGTGTTGCTGTCCTAAACAACTTCATTTACCAAATCGAAGGAGTGAGAAATTAAATAAAAAATAATTTAGGGGATAAATAATAGGAAAATAGGCTTGTTTATATATATTGCTTTGAGGTGGAGGAGCAACATCATATCAAAAGACCTGCTTGACATGAGCTGATAAAAGGGTAGTAAAAATTGGTTGTTGGGTGGCCATGGCTCCTGCCTGCCCCCTAATTCCGCCACTACTTCTGAGTCTAGTTGCTTCCATATATCATTATTTTGGAAAAGTGTATTTTTCATCTCTCAAATATTGTAAAAGTGTGACTTTCATTCCTCATGTTTCGTTTAGTGTATATCGATTCCTTAACTAATTAAATTGGTGTATTTATCATCCACCTTATTTTAACAGTAATTTAGTGCCATCATTAGATGGCTCATGTCATGTAATCATCAAACTAATCTATGCTTAATGTGTAATAAGCCGAATCCAAGACATAAAGCCCAAAAAACCAATAAATAAATCGTCTAAATCGCTTATCCCACAAAAAAACTATCGGAAAATTTAATGGAATCAATTCTCACAAAACTAGTTTAGTGACTCATTCAACATTAGATGTTGCTAAGAAGTTTTTAGCAAGATGATTACATGACCTAAACCAATGTTATATAACACTAACTATTCTTAAACTAATATGGTGATGATAATGTACTAGTTTAGTTAGTTAAGGGGTTGATTTGCATCAAATGAAACATGAAAGATGAGTATCACACTTTTGCAATACCTGAGGGATGAGAAATACACTTTTTTCCATTTCTATTATGGTTCATTGATACTAAAATCTTTATGTGTCTTTTGAAAAAAATGTCACATCAACAAAAAGGATAAATTGCTGCAGGTTTTTGTAATTTTGTATAGTAACCATAAACCATCTTTTCTTTGGATGTCATTATACCAAGTTTTTGTGACGCATGTTGTTTTTAGTATTGGCCTACCTTCAAACCTAGACGATTTATATAATCATTGGGTTAACAAAGAGGCCATAAACTAAGGCTTTACTTATTGATGGGGGCCGCAGCTCTATCTTGAGAGATTTAGATCACAAGGAAAGATGTTGCATTTGATAAATGTCAACCAAAACCTTTTTGCATATGAACAACTGGGAGAAACATATTGATTCTAGTTAAGCATCTCCAAGAGTATCCTAAATCCCTTCCTAATCTTTGATTCTTAGTCAAAAGAGAAAAGGTCCTCTCCAACAATTCCTATACATCCTCCTAATCTTTTAGGATTTCGGAAAAATCACCACATTCCGTGTAAAGTTACGTGCGCTTCTGAGTCATGCCTAATCTAAAGGTTGAGGGGAGATGACCTTCTTTAATCCTTTTAATACTTCTTTAGGAGTCATAAAACTTCATATTGTTAGGAGGAAAAAATTGGATACTCTTGGAGATGCTCGCCAAGTTGTAGCAAGTGAGGATAACCATAAGCTTCTATCGCATACTTTTTTACATTTCTTCACTTTACATGGATGGGTCTTCATGAATTTGTTGATGAGTTGTTATTTGCTCTATTTGGTTTGTGTGGGTGTAGTAGTATGCTAATAATAATTATAATTGAGTATTGTCTCCATCTCTCTTGAGATAGATGACCAAAGATCCTCTAGCCTAGTTGATTAGAGGGGGATGAGGTATTACCACAATTAGGAGACCTGGGTTCTATTCCTTGTTGGAGTGAATTTACGAGACTTATTTTAAAAAATCTCCTCGCCGGTGAAGTTGAGGTTTGGGAATTTCAAAGTCGGGATCAGATTCTTGCATCTTAATGAAAACTGTGGCACAATTCTAACTTCTATGTGACTATTGTATCAATAATCTTTAGTGGAAATTTGAAATGATGGAATCTGAGACTGATTTTTTCACTAGTTTTTCTTTGGCACATGAATCCAAGAAGACATTCCATTTGTGTCTTCCAATTTAACTTTGTTGATTTAGTGGCCTGGTAATCTTAGTAGAGTTTCAAGAAAACATTGTTGTATATGGCCTATTTGTTTTGGATGGGGATTCTGAAAGACGGTTCATAGATAATGGAATGTCCATAGTTGTATTGTAGAAGTTGAATGCCCCAAAACTGAAACAAAAGTGTCCTAGATATTTGGATTTTGAATTGGTTGGGTTTTTAATCACTTGTGAGCTCCAAGGCAACCTGGATCAACATATTAAAAAGGTAATTATGGGTAGATTGTAAATTAGGGAAACTTGCTATATCTGTTTTGTTGCATCTCCGGATTAGAAAACTATGAATAGTTGAATACACATACTCGCCGGCCGACGCTCAAACTGGTGGAACAATGGAAGCAACAACATTGCTCTTTTTTCTGCATTTATTTTTGTCTTGTAAACTTTGTTCATATTTTTTTGTTTCTTTGATTTTTTAACTTTATATCATGTAAACTTTTTCATTTATAATTGTTCTTAAAAAAATTTATCCCAATCTTTTTTAAAGCTTTGTCACAGTTTTTATTGAATATCGCATATAACTTTTTTTCCACAAAGTAATATTCAAATATTTTCTTTGAAAATTTTACATAAAAATCTTTTTGCAATTTTTTGTGTTAGAAATATTTGCATGAAAATTTTATTTTGTATATAGTTTGTAAAAAATCATGAAAGGGACTTGCGCTTCAGATGGATTTCCAATAGCCGATTGACCATTTGGAAGGCCTCTCATTTGTTTCCGAATGGCAACAGGCTAGGTAGAGCGGGGTGTTGTGCACCTGTATCGGGCAACGTGACACCATGATAGTGGGGTTAGGCTTGAGGAGGTAGAGCCGAAATTGAATTGGATGAACGGATCGGACAACACAAGAGAAGAGCACACACAAAAATAGGTTGTATCGGTTTCTTATTGACATGTGCAGATTCTAGAGCATCTTCAAAAGTAGCTATTATTTTCTTCCTCAAATATAAAGATTTACAACTATTAAAAAGGAATTGTAAAGAGAAAAAGACCATCTCTAAAAGTTCCCAAAATCTAGAAGACAATTTTATGTTAGAAATCATATACTACTTCTAAATTATCATAACCATTGTACTATTCTTTATTCTTTCGAGGCTTCTCCACCTTTAGATTAGATGTTACTCAAAAAGCACGCAATTTTACGTGGCAGTGGCAGACTTTTCTAAAGTTAGGAGAATGAATTAGGAGTTGTTGAAGAGGGATTTTTTCTTATTTTGTTGAAAATGAAGGATTAAAAAGGATTTAGATAACTCTTTGAGATGCTCCTACTACTTTCGCACTAAATATTTTTATCTAATGTTCTCGTTGGCTTGTACCTAAGGCTGTATTCGGATTGGATACCTTCAAATTCAGATGTAACTATTTGCCATATTTTAATATGAATATGAATACAAATCTTATTGAATATATACGAATAAGTATCTTATCAGATACGAATATAAAATAGATAGATTCACTTTATCGATGAGTTAAAAAATATTACTACTATTGAGCAAATATAATTTATTCATTAAAAATAATGTAATAAATTTATAATTAACATGAATAATCATATTAAACTTAATTAATTACTGTACATCATTAGTAATATTAGACTAACATAATTATTTATTAGATATTTTTAGTAGTTTTGATAATGTACATCATTTTAGGTAAAAAATATCAAATTAACATCATTTTGTAATTATTAATTAGTAACCAAAATAAATTTTAGATGACTTTATCACTACTTTATTCTACACGGATACAAATATTGTCGAATAGTCCACATTTTTGTTGAATACGAATATGGAACCGGTAGAGAAAAATGTGGAAAAATCGAATACAAATACATCCATTTAACATGCTCATTGAAAATGAGACGAATATGGATATCTGTATTGTTATTTTTTATCGAATAGGATAATACATCTAATCGCCCGAATCCATCCTTACTACTAGTACAAATCCATGAAAAAGGAGTAGTAATAAATAGGGGTACACTTTTGCAAAGTTCACACATGCAATGCATATCCTTCCAAATTTATCTGTGCTCGTGCTGCCTCTTCGTTTTCCTTGGAAGTTGAAAACATTTTAGCTTCCCATCACTACACTCCTTTACATTTATCAACTATTTATAATTTTATTAAATAGGTTATGCGTGCACCGTGTGGCCATATGGGTGATTTTCGAAATACCACTATATTTGTGAGATACTATTATGTATATATCTATTAATTAACTAATACTTGGATAGCCAGAACGTTGTTTTATGTGAGCACTAGAATGCATGGCCTGCTGATTTTGATCAGTTTCATGATTGGTTTATTGGGTTCATAGTCAGCGCATAATTAATCTGGCCAGTAAAAATTGTGTGATGTTCTAAACTTGGACTGGCCTTATTTTGAGTGGGCAACATTGATCACTTTTACTATTATAAAATATTTGAAGAAACTAACAAATTATGAGATTATTACGAACCTCTTTTTCATGTTTCCTTACAAAATATTCACAAATCATAAAAATATGAGATTATGCAGACTATTTTTTGTCTTATTTCAAGTGCCAGGAAGTTATATGAAAAGGTAAAAATACAATTGTCTAACATATACATACGGAAGCCCAGCAGTCGTCACCATCGTTATAAAAGCGGCCTGGAAACCTCCTTTCCTTTCTCCACTTCCTCGGAACCCGCGCCGTCTCTTCCCCTCCACAGCCAACAGTGAAACCGCCCAAATGCCCCCGTCCTCCTCGGCGCCGGCGGCGGCACCGCCGCCGTCGTCGCCGCGGGAGCACGTGGAGATGATCCGGCGGGAGCGCTACTTCATCGGTCGCGGCGAGCAGAACCCGCTGGCGGAGGACATGCACCAGGCCGTCAACTACCTCAGTCAGGAGCTCTACTCCAAGGACGTCCACTTCCTCATGGAGCTCGTGCAGGTCTCAGCAATTCCCTTTATCTCCTCCTGTTCTTGTGTGACTGATCGCTTCGTTTTGGTTCCTGATTACTGAATTCTACAATTTGCTTATGAACTTACTGTTACTATTTCGTCCAGGCTAGCTCCTTGCCGGCCGTAGCCCCTTAAAAAAAACTTATTATTACTATTAGATTGGATTTATCATTCATCTCAGTGTTGGTCTTTCGTGGTGTATTATCTTCGTAGGTAGCATCGAATTGTTCCTATATGTCTTTATGTTCGATTGGGTATGATTTTTTCCCATTTTACTGTACCATGATATATAATAAGCGAGTAATAATGAAGTATTTCGGCTGCTCTGCAACATAATGGGCATGTTTGGATGGAGGTGTTAGTGTTAGTTTGAAGCAAACTAACACCAAAACTAACACTTTTCATCCAAACATATGTGTTAGTTTGGTGTTAGTTGGAACTAACACCCCCAAAAAACTAACACCTCCAAGAGGTGGTAATTGGTGTTAGTTTGGTGGACCCCACCCCTTTTCTCTCTCCCTCTCCTTTTTCAAATGATTGGAAAAGTTACTTTAAATGCAAACTAACACCTTCATCCAAACATCCAAGGTGTTAGTTTTTTATGTGTTAATTTGGAGGTGTTAAAAACTACCACTACCACTAACACTAACCTATCCCATCCAAACATGGCCAATGTATTTCAGAGTTGTTACATAGTATAGTGAAAGACTCATTCAAATGTCTTCGGTGCCCTTTTGTGTTATCAGAGATGTCCATATCCTTTTGTACTATCACACCAAGCTTTTTTAGTGGCTTCTGCTCAACTTGCACAAAAGGGGAATCTGGTAACTCCTCCACAAAAGGGGTATTATCAGCTTTGCAAACACATACGAGGAAGTGAAAACAAAATCCCTGATTTGGTAACTCACTTGTGAATTTGGCTTATATACCCTTTGTGAATGGGTATCAACAATGTAACAAAATATTAGATATAAATGGCATCCAAGAATTTAGATAGATGAAATCTGAAATGTTATATGCTTAGTTCGCTTGCGTGCTTGGATTTTTGTGATGGTTGCTACTTGTTTCCTCCATATATAATTACTGTAATGTACATATGTCACGGTTGAGGATTTTACTTGGCTAATATAATGCATAACTTTTCCATTTCCTAAAAGTTGTGATACATCAGCGCTGACCATCAACTGTATGTTGAAATACTGTGGGATGTTCCCTGATTTGTCATTTTTTTTCCCTATGGATCTTAGTACTACTATTTATATAACTGTTTTCTTTCTCAAAAAACAGAACGCAGAAGATAATGATTATCCTTCTCAAGTGGTACCATCCTTGGAATTTTTAATTACATCAAAGGATATTACAAGATCTGGCGTATCTTCAACTTTACTTATCTTCAACAATGAGAGGGGCTTCTCATCAACTAATATAGAGTCCATTTGTCGTGTTGGGAAATCAACGAAAAAGGGAAATAGACACCAGGGTTACATTGGGGAGAAAGGTAATTATTCACAACTTTTTATTTCAGTTCATTTTCTTTTACATTATTATGAATAATGTTTGCTTTTCATGTTGAGTTAAATGCTCTTTCTGGTAGAACAGCTCAGATATTTGAATCCCGTGAATCTTATACTAGTCTATTACATATATTTTTAATATGAAAATATTAGGTCACATTGATCATGACCTACATATAATATGTTTAACAAGGATAATCTTAATATTTACACTTGGGTTCCATACCTCTTAAAAGTGTGTGTTCTTACAATGCTTTCAAGATTAGATGAACTAGTTTAACACTGCCTGTATGAGCTATTATTGAAGTACCAGTTTATCTCTGCATGTTACTTTATTAGGATGATTTCACAGAAAAAAATATATGTCCACCTGTCAAATATGTTTATCATTTTCTGTGATTACCTTTTTAACTAACCCACCTAATAAGTCATTGCAAAGTTACAACGCACGCTGCATATCAGCTTATTATTTGTGCATATCTCCAAGTTCTAATATTTTGTTCCTTTTCATTCAGGTATCGGGTTCAAGAGTGTTTTCTTGATATCCAGCCAGCCCTACATATTCAGTAATGGTTATCATATTAAGTTCAATGAGAAACCATGTGCCGAATGCAATATTGGATACATTGTCCCTGAATGGGTGGAATCAACACCTAGTCTTTCAGACATTGAAAATATATATGGATGCTCCAAAGTCCTACCTACAACCACCATTATCTTACCGTTGAAGAATGAGAAGGTTGATGCGGTAAAGAAACAGCTGTCAAGCCTGCATCCTGAAATGCTGCTGTTCCTGTCAAAGATCAGGAAGCTTTCTGTCCAGGAGCATAACTCTGATCCAAAGAGTAGCACTATTAGTGAGATTGCGATATCCATTGAAAATGACTTCCAATCCAGGAAGAACATGCATGCTGAGTCTTATACACTCCATTTATCAGCTGAAGAGACTAGAAAAGTTGAAGAATGCGGATATTATATGTGGAGGCAGAAATTCCCAGTCAAGTCAGAGAACAAGGTTGAGAAACGTGCTGAGATTCACGAATGGGTGATAACCCTGGCCTTCCCACTCGCCGGGCGTCTGTCCCGGAAGAATCAACTATTCCCTGGTGTCTATGCCTTCCTCCCTACTGAGATGGTAACAAACTTCCCATTCATAATTCAGGCTGACTTCCTGCTCGCCTCATCAAGGGAGGCGATACTGTATGATAGTCCGTGGAACAAGGGAATTCTGGAATGTGTCCCAACCGCTTTCATGAACGCATTTGTAACGCTTGTGAAGTCAAAACCTGATGCACCGGCCATTTCAATTCCATCAATGTTCAATTTCCTTCCAGTGAATCCCTCACTTATCTCAGTGCTTGAGCCAGTTAGGTCTGGAATCAAAGAAAAGGTCATTGCCGAAGATATTGTTCCATGTGAGTCTTATACATCACAGAAGATATTTTGCAAGGCCAGTGAAGTTGCAAGGCTCAAGCCAGCTTTTTGGACTATCCTCCACAATGCACTGAAATTTGGAGTTGATCTGAAGAATCTGTCAACTCATGGAACCTACATTCTCAGCTCTAATTTTGACCGGAGTTCATATGACAGTGTGCTTCAATTCTTGGAAGTCAAGGATGTGGGCGCCGAATGGTATGCCAAATGCATTGAAGGTTCCAATCTTGTCAAGGAAGTAGATGAACAACTTTACCTGGACCTTTTATATTTTGTCACGGACAATTGGCAAAATTATTTTTCTGGTACAAACATGATGTCAATTCCCCTACTTAAGTATGTTAATAGGAATGATGTCCTCTCTTTCTGGAGCATATCAAGAGCTAGTCAAGGGTGTGATAGATTGTGCATTGCATCTGAGATGGAGTACATGTCATGGCTCATCAGCTGGAACAAGGAGTTTCCATCTTCTAACAGGTTCTTTATCCAGCCCAATACACAGTCAGCTCTTGAAGATTTCTCACAGAAAACAACAGTTAAAAATTGGCTTCAGAACCAAGCAAAAGTGGAGTTTGTCTCTGTCTACAGCTATGCATCAACTGTTGTTAATTCCTTGAATGATGCTCAGAGGCCTATCATTTCTTTTGCACAGTTTCTGTACCACTCGGAGAAGAAGTCCTATATAGATTCTTATAGTTCACAGCAACTCTGCCATGTCATGCCGGTAATTGATAGCTATGGCAAAGCTGTCAGGGACAGAAATAGCATTATGGTTCCTGCAAAGGGAAGCAAATGGGTCGAATTGATGGGGACAAACCCATGGAGGAAGGATGGCTACATTGAATTGTCAGGACATTACAAGTCAGCTGGCCATTTTGCTGGGAATTACACATCTGAGGACCACCTATTGGAGTTCCTCAAGACACATCTTCAGGTCTCTGATGTGCCATTGATACACCCACCAAATGCAAGCTTCCCTGCAGCCAGGTCACCTCTCTCAGTGGACAATGCATTCTTGTTGCTGGAATGGATACGGATTCAAAAGTCAAAAGGAAGATTACCTGATCAGTTCTTGGCTTCTGTAAAAGAAGGAAGATGGTTAAAGACATCACTAGGATTTAAGCCACCAATGGAGTCATTTCTTTCCAGTGCTAAATGGGCAAGCATTTTGCAAAATGGCTCATCTTTTGTTGATATACCAATGATTGATCAACAAGTCTATGGAAACAAACTGTATACCTACACTGATGAACTTAAGTTAATTGGAGTGAGGTTTGAATTCCAGGAGGCATCAGCTTATATTGGAAGCTGCCTCTTATCTAAGGATTCTGGAAATCCACTGACCAGAGAGAATGTGTACTCCTTGCTTCGGCTCATTCGGTATCTAGGAGAGGAGTTTCTGTCTCCAGTCCAACTGATCAACAGTGTCAAGGATGGGCAATGGATGAAGAGCACCCTTGGTTACAGGTGTCCTGCTGATTGCATCATCTGTGATTCAGAATGGGAAGTTGCATCGCATATCAGTAACCAATCATTTCTTGATGTTCAGTTCTATGGGAAGGACATACTTCAGTATGAAGCAGAGCTTGAGTTGCTTGGTGTTATTGTTGCATTCAAGGAAAATTACGAGCTTGTAATTAAGAACTTTAAGTTCAGTTCTGCTGCCATTACTTCTGAGGCTACTACACTCATTCTCAAGTGTATCCGCTATGTGAATCAATGTGAAGATTTCATAAGGAAGCTCAAAGATCTGAAATGGTTGAAAACTAATGTGGGATTTTGTGCTCCTAACGAAATATTTCTTGTTGATCCTGAGTGGGAGTGCCTTCTAAAGGTATTTGATGGAACTCCTGTCATTGATTATAGATTTTATGGGAGTGAGATTATATCATACAAAGAAGAATTGAAGAAGATAGGACTGATCATGAGATTTGAGGAGGCCTCGAAAGCTATAACTCACATGTTTAAGGAGATGGTGTCAAAGTCATCACTTACAAAGGCAAGTGTCCTGGCTCTACTAGGATCTTATCGGCAACTGAGGACACACCACCCTCTTCCTGTTGAACTTTTCAATTGTATGCGCAGTGAGAAGTGGTTGCACACATCACTGGGATTCAGATCTCCTTCAGAGGCAATATTTTTTAATGACACGTGGCAGCCTTTGTCTCCCATAGCAAACTTACCATTCATAGATGATGGTGATTCTTTACATGGTTTAGGAAAAGAAATTTATGACTACAAAGATGAGCTTCAGGAATTGGGTGTCACTGTTGAAGCAAAAAATGGTGCTAGATTTGCCATTTCAGGTCTTAGCATTCCTGGTGATCCTTCCACATTGACCAAAGCTACTGTCGTGTCACTTCTTGTCTGCATCAAAAACTACTTCAAGTCTGCAGCATCACCTCCCAAGGGCTTTGAGGACAAGATTTGTATGAAGTGGTTAAAGACATCCATGGGCTACCAATGTCCTGACGAATGTATCCTTTTTGATGCAAAGCAGTCTTCTCTCTGCATGGAAGATGGTCCTTTCATTGACGAGGCTTTCTATGGCTCAGAGCTAGTCTCATTTAAAGATTCCCTTGCGAGAATCGGAGTGACAGTGAATGTTAATGGTGGACAAAATCTTGTTGCTCAGCATTTGAGGAGCCACAAGGTTAGAACTACTATTTCTCGTATCTACCTGTACCTGATGAATTGCAATTGGAAACCTAATGACAAAGACAAAAGCAGTAATTGGATTTGGATACCAAATGAAATGGAGGATGGAGAATGGGTGAGCTCAGGTTGCTGTGTTCTTTCTGATGAGAACAATCTTTTTGGCCAGCAAATATATGTCCTAGATAAATATTATGACAAGGAGTTGCTTGGCTTCTTTTCACTTGCTTTCGGTGTGAGGCATGGACCTGATGCTGAAGACTACTGCAAATTATGGAGCACATGGGAGAGATCTGTTCCTGAGCTAGATAAATCAAATTGCTCTGCTTTCTGGATGTTCATTGCGACTAATTGGAGCAAAAATACACAGAAATTTCTTTCTGGTTGTGTCAAGGTCCCAGTATGTATTGATGGAAAGATCACTTTATCAAGAAAAGAGGATGTGTTCATTCCTGATGATCTACTTCTTACAGATTTGTTCAAGAAGCTTTCTCAGCAGTCGCTTTTCATCTGGTATCCTCCATCAACCATACCTTGCATGTCTCGGGCAAGGCTTAACAACATCTATGACAGCATCGGTGTTCAGAGAATATCCAAAGCAGTAATGAAGAATGATTTTTTCACCTTAGAGAATGGTCGTTTCACAACAGTAAACAAAAACAAGGTGATCAAGGTTGGTTTGCTCCATATAGTTCTTGCATTCCTCGCCAATCCTGCTCTTGACATTCCTACTGAACGGAGGCACAGAATGGTTTCTTGCCTTCTGAATGTAACTGTCCAAGAGAAGGATGAACCTATCACGGTGAGCTATAGTGTAAGCTTGTCATCTGGAGAGGTTGTGAATGTGAATGCCAGCCGAATGCTTAGGTGGGAAAGGGAGAACTCCAAGCTATACATACATAGTAGAAATGGTCAATCAAGTTACAAAGAAAAGATTGAGTATGCAACCTACTTCGCAGAGGAGATATCTAAAGGGATGCTCTTTGAGATGCCAGATCAGATCCCATCCCTCACTGAGCTCATTAAATGCGGTAGCTTACTAGACTTTGACGATGCTGCTGTTGGGTTCTTGCATAAGTCCCACAATCTGCAGCTATTTCCTGAGGATGAGGATTTCCTGAATCTTCACTGCTAGGTCTGTACCTTGAAAACTAAACTTTCTCTTTGTGCTTCCTGACTTTCCCTGAATTACAGGACTATATAGAACTTCCTGATGCCATGATCCCCTGTATGCAGGTGGCAGCAAGAATAACTAGCATTCTGCAGGTTATGCTCTTCTGATGATGTTCATGGTCAGAAATTGTTCAATTCATTATTAACTCCCCTATAATCCATGTTACTGTTTTGTGCTGTATCAGCTTTTTTTTTGCACTGCGGTAACTTAATGTAAACTCTCTTGGCAGGTATGGCCTAAATAAAAGTCTGATGCTGTGCTTGGAGGCTTCTGAATGTGACTGCAGTGGTGTCTTCGGAGCCGCACATCTTATGATAGCCAAACTGTTCCTTTTCTCTTGTTTACTTAGTTAATTTCTCCATACCCTCGAAGAGATCGAAGTGCAAGATGACACTAGTACTTGGCAAACCAGAAACATTATCATCATCATCATCATCATCATCATCATCATCATCATCATCATCTCGTCTATGCTCCTTAGCCCTAAGCTCCTTTTATTTTAGATCCCGTCGGCTGAGTTTGTCTTTGAGATGAATCCAGCAGAAGTTGTCGCTGCAATGCAGTAGCTTGCTGACTTCGAAATGGCTTGGTTTGCAGGCTGTTGTTTCAGCATGATTTGTAATTTCACTTTGTGTTAAGTTGCTGTCTTCTCGATGAAATGATGAGGCTGCTGTTGAAAATCAGATAGATTCTGCCACTATCCAACTTGCGCACATACTAACCTTTCGTGGCCGGGATGACACACGTGAACAAGATGTCTTCAACCTCTCACTCCAATTTGATGTGCATTCAAATCCAATACACCCCTATACGTTTCCGAAGAAATTATTTAGTACATGACTTTTTAGTATTAATTTTTTTTTCTGAAATGTTGATATCTACTTTCTCAGTTCTAAATTATAACTATTTTGACTTTGTTACATCAAGTTTGACCGCTCGCATATTGTTTGCTGTAGCTTGCTTTATTGATAAAAGTTATTCATTTGGTATAAAAATGTCAATAAAACTATAATTTGGAACAAGTAGAATTTTTAATAACTATTTTCTTGAGTTTTTTTTAACATGGATCACGAGGTATTTTTTAACATGGTAAACATGAGTCGGTCAATCCGCTATGAAAATATCCGTAACAAGTGGCTACGCTCATTGATACCCACTTGCAGCGGCATTGGAGTAGTAAGCATCTGCTGCCGCATGAAATTATATGAAAGTAAAGAGGGAAGCTAGTATCTACTAATAACTAAGAATGACACAAAGTAACCGAAATATCTACTCCATTTCAAAATTTGAAGCTAATAACTAATCCAAATCCAAACTGGGGCAGATTTAGGGGCAGGGGGGAGGGGGCGCTAGCCCTCACGCATGGGTGGACGAGATAGGGATGGGAATATGAAAATTGGAATCCGAATTATCCGATATCCGTATCCGCTAAACTATAAATATGGATATTCGTATCTGTATTCAAATTCAAATGTGGCAGTAAAGTGGATACATCTGAATTCGTTTTTTTTTCAATTCTCCCTATCCTATTAATTCCAGATCCATATTCAGTAATATCCGACATTGTCCATATTCGACTATATAAAATTGTCAGTTATCTCTATAACTAATGGCAAATTTTGTTCAATAGAATACTTATATTGATAGTATATAATTAAAAAATATATCCATAAATAATGATTATGACATTAATTTTAATATTAAAAATATTGCATATGTAAAACAATTTAAAAGTTACGTATCACTAATTTCAATAATAATAATACATTAATGTAAAGTTTAATTATAATTACTATAGTTTATTTATGTATTGATGAAAATATTTTTCAAGTATTTTTTATCATTTTTTAATAAATGTTTATATACTAAAAATATGTATTTATTTATAGTTTTATTTACTATTGATTCATTATTAGTAAATATGGATGAATGTGATATTCTTATTGCGTGATCTTTGTCTATACTTGTTATATGTACTAATACTTTAGTCTTTAAATGATTTTGTAATTGTAAATTATCAAAGAAAATTGGTAAATGTTGTCTTCTAAATCAAGTAAATATCTGAATGTGTATCCAAATTCTGTTTTATATTCGTATTCGAGAACATTTGAATCTGTATTCTTATTTGAGTAAAAATGTGGTAAAAGGTGTTATCCGAATCTAATTCCATGTAAATCTGATCTGTTTCCGTCCATAGATGAGACCCTCTGCCCGATGACTTGCATCTCCCACATCCAAATAATTCCTTTTATTAGCTATTGTGTAGCATGTACTACTAAGAAAGAAGTAACTTAAATTATGGAAAATGAAGCAAAATCACACCTCTCCTCTTGTAGTTGACCTTTGACCTTCTTTTTCAGCACATCTTCGGACCACTCTTCGATCCTATCTAGGTCATGTTTGGAAATGAGGAAGTGATCCTCATGAAACTTTGAAAAAACAAGTTGAGATTTGCCTTAGTTTATATATGATGAGTGATTGAATGGATGATGTGAGCCTTTGTGTGTGTGTGTTGTGTGCATTCAGTTGTGTGTGTGTGTGTTTCTCATATTGTTTAGGTGGCGTGTTGTCAATGCACTCGTGATGAGTGGTTGACAATATTGTGTGGACTGAACCTTGGCCTAGTATTGCAGATGTTGGATGTGGCTTGGTTTGCGTTGTTGCTGGTGATCGAAGAACAAGCGTGAAAGGTATTAGCCAGAATGGCCTCCGGTGATAGAGAGACAAGTAGGTTTAGTTAAAGGGACCCGATGAATGACATTATCAAGTGTTGTCCGCATGGTGCAAGAAGAGCAAGACGAAGTCGTGTACATAACATCAGTACAATGGTGGTTGCCAAGTCAAGAAACGAGGCAAAATCGAGTAGACCGTCCGGGCACTGAAGGTGAAAGGCTTGACGTGCTTGAAGCTTGGCGTGGTGAGGTTGTGCCTTATATGCAGGGGTTTGCTACCATAAAACCATCACCTGAAGGCCGCGCGTGACGGAGACAGTATCCGGGTGCGTCGGGAAGCTTCGAAGCGAGGGCGCTCAGCATGATCGAGGAGCTTGCATCGGAGGTAAGCAAGGCCCAATGGATGTGTGTCCGTTCGATGAGCTTAATGATGTAATGACTAAAACGCCCTTATGTGAGCTTCTGTTTGTAACTCTTAGTGTAGGGGCACTTCGGTCTTTATGTCCCGAGGGCTCTATATATAGGAGGAGTGGCTGGTTGGTCATCCATCTCGTTGTCTAGAGGGGTGGGTGTACTCTTTCATTTTGGGGTTATCTTGGTGAGAGGAAGAGAGGAGAGAGTTGACTCTTTGTTTGAGCTTCTTGTCATCCAAGATTTGTGTTTCTGGTGAGTGGCTTGTAATCGGATATGGTTACGTGAATCATAGTGATCACTTCGTCTTAATTTTGTGTCAAATCCTTTAGTCCCATGTGTTTTTCTTTTTATGGATTTTGGTCTCTTTTTGGAGGAGTTTTTAAAAAACCTATGAGTGGCCCCCACAAATAGAATTCAACACTAGAGGAGCAAACCGAAAAAATTGTCAATGAGTCAACACTTTCCGATCAGACACTATCCAAAAAATTGCACAAAATCATATACCTATAGGCTTTGTGGTAGCCTTAGATCAATTGAGATTGAAGATAGAACAAACTAAATCATATTTTCTGGGTCCCTTAACTTTGCTCTGAAGGTTAATCTAATCCATTTCCGGCTCCACGCATAAGTGCTCAAGAGCCCAGCTACAAAGTTAGTCCTTAATCAAGTCAACAAGTCTAACAAAGAGAGCTCCAATCTCACTAGAACCCCCCCCCCCCTTTAGATACGCCAAATTTAGAGTTAGACACATTTTATTTCGTCTCTATGTCACTATAAGCATGCTTTCAAAAAGTGTGTTAGAAGCGTCTTCGTACGTACCGTGTCAAACCTTGTAGACATGAATTCTTTAAACATTGCTATGAAAGGAAGAGATAGCTTGTAGACACGTTAGATGCATATCTATTAAAATTGATACAATCTTGTAGACACGTGTACAAAACATCTATAGTGGTCTAGTTACGTATTATAGTTACATTTTATTATGTGTTAATAAGTATAAAGACAAACTTCTAGAGACATTTATAAAACATGTCTACTAATTTGTGAAAACACTATACAATATTTCAGATTTGAGGACACCTATATGTGACTTTCCATGTGAAATATGTGTGTCGTACAGGATTCGAACCCAAGATCTCTCATCTCACACATAGCTTCCATACCATCTCAACTACGCAACAAACTTGACTTACATAACATATAGTTTCCTCTTGAGTTTGTCATGAGGAACCATTTAGTACACTTATTTGGTACGCTTTATGATGTTTCTACTCTCTAGTTATGGTTCAAAGCATGTCTAAAAGTGTAACATCTTGAAACATTTTCACAATCATGTCAAAAAGCATCTTTAGATGATTATGGACATTATCCGCTATGCTTTTTAACGTCTAGACAATAATGACGCTTTAAAATGTGGCTAACTTCATCTCTTTTTAGATGATTTCAATATCATCACACAAAATGTCTTTATAAGACTACCAACGTTGTAAGCGTGTCAAATACCGTGACAGTTTGACATGATCTCAAAATCATGTCAAAAAGCAACTTTAGGCACTAAAGTAGAAACACTTTCAATGTGCATTACTACTATAATGTAGCTAAAGGGGGGGTTCTAGTAGTATACTTGGCCTAGCACACTTTGTTCAAGTCTCGATTCATCATTCAAAGTAGCTCAATATTTTAAACCATTAATAGCTACCCAAGATAATTAAATCAAGCATAATCTACAATTTGCGAGTGGTGATGACCTTGCCACCTCTTGACTTCTACTGAAGCTAAGCATCAATAAGCAATTATATAACATGACACATAAACAAGCATACTCACCTAAAAAGGGTTACTCTAGATCAAGTAAAGGATAAATGCATAATATAGGAGCTAAGCAACATAGACACAAATGTTGACTTATGCACATACTTTGTTGATCCAAAATAAGGTTTAAAAGATACTTAGGTGGCTGCCTTGGGTGTCAACAGGGGTCGATGACGACAGGGCCTTGCTGAAACTCGTCGACATCTTGCTCTAGTGCTTCGGTCTCTACACAGATGCAATGATACATAATAAATAAATAAGCCTTAACTGAGTGCAATGATATGAGAAAAGATATGCTCAAACATGATCCAACAAAATTGGTTTCATGATTTTTGGACTAGAAGAGAATTAACTATGCAATTAACAAGATATAAACTCATATAATTAATTCAAATTTTTTATTTATTTTCTGATTAACTTATTTTTAATAGGTTTTTGACATCATTAGAAAACCAATAAAATTTGTTTCACAATTTTCTGAGTATATTCAATCTTACATAAATTTAGCAAGAGGGAGAAAGGTTGAAAAGGGAGCTGTTGGATCATCCAGGATCTGGCCGAGCCTATCGGAACACCCAGTTCGGATCTCTCGGCCTTGTCCGGGTCATCCGGACCTACCACTAGATCATCCGGGAATCGCAGCAAGTCCACCGCGGTGATTTTGGCAACGATTTTGGGTGGGGGTTTTAATCTAGGATGTTTTTAGGAGTGTCTCAAGATGATTCCAAGCGATATATTTAGTAGGAAACAAGATTTGGAAGCTCGGACACATCAATGGTGCTTGACTGCTTGGAACCTTAGGTTTGCTTGTCCCAAAATCAAAAGAGGTTTGAGAGCGATTCGAGGGAGGAGATAGCTCACCAGTTGAAGCGTCCCCTCATCAGAGGTGACTAAATGTGACACAAATACCAGTCCCAGGGGCTGGTAGCACATTTATTACAACAGGTGGAAATCAGTCTTTTACATCACGGCGACACAAAGGGCACGGTAGTGCCAACGCTACAAGGAACAACACAAACGCTAACGACCACACTACAATGGCAAAGGCTTCCATAGCCTCCTCAGAGTACCACACCATGGAAGTTTTCGGTAGGGCCCTGGGTACACAGGCACGGTTGGGTGTAGGGCACGTCCTACTCAATGTCTTCGGGAATGTAATCGGGATCCTCCTCTGTAAAATAGTTAGTAAAACAAGGGTGAGCACATACGTACTCAGCAAATCCAACCCCACCCACGGAGGGGCTTATAAGCAGAATCATGCATAAGGTATAACAAGGATCAGGTTAAGGTTCATTTTGCAAACTTACATAGGCAGGGGTTCATTTCAAAAAGGTTTTCACAAATCCTTTTTATAACCCAAGTAACTCAAATGTTTTACGGAAAAACCACTGTGGATCTACCGGACTTCCCGTCCGTCGTAGCCCAGGCACACAGCCACACTCTTCACCCAGAAAACAACTCACGCCAAAAAGCATCCCATCCCAAACACTAGTTTTTGTGACCACACCGTGACTCGTCCAATACCGTGGACACGGCTATTCGAATAGGTTTGACACTGCGAGAGGTTGTACATCTTTACCCACAAGTAGGGTACCGTCACACGGACACCTCGGTGCGGTACGGATCCTATCAAAGCCATTACCCACCTTAGCTAACGCTACGAGCCACCACGGAAGCACCCAAGGGGTTATACCACATAACCGGGGCGTACCTCACACGAGCGTACCCCTCGCTCCTTGGTCTCCCGCTGCTCACCCGCACACCAGATGGCAAGTAGATTAACTAGTGGGGTTTATGCTAAGCCGTTGCCACATACAACGGTCGAGTGGTTGTACGATCATTTGGGTCAGGTGAGATGTCACGCAACCCGGTCCTTAACTAACAAGATGGACAACTCCCAACACGCTCAACCACACAGGTACGAGCTCACCCATACTCCTGACACACACGTCCATCCCGTCTACCCAGTTCTTTACTCATTTTCCAAACATATCCCGTTTTCACTTTTAAAGCACTCACACATTTTGAAAGCACTCACACATTTTTAAAGCACTCATTGAGGCAAAAACAAGGTTCAATCATAGCAATCAAGGGTGGCTATCCTACCATGTTTTGCAGTAAAACAATATGCAGTTTATAAAACGGGTATAGGGTGTATTTATAAAACTAGGACAGAAGCATGCATCAAAGGATGGGGGTGAACTTGCCGTCTTCGAAGTCTTCGGGGAGTGCCGGCTCGGCGTTCGGGACCTCGGGCTCCTGCTCGCAGTAGTCGGCTTCGGTCTCCGGCTCGGGGTACCTTCCTCCGTCTACTCCGTCGGCTATAGCGCACACACACAGGCAAGCAAGCAATATTAGCACACATATTTCCGACCGAGCTCCCGGAGGGGAAATAAGCGGAGAGGGGGGGTATATATATATGTCCTAGGAGGGGGTTGGTTCGGCGGGGCACTGCTGGGAGGAGTGTGGTAATGCTTGGATTTAATTGAAATTGTGCATAGGGTGTTGGGTTAAAGAGGGGTTACACGGGCTAAGGGCCTATTGGTAATTTCTATTAATGGGGGAGGTTAGGCGTGATTGGGATTAAACCCGTGCATGAAATGTCGGGTTAGAGAGGTGTTCATAATTAACTAGGGTTGGTTGGTAATTTAGTTTGAATTAACAGGACCTAAACATACTATTTAGGTAGGGTGGGGTTTAATTAAACTAGCCTAGGGGTCTATCTAGAAATAACAGGGGTGTTTTGGTAAAGAATCTTAAGGTTCAGGGGGTTAGAAAGGAAGGGAATAGAAGGAGGGGCTCGGTGGGGGGAAAATAGGGGGAGGCCAGGGGGTTTTTGGCAAAAATGCCTTCTCCTTCTCCTTCCTTGCGAACGGACAGAGGGGGGGGGGGAGGGGGGGGGGCGGACCGCGCGGGAAGGCCGGCCGGTGGGGGTGCCCGCCGGCGACCCCCGGCCACGGCGGCGGCGGGAGATGGGGCAAAACGGAGAGGAGACCGAGGGGATCTCATTCCCGTGCTCACCTTGGGCCGAGGCGCTTGGGGAGGCGGCCCGCGGCGCGGTTCGGGCGGCGGCGGAAGCTAGCGGTGGCGGCGCGATTGGAGGCGGTGGTGGAGCAAGGGAGGGCTATTGAGGCTCGGTTGCGGGGTGTGGAGCGGCGAGGGACCCGCCGGCCTCCATTTATAGGCGCGGGTAAGGCGGCATGGCCGGGGATTTTTCGAGCTCGTGAAGCTTCGAGGTCCAACAATGGTGGGGAGGTAAATATCTCGCCGTTGACTTGCTCCGACGAGGCCGCGGCCGGGGTTCACGGTGGGGGGAGGCGCGGCGGCGTGGACGGGACCCATCGTGCGGACGGCGGGCGGCCTTGGCGGTGACGCGGGGGCGGTCGGGAGATGGTGGAGGTGACCGGTCGGGCGGTGCCTTTAATGGCGGTCGTCGGCAACGGGGGGGGTGTCGCGGCTCGGCGGGGGCCTCCGCGGGCGGCGCGGGGCCGCCCTTGCGTCTTCGCGCCGGCGAATCGGTCGGGCCGGCGTGGGACGAGAGGAGGGGGGGCGCCGGTCTGGGGGCCGGCGCGCGCGGGGGGTTGCGGTCGGGGCACGGCCTGGCCGCAGGAGGAAGAAGGAGGTGGGAAAAGAAAAGGGAGAAAAGAAAAGAAAAGAAGGGAAAGGAAGAAAAAGGGAAAAGAAAAAGAGAAGAAAGGAAAGGGAAAGAAAGAAAAGGGAAGAAAAATAGGAAAAGAGATAAGAAAAAGGTTTAGAAAATTAGGAAAAATTGTTAGGAAATTAGAGGAAGGGTTTTGCGGGATTTTTCTGGTTTCCGGGCGTCGGCGCGTTTTTCGGGACGGCGGTGATGGCGAGGCGGACCGGGCGTCGGGACCGCGGCGTGCGCGGGATTCCGGCCGGTGGCCGACCGCGGCGTTGGGAAGGCGCGCCTGGGTGCTGGCCGAGGTGCGGTGCCGGCGAGATTCGCGGCACACGCGTCGGGGAGAGAGAGGGGGAAAACAGTGGCTAGGGTTTGAATGGTAATTGAGCTTGGTGGGTCAGTTTGGAAAATACGCATGATTTATTAGGTGATTTATTTAGAGCTAAAAACGCGGGCGTTACAAACCTACCCCACTTAAATGAATCTCGTCCTCGAGATTCGGCTAGGCTTCGAATAGGTGGGGAAACTCCTTCTTCAGTGCGTCCTCTCGTTCCCACGTAGCTTCTTCCACCCCATGTCTACTCCATTGGACTCTGCACACCCGTACTTCTGACGTTCTTGTTCGCTTGACCACAGTGTCTAAGATCTTGACGGGCACCTCCTGGTACCTAAGGTCTGGTTGTAGATCGATGGTCTCTACCGGTACTCGCTTCTCTTCCAGAACCTTCAAGCATCGACGTAGCTGGGAGATGTGGAACACTGGGTGAATATCTGACATTTCTTCGGGTAGCTCCAGCCGATACGCTACTGCTCCGACTCTCTTTATTACTTTATATGGTCCGATGTACCGAGGGGCCAACTTCCCGTGTACTTGAAATCTCCGAGTCCCCCGGATGGGTGAAACCTTGAGGTAGACGAAGTCTCCTGGATTGAAGCTCGCTTCACGCCTCTTCTTGTCTGCGTAGCTCTTCGTCGGGACCGGCGCAGCTTTCAACTTTTCTCGGATATCAGCTACTCGCTCCTCGGCTTCCTTTATAAGTGCGGGCCCAACCGGGGCACGCTCTCCTACTTCCGACCACATCAGGGGTGTCCTACATTTTCTCCCGTATAGTGCTTCGAATGGCGACATTCCCAGACTTGCTTGGTAGCCGTTGTTGTAGGAAAATTCCGCATATGGCGAGGCTCGCTCCCAATCCTTGTCGTAGGTGAGGACGCATGCTCTCAACATATCCTCCAAAATTTGATTCACCCTTTCGGTGTCCGTCCGTCCGTCCGTGGGTGGTATGCTGAGCTGAAGTCTAGCTTGGTGCCCATGGCTTTGTGCAGGCTTTTCCAGAACCTAGAGGTGAACTGGGTCCCTCTGTCTGAGACTATCCTGCTAGGCACTCCATGCAGCTTTACTATATTTTCTATGTAGAGTTTCGCCAACTTCTCTCCACCATAAGTGGTCCGTACGGGTAGAAAGTGAGCGACTTCAGTGAGTCGGTCCATGATCACCCATATGGAGTCATGTCCCTTCTGAGTCCTTGGCAACCCTACTATGAAGTCCATATCTATCTCGTCCCACTTCCATACTGGGATTGGTAAAGGTTGCAACGATCCGCCGGCTTCGATGTTCGGCTTTGATCCTCGACAAGTGTCACGGTGGGCGACGAACCGTGCAATGTCTGCCTTCATCCCATTCCACCAGTATTTCTGCTTTAAGTCCATGTACATCTTGGTGGATCCCGGGTGAATGGAGTATGCTGAGTTGTGTGCCTCATCCATGATGGTCTGTCGAAAGTCTCCACCTTCGGGCACGCATATCCTGTTCTTGTACCACAGGGTGCCTTGGTCATCTACCCTGAAGTCAGGGGCCTTGTTCTCCCCGGTATGCTTGCGGATCTTCATCAGATTTTCATCAGTCTCTTGGGCCTTCCGGATCTTTTCTTCTAGGGTAGGCTGAACACTCAGCTGGCGGACGTAGCCTTGGGGGACGATGTGTACGTTGAGCCGTGCCATCTCCTCTTGCAACTGAGCACTCTTGGGTGCTGCCTTCTCGTAGGTTTTCCGGCTTAGGGCATCTGCTACCACATTGGCCTTCCCCGGGTGGTAGTCCTTGACTAGCTCTAGCCATCTTCTCTGCCTTAGGTTCAGGTCGGGCTGAGTGAAGATGTACTTTAGACTCTTGTGGTCTGTGTAGATTTCACACTTGTTCCCGATCGATAGTGTCTCCGGATCTTCGGGGCATGCACTACGGGCCGCAAACTCCGCATCATGGGTGGGATAGTTCTCGCTCATGGGGTTTAAGCTGACGGGAGGCGTATGCCACTACCTTCCCATCTTCCATGAGAACACATCCCAACCCTTGTCGGGAGGCGTCGCAATACACGACAAAGTCCCGTTGAATGTCTGGCAGGGTTAGCACTGGGGCTGTGGTCAACCTGTTCTTCAACTCTTGGAAACTTCTTTCACAGGCCTCGGTCTAGTTAAACTTCTTCTCTTTCTTAAGCAGCTCTGTCATGGGCCGGGCGATCTTGGAGAATCCTTCGATAAATCTCCGTAGTACCTCGCTAAACCCGGGAAACTCCCCGATCTCGCTCACGTTGGTTGGTTGCCGCCGGTTGGAGGCTGTCTCAACTTTCCGGGGTCTACAGCTACTCCTTCTGTAGTCAATATGTGCCCAAGGAAGGATATTTTCTCTAGCCAAAATTCACACTTGCTGAACTTGGCATATAGCTTGTGTGCCCTCAATTTTCCCAGCACTACTCGAAGATGTTGTTCATGCTCCTCCACGCTCTTGGAGTAAACAAGTATGTCGTCAATGAAGACCACGACAAACTTGTCCAGCTCTTCCATGAACACCTTATTCATGAGGTTCATGAAGTATGCTGGTGCATTGGTTAGTCCAAATGACATCACCGTGAACTCATATTTCCCGTAGCGAGTGACAAAGGCAGTCTTGGGGATGTCACTCTCTCTAATCTTGAGTTGGTGATACCCTGATCTTAGATCCACCTTCGAGAAATACTTGGCTCCCTTCAGTTGGTCAAACAGGTCATCTATTCTGGGAAGAGGGTACTTGTTTTTAATAGTGACCTCGTTCAGCGAGCGATAGTCCACGCACATCCTCATGCTCTTATCTTTCTTCTCCACGAAAAGCACTGGTGCTCCCCATGGTGACGAGCTTGGCCTAATGAACCCGCTTCGCTGGAGTTCTGCTAGCTGCTTCTTCAATTCTGCCAACTCGGGGGCCGCCATCCTATAGGGCCTCTTGGCTATGGGAGAGGTTCCAGGGATAAGGTCGATTACGAACTCTATATCCCTGTCTGGTGGCATTCCAGGGAGTTCTTCGGGGAACACGTCTGGGTATTCTCGTACTACTGGGACATTCTCTATGGACTTGGCTTCTATGTTGAAAACCATTATATCCGGCCTGTGTCCTCGGGTGTGGCAGGTCACTTGTATCCCGTCTGGGTTGGTCAGGTGCACTACTTTATCGGCGCAACTTATGAGGCCATGGTGTTGGCTTAACCAGTCCATACCAAGGATCACATCTATCCCCTTGGACTTCGGTACTACCGGAGTCCGGGTAGGAACTCTACCCCACTTAAAATAATCCTTACCGGAGGCATCCCGAGTTGACACTTAATGTCACCTCCGGGCGTTCGAGTTATTAGGGGTGCTTTGAGTAGTACCGTGGGTATGCTATGCTTTTCCACAAAGCTTGAGGATATGAATGAGTGTGATGCTCCCGAATCGAATAGTATGGTAGCCAAAGCGAGCCGACCGAGGAACTCACCGAGTACTACGCCTTGTGCTTCCTGTGCCTCCCGCGCATTGATGTGATTAACCCGAGCGCGTCCATATGACCGCCGGGGCCGCCTCATCCGCCGGTTGCCGGTGTTGTTGCCGAAGTTATTGTTGCCGCGCACCGGCATGCGGTTGGCTCCCGACGCAAGTGGCCTTGGCCCGTTCACCGAGTTGGAGTAGGTGGTGGTGGGCGGCTTTTTAGCATAGGGGCGTTGGCGATGAAGTGCCGGTTTCTCGGCGAGTTGAAACACACTCGGGAGCTGTTGTTGTTGTTGTTGGTAGTGATCCGGTCGGTGTTGTTCCGTGGGGGCTTCATGGCACTCGGTTGTAGGAGGGCTTGAACCGGGCTGCGGGGGCTTGTGAGCTCGTGGCTTGGGATTGGGTTCGCATCGCATAGGGGCTTGGAACCTGGACATGGGGTGTCCAAAGTTTCTCGGCCTCTGGGACCGCTCTTGCTGCTTGGCCTTGTGTTCCATGAACTTGCGCTTGTTTTCCTTCTTTTCCTCGGCCTTTGCTCTTTCCGTGAGGATTGCCATGTTCATAAGGGTATTAAAGTCCGGGTAAATCTGAGGAGTCAGCAGTGTCCTCGGTTCCGAGTCGCCCCTTCTTGAACATCTCTTGCTTTTTGGAGTCTTTATCCACCTCCTCGGGGGCATAGCGTGCCAGCTCTATGAACTGGTACGTGTACTCCTCCACAGACATGTTGCCTTGGCGGAGTTCGCGGAACTCGTCTGCCTTCCGCTTCAGTGTGGCCTCGGGATGTGGTAGCGACGGAACTCCTCCACGAATTCATCCCATGTGATGGCGGAGGGATCCTTGGTGGCGGCGTAGTAATTTTCCCACCGAGGCTAGGGGCGTCCCGTGAGCCGGTGAGCCGCCGGAGAGAACCTTGTCATGGTCCTCGCGGTGGAGGGGCTCCAGTTCCCTCAGGATGGCTCTCAGCCAATCGTCAGCGTCCAAAGGATTCACCGACCCGCTAAAGGTGGGCGGCTTAGTCCTGAGGAACTCGATCAACTTCTCATTCATGCTCATAGAACGGGGTCTTGGGCGGTTGATGGCATTGAAGATAGTCTCCATCAGGACAGTCTGGTTGGCTAAGACTTGTGCCAAGTCAACAGGAGGGGGTGGCGGTGGTAGGACCACGTTCTCTCCTCCATCTTCATTTTGGTTAACCTCCTGGTCGTGGAGGCGCTCCCTCCGATCGGCTTGCGATCCCTCAGCGTCCGATCGGTGGGTCCTGACGGGGCGCCTGGAAACCATCTGTAAAGAAACGGGTTTTCTAAGAGGTCTAGTTTTATGTGATGTTTAAGTGGATTGTATCGGGTTTCTTTTTGAAAAGGCAGGGTTTATTCTGCCGGTAAGCACACAACAAGCACATAGCAAACAAGCAAGCACAAACAAGTTTTTATTACAAACCAGCGAGGAGGATACATCCCGACTACGCGGACACACTACACGACTAAGGGCTAAGGGCGCGACTTGGACCGGTACGACATCATTCCCTGGGTCTTGGGGCACACTACTCGCGAGGGGAGCCGTCTTCTGGGGTCGAGTGTTCTTCCAGCGGAATGAGCAACTCGTCATCGTTTCCGCCTTCGGGGTCTCCGTTTTCCTGAGGCTGTGCTGCGGCTTCAGCGGTAGCTGTTGGGGGTTCGGTGGCTGCTGGTGGTGCTGGGGGGACTTCGATAGTTCCTCCCCCATCCTACAAGGGGTGTTCCCCGAGCAGACTTGAGCTTCTCCAATGGCCGGAACGGGTGTTCCGCCGTGGGTCCATTCTTGCATGCGTTGGTCCCGGATTCTCCCGAGGCTTTCCGGGCAACGGCTTCACCGCTTATGGCCGCCGCAGTCCGCGCTTCGGCTTGAGCCACTCGGACTTGGTGCATCCTCACCGTGACTTCGCCTTGCTCGGCCGCCGATCCGTTCCCTCAAGTGCCCGGCCTGGTCATCAAAGAGCTTGTCCAGGGAGACAAGGTAGGCGACTACGTGGTACAACAGGTCTTCTTGGTGGCGACGTCGTTCCAGGTTCCTCATGCGGGCTTGCCAAACTGGGGTTCTGATGGCAGGAGGGAAGTATCTCATCGGTGTGGGGACGAGGTGTTCTTCGTAGATCCGGCACAGGTAGCGGAGGGCTTTCCTGAGGGCCAAAGGATAGGTATCCCGGTGTCGGAACCCTGTGGCGGTCACGCGCCACGGCTCGATGTTGGTGTGGCGGTTGCTTCTAGCGACGGAGAGGACCACTCTACAGCGAAGAGTGCCGAGTTGCTCGTACTCTCTGCTGTAGTACCTAGGGCGCTCAGTAATACCGAGGCGCTCCAGGGAGTTGATGAGCAGGCGGGCAAAACCAGGCTCCTCCTGGCACACGCCTTGGGTCCATCCATCTTCCGCCATCTGAAAACAAAGATAGAGTTGAACAGGTTGTGGTGGGGTACAAGAGATGGATAACTTTATTTAGTAGAAAGGTTGGGGTACATCCTTCGGGGTACACTTATTATTGCTAGGACTCGATTTCTAGCCTAAACACCCTAGTCTCATGGTGATTCTGCCTCTAACTGGATACGACGCTTCTTCAGTGGAAGATCTTGCTCCAGTATCTCTTCTTCAGTCTGGGTCCCTTTGTCCCAGTGGGTTTCTTCGGGTTCATCTTCTTCTGCTCTGGCTCCTCCATCTCTGCTTCTTCGCTCCTTTAGTTCATCCCATAGGGCTTTATGGGCCAACAACGTGCGTTCTCTTTCCCTGAGGTATTCTTGCTTTGTGTTGTGTAGTTCAACTTCTGCTATGGTCGTCTTCACCCTTTCTAATTCTATCCTCTGTTCTGCTCTTTCCGCTCCGTCGATCCGTTGCTTCGATTCTTTGCCGGGCTTGCTCCCTGATAAAGGTGGTCTAGGCCTCTGAGGTATATGGATAGGTGGAAAACTGCCTCTTCTAAGTCTTCTTCCTTTCGTTCTAAACCTCTCATGCGATCAATCCACGAGCGTCCTCTTCCTCTGGAGGGTGGAAAGAATCCCATTGGAGTCCTTCGGAGGTGCTGTCTATAAACCACTCGTAGGCCGTCGCAGGCCTTCCGAGCGGCCTTGGGGTAGGTGTCGGCAAAGCGAAAACCGGTGGCGGAGACGAACCATGGCTCTATGTCGGGGTAAAGCGTGCTTCTTCCCACAAAGATCGGCGCAGCTTACACCGAGGGGGTGCCGTAGCGTTCGTACTCTCGGTAGACGAACTCTGGCGGATCCCTTACTCCAACGCGCTCTAGGCTGAGTAGCAACAGGTTAGGGAGGCCAGGCTGGACGGGGCAAATCCCTCCGTTCCACTCGGGGCTAGCCATCTAGAAACAGGCAAGAATCATGGTAAGGATTTGGGAAAAGGTGAGCTTAGCAAAGGAAAGGTTAGAGAAGGCCAGAGGAGGTCTCGTATCCTAGGGATCATGTCCTACGGCCAACCTACGGCTCTGATACCACCTGAAGCGTCCCCTCATCAGATGTGACTAAATGTGACACAAATACCAATCCCAGGAGGCTGGTAGCACATTTATTACAACAGGTGGAAATTAGTCTTTTACATCACGGCGACACAAAGGGCACGGTAGTGCCAACGCTACAAGGAACAACACAAACGCTAACGACCACACTACAATGGCAAAGGCTTCCATAGCCTCCTCAGAGTACCACACCATGGAAGTTTTCGGTAGGGCCCTGGGTACACAGGCACGGTTGGGTGTAGGGCACGTCCTACTCAACGTCTTCGGGAATGTAATCGGGATCCTCCTCTGTAAAATGGTTAGTAAAACAAGGGTGAGCACATACGTACTCAGCAAATCCAACCCCACCCACGGAGGGGCTTATAAGCAGAATCATGCATAAGGTATAACAAGGATCAGGTTAAGGTTCATTTTGCAAACTTACACATGCAGGGGTTCATTTCAAAAAGGTTTTCACAAATCATTTTTATAACCCAAGTAACTCCAATGTTTTACGGAAAAACCACTGTGGATCTACCGGACTTCCCGTCCGTCGTAGCCTAGGCACACAGCCACACTCTTCACCTAGAAAACAACTCACGCCAAAAAGCATCCCATCCCAAACACTAGTTTTTGTGACCACACCGTGACTCGTCCAATACCGTGGACACGGCTATTCGAATAAGTTTGACACTCTGCAGAGGTTGTACATCTTTACCCACAAGTAGGGTACCGTCACACGGACACCTCGGTGCGGTACGGATCCTATCAAAGCCATTACCCACCTTAGCTAACGCTACGAGCCACCACGGAAGCACCCAAGGGGTTATACCACATAACCGGGGCGTACCTCACACAGAGCGTACCCCTGCTCCTTGGTCTCCCGCTGCTCACCCGCACACCAGATGGCAAGTAGATTAACTAGTGGGGTTTATGCTAAGCCGTTGCCACATACAACGGTCGAGTGGTTGTACGATCATTTGGGTCAGGTGAGATGTCACGCAACCCGGTCCTTAACTGACAAGATGGACAACTCCCAACACGCTCAACCACACAGGTACGAGCTCACCCATACTCCTGACACACACGTCCATCCCGTCTACCCAGTTCTTTACTCATTTTCCAAACATATCCCGTTTTCACTTTTAAAGCACTCACACATTTTGAAAGCACTCACACATTTTTAAAGCACTCATTGAGGCAAAAACAAGGTTCAATCATAGCAATCAAGGGTGGCTATCCTACCATGTTTTGCAGTAAAACAATATGCAGTTTATAAAACGGGTATAGGGTGTATTTATAAAACTAGGACAGAAGCATGCATCAAAGGATGGGGGTGAACTTGCCGTCTTAGAAGTCTTCGGGGAGTGCCGGCTCGGCGTTCGGGACCTCGGGCTCCTGCTCGCAGTAGTCGGCTTCGGTCTCCGGCTCGGGGTACCTTCCTCCGTCTACTCCGTCGGCTATAGCGCACACACACAGGCAAGCAAGCAATATTAGCACACATATTTCCGACCGAGCTCCCGGAGGGGAAATAAGCGGAGAGGGGGGATATATATATGTCCTAGGAGGGGGTTGGTTCGGCGGGGCACTGCTGGGAGGAGTGTGGTAATGCTTGGATTTAATTGAAATTGTGCATAGGGTGTTGGGTTAAAGAGGGGTTACACGGGCTAAGGGCCTATTGGTAATTTCTATTAATGGGGGAGGTTAGGCGTGATTGGGATTAAACCCGTGCATGAAATGTCGGGTTAGAGAGGTGTTCATAATTAACTAGGGTTGGTTGGTAATTTAGTTTGAATTAACGAGACCTAAACATACTATTTAGGTAGGGTGGGGTTTAATTAAACTAGCCTAGGGGTCTATCTAGAAATAACAGGGGTGTTTTGGTAAAGAATCTTAAGGTTCAGGGGGTTAGAAAGGAAGGGAATAGAAGGAGGGGCTCGGTAGGGGGAAAATAGGGGGAGGCCAGGGGGTTTTTGGCAAAAATGCCTTCTCCTTCTCCTTCCTTGCGAACAGACAGAGGCAAAAGGGGGGGGGCGGACCGCGCGGGAAGGCCGGCGGTGGGGGGTGCCCGCCGGCGACCCCCGGCCACGGCGGCGACCGGGAGATGGGGCAAAACGGAGAGGAGACCGAGGGGATCTCATTCCCGTGCTCACCTTGGGCCGAGGTCGCTTGGGGAGGCGGCTCGCGGCGCGGTTCGGGCGGCGGCGGAAGCTAGCGGTGGCGGCGCGATTGGAGGCGGTGGTGGAGCAAGGGAGGGCTATTGAGGCTCGGTTGCGGGGTGTGGAGCGGCGAGGGACTGCCGGCCTCCATTTATAGGCGCGGGTAAGGCGGCATGGCCGGGGATTTTTCGAGCTCGTGAAGCTTCGAGGTCCAACAATGGTGGGGAGGTAAATATCTCGCCGTTGACTTGCCTGACGAGGCCGCGGCCGGGGTTCACGGTGGGGGAGGCGCGGCGCTGTGGACAGGACCCATCGTGCAGACGGCGGGCTGGCCTTGGCAGCGACGCGGGGCGGTCGGAGATGGTGGAGGTGACCCGGTCGGGCGGTGCCTTTAATGGCGGTCGTCGGGCCAGGGGGGGGGGTGTCGCGGCTCGGCGGGGCCTCCGCGGCGGCGCGGGGCCGCCCTTGCGTGTCGCGCCGGCGAATCGGTCGGGCCGGCGTGGGACAGAGGAGGGGGGGGCGCCGGTCCTGGGGCTGGCCGCGCGGGGGGGTTGCAGTCAGGCACGGCCTGGCCGCAGGAAGAAGAAGGAGGTGGGAAAAGAAAAGGGAGAAAAGAAAAGAAAAGAAGGGAAAGGAAGAAAAAGGGAAAAGAAAAAGAGAAAAAAAGGAAAAGGAAAGAAAGAAAAGGGAAGAAAAATAGGAAAAGAGATAAGAAAAAGGTTTAGAAAATTAGGAAAAAATGTTAGGAAATTAGAGGAAGGGTTTTGTGGAATTTTCCGATTTCCGGGCGTCGGCGCGTTTTCCGGGACGGCGGTGATGGCGAGGCGGACGGGCGTCGGGACCGCGGCGTGCGCGGGATTCCGGCCGGTGGCCGACCGCGGCGTTGGGAAGGCGCGCCGGGTGCTGGCCGAGGTGCGGTGCGGCGGGATTCGCGGCACGCGCGCGTCGGGGAGAGAGGGGGGGGGGGGGGAACAGTGGCTAGGGTTTGAATGGTAATTGAGCTCGGCGGGTCAGTTTTGAAAATACGCATGAGTTATTAGGTGATTTATTTAGAGCTAAAAACGCGGGCGTTACACCAGTGATGGGTTAAACTTTGGTGAGGTGTTAGGAATTGATGGAGAGCAGCGTCGAAGTAGATCAAGCTCGATTCCTTGACTTGAAGCTTTGAGGAAGAAAGAGAGCACCATGAGAGGTGCTCCAAAACTTAAACCCAAGGAAGAAGATGAGGTAGAGGTGATGTAGCTCACCAAGGTTGAACTGCGGCGATCCTCCGTGAGGAGAAAGGGCTCCAATGGAGGAATCACCTTGGAGGCTCCTCCATGGTTACTGAGAGGAAGAGAGAGTGTGCGGGAGAGAATGGTAGAGAGAGAGAGAAGCCAGGGGTCTGGCCAGGTTGGGACATGTTGTTTGACATGTGGGGTCGTTGGGTGATGTGGTGAAGAGTTTCTGTGCTTCTGGCACGTACTGCTGTATCATTGTGGAGCTAGCGCCGGATCATCCAGGGTAGGGGCGAAGCTACGGAAATCCTATGTATCTTCCGGAAGTTTTTTAGAAAACGAACTATAAAGCCCAATACCAGCCCACCAGCCCAACAATGTGAACCCTAGCACCACCTTCTTCTTCCTCACGACCCGACACCCGAAGCACCGCCCGCCGGCGGCCTCCCCGCGCGCGCCGCCCGCCATGGCCGGCCTCCCGGAGCGCGGGTCGGCCTCCGCCGCCGTCGCGCGCGGCCCGCCGCGGCCCCATGCGCGCGCCGCCGCGGCTCCCCTCGCGACTCGCGCGCGGCCACGCCCTCTCGCTCCGCGGCGAGCCATGAGCTCGTGGCATGGCCGGCCGCGAGCTCCCCCGGCCGGCCGGCGCGCCGGGCTTGCGCTTCCCCGCCCTCCGCTGGCGCGCCCGCCGCCGCCGCCGGAGGTGAAGATGGAGGAGTTGGGGAAGAAGGTTAAGATGCTGGAGAAAATTCCAAAAAAAATGTTGGAGAAAAATGTTGGAACAATTTTCCACGGCTTTACCCACGATTTCAACATTTCATAAAAATGTTGAAAAAATTCTAAAAAAAAGAAAAATATTGTCCAACATTTTTAAAAATGTTGACAAAAAATAGTTGACGAACGAACATTTCTTAAAAATGTTGGAAGAAGACTCCAGAAAAATGTTGGAAGGAGCCTCTAGAAAAATGTTGACAAAAAAAATGTTGGAAGAAGCCTCCTGGAAAAATGTTGGAAGAAGCCTCAAAAAAATGTTGACTAATAAATGTTGGAACATTTTTTAAAATGTTGACAAAAAATAATTGACAAAATTAACATTTCTGAAAAATGTTGGAACATTTATGAAAAATGTTGGGAGATGCCTCCAAAAAAATGTTGGAAGAAGCCTCCAGAAAAAATGTTTGAATATTTATAAAATGTTGACAAAAAAATGTGGGATACACTCTTAAAAATGTTGAAAAAAAATATTGACATCACTTAAAAAATGTTGAAAAAAATGTGGACGCATGGGCCTACGAATAGCAATGGCGTAGCCAGCCCTCCTTAAGGTTTGCAAATCTTCACTAAAAAGCTTGACTTCGATCGAATTTTTAGAAAAAAATAGCAATGTTAGCTCCCTCAATAATGAAACGAATCAATTTCTAGCTACGCAATTGACCAATTGTGCTATAAATCATGCATTTTGTTCTTTAGTATTATTATATCTACTATTATGTGCTTTTGTTAGGGGTTCCATGTAGTTTAGACACTTCGATATTGGCCCTAGACGTAGAAACTCGCCAGCTCCGCCACTTATCCAGAGTACCCAAAAACTCGTTCGTTACATTACCCTTGGCGCCTTCTTCCCTCATTCGTTTCTGCCCTTTTTAGATCAGATAGTTCGATGGACCCTCCTTGTGCATGATGCATGCAAACTTCGATCACCTAATTAATACTACTACTTGCCTCCATCATATCGATCAAGGATGTCAGAGACTCAGAGGTCGGATGTGCAAGCAAGCGCATCTATCCGTTCTATCAAGGTTTTTTTTTTTGTTTTTGTCAACATTCTATCAAGGATTCAGTGACCTGTTGCTGTTGCCTTGTAGTCTTTTCTATAACTAGTCTATTACTCCTGCATTTTTTTTCAGCCTCTCCCATACTATACTCCTACATGAGCAAGTAGTTTTAGGTGATATATAATAAATAATGTTATTCCAAAATTTTGGCAGCCAAGAACCAGGCCCATGCAGCCGTGCTCTATATACCGTACAAAATAGCCTTTCATGGCCGGTTTTGGCACACATGTCTTCAACCTCTCACTCCAGTTTGCTGCCTGCGGAAGTGCTGATGCATCCGAATCTGGTACAGCACCCTATACTTTTTTAAGGATTTATTTACATAACTTTTCAATGTTAATATTTTTTGAAAAATGTTGAGATGTACAATTTTTTAATTCCTCTATTGCAAGTAATTATAATCTGTTTGATTATTTAACCCAAGTTTGATCACTCATATTATTCATAAAAAATACAAAATATCACATGTTTTGCTGGGGCTTCCTTTATTAACTAGGTGATACTCTGCGCGTTGCTGCGGGAATTTTTAAATAAAATTTTAGGGTGAAATGTGAAAGTAGAAACACAAAAGTGATTACATGGTGATATTCATCTGTAAACAATATTATATTTGAAAGCATGCAAATTTTGTTGAGAGAGAACCATTTTTAAATGGTTGATTCTACATGTATTTCAACTGCGAGAATTTTATAGCGTGCAACTCGCAAATACAATATGCTATTAGTCACAGAAAATCGACAAAGACATAAATATATGGTTTGGTGGATATTGACTTGGCTTGGTGGGAATGTTGACATGCCTTATAGTGGACAGTGACATGACGTGTAGTGGGTTACGATGTGACGCGTTGAGAGCGAGGCAGGAGAAATCGTTAGTGGGTACCAATTATATAGTTGTATATGATATGATGATATGATAGGATAAAAATACTTGAAAAATAACTTAAATTTGATTGTACTTGTACAATCTTTTTGAATAAGGTGAGCTGTTCAATCAGGAGTCAAATATGTGGAACGAATTATAATTTAGAAAGAAATGTGTATAATATAGTGTTTTCTTGAGTTTTTTTTAACCAAAAGCGCGGGGGCAATTTTTTTTTGAATATGGTAAACGCGAGTCAGTCAATCTGCGATTCCTCAAAAAAAAAAAAGTCAGTCAATCTGCGTATATGAAAAAAATTCCGTAAGCAGCTGGAGTTAGTCAATCTGCCGCATCTCTTAGCCTTCCAACGCGGCAGCTCAATAAGAGCAAGAGCAATAAAGTGGCCGACGAGCGGGAGTCTCCCGTGCCATGTCACACCAGAAGCTTAGCAGGCAGCCTTGGGCCCTGCGATATTTAAGGCTCTGTACAGCACAAGTACATACGTGGAAGGAAGAGAGTGGATCATCGGATGCCAGCTGAAAAAAAAGGCACTGCACCCGCTTTGCGCCGGCGACTCGCGAGACGGCCGCTTTCTCCTCTCTCCTATTTTCTCTCTCTCCACGTCAGACGTTTGCTGACTTGTCAATACTTGCTCTAACTCCTCCCCCACTAGCCTGCTTCGCCGCTTCCGCTTCCCAACCACGCACGCTGGCCTCCTCCTCATCTGCCAGTTCGTTCGTCTTCCTCCCCGGCCGCCTTCGTGCACCAGTTCGACTGCCTGCCTGCCCCCATCAACACGAGCAATCGATCGAGCGCGAGTCATTCTTCGTTTCGCGCGGTAATGTCCTCTGGCTTCTCGTCATCAGCGGCGGCGGCGCCGCCGCCGCCGCCTTCGCCACGGGAGCACGTGGAGAGGATCCGGCGCGAGCGCTATTTCATCGGCCGCGGCGAGCGGAACCCGCTGGCGGAGGACATGCATCAGGCTGTCAACTACCTCAGCCAGGAGCTCTACTCCAAGGACGTCCACTTCCTCATGGAGCTAATACAGGTATGCATCGCACATTTTATTACTGTGTTTGCAAAAATGGAAACAAGTGGTGACATTCTGTTCTGTGTTGCCATGTTAGTTTGCTCGAAATAAATTGTAGACTTACAAGTTTCACATATATATATTTTATAAAAGAATGTGTCTTATACTATCTCACTGTCCCCCTCATAGTTATACTTCTGAATGTGCCGATATTCAATTTTCAGATTCATTTCGGTTTCATCATTTTTTCACAGTTTCCTGTAACTAAAGACTAGCACACCGCACACTCGTGTTGCTGGATCATGCGACTTTAGCGCTTATCTCTACCTAATATTAAAGCGAGAATTGTTTCTGCCCTGTTTTTCGTCCGTCCTGACAGGTGGGGTCCACCTGTCAGAGGCTCTTCCCTCGCTTCCCCGCCGTCGCTGCCTCCTGTCCGCCTGAGGCAATCTCCGGTCTCCGCTCAATCCGAGCTGTGTTGAATCGGAGAAAAGAAATCGAATTGAACACAAATCAAACTGGCCATCGATTCTTGCTCAAACCGCCTATCCATATGTGCATAAATCTGCACTTACAGAAGTACGGAGAAGCGGGCATTTGTGGAGGTGGAGACGAAGATGGCCATGGCGTGAGCGTGGTTGCTGGAGAAGGGGTGCGAGCACGAGTGGCCAGGTGCGGTGGAGCCGGAGAAGAGGATGGCGACGACGTGGGCACGGGAGGGCCGAAGAAGATGATGGCGGCGACGCGGGTTGAAGTGAAGCTGGAGAAGAGGCGCTCCGCCAGACACAGCTAGCTGCTCCATCCGAGAGAGGCCAGTGACTCCTGGCTTCATCGGAGAGGGACATAAACAAGATCTACGGGAGAGAGAAAGCAAGTCAATGGAAGAGATGGAAATATCTTTGATATTTTACAATATAACCCTTGATAGAGGTGAAAAGCACACGAAGACCTTTTAAGCAACTGAGAAGGATATAAAAGGAATACAGAATTATATTAAGGGTATCATAAAGAAGGGGAAAGCAATGAGGGAGGAAGAGGATTTCTATTTATTTTTTATTTCATCTAAGCACAACCAATTTAGATAAATAGGTGTAAATTTGACATTATACCTCTTCCGACAATTTTAAAAAATAGAAGTCATTCTTCAAACTAATTTCAACTCCACAAGAGAATTGCTTCGTCACATGAGTTTTTAAAAAGTCCTAATAACCTAGAGTTGATCGACAATGGCGGTTGGGCACATCCACTTGCTCATCCATGCTCTATCAACAGTCGTGGTGGACAGGTGGTACATAGAGGGGTAGGTGCCTGTGGTAACAACTATAATTAGTCGATAAACTTTGTTGGTCCCTATTTCTGTAATGGGAAAACGAACATCCATTGGTATATGATGTTGATTGGTTAAACTACATACCATGCCACTTACAACGACAGATAAGTGTATACTTCATTCTATAGTTAGTTGTTACAAGCACTTATATTCCAACATAATGGGCTATGTATACCAAGAGTTTGTAGTGGAGTAGGGTTTATATATGATGGTATGAGTTTTATTATCAAGCCAATAAAATGTGTGTTGTTCTACGACTCGATCCATATATGGACAGTCCTGCTCGGTGCAAGGGGTATATGCTGTATGTGAATAGACCATCGCCCAGTGAAATATCTTGACCTGGGCAGGTGGTTGTTAGGTTTAGCTCCTGTAGCAACGCACAGGCACATTTGCTAGTATCTATAAATATAGATTGTTTCTGAACTGTATATGGAAATGTATGTTCTGATAAGGCGATGTTGTATTTGTGAGACAACATGGATACATTTTTTACCAGTTCCCAGTCTTTCGAAAACTAAAAGGAAAAATATATTTTTCATCCTTGAACTATTACAAAAGTGTGACATTCATGCTTCATGTTTTATTTGGTGTAAATCAACCCCTTAACTACAAAATCGGTGCATTCATCACCCCCATTTTAGGCTAGCAAAGATTTACTGGCATACAACAACGGTTTGGGCTATGTAATAATATTACTAATCACTTCGTAGCCATATATTTGAGTCAATTGCTGTAATAATTTAGTGTAAATCAATTCCGTTAATTTTTTTGATAACATTTTTATGGAAGAAATTTCAAGTACACTATTTCTTTTTGGATTTAAATATTTGCTCAACATATTACATCACTAAGAAGTGATTAGCTAGATGGTTACGTGGCATAAACCACCATTAGAGAGCACTAAGGGCATGTACAACGCGTCGGCAGGTGCCGTCTGTGTAGCGGCAATTTTGCAGTTTGCCCCCCGTGTTCACTTGCAGATGGCCCGTGCGTCGCCTCCTCAGTCGACGCCCTTGTCCCGTTCCCCGATATCCCGCAGACGCGCAAGGACGCGTTGTACAACATCGTCTTCACCACCCGCCGGAGGGCCGGATCACGCGTGCCCACGCAGCTTGGAGGAGGAGCGCTGCAGAGAAGGTGTGGCCCAGCGAGCGCAAGGACAGGCCCCTGCTCGGCCTCCTCCACGCAGCCTCAACGCCCACCGCGCCAACCGCCCTGCTCCTTCAACGCTGGCCTGCGTCGCGGGCCGGGAGCAGGACCGGGGAGGGAGAGGGGGCTCGCTGGATTCGGATGCCGAGGCACTTGGTTCATCAGCGGAGTGGAGGAATGTGATGGCGGTGGAATCTGAGGAAGCCGCTGCTCTTGCCCGCTATTGATCTGCGCGTGGGAGGAATCCGCTGCTCTCCATTGCGTCCGTTGGTGCTGCTCACCCCTACTGTGGCGCCGTTGCTGCCCTCCCTTGCCGCTGCTGCTCCTATGATTTCAAGCTTCGAGCAGAAGAAAGGGGAACCGCACCAGGGAAGAAGGGGGCAGCCTCTGGAAAAAGCTAGCAGTACAACCCTCTAGAAGCTCCTATCATTTTCTATTACGTTTCACGTCACAAGCTAGAAGGGCAAGCACATCACTTGTGAAAAATTGTAAATACCGGCAAAGTCAGTTTAGAATGACATGAAATAGCTACTACACACAATTATCGACACAAATACGTGGGATAATGTAAACAAATATGTGGTGCATAATATTTATATTTGATATATTCTATCAAATAGCAACATAACTGTATACAAAGTCACACAATGGTATAAAAAATATGTTTGTAGTTGATCTTAGCAACATGTAAAGCATTAAACAAGTTACAGACAACATCTTTGTCTGTGGGTTGTATGAACTGTATGTATACCGGTCTGTATGCTAAATTCGAGATTCTATAAACGACCAGCTGTCTATGGGTTGTACATGCCCTAACCCATTATTAAACTAAGGTGTGGATGATAAATGCACGGATTTAATTAGTCAAGGGGTTGATCTGCACCAAATAATTAAAACATGAAGGATAAATATCACACTTTTGCAATAGTTAAGGGATGAAAAGCATTTTTTCCAAAGGGTTATTTGGTTTCAAGCCATTACAATTTTTCAGAGTTGGAGAAACGCCATTACTATTTGTCTATTTCGAAATTTTCCATTGCAATTCTTCTTCTCCCTGATTCTCGCCATTTTCTACGTCTTCCAAACGTTGGGCCCCAGTGTCAGACCGTATTTGTGCACACATGTTTCGTATGGTTCCCTCTCCACTTGCTGACATGTGGGCCCCACAGTTTAGCTTCTTCCTCAACCTCCATCTATCTCGAGTGGTCCGGGGGTGGGGTGGGGCTCGGGCCGCGACGGCCCCTTCCTCCATCGGTGAGCGGCTCGGCAAGGCACTGCGCTCCATGGCGGCCGGCCTCCCTCCGCGGAGGAGGTCGCCTCCTTGTCTTCCTCACCGCCTCCTCGTTCGTGGAGGTCCCGGTGGTCAGCATAGCGGGCAGGACGCCGTCGGCACCGCGCTCCATCTGCTACTACGCTGCACCCCGCGCCCGCTACCAGAGGCGCGTGGAGCAGGGGAAGGGTGAGGAGGCGGCCAGCCTGACTAGCATGCAGCCGAATCACCCGGGATTTGAGCGGATTTTCACCCTAGCTATCGATGCGGCCGCCGCAGCTGGGAGAAGGGAGGGGCGAGGATGCGGCCTCCGCGCGCCAAAGGACGCCACCAGCCGGCCACTTCGCCTTCGGCAGGTCTCCGGCAGCGGCTGTCGCACCCCTGCTCCTCCTCCATGTACGCAGCGGCTGACAAGCCCACGGACTACCCCTAGATGACTGGAGGTTGAGGAAGAAGCTGACATGTGGGGCCCACATGTCAGCGAGTGAAGAGGGAACGATACGAAACATGTGTGTACAAATGCGTTCTGACAATGGGACCCGAAGGTTGGAAGACGTAGAAAATGGCAAGAATCGGGTAGAAGAAGAATTGTAGTGGCAAATTTCAAAATAGACGAATAGTAATGGCGTTTCTCCAACTTCGGAAAATTGTAATGGCTTAGAACCAAATAACCTTTTTCCGAACTAAAAAGGTGTTTGTACCATTTTTCTAACTCATTTGTCATCTGATTGTGCTACATAATTCGAGAGGCATGCGTATACATTCAAAGTGACATAGTATATGATGAATCAATGATACAGTTAAGAACACAAAATGCACTAGCTATAAAACTATAATACCTACAACTTATAGTACAATGTATGATCTAATTAATCTACATCAAAAAATAACCTACTATTACGAAAATAAATGGTAGCACTATTTCTCCATTTCATTATTTTTATAGTTTCCCCATAATATTATCTCCATTTCTTAAGAATACTAGTAGTTCCTTTCTCTTTGTGCAATTGTGACATGTCACAATATAGTTCTTAATTTCTTAGTAACATGACTTGCCAAGTTCTTATTTAGTATAGTTCTTGTTTAGTCATATTGAAGCAGGTCATTGGCATAGTGATGGTTTAAAGCAACAGTCAAACAATAGTTCGAATTTATCCTTTAGTTTAATAAATCATTAGGAAAGTGATGGTTTGGCAGGTCATTGTCATAGTGATGGTTTCCAAACTCATGATTCTGTAATATAATTTGAATTCGATGTATTATGTAATGAAGTAGAATGAAATTTATTTTGTAAAGTCAAATTTTCATAAAAAATATGTTGATGCTTCAACATGTTATGTGTAAAATCAAATTTTAATATTTTAATAAAAATACGGTTGATACTTTGACATATTATGTGTAAAATCAAATTTTAATATTTTAATGAAAATATGGTTGATACTTTGACATATTATGTGTAAAATCATTTTTTTTAAAAAAATAGTCTGATAGTTTGACATTAAAAAATGTGTTGATGTATTATGACTGCATGTTCTTGTTTCACTTGCTAAGTGGTGAAAAGTGCTCTTCTCCTCCCTTGTGTAGAAGCAGAGTGGTAAAAAGGAGACAATTATTTCCCTAGTGTAGGTTAGGCTTCTTGTGGTTTCCATTGTAATTTAAAGGCTTTATTGTAGTGGTTTGCATGGTATAATGCCATTTTTAGCATTTTTATCCTAATGACTGATAAATGAACATAATTTGTTCATAATTTGTATTCTTAAGTTTTCCTGTCCTTATTAAAAGCAGAGGGGTAGTCAGCCCCTTCTGTCTCTTTTTTCTTATAGTGTATAAGTCATTTACCGAATTGTTCAGTTGTGTAGTTAATTGCTTATCATTGATCAGTTGTATTCTAAAAACTTTTCACATGGTGCAGAATGCTGAAGATAATGATTATCCTTCTGGAGCTGCTCCAGCATTGGAGTTTGTAATTACGTCCAAAGACATTACCTGTTGTGGTGCTACTGCCACCCTCCTGGTGTTCAACAATGAGAATGGCTTTACTCCAGCAAACATTGAATCCATTTGCAGGATTGGGAAATCTACAAAAAGGGGTAACCGGAGCAGTGGTTACATTGGGGAGAAAGGTGCATCCACATGAACTCTGGCTCAAACTTTTAAACTTGAACCTGTCAGTTTGTTGTTTTTTGTCTCTCTTGTCATTTTTGAAACTTATAACACCTTCTTTGTTTCTTTTAAGAATAACCCTTCAATTTGTGATGCAGGTATTGGTTTCAAAAGTGTATTTCTAGTATCCCGCAGTCCTTATATATTTAGCAGTGGGTATCAAATTAAATTCAGTGAAGATCCTTGTGCAGAATGTGGTATTGGATATATTGTTCCCGAGTGGGTTGAAGATAATCCAAGCATTTCGGACATTGTCAAGATATACAGTAGTTTCAAAACTCTTCCAACCACAACTTTTATATTACCTTTGAAAAATGATAAAATAGATGCTGTGAAAAAGGAGCTATCAAACACACATCCTGAAGTACTATTGTTTCTTTCAAAGATTAGAGAACTTTCTGTACGGGAGGTTAATGATGATCTGAATGCTACTAGTCTGAGTCAAATTTCTATATCAAGTGAAGCTGATGCTTTGACGAGGAAGGATATTGGTGCAGAGTCCTATACTCTTCACCTATCAGCTGATGAGGACAAGAGAGATGAGCAACACTGTAGCTACTACATCTGGAAGCAACATTTCCCTGTGAAACCAGAATGCCATGTGCAGAAGAGAGAAGGAATAGATCAGTGGGTTGTCATGCTAGCATTCCCCCATGGACAGAGGTTGAGCAAGGGGGTGAGATCACCTGGTGTTTATGCATTCTTGCCAACTGAAATGGCAACAAACTTCCCTTTCATTATCCAGGCTGACTTTTTGCTGTCATCATCCCGAGAGTCCATTCTGCTTGACAGCCAGTGGAATCAAGGGATTCTACAATGTGTACCTTCCGCATTTGTTAATGCTTTCCTGGCACTAGTGAAATCAACAGAAAGTGCACCAGTGTTTGCGCTTCCACCTGTTTTCAAGTTTTTGCCTCTGAATCACTCTACAATAGAGCTGATGGATTCTGTCAGGCTATCCATTAGAAACAAGTTGATTGAAGTAGATATAATTCCATGTGAAACCTGTTCTTCAGTGAAAGTATTTTGCAAGCCTACAGAGGTTTTCAGGCTAAATTCTTCTTTCTGGAGCATCATAAACAGAGCAGTTAAGTTAGGAATTGATGTTCACAACATTTCATCACATGGCACTAATATTCTGAACTCCTACTTTGATATTGAAGCATATGATGATGTGTTGGGATTTCTCAGAATTGGTTATGTTGAGTCTGAATGGTATGGGAGGTGTATCCAAGGATCAGAGCTTGTGAAGCTTCTGCCTGAAGACATTTATTTTGATCTTCTCAGTTTTGTTGCTGAGAACTGGCAAGCTAAGTTTGTTAGCACAAACATGATGCGAACACCACTTGTAAGGTGTGTTGGTGGAGGTGGTGCAATGACTTACAGGAGTGTGTGTGAAGCCACAACAGCAGATGAGAGGCTATGCATGCTATCTGACGAGGAATGTGCACCATTGATCATTAATTGGAACAATGACTATTTCTCAAGAGTCTCTCGAACACTCTTTATGCCGCTATCTACTCAGAAAGCACTGGGTCTATTCTCAAAGAAAACAACTGTAGTGGAATGGCTTGAAAAGTATGTAGCAGTGAAGACCCTGACCCTACATGAGTATGCTCTGATAGTTGTGAAAGGTTTAACTGAGAAGAGCTTGGTTCTTGCTTTTACTCGATTCATACATCACTTGCATTCAGAGAAGTTAATGCCAGAATGGAGTGTGAAACAAATATGCAACTCAATGCCCCTAGTGGATAATTCTGGTCATGTTGTTGTTACAAGAAGCATAGTTCTTGTTCCATCAAAAGGTAGTAAGTGGGGTGCATTATTGGGTGAAAATCCATGGAGACCACAGAACTATGTTGAACTTGGAGATGATTATGTCGGTTCTGGAAATTCTTCTGGAGAGCATATACATGAAGATCAGTATTTGTCCTTTATCAGGACATATATACACGCCACTGATCTGCCTCTTCTTATTCCTCCAGATGCTAGTTTTCCTGCTGCATCATCTTCCTTAACTGCAGAGACTGCAGTTCTCCTTCTAGAATGGATTAGAAATTTAATGTCAAGGGGTGTAGGGTTACCTAAAAAATTCTTAAGTTGCATCATGCATGGAAATTGGCTCATGACATCTGTTGGTTACCGTTCACCAGCAGATTCGTTTATGTCCAATGAAGAGTGGGGATATTTGTTTCAGACTAGACTTGCTTTTGTTGATGTTCCAATGATTGATCAAGAGTATTACATGGGCGAAATGAATGATTTCAAGGAAGTACTGGCAACACTAGGTGTGAAGTTTGAATTTTCTGAAGCAATGTCATACATTGGCAAGAGCTTTATTTCAATGGTAACAAGCACTCTGACAGGTGAGATGGTGCTTTCACTGCTCCGCTTCTTCAGACTCCTTAAGCAAGAGGACATGTTATCTGATCATCTCATTGGGACCATCAAAGGAGGAGATTGGCTCAAGACCTGCTCTGGTTATAGATCACCTACTGGATCTGTTCTTTTCAGTTCAGAATGGATCATACCATCTGAAATTAGTTGTTTACCTTTTGTTGACACAGACTTCTATGGCCATGAAATCAGTGAATACAAGTCCGAGCTTCAGCTTCTAGGTGTTCATGGTACACCCAAACAGAATTACCAGATCATTGTTGATAATATCAACCTTCCAACAGGCCCAGTTAATTCTGATGCTGCTATACTGTTATTGAAATGTATCAGACATGCTGAATCATGCAAGCACTTGGTGAAAAGGCTGAAGAAGCGCCAATGGTTGAAGACTAATGCTGGGTTTAGAGCTCCCTGGGAGACATTTCTCCTAGACCCAGAGTGGAAATGCCTTGTAGAATTTGCCGATGTGGTTCCACTGCTAGATTTGACTTTCTACGGCAACGAAATCCTGACCTATCGGGCTGAACTGATGAAGCTTGGTGTCGTTGGTAGTCTGGAACAGGCAAGCAATTCCATAGTTTATTATCTGAAACAACTCTTGTCAACATCATCACTTACAAAGGAAATTAGGCTTGCTCTGCTTTCCTGCTACAAGGATCTGAGTGATGAGTACAAGACAGTCCCAGCCAATATTCTCAATTTTATGCGGACAGAAAAGTGGCTGCATACTACACAAGGTTTTAGGACTCCAAACAAATGTGTACTCTCTGATTCATCATGGGAGTCAGTAACAGCAGTTGCAAGCCTACCCTTCATTGATGACAGTGACTCAAGCAGTGGCACAGGGAAGGAAATATATAACTATAAGAAGGAGCTCAAGGCTTTAGGTGTTACTGTAGATTTCAACCAGGGAGCAGACCTTGTCTTGTCATGCCTATCAACTGTGGTCGGACCTCAAATACCTAACCCCAATGTTAGTAGTGCCTTGACTAATGCTGAAAGACCCCCTGTACTTATGAGCAAAACTCTTGTATCGTTGTTGAAATGCATACATAGGAGCTCCAATCCCAGAAGCTTTGCACTTCAAATTAGCCAGATGCAGATGAAGTCAACTCTTGGATACAGGAATGCTGATCAATGTATCCTTTATGACTCAGCATGGTCTTCGTATCTCTGCAGGGAAGATGGTCCTTTCATTGATGAAGCATTCTATGGCCCTGAAATATTATCATACAGGACAGAGTTTAGACTGATTGGAGTTGTTGTAGATGTTGGCTATGGGTGCTCTCTGTTGGCGCAGGATCTAAAAAACTTCTCGAAAGGTGATACAATAACCAGGATATACAAATACTTGGCAGCTTTCAAATGGGAACCTAGAAATAAAGGTGAGACATGGATATGGATACCCAAGGGAAGAAGCACTGGCAACTGGGAGCGCCCTGCTGATTGCGTTCTTCATGACTGGAATGGTCTGTTTAGCACTCGTTTCTCAGTCTTGGACAAGTACTATCAAAAGGATTTGCAAGGGTTTTTCGCCAATGTTCTTGGTGTAAGGCACAGTCCGAGAGTTTTAGATCACTGCATTCTGTGGCGCTCGTGGGAATGCACAAGTTTCGAGCTGACTCCAGCTAGCTGTACATTTTTCTGGGAGTTCATTGGAACCCGTTGGAGTGCAACAACAGCAAAGCTCCTTTCAGGTTCTGTCACAAGAGTTCCTGTTCTTCGTGGTGGTAAGATAATCTTGCGAGAGGTTGAAGATGTCTTTGTTCCAGATGACTTCCTCCTAAAGCATTTGTTTGATCAGTTCTCTTCAGAGCCAATATTTGTTTGGTATCCATCTGGGCTGTCATTCAGATCTCGAGCTCAGATGGACAGTATCTACCAGAGCCTTGGTGTTCGAGCAATCTCCAAGGCTGTCACAAAAGATGAAACCTGTATGTTGAACATGAATAGCTGCCAAGTAGTAGAGATAAAAGATGCTATGATCACACCAGGCTTGCTGAGAATAATCCTGGCTTTCCTGGCCAACCCGGCTCTTGGGATTGACACTGACAAGAGGCACCAAATGGCTTCTTACCTACTCAGCGTGAAGGCTTTTGAAATGACTGAACCTATCTGTGTGAGCTACCAAGTAAAGCTATCACTGGGAAGAACTGTGACAGTTAAAGGCCGGAGGCTGTTCAGGTGGGAAAGAGAGAACCACAAGTTGTACATGCAGAACTCGGAGGGGTCACATGGAAGGACGACTAGGATGGAGTTTGCAACATGCTTTGGTGAGGAAATCTCTCAAGGACTGCTCTATGAGAGAGTTGATCTAGTTCAATCTCTGACCGAGCTTCTCAAAGTTGGATTTTTGATTGGTTTTGAGGAAGATGAGGTTGAGTTCCTGTTGAAGACCAAGAATCTGCAGCTTTTTGTAGAGGATGAAGATTTTCTCCTGGGTGCATTCCCTCCTCAGGAAAACAAGGTTAGGCTGTGCTAAACATGTATTTAATCAGCACTATTCCTTCTCTTGGTTGTCATTCTAACATGGTGTCTTTTGATCATGTGAAAATTCTCTGTTTGTGTAGGATGATGAGGATCTCTGAACTGCAAATTTTCAGTGGTGTTGGCCATCTATCCGGTGGGAGCTATAATTCTTGGTAAGGTCACTATGGTCCATTGACCTTTTGTCATTTATTTATTAACGGTGGTGTTGCATAATAAACCTTTATCTAAATCACAGGTATCTAAATAAACTGTGTAGATAAATATGTATTTCTCTTTTATATACTATGGATTACGACTATATTCTTATATTTGAGAGACTATTGCCCACCAGAATCAATCAATGTTTCCAATGCAACAATAAATACTACCACAGGATTGCTTCTTTTGAATGTCCTTGCGAATTTCCATGCTCTGTTGGTTGTGTGCACAGGCTTCACATGACCATATTCTAAAATTTCACACACAAACTGACTGATTGCCATGCATGATGGATTCTAACGTTTACTGGTGAAATGCAGTTAACTTATGAACTAGATAGCGGTTATTTTCCATATTTCATCTCAATCTGTTATCTGAACTTATGCGTGGCACTAGGCAGAAACTATTGTTTTAAATCTGGTGGAGCCCACTTTCTTTTTGTTTGAACTCTCCAGCAGCTTCAGGGGTTCCATCTCACCTTTATTCCCTCAGTTTTTTTATTGTTTGGCGAGGACAGTCAGTTATAATTTGACGACTGAGCAAAAACAAAATAAAAGTATATTAGGATATGTTTTTCTCGAAAGACGTAGGAGAACTGAAGTTTATTGTTTTAAGAAAAAAAGGGAGACATCTCTAAAAGTACGAAAAACTACACGACACTCCACACTCACGAAAAAACTAATTAAAAAGACCTACACTCACACCAACTCAAACACTGAGGCAACTTACAACAATCTTGCTTGACATAGAACTAAACAAACAACCAGGACACCTCCCTCACACCTTACTGCACCGAGGTAGGGGCACTCAGGAAGGAAATTGATCCCATGATGTACTGGATGCTGAAAAGCTCAATTGATCTTTGACCTTTTCATATTGTTTTTAGCACTTATTGATCTCACTCTTTGATCCTGTCTAGGTCACTCTTGGAAACGCAAGATTGCTGCTCATGAAATTGTATCACGTGATTCAACTGTGGTACATGGTCATGGTAAGCGTAGCCTTGCCAATGCCACCAAACCCAATGATTGCAAGGAACATTAGCTGACCATGAGTAATCTGCATCCACTCGATGAACCATGGTTTCAATTCCTTCGGTGTTTAATCCTTCATGCCAATGAGCCAGAGAGGAGGTACCGGGTGATCATTGGGAGAGATAGTAGGGGTATGATCTTTAGTGATTTCTGAGTTCTCCTTTGGCTGTTTCTTAACTGAAATCTTACATTAATTGTCATTGGCCCAACTAATTCTGAAGCTTGCCAAATAAGGGATTTCACAGCTTCAGTTGAGGTGCCGACGACCAAGTCCTTGACCACCTCGTCGCTCTGTTGCTCTATCGCTGCTATGATGAGAATTCAACAATGGACATGAAGGAAACTAAAATAAATACCGATAAGTGATCAACTTCCGATCCCAACCCCAACCAAAAAAACACCCAAAATCATACCAGCCGGCTTCTTGGTAACCTCACATAGATGAGATAAAAGAAAGAACAAACTAATTCATATTTTCTCTTGCTACCTAATATTATAAAGAAAAAAAATTATACTATGAAGCGTAATGTCATATCCTACTTTTTAGGGCATTTTAATGTTCACTAGACTATTTGAGATTTTTTTTATTTTCCACAAACCAAATATATTATTTCTTATTTTATTAGCCAGCTGTTTTTTTAAATTGAATATATTCCATGAATTAAGCCGATTCCAAAAAAAAATCATGGCAAACACTTCGATTATTTTTGCCAGTAGATTTCGTGGCAACCAGCTTCTTAAGTTATCTAGATTTCCATAATCGATTCTCGTGGTAGCGGTATCAAACACCCCCTATCTAGAAACCTTGCGCGGCCCAGTGGATTATTAGCTCGTGTCCTTCTCAAATTGAAGCTTTTTCGTTGCTGGAGTTTTACCTACTCGTCTTCTCTTTCAGATGTTTTGCTTCAGTTGCCTCACACGGACGCATCATTTCGCTTCCACACCATGCTCCTTGTCACTGGTAGGGAGAAGGGCTTTAGTCCTGGTTGGGTAGGGGTATAGGTCTCTCAAGTCCAACCGGGACTAAAGTTCCGAGATAAAAGGCCCCCCTTTAGTCCCGGTTGAACCAACCGGAACTAAAGGATCCTTCCCGGGTGGTATTACGAACCGAGACACGGAGGGGGGGGGGGGGCACGGCGGCACTTGTGCCCACCACCTTTAGTCTAGGTTGGTAATACCAACCGAGACTAAAGGGTCTCGTTTCTCTCTTTTTTTGGTTTTCGATTTGAGTGTATATTCTAATTGTTGTCTAACCCTTATATGCACTTATACGTAGTTGAACTTGTATATAGGTATATATCCGTATATATACCATATACGCAGTTAGTCTAGACTTATATATAAATTAAACCCTATATATGTACATATATAAACTTATAAATGTATATACACATATATTTTATACACATGAAAATAAATAGTATTTTCTTAAACTAGTATATATACATCAAAACCCCATATAGTACGTAGTTGAACTTGTATATAGGTATATATCTGTATATATACCATATACACAGTTAGTCTAGACTTATATATAAATTAAACCCTATATATGTACATATATAAACTTATAAATGTATATACACATATATTTTATACACATGAAAATAAATAGTATTTTCTTAAACTAGTATATATACATCAAAACCCCATATAGTATATATACATCAAAATATCATTCAGTTCAAATTTCTTGTCCCATTTAGCTTTCCTCAGAGGTGAGTCGGTCAATTGGATGGGCGTCATAATGATGTTTTCCTTGTGGATTAACCACCTCGTCCATGAGGAATCCCACGAGAGCTTCTTGAATTGCCAAGAGACGATCTTTCTCAATGAGTGCGTCCCTTTTTATAATCCTCTGTAATTTGCAAATAGGTTGATATAATACAACGGACGATTAAATATACAAAAAGGATAAAAATGATGTATTATTAATAGGTTTATTTTACTTACACTATCATCATCCGTGTTGCCATTGTGATGGTGTATGAACTCACAAACGTAGTACCCGCATAAATTATTTCCTTGCTCTTGTCTCAAACACTAAATTGGAGAGGAGAACAGGATATGAAATTGTAGTGTTATATATTTTAAATATTCCCAATCTGAAGTTGTTATTTGTATACGTACCGGAAAATCATACAACCATCTAATTTTGGGTTGAAATGCTCCTTAGTGCTTTGCAATGAACATGGTCCAAGCTTTGAGGCAAAATAATAAAAGATAAAATATGTTAGTATAAAAGCTAAATATATATATTGCATTAAAGAAAATGTCATAGATAGAATTATTACTCGTGGAATACATCTTCAAGGTCTTGGTATTCTGAGCGATCTTTTCTCAATGAATCATACACATTGATGTTGCTATTGTCGATACTGATTATGAGTAGAACCTAGTGGAATCTGTATGCATCCTCGTGGAGATTAGAATTGACTGAATAGAATTAGCAATGATAATTAGATGACAATCCTACTTACTTGAAGTTGTAAAGCAGTAGTATAAAGTTCTTGTAATGAAACTCATCTAAGTGCCTAAAAACACTCTCGATTGTTGTTTTTCGTTGGTTTTTAATCTCATCCGCTTTAACTTTTGATGGGTCCATGAAAGCAATTCTTGAATAACCCTTCCTTCCCATCTCAATAAGTTGCAGGCTACACAAAAAGAAAGTCAAATGTTAATTAGTAGATCGACAAATGTAATAAAGTTATTTATAAACATATGAAAATATGTCACTTACAGACACCAGGCCATCATAAGATCGGTATTAAGGGCGTCCAGATGGTAAATTTCATAGATATCAGCGAATCGGAGCCAGACCACCTTCTCGTTTTGAAGGGCAAAATCTCCAAGTCTCACGAGCATACCAAACATCTCCAAGCCCTCAGCTGACTTCTTCAAGTACCAGTCATGAAATCTGCGCATCTTAGTTGGGAGCTTGTTGACCAATTATGGCTTCACTAGAGGTTTTCCTAACTCAAAGCGCCATCTAAATTCTTGATTTTTATCCGCTGGTAGGTCTTCAAGGCCGATAAGACCACCAATAGGCAGCTTTGTTTGTTCAAAAAAAGCTAATGACCTGAGCCAGTTCCTCTTCACCCATGTCGTCAATAGCTTCTTGCACTTGTGGACTAATGCCCGCAAATAAGTTAGTCTGATGGGTCGTGGATGCAGGTATTTGCTCGATGTTTCTGGCGGTCCCCAATGTCGACGCAGGGATCTCCTCGTTCTTGTCTAGGGCGGCGGTCCCCGACGTCGACACAGGAATCCCCTTGTTCTTGTTTCTAGTGGCGGTTCCCGATGTCGACGTAGGTATGTGCTCGATGTAACTATTTGGCGACCCTCGTTGTTTCTTCTTAGCATAAGACTTGTCCACCGAATGCTCATAGTCCATTTTCAACGGCGGTTTCCTTCTCCTTTTTTGTTTCCTTATAGTCTATGAAAGCCTTGAGTCTCTCCTGACGACCTTCATTTTTTTGTCCTCCAGCTCTTCCTGTTTTCTTCTTTCTTTCATTTTTCAATGAAGTCCTTGACTTCTTTCCATACAAACCCTTCTATTTCTTCATTTTTCTTTGCCTTTGGCTTTTTCTTTGCCTTTCGCTTTTTCTTTGCTGATCGTTTTCGTTTTTTCTTTGGTGGTTGCACCGACCTGAAAGATTGCGTGTGAGAGCTTGTGGCGAATGGTTGCTGAGGTGAATTGGGAGGGATGTCATCATCGTGACCGTTGGAGACCCGTTCACCCGAATTGTCCTATGGTTGTTGCGGAGAAGGTGAGCGAGCAGGTAGTGCCGATGATGGCCCCGGAGATGATGGCTGCCCCGGCTCCAAGTGGTCTCTCGGAGATCCATCATTCTTGGGGATTATGACGATGTAACATTTTGTCCATAATATGATACCGTGTAGTGCATCCTTAAGTGTCTTTCCCTATCACATCCTGGGATATCTATCTCTAGCTCCTCAAAATCAGGTTGACATATCCTCTCTACGCTAACTAAGGCGTAGCCAGGTGGAATCGGCATGCCGTGGCTCATCTGTCCAGGAAACTATGCAAAAGCACTTCCATCCGCCACCTGAGAATAAATATTTAATTAGTTATTATTAGCATTGTGAATGCCTGCCCACAAAAATCAAAGTAATATATATGATCAATTATTGAGGTAATAAAAGCATGAATTAGACATACCTTCATTTTGATGTTGCCGAAAAGCTCACATCTGGTGCGCCGACAGATGTCATCCACAGGGTACCGTTGGATGTCCACTTGAACTCCTTCTATTGCCCTTTGCTCTTTGGGAACCGCCGCGGAAGCACAACTGCTTTTGTGAGCAGAAGGAACTTGTACTAGAGGCAGTCCTTGTGCTAGGGCCATCTCATTTACAGCGGCGGCCACTCGCCGTTCAATATCTGCCGTCAACTTTTCTTCGTGTTCTATAAGTCTTTTCTCTAACTCTTGCCGTCGTTCCTCTTCACGCTGTCTTCTTCTTTTGCGGCTTCGATAGGTGGCAATGTCTCCCCTGAAAGCCAAATTTCCATGGTACCACCACGAAGGCCCTGCAACGTCCTGGGTGTTCAGAATTCTTGAGCGCCATAGTGAGCTCATCGATCTCTATGTCAACCTTCACTCTGCCCGCTCTGACTTCTTCAAGTGTTTTCAATATTTCAAGTGCAGTCTCTCGTAATGAGGATGAGTAATCAAGGGTACCATCTTCGGAGTTAATTGTGCCTCCATGAGCATAATACCAATTCTTCACTCGCTCGGGCCAATCAATGACTGCTGGTATGGTACCTTGTGTGAGAAGGTCTTCTTCCATCTTCTGCCACTTGGGAACTGCAAATGCATATCCACCTCGACCAAGATGATGGTCGTGCTCCTTCTTAGCACGACTTTGCTTCCCTCGTGCACTCGCCTTGGCGAAATCTTCACTTTTCTTGTATTCCACAAAGGATGTCCACTGTTCTTTTAACTTGGGATATTCAATCCAATTTGGAGTTCGATTCTTCTTGATATAATCTTTATCGAGTTGCTATTTGAACTTCTGAAATTGTGTTGCCATCCTCGTGAGAGTCCAACGCTTCACATTGGCTGGTTCAACACCTTCAGGAAGTGTGAAGTGTTTGAGGATTTCATCCCACAACAAATTTTTCAACGAGTCTGGAACCACGTGTGGATTTTACTGCTTTTCCCTTCCATTCTCTGTAGCTGATGGGCACGTTGTCCCTTACAATGGCCCCACACTGTGACACATACTTGTCCTTGATTTTTTTGGAGCACATGGTTGGCCATTATCTGATACTTCTGTGATCTGATACATGACATAGCCGGTGAGTACTTGTGTACACCCTCTCTTTGTCTTTTTTGATATGGAGGTTGAAGCCTACATGTTGCAGATTCGTTATTTAATTAATTAGTACCTAAGAATTGAGGTTAGAAAAATAAGAACTATGAAGTTAATATATATATACACACGTCGTGGGAACATTCAATACTTTCATTCACAACACTTTCCTCATTGTTTCTAGAATTGTCCTCAATATTAGTTGTTGTGTCCATGACAGGGGCAGTAGTGTCCTCATTCGGAGGTATGTTCAAGTACATGTCCGCCTGACTACACTCCTCCTCGGTGAAGGTTGCAATTGTACCACTAGCTATAATGTCGGCCATAAAGTTGTCATGGTTGTCATCCATTTGGAATAAACAATAATTTTCTATGAATTTCTAGAATAAGCAACAAGTTTTTCTATGATTTTCTAGAATAAACAAGAATTTTCTATGAATTTCTATAATAAACAAGAATATTCTATGAATTTATGTAATTTTCAACAATTTCTAAAACTTTCTAGATTAAACAAGTATCTACTAAGAATTTCTTTATTGAACAAGAATTTTCTTTGAATTTGTAGCATAAGCAACAAGTTTTTATATGAATTTCTAGAATAAACAAGAATTTTCTATGACTTTCTATATTGATAAGAATTTTCTATGAATTTCTATAATAAACAAGAATATTCTATAAATTTATGTAATTTTCAACAATTTCTAAAACTTTCTAAAGTAAACAAGTATTTACCAATAATTTTCTTTGAATTTCCAAATTACATATATTAGAAAACAATTAAGAACTCAAATACACAATTAAGAACTCAAAATTACATATATATTAGAAAACAATTAAGAACTCAAATACTCAATTAAGAACTCAAAATTACATATATATTATAAAACAATTAATAACTCAAATACTCAAAACTATGAAATTGTATATTACAAAACAATTAGATTTTGGTACACAAATATACACACAAAAATATTCAAAGCATTACTATTTAATTAAACTAGAAAACACAATTAGATTATGGTACACAAATATACACACAAAAATATACAAATTTCTAATTAAATTTTCTTTCTATTCCTATAATAAAATTTCATATTAAGCATTTACACACAATTATAATTTCTAATTAATATCAAAACATAAACTAAATCATTTAAAATTAATTAAAAATGCTTGCTGACGCCAGCATTTCACATGATGACGTCAGCAAGGCAAAACCCCCCGCGCCCCGGCCAGCCATCGGGCACACGCACGCCGACCGGCAAGCGGAGGCTCGGCAGCCGGCGGCGCGACATACCGGTTGCGCAGGAGGCCGCCGCCGAGGAGGAGGGCCGCGCGCGCGCGTCACCGCCGAGGAGGGATCGGGGCCGCGGGGGGGGGGGGGGGGGGGGGGAGGGCGGACGCGCGATCGAGCGCGCCGGCGGCGGAAGACTCAGTGAGCGCGTGTCGGGGAGGAGCGGCGCGGCGTGACACGTCGGATAAAAGGGGCGTGTCGGGTAGGGGTGGGCGTTCGGGTTACCCGATTAGTTCGGGTCGGGTAATTTGGGTTTTGAGAAAATCGGGTAATGAGAATCATTACCCGATATCAGCTTTAGAAAAACACTACCCGCAAATTCGGGTACCCGCAAAAATCGGGTTCGGGTTACCCAATTTACCCGAAATTTATAATCAAAGTATACAGTCAAACACACATAATTTTGCATAGACTATTAGTTTGTGTTGAGTTTCAATTACAAGTTGAGAAGAATAATATATTATAGTTACTCATTCAATTTAAGAGAATTATATTCTAATAAAGTGACAATTTCAAGTATTCAACTAACAACATGTGAATAAATACAAAGCCAAAGGCAAATTTTGGGTAGTTCGGGTAGTTTGGGTACTTGAGTGTATTACCCGAATTACCCAAACTAATTTCGGGTAATGACAATCATTATCCGAACTTGGGATCGGGTACCTCGGGTTCGGGTAATTCAGGTTCAGGTTCGGGTAATTCGGGGACGGGCGCTGCGAGGAGAGGCGGCGGCGACAACGACAGAGGAAGAACGACGCGATTTGGGGGGAAACGGCTAAGTGCTCTGGAAGGCGACGGGGCTTATATAGAACCCCCACCTTTTTTCATGGGTCCGTGACAAAAGGACCTTTAGTCCCGGGTGGTGTTACCACCCGAGACTAAAGCCCCCCCTTTTCTCACGGGTGGCCTCACGACCCGAGACAAAAGGGGCATTTCGCGCGAGATGCCCTGAAGGCGAATTTTCGCTCTTTTGTCACGGGTGCTGTTACCACCCGTGACAAAAGGGGGGGGGGGCTTTAATCTCGGGTGGTAACACCACCCGGGACTAAAGGGGAATTTTGCACGGGAAATTAATATTTCTCTTTGCCTTGCTCATTTATCTCATTCTTTTTTCTTTGAACATTAAAAAAATTCATTAGTTAAAATATTTGTGCAATGCAAAATTATATTATGATAACACAAAAAATACCTACTTTTTTATGCACATATTATTTCAAGAGTTGAAGCAAATTACTATTTTTTGTTTACAATTTGAAGGGGAAAATAAATTAGATTGAAATATTAGTAAACCTACTCAGAAAAATCTCTGGTTTAAACAAATTTATGAATTCGCGTATTGTCTTTAAATGATCAACATGCTCATTTGCTTGCTCATTCATCTCATTCGCGGGCTTTTACTCTTTTCCTTGCTCATTTATGTCATTCCTTTGTGCTTTCAATATTTAAAATAAATCATTAGTTAAAATATTTGTGCCATGCAAAATTATATTATGTTAAAAAAATACATAGTTTTCTATGAACATATTATTTCAAGAGTTGAAACAATTATTACTATTTTTTATTTACAATTTTAATTGGAAATTAAATTAAATTCAAAAATATTAGTAAACCTACTCAGAAAAATCTCTAGTTTAAACAAATTTATGGATTCGCGTATTGTCTTTGATGATCAACATGCTCATTTCCTTGCTCACTCATCTCATTCGCGGGCTTTTTCACTTTTCCTTGCTCATTTATGTCATTCCCTTTTGCTTTCAACATTTAAAATAAATCATTAGTTAAAATATTTGTGCCATGCAAAATTATATTATGTTAACACAAAAAAATACCTACTTTTCTTTGCACATATTATTTCAAGAGTTGAAACAATTATTACTATTTTTTATTTACAATTTGAAGGGAAAATTAAGTTAAATTCCAAAATATTAGTAAATCTACTCAGAAAAATCTCAGTTTCAAACAAATTTATGAATTTGTGTATTGTATTTTTAATATAATGATCCGTATAACTACAATGGCTTACGTATATGTACAGAGGTCACATGATGGTTATTACAAGGCATGACATTAATTAATACTTGATGGTCCCAAGCTGAAGCTGGTCAGCTTCTAGCTTTTGGACCTCTGCTTCAAACACATTTATAAATTCGCATATGAATTCAAACACATGAATTCATAATAAAGTATGTAATTAACAATAATTGACAATAAGTTCATAAAGGTTCACATAGCTAGATAATAATTAATACAAGTTCACATAATAGGGTACGGTACAAAGCCTAATCCATGCATGCATAATGTTACTGACGAGCAGCATGCGCTTGCAGATATGAAACATGGTTAATGTCTGCAATCCTCCAGCCTACAACTCCCTCAAAATAAGCTAGAGCGCGTACTAGTGCACTCTCCTCCGCTTGCGGAGGAGTGTCACAACCACCACTGTAGACATCAAACAATGGAGCATTGGGTTCTGCTGGCTTGTAGAAAGTTAGAATTGCTTGACACTTCCAATTGTTGGTGAAAACGGCTCCCCACCATAGTAATCCACCCCAACTCTTTCCACGACTTGATTCAGAATCGTACGGAAGCTAATTGAAGCATAGGTAGAACCAGAGTGATCCTGCACACAATTAGATGATGATGAGATATATGTACCAAAAACAAATTAATTAATAATGAATATAAATTCTTTTATATATAAATGTATATTACCACATCTTGATGAGCCCTGCAAAGCCTCTCCGTAGTCTATGGTCCGAGTTGCCTTAATTTAAAATGGTTCCTTCACCCGTCTCGAGTTGCCTTAATTTAAAATAGGAAAGGTCCGGCACGAAGCACCCAACATTATTCTGGAGCTGTTGTAGACAATTCTCCATGGCAGTCCTCTCTCGGGTTAACCGAATGGGTGATGTTTTGCCAACTGTTGCAATGGCAACCATTGGGTGTGGTGCGCCTGCTGGCAACTGGCCGTAGTCTACATATCGAGCAGGTACGGTGAAAGAGATATACACTCTTGCCATGTGCTCATCAACGTGCTCAGTTCGCACTATAGGAGGAGTACCATTCATATCCCCGATAATATCTCTGAGCCATCTGATATTGTTGAGAACCTACAATAATTATATATGTAACTAAAATTACAGATTTTCCATGTGAAATGAAAAAAAGTTCAATGTAAAGCAAATTAATTTCAATTCCTATATTACCAAGTTAGCTACACGTCCTGGATCACCCATTGGCAAGGTAATCTCGCGGTGAAAGTGTAATCCTGGACGTAGAGGAAACGGGTCCTCCAAACCACCTCCACAGCCACCAAGACCTGCACAGCCAATGCCACGGCCACCACGCCCGCCACGGCGACGGACTATGCCACGGCCACAGCCGCCATTTCCAACACCACTTGATGACGACATTGTTAGCTCAAACTATATCAAATCAAAATAACACACATTATTCACAATAAATAGGATTAGGTTGCATATATACATTGGATTCAATATATGCATAAATAGAAAAACAAAAGGGAACTATTATTGTACATAACCTTTATGAACTAGTGACTCAAAAGACCTAGATGCTCCGGGAACTATAACAGTCTCACCTCACCGTCATATACACCTGACTCTCCCACTTACAAACTACACATGCGCTACACCTCCTATCTAGCTACAGTCCCCACGTAGCCCGCGATGTTGAACTGTAGCTAATTAGGATGTCGGGCTTTGTATCAAAAACCAGAAAAAAAGAAAATGCTTACATTTGTTGTCTATAAAACTAAAAAAATACTTAATAAAAGAATAAAAGAATTTAATCTTATATTTCCTCCTATGGCAACCTAGAAATAAAAGGGGCCATAAAATTCAACACTGTATTTTATAAACTATATATACACATACCTATATATATAGATTGGATTCAATATATGCATAAATAAAAAACAAAAGGGGATAGAATTCAACACTATTATTATTGTACATAGCTCTGAAGACTAGATGCCCCGGGAACTACAACAGTCTCACCTCACTACTACACATGTGCTACACCTCCTATCTAGCTAGAATCCAACATCACGGAGCTGCAGGCAGTCCCCACGTAGCCCGTGATGTTAAACTGTAGCTAATTAAGATGTGGGGCAATGTATCAAAAACAAGAAAAAAAGAAAATGCTTACATTTGTTGTCTATAAAACTTAAAAAATACTTAATAAAAGAATTTAATCTTATATTTCCTCCTATAGCAACCTAGAAATAAAAGGGGCCATAGAATTCAACACTGTATTTTATAAACTATATGTACACATACCTACATATATAGATTGGATTCAATATATGCATAAATAAAAAACAAAAGGGGATAGAATTCAACACTATTATTACTGTACATAAGCTTTACGAACCAATGACTCAGAAGATCTAGATGCTCTAGGAACTACAACAATCTCACCTCACCATCATATACAACTCACTCACCCACTTACAGTACCACACATACGCTACACCTCCTATCTAGCTATAGTCCCACCTCACGGAGCTGCAGGCAGTCCTCACGTAGCCCATGATGTGAAACTGTAGCTAATTAGGACGTGGAGCTCTGTATGAAAAACAAGAAAAAAAAGAAAATGCTTACATTTATTGTATATAAAACTAAAAATACTTAATAAAAGAATTTAATCTTCTATAGCTACCTAGAAATAAAATGATTTCTAAACAATGAAAAATGGAAATAAACTATATGTACAAAATAAACTATAGCTACATTTTCTGTATGTCTATTTTTCTTTATGATCATATATTTTATAAACTATATGTACAAGTAAAATTCAAATTTATGAAAAACAAGAAAGTAAGAGAATGCTTACATTTATTCTATAGAGAAATTATAAACATACTTAACAAAATAATTAATCTTCTATTTCCTCCAATGGCTACCTAGAATAAAATCATTTCTAAACAATGAAAGAATGGAAATACCTAGTACATTTTCGGTATGTCTTCTCTTATGAGCATATATTTTATAATAAACTATATATATATATGTACAAGAAAAATTCAATATTATGAAAAACAAGATTTTAATGAAAGAAGGAACAATGCAAGTACCATCCTAACTACATCTTTACGTGTATATACAAAATCTCATCTCTCTAATTAATTTAAGCTCCTCCTACCTAGCTACAAATTAACATTTCTATTTCTCCATCTCTAAACCATAAAACAAAATTTAATCACAACAAATGAAGGGAGGATGAAGATTCTAACCTTTACAACACCTTGGAGGAGAGAAATCTTCACAAACTAATGAAGAAAAAAATCGCAGCACCACCATAGGCTTGAGTCGCCATGGAGGGGAGGAGCTTGAATGGCTCGGGTGTGGCTCTGGTGAATGGCTCGGGTGGCAGGAGGAAGAAGGAGGTACGGGCGTTATATTGCCCCCGACCTTTAGTCTCGGCTCGTAACACCAGCCGGGTACCCTTTTGTCTCGGCTCGTAACACCAGCCGGGACTAAAGGCCGGGGCAATTATGGCCGGATGGAGCCGTTGGGAGCCCCCCCTTTTGTCACGGTTCGTAATACGAACCGAGACTAAAGGGGGGCCGGCTACAGCGAGCATTTCGGGCCACGTCGACGAAAGGCCTTTAGTCCCGGCTCCAAAGTTGAACCGGGACTAAAGGCCCGAACAAAAGCCTCGCTCTCTACAAGTGTGTGGTGCATCTCCGAACCTCCTTAGTTCAATTATTTGTACTACTTCTTTAAAATTGAACTAAAGAGGTACAAATAATTGAACTAAAGAGGTTCAGATGTGCACCTAATAGTTCTCCCCCGTGACCTTGTGACCCGGAGATGTTTTTATAGGTTTTTATGACGTTCGGTTTTAATACCACTTGTTATAAATGATGCATCAAGCTTCAAAAGGAAACACGAGATTTAACGTGGAAAAAACTCCCAACACGAGAGGGGAAAACCACGGGAGCCAGCCAGCAAAAACTTCACTATGTCGAGAGTCGGGTTATAGCGCCGGACGACAGCTTACAAGAAGATGACACAATGATCTCAAAGGGAAACCCTAACAGGCCCAAACCTCTCGGCGACGGGCCTCTACTTCGCTCTGTCAGAAGTCAACATTTCTTATGTACAACTGAATTTGGATTATAACTCAAATGGAGGCAGGATGTAAAGTTGCATTGCAGCATGCCATCAGCACTGCAGGTTGGTAGAGGAAACTGCAGCAAACTCTTGGACGGCAAAAAAGAAGAGAAGCTAAAGAAACAGCGTTATTTCAGTCAGTACTGTCAATTGAAAGCGGACATAAGAGGCGATTGGGCTTGTAGTCTAATGATAGCACCTTTTCCTGGATTTTCCAGGATTTACCAGCGTTATGCGTTAAGTGGTAAGCGACGTTCCTGTCGACGACGAGACGCCATTGGTGACTTCGAAAATCTCCAGATCTGTCGGTACTCGGTCCTTCGGAGGTGCTCATAGGGGTAGGGTTTGCGTATGTGTATTCATATGGGTGAGTGTGCGTGCGTATTGTAAGGGTCTGCGTTGTACTGTGTGTAATTTAAAACAAGAAAGCGGACAGAAGAGGATTGTGGTTCATACATTTATTGCACTCCGACTATGGGCTCATGAGTATATACGGTTTATTAAATTGCCTTACTTCAGTTAGTATATGTTGACCAAACTGCACACATGGGGTTCGTGCCAATCACTAGTGGGAGCGAGTCATGGAGGCTGAACGAGAAAACATTAAAAATCACATGTAGAAACACACATGCAGTATCATATTATAGATTGGGACATGCACGTGCAAACTGAAAAACCGATTTTATTTAATTTCGATCAGACAGGATAGATGCATTTTTGGACTGTGGGCAGCAGCACGTCCAATAAACTTTAAGGTCTAGACAGTAGGCATGATACGAGTAAAAACCCCTTCGTGCGCAAAGAGCCCGGCAGGAATCTTTGTTACAATCTTTGAAATGTGGAGATGGAGGCTGGAAGCAAGGTGGACACAGACGGCCAATGCCTACATATACAACATATATATTTTCAGTAAAGCAGTATTTAATTTTGTTGTGGGACTCAAAGTTTGGGGCACGTACATGACGCATGGCAGGACGGAGAGTGAGAAGAAATGATCATCAGAAGAACAAAGATGGAACTGGCCATCATGCCTGAAATCCCCCTTCCCATGCTGATCTTACCGTAGAAAGAGAATAATTGTACCCTTTCCTACTTTTGTTTTTTTAGGCGTTGAAGGTGCTTTTATAGAAGAATACCCCATTTGAAATAAATGTGTCATCAAACATCATATCTGTCTGTCTTATGTCTCTCTATCCATCTATCTATCTGATAGGGTGCATACCTACAAAAGTCACAAGTTGAGTAGGGATCAATGTTGCAAATCGCGGGCTATAGAATTTAGCGGAGTCCTTCCAAAAAAGATATAAGAGATATAGCTGCGGGCTATAGAATTTAGCGGAGTCCTTCCAAAAAAGATATAAGAGCTATAACGCAGCTATAGCAGAAGCTATAACCTTTAGCGGTATGCAAAAACTAATAAAATTTAGACTTAAACATTATTAATTTTATAAATTTCATATATATGTGTAGGCATTAGTGAAAACATAAGTAAATCAGTCATGATTCAGAAGACAAGTGATAAATCATAACTCATAGTTCATAAATGTCAAGCATATAAGTTCGTAGTTGAACCATAGCGGTGTTAGCGGTGCTAGCTAGTCTATTGAATTTAGCGGAGCTATTTCATGATATAGCGAAGTTAGCGGCATTAGCGGTAAAATATGCAATATCGTAGCGGCACCTGGCTCAAAAAGCTATAGCGGAGCTATATTGAAGCTATATCGGGCTATTTGCATCAGTGGTAGGGATGCAAGCGGCGCAGGCCAAGCTGCCAACCCGCTGGGCCAACTTCCGCCGCTAGCTCCCACAAACCCACAATGAGCCCACATAACATAAGCGGGCCAAGGCGGGTAAACCCAATTAACCCACATCACCGCATAACCTGCACCGAGGACGTCGAGCTCCCCTTGGTTCCTCCCGTTATCCTGTAGTACGCCGCCGCCACCATGGAAAACCCTACCCCCGCCCGCCCCGTGCCCAGCCGGCGATGCCTCCTGACCCTGCCCCCATTGCAGCACCTCGATTTGCATAAAAAAGGATTGGTTTGCCGCCCGCGCCAGTGCCTGTCCTCATGCCTGTGACGAGGACATCGCCACCACCATTGTCGGCCGGTTGTCCCCCACCGCAGAGATCTGGGCTCGTGGTGAGGAGTTCATCTGAGTAAAAGCTGTCGTCGACATCGCAACTGCACATTGGGAGGCAATTAGGGAAGGAGAGAAGATAAAGCAAGCACATGTTTGATTTCTGGACAAGAATCCCCTGTAGATTTGATTTGCTCATACTTGCTAGTTCAATGGATTTTGGTTTTGAATGGGAAAGGAATGGTGTGTTCATGTACTTGCTACTACATTCTTAACAAAAAAGCACTCCCTGTTGATGCATTTGTTAAATTTAAACTAAAGCAGATGGGTTTGTTAGGGTGAGTTAACAAACTAAACAATGTTCCAAAGTTCAAACTCGAACCCTACTAACTGCCCAAGTTTGGTTCCCTTCCGTACAATCTGTCAAAGGAAAGGGGAGAACGTGGCTTACTATCTTGGATAGCCACGGTTACGTGTTGATTATATAGGGGCCAATTGCCCAAGATTACAATGGGTTGTTGTGATACGATATGATCTCCAATACAATAAGGACTCTACCTCTAACTAGGGAGATCTACCGCATGACAACAACCATGAGACTTACAACAAGTTGTTACATATATCTCATATACATTTAACACACCCCTTAATCTAAACCTGTCTTCTATTCAAGGTTAAGATTGTATTTGAAATCTTCAAACTTAATTACTAGTAAGGCTTTTGTGAACCCATCTGCTATCTGATCTCTTGTAGAGATAAAATGCACCTGCAGCTGTTTCTTGGCTACTCTTTCTCTAACAAAGTGAAAATCAATCTCTATGTACTTAGCTCTTGCATGAAACACTGGATTGGCTAATAAATACGTAGCTCCAAGATTATCACACCACATACAAGGAGGTTCTCTAAGCCTTATTCCCAATTCTACCAATAATGACTGCAACCAGATTACCTCTGCAGTAGCATTTGCCATGGATTTATGCTCTGCCTCGGTGCTTGATCTAGATACAGTTGCTTGTTTTCTTGCATTCCATGAAACAAGGTTATTTCAAAAATAAACCGCAAAACCCCCTGTAGACCTTCATTAATGCTTCCAGCCCAATCAACATCCAAGAAGGCACTTATTAACATAGAGGTAGACCAATTGATTCTAAGGCCAATGTCACATGAATATCTCACATACCATAAAATTCTCTTTACTGCTCCCCAATGTACCGAAGTAGGGGCATGCAAAAATTGACAAATCTTGTTTAGTAAAAAGGCAAGATCAGGTATTGTGAGGGTAAGGTATTGCAAAGCCCCCACAACATTTCTATACCGTGTGCTATCTTCTGAATTCAATGGTTCTCCTTCATATCATGACAATTTCTCTGCCGCAGACAGTGGAGTTGGCGAAGTCTTGCAATTTAGCATACCTACACGTGAAAGAATATCACGTGCATATTTCCCTTGAGACAACACTATACCTTTCGTATCTTTTCTCACTTCTATGCCCAGACAATAATGCAACAAGATCCTTGAGAGCAAACTCCTCCTTAAGATCCCGAAGTAAGACTGTTATTGCTTCCATAGAATTTCCAGTAACAATGATATCATCAACATATATCAACATATAAATCATAACACCTCCCTTGGAGTAAATAAATAATGACATGTCTGATTTGGAAGCCTTAAAGCCAAGAGTGATAAGCTTAGAACTTAACCTTGAATACCAAGCTCTAGGTGCTTGTTTTAAGCCATATATAGCCTTGTCTAGCTTACACACAAAATTAGGATTAGACTTGCTCTCAAAACCATGCAAAAACGCATTCTGCACATCTAATTGTCTCATAGGCCATCCTCTAGACACCGCAACAGAGAGGACTAATCTGATAGTAGCAATCTTGATAACTGGACTAAAGGTATCTTCATAATCAAGTCCATACCTTTGCTTGTAGCCCTTAGCTACAAGTCTGCCTTTGTATCTGTCAACGGTCTCATCAAATTTTCTTTTAATCTTCCATACCCATTTGGAGTCAATGAGATTTATACCTTTCTTGGAAGGCACAAGATGCTAAGTACCATTCCTGATCAATGCATCATACTCATCCTACATAGCTTGCTTCCAACGCGGATTACGTAGAGCTTCTTGAATAGTACTTGGCTCTTCTTTTCCTGCGACACATGAGTTGCACCAGCGTATAGTTGCATCAGTAAATTGTTTGGGCTTAGTTATACCACTTTGAAGCCTTGTCTTAGGTCTAGGTGGCGATGGCGTAGGAGATCCAGTCGGTGCAGAAAATCAAGTGGAGGAGCTCTCTGTCAACAGCTCCTGACCCCCAGCACCATGTGTCACCGCGGGAGAGGGAGGAGAAGATGCTATCGGCATTGCAGCTCCCTCTGCGCCATCTGTCGACGAGAGATTCGCCGTGCATGCTCCTGTGCCCGCTGGACTGCTGCCTGCCCCCCACGTGGCGAAGCCTGGGAGCTAGAGACAACCTCGGACGCGCCATGCAGATCAGCATTGGATCCGGTGCTGTCTTCATCCAGGAAATCATCATCGGATCCAGCGCCGAGATCATCTGCATCGCTTTGCACCGCAGGTGACTCCTTCCTTTTTATTTCCTGCATTTCCTGCTGCACATTATCTTCCAGAGAAATATGAGTAGCATGTATGTCATCACAACCTACACCCCCGCGGTCTGAGTTAAGAAGATGATCAGGAAGAAGGAGAATTTCCTTTCTAAGTCTAGCTCCAGCATTAGGATGCAATTTTTCGAATGGAAAAATAGATTCATCAAATATAACATCTCTTGAGATGTAGACCCACCCACTCTTAGGTTCTAAACATTTAAAACCTTTGTGAAATTGGCTATAGCCAAGGAAAACCACTGGGTGGAACGGAAAGAAAGTTTTCGATTATTACATGGCCTTAAGTTAGGCCAACATGCACACCCAAATGTGCGAAGAGAAGTATAATCAGGAGTTTCTTTGAGTAGGTGTTGGGCAGGGGTTTCAAAGTTGATCACCTTGCTAGGAAGGATGTTGATCAAGAAAACAACAGTAAGGAATGCCTCATCCCAAAATTTTAGAGGCATAAATGCATTTGCAAGCAACACTAGGCCAACTTCTGCTATATGGCGATGCTTCCTTTTAGCGAGCCATTTTGCTGATGAGCGTGTGGACATGATACTTGGTGTGTGATTCCAATGCGTTGGAAGAAAGAGTGGAGTCTCTCATACTCCCTCTAATCACTCTGGACATTTATAATCTTTTTATTAAATTTTCTCTCAACTAATTTCTGAAAATCATGGAAAACTTGAAAGACACCAGACTTGTCTTTAATCAAGTAGATCCATGTGTATTTGCCAAAATCATCTATAAAGGTCACATAGTATGTGTGTCTCCCTACTGAGATGGGAGCAGCCCCCCAGACGTCTGTGAAAATCAACTCAAGAGGTGAATGAGAGACACTGGTGGATCTAGGATATGGAAGCTGATGGCTTTTAGCTCGTAAACAGGAATCACACACCGAACTCGAGTTTTTATCACTAATACAAGGAAGACTATTATTCTTAATAACACACTCAACTATCTGAAAAGACGGATGACCTAGACGACTATGCCATCTTGATGTAGATGGCTTTATTACACCAAAAGCTTTCTTGTTCGACCCAACTTCTGAAGACTGCGAAACTAGAGGATACAACCCATCTTCATCTTCCTTGATGGATTACCTTCCTTGTGAATTGATCCTTTATAAAAAAGAGTTTGGACAGAATTCAATGAGGGCATGATTATCAGAAGTTAAGTGACGAATAGATAATAAGCTTTTATTGGCACTAGGGACATGCAAGATATTTTCAACTTCAGATCCTTATGCAGGGTATGTAAAACTGTATGACCGATGCTACTAATTTCCATACCTGACCCATTGGCTGTGTGCACTTGATCTTGTCCATGATACTTGTCACGAACTGTGTGATCAGAGGCACCACTGTTGACGTACCAGTTCGTGTCCACCCCATAGTTTGTGGTGGCCAAACCAGCTACCTTGGTGTTAAGCTGTCCCTGAAAAGAATCATCATAACGATGCCAGCAGTCAACAGCTTCATGGTTGCCTTTGCCACAGATTTGACACATGGTCTTGTTGTTGTTGTTGTTGTTGGCTTGACGTTGTTGCTTCGGTGCTCCATTTCTACGACTGCCGTTGTAGCCACAACAACCACGGCCGCCACGAGCACCATTGCCACCACGACCACGAAAGTTCCCCCAGCCACCTCTGGATGTTGAGTTTGCTGACGACTGATAGCCGCCACCACCACTGCTTTCTTGAAGCACTCAAGCCTTGAATCAAACGCTACAAGCTGGGAGTACAATTTGCTCACTGAGATTGGTTCTGTGCAACCAACAACAGATGAGACAAGTGGGTTGTAGTCGTAGTCGAGGCCTGCAAGGATGAGAGTCACCATCTCATCATCCTCCATCACCTTGCCGGCAGCTGCCAACTCGTTGCCTAGCTTCTTCATCTTGGAGAAGTAGGCCTCGGCGGTCATGCCGTCCTTATTGCAATTCACCATCTGCATACGCAGATTGGTGATCCACACATGGGACTTCGCAGAAAACATTGTCTCTAGCGCCTCCAAGACCGGAGCTGAGGACTCTAGGGTCGCGACTTGCGCGAGGACTTCAGCAGAGAGCGAGTTGAAGATGTACGACAGGAGACGCTGATCCTGCACCATCCACATCTCGAACTCTGGGTTGGGGACGATCTGCTTTGTCTTGTCATCCTTGACGATCTCCATGGTCGACTTTGGGGCTGGCGCCTTCTCGGTAAGGATGGGCACCAAGCTAGCTCCTCTGATGGCTGGCATAATCTGTGCCTTCCAAAGGATGAAGTTCTCTCGAGTCAATTTCTCAGCCAAGGGAGGACGGAGAGGCTTGAGGGAGCTCGGAGGAGAAGAGGATGACGCCATGGACATGACGTAGATGTGTTTTTGGAAGGTAGGCTCTGATTACCATGTAAAAGGAAAGGGGAGAACATGGCTTCCTATCTTGGATAGCCACAGTTACGTGTTGATTATATAGGGTCCAATTGCCCAAGATTACAATGGGTTGTTGTGATACGATATGATCTCCAATACAACAAGGACTCTACCTCTAACTAGGGAGATCTGCCGCATGACAACAACTAGGAGACTTACAACAAGTTGTTACATTAGGCAGGTTGGCTTTCCCTTGATGCCCTCTTCAATCAGAGCCTGCTTTATTCTTTGCTTGTCCTGAACTAAATGCCACTTGATGCAAATAAATGATTGGATCAGACGTGCCCGTGCATTATTCATTCCATCAGTTACTATTTAATTAGTTGGGACAACCCAAGAATAAGCTATAGTTCCATTATGGAATTAATTAAGCTCTTTGAAATATCTGATCCACAGACCTCAATTAGTGGTGTGGATTATGGAATTTGGTCTAACTGCAATTGAATATTAGTTCGAAAATGAACAACTAGTGTTTCATGCAATTGGGGTGAGCTGGTGTTGTGAGGCACTTAAGCAGCAGGGATTTCACATAATCTCACAAAAAATGAAGTGTGGAACACATTCTCTTCATATATTCTTTTGGAACAAATCAGGATTTTTTCCCCAATTTTCATGTCCACTTGTGCCTTCAGGTTGGTTGGGATTCATCAAAGGAGGGTTTGAGTTTAAGCCAACCATGCCGGACACCGTGATGATGCATGCTAATGGCGTGTCAAATAAGTTTTTAAGCATCATCCTTTTTAATTTGGGTGACAAAAGAGTGTGACTTCTCCTTGCCACCATCCACCAAAACTAGCACTGTGCATGTGCATCCAAAAGACCAGAACAATAATGAACTCGATTACAATCAATAATCAATGTTACTAACAACATATAGTAGTACTAAGAACGAACTAAATTCAGCTTATTTGTATTCAGGGAAGGGGAGAGGCGGAGGAAGGTGCAGGGAAAGGGCTTATGGACAAGAGCTCAAATGCCGCCACTGCAACTGTACAATGGGAGGCGATTAGGAAAAGGAAGAGAAAGCAAGAACTGGTAATGTTTCTTGTCAAGAATTAAGCAAGAACATTTTGATCTATTTGCAAACAGATCGGACTTTGCCTTGCATTCATCATATCTACACTGCACAATGCTTTAAGAAATCAATATTATCTATGCAGGATAATGAGGGAGAGGGGATTTCATCATCGGTGAAGCATAAGGTCCCCAGATCAAGGGCAACACCTGCAAAGCGGGTCAAGTCACCACTAGCGTCAAAGTCAACTAGAGTCAGGATGATGCTATCCCAAGGGTCATTACCCCATCTACAACATTTGATGGGTCTTCACAGGAAGGCAACGTATCCAATGCAAACCAGCTTCGTATGCAAACTACGCAAACTCTCATCTCAACCGTTAAATCTCCATCCGAGGACGATACATAGACAAGTAATTTTAGCACTTAAATCCTCCCACCATCACCTTCCCTGGTCACAAATTTTCTAACCACCCTGTCAAATGGCGCAGGGACGGAGGATGCCGTTTCCTCGTGACCTAGCTCGGTTCTTGCCGCCGCCGCCGCACAGACCGCCGCCCGGGTCGGGGTTTCATCGGCCGGAATGCCTCTGCCACTGCACAGACAACACTGCCTACATGTGGGATTGCCCGCCGCCGCCGCCTGGACTACTCCGCCCTTGAACACCCATCGTAAAGCATATGCTGAAGGAGGCGGATCCCCTACCTGCCGGCGCCGATGGAGTAGTGGCCCCGCCGCACGTGCATAGGTCCGACCGAACCGGGCATGCCCGCATGCGTCGTTGTGCTCCTCGCTGTAGTCCACCCACCCACCTTTGAGGTAGTAGAAAGCTCCCATTGGCTTTAACAGTAGGAGCGCCATGGACCTTGCTGAGTGATGTCTGATGCTGTTGTTTCTAATCTCTACTGCCTCCAACGTAATCGAATTGATAAAATTGAAGCTTCTTTTCTACTGACATTGCTCCGCATGAACCATGTGGATTTCTTTGCCTGCTGTTGACTTACCTCTGCATGCTCAGAATGTTCCGAGCCGTGGCTCATCCTCTCCACCTTGGTGACATTTGGATGAATAGTATGCAAGTGGGACATCTATGCGGCCGGAGCGCGGGCACCGCGGCGCTCTGCATGACGTCCTCCTCACGCGAGGTAGTAATCCAGGCGGCGGCGGCATTCCTCGTCCAGGCGGTGGCGGCGGTGTTGGAAGTCCAACCGCACGAGGACGTCGCACGATTTGCGAGGAGTAACGAGGCGCCACGCCGTTTCCCCTCTGCCTCATCTGTTTGGAGGGGGTGATTAGAAAAGTTGTGATTAGCAAAGGTGACGGTGGGAGGACTTAAGTGCTAAAATTACTCACCTCTCTATCTAACCCTCGTATGAGGATCTGGTGGTTGAGATGAGAGTTTGCAAAGTTTGCATACCAAGTTGGTTTGCATAGGATATGTTCCCTCACAGGAATGGCCAATATCTCCTTTTATCAAAAAGAAGTATGCTTGGTCAGGGTAAGTTCAAACCTTTCAGAGCTTTAAACTGATAATTATTGCATTATATTTAATTATCTTCTCTCATGTTAATGTTAAATTAGTGAATCTACTTTTAATTACATAATTTCATGTTAATTACCCACTCTCATGTTAATTACCTGCTCTCATCCAATTAGTGATTTTAAATTGTTCTGTACTGAAAATATAGTTTTCATGTCAACCACTAGGATCTTCACATAGGAATAAACAACACAGACTTATTTCACATATATGGAAAGAATTTGAACCAATATATGACAATGGAATTCTAGTAGAGGCTCAATGTATCCATTGTAATCAATTATTCAAAGCAACCAAAGACACTGGTACAAGTGCATGTGGCAAACACTTAAAGACTTGCAAAGGAAAAGCTATATTAGAGCAAATGGTCTCCCAATTGAGTTATGGTATGTCTAAGGTTGATGTGTTTTTGAATGATTGGAGGTTTAATCAGGAAGTGGCTTATGCAGAGTTAGTCAAGTTTATGGTCATGCATGAATTGCCGTTTAGTTTAGTTGAATATCCAAAATTTAGATCTTTTGTGGATGGCATAAACCCATGGTTTAAGCATGTGTCCTGAACCACTATAAGTTCTTACTATATTGACTCATATGAGGAAGCAAAAGCAAAGTTAAGAAAGTATTTTAACATGTCAAAATCTAGGATTTCTCTCACTGCAGACATGTGGACCTCAAACCAGACTCTAGGTTACTTGTGTGTGACTGCTCATTACATTGGTAATGAGTGGAAACTTTTTAAATGGATAATAAAGTTTACTCTGGTTGGGTCACCCCATGATAGTAAAACAATGTTCAATGCCTTGTTGAGAACACTTCAGGAGTTGGAATATTGATAACAAAGTATTTGCAATAACATTGGACAATGCATTTGTAAATGATAATTTTTCAAAAACCCTACAAGAATATTGTTGATAAGGGTCAATTACCTCGGAAGGGAAAACTGTTTCATTGCTGATTTGCTGCACATGTATTAAATCTAATTATTCAGGAGAGTTTCAAGTCAATCAGTAGTGCTACCAAGAACATTAGAAAAAGTGTAAAGTATGTTAAGAGTTCACAAGCTCGGAAGCAAAGGTTTGAAGAAATCATAGAGAAAGTTGGTATTTCTTCTGGGAAACGCCCCCCTCTTGATGTTGTCAGTTGCTGGAATTCAACATTTCTAATGCTCGAGACAGCTCTGAAGTATAGAAAGGTGTATGAAGCTTTAAAGCAGGGAGACCCGCAATAAATACTTGAGACTTCAACCAAGGACTGGAAGGTGGCAAAGAAATTATGTAACATGTTACAACCTTTCTATGAAGCAACTAAGATAGTGTCGGGATCAAAATATCCTACTTCAAGCCATTACTTTCATATGCTGTGAAAGGGGAAGAAAGAGTTAGACAAACAGTCTTCAATTGGTGATCCAATGATTACAACTATGGTTCATGGGATGAGAGAAAAATTGAACACATATTGGGAGCTGTCCTATCTGAAAATCTGCATTCCATTTATTCTTGATCCTCAATTCAAGATGCGCTTTCTTGAGTTCCGCTTGAACTAGTGGTTTCAGGAAGAAGCATTTAGATACACTTCTAAAGTGGAGAAGACATTCCGGAAGTTATTTGTTGAATATTCCGCAGACCAGTGACCCATTCCTTGAGAAGGCACCTGTGGTTGATGAGAAAATTGATGAGAACAACCCATGGTCAGATTGGGGGCAACATCAAAGTGCACAGTGAATAAGTACAATAAATGAATTAGACAAGTACTTGGAAGAAGAAACACTGTCAGTAGGAGTTGATCTTGATATCTTGCGGTATTAGAAGATGCACTCAGGCACTTATCCAACACTTGCACGAATGGCACGTGATATTCTAGCAGTGCCTGCATCAACGGTTGCCTCCGAATCGGCATTTTCTTGTGCAGGAAGAATTGTTAGTGACTACAGAAGTAGGTTGAAAAGTGAAACAATTGAAGCTCTTATTTGCTTTCAAGACTTGTTGAGATCAGAAGATAGAACACATGATAATAAAGCTGGAAACATAGTTGGAGATGAGCTTGATTGCATCTGATGGATGTCCGTGTAAGTATTACTAACTTGTATTCTTATAGTTCTATTGTTCTTTGCAATTCTGTTCTTCTTTTGTTAACATGTTACACTTGAGAATCAAACATAAATAAGTATATGCTAATTTGTGTTATTTTGATTTTGCTTGTTCTTGCCTCTGGTGATGAGGATTGACTATTTATCAGTAGCTACTCCATGTGCTTTTTCATGTTTAGTTCCCATTACTTCTCTACTGTTGAGTTGCTTCTTACAATAGTTGTTTTCTGAACACTATGATCTTAACGTCATTTTAACAGTTGTTTCTATGTGCACATGCTGTTTTTACAGGTTTCAGTTGAGCCTGCAGTTGTGTGGATCTTGTAAAAGGAGCTCAAGATCAATTTCTGATGAGGATTGGCTATTTAGCAGTAGTAAATAAATATAATTTATCATGTCATTTTGCTGTCACCTGGGAGTCTCTAAATCACTAGCAGATGGCTCTGTTCTAGCCAGGAGCCCAGGTCTTCTTGCAGCAACAACTATCCTCCTTCAGATTTTCCTGAATCCCAAGGGACTTGTCTATTTCTACTTCGTCATTCCTATTCTGGCTGCACTATTTGTGAGGATCTTTTCTCTTTTTCAAAAAAATATCCACCATGCATTTAGTTTCTCAGAAGTCAGAATAAAATTTCTATATTTCTTTTCATTTCAGGGGGTTGCTTTGATTGGTGCTGATTTATGCAGGGTCAGGAAGGTATGTGTTATGGCTCTCTATGCCTTTCAGTTGATTTTCTTGTATATGTGTTGCTTTGATTGCTTTGATCTAACTGCCCAAGAAGGTATGTGTTTCTTGGGTTCATTGCCCATGATATCTTTTTAGATAAGCACCTGCTAATATAGCCACTTGAATGTTTTGGTGCCACTCTGTTCCTTGGGCACAACATTTTGACTAGTGAAAGTCACATTTACTTTATTAGGAGGAAAAGCTACTTGCAACATTTTCTCACCATGCACTACTACACAATAGACTTTCAGGAACACCACTATGTGTTACTGTAGATCAAAAGAAGTGTTTACTACGATTTCCTATTTTCAGCGTTACCATAGCATGGTCTATTGTAAGACAATACTTGTGTTCTCCTTCACTAGAAAATGTGTTACAATGAAGTTGTAGTAACACATTCTAATGTGTTCTTATATAAAAAATATATTACAACCATCTTGTAACACTTATGATTGTGTTACTATGTATTTGGAAGATGGGTTACTAATTAAATGGCGTAATAACACTTTTTTGGTTGTAGTAACATGAATCGTAGTAAGCTAGTAACACTTTTTCTAGCTTAGGCTAGTTCTTAGTAACACACACAATCAATATATTTCAATAATTTTAATCATTAGAGAAATAATTGCTTATAATCTTCCTCAGATTTATACACTAGTAGGAATGTTGTCATCGATGACGTTACATTAACATCATTGAAGATGCTAGAATGGTCACAATTAGTCTTTTGTGACGATTTTGTTTTGGTCACTATGGTGGCGTCACATTTGTTCATCAATGACGAAATTGGTTTTTCCGTCATAGATGTGTCTCCAATCTGTGACAAATTTTGTGTCGTCATGGATTTAAATTCATTCTATGACAAAAGTTTTTGGTCATAGATTATACCCTGTTTTCGTCATAATTTCACGTCCGCTGGCTAACTTACGTCGCCGTTAACGCCGTTCTGGTCAAAATTGGTCACAGATGTTCCTATGTTTTGGTCATAATGTCCCATTAACGGCGTTTGCATCTGACGTGGCGCTGACGCCAGCTATGACGTGGCGGTGACGTCATCAATGACGTGGCAGCTGACGTCATCTTTTTGGAATCGTCATAGAAGACAAATTTTTATCGTCACAGAATGATAGTTGCCATTGTCACCTTTTGATATAAAATGGTCACAAATTTGCCATTGTTTTGGTCACAGGTTGTCCTTTATTGAGCCACGTGGCTTGATCTGATCAGTTTTATTTCGTCACAAAAGTGCAAATGGTAATTATCAATACAATTTACAAATAATACTGAAATAACAAAAAACTTGTATAAATTGACAGATCCAGTATTCCAATGACCATACAACTCCATAACTCAATTCAATTCATATTATTACTAACATTACAACAAATTCGAACTACAAATTACAGCAGATTCTAACTACAAGTTACATCTTATTTCACATCTTATTTTACATCTTGTACTTCTCATAGAAACCACACTTCCTTTTAGCATCCTGCACACATGCCATTCAAAATAGAGTTTACATTGTTGCTGCTTTGCATTAGGGGAGAAGAAAGAGGCAAAGAGGTTATTCTGACCTTGATCTTGTTCTCACCTGTCAAACTTGATCTGTTGCAGCTTGTGCATGAGCTGTCGAGCCGACTGCGTAAAAGAAGTGGAGATGAGCTAGCTGATCTGCCAAGAAAATAAGAGTTATAAAGCAAAGATAGGGAAACAACTATTAGAAGCAGACAGAGCAATAACTACCCATCAAATTTTCAGTTATTACTTACCTGCAATGAGTCAAACAAAGTGGATCATATTGATAAGGTTTTCTTTTCTGCGACATCAAATGGCACACTAATTTCAATAAATGCCTAATCACTTGCAGTAATCTGATTCCGCCCACCATCATCTCTAGTTCTCTAATCTAGATCTATACAAAAGAAGACTGCAAGTGAACATCAGAGTACTTGTGGGCTGCTCCAGCATCGATGCCTTGGTGCACATTCCAGCAATCAATTAATTTTGTACCTTTAGGATCCATTGGAGCTACTCAAAGTCAAAAGGTCCCTAACTCATTCTGGCCTGCACAAAGATAAGGAGAATTATGTCAGGTGGGTGCAAATGCATGTAAACATAAGGCAACGAAAGAACATATATGGTGGTGCATTAGTCAACAATGATTCTGTCTTGCAATTACCCATTTCATGTCACTAACAAGAAATTGCATGAGTAAACTAATTAGATATTGCAAATTAGATATGCTGCAACCAGTTAACACCACAAGGAAAGGACAAGTATATGACACAAAAAGGAATACACATACAAGGCAATGGTTGTTCACAGTTCATTTACTTATCCAAACTATCATCTAATTATTTGTCACTAGAACATTCTGTGAGAAGAAGAAACAAATGCATTCTGAAATCTAAAATTGTGTATCAACCAAGATTTATGACATACTAGTTTATCCCCAAGAGCTCTGCATAGGTATTACTAGTTATTTTACATATTTAGATACAGGATTGAATCAGATACAGGTACAACTCGTTCATATTCAAGGATTATGTGGAATAAATTGGACGCCAAGACCATACAGAATTACAGATATAGGGAAGCCAAATATAAGATCATACATAAGAGCAAACAAATAGACTGAATGAAGATTTGGAGACTGCAGAACCTGTATACTCCAGTTCTAATAATAAGTCTAGGATTTGACATATGGATACAATTGATGGGCATAATACAATAGTAGTGTAGGGATTTAGCTTCCTCATGGCCATGATTCTAGGGGTGGCATTCAGATTCGGTCTCGGTCTCAACTGAACTAACAGAGCTATTGGAGAACACAAAAAAAAAGCATCACGAAACCATGACACCAGACTTGGCAAATCAGCACAGAAAAAGACCCTAATTAGCAGAGTCAACATGAATCAGCACGGATGAAACAAAAGTCAACATGATGGAATGCAAAACATGGCAAATCTCAGTGCCAACCTGCATTAGGTTGACGGCCGAATCCGAGGGTAAAGGAGCGCCCCCATGCCATCCAGTGATAGCCACCGAGTGCGAGCATCAGCAAGATGCGAAGAGCCGCGGAGGACACATGGGCGGACACCAGCGCCGCCGCCGCTGTGGGAGCGACCAGTTGCGGCGCGGGTGAGCAAACGGCAGCCCCCAAGAGCCCTCCCTCGAACTGGAAACCCTAACCCAGACACCACCATGCCTCAATCCGAAAGAGCAAGGAGGGGGAGAGCAGGAGCAGGAGGAGGGGAAGAGGCCCACCTCGTCGCCGGTCGTCTACCACCGCTCACCAGAGTTATACGAGCACGAAGCATCGGAGGAGAGAAGAGCGAGCTGCCAGATTGTCCACGGACGGACGGAGAAGGGCGCCGCAGATCCAAGCTGCAACTCGCTGGATTGAACAAAATTAGGACACAAGACACATCGGAGGACTCATCTGTAGTCACCGCTGTTGTACCAGTCGAAGACGTCGACAAGGGTGGTGCCGCCGCCCGCCATGCTGTTGCAGTCCGCCCGCCGGTCGCTGCGCCTGCCCTCCGCACTGCGATGTTGCGCCACTCGATCCCACTAGGCAGCTTCGTCGACCTGTGGAAGTGGAGGCATGGAGGTGAAGTCGAGGCGTCATGCTGCGCTGGAGCCGCCGGCCGCCGCCGCCTGCTCGTCATGGACTCGCGGTTAGGTGGATGAAGGATAAGGTTAGGGTTCGAATACCAGGCTTGCTTGCTACCTGACTTGAAGGCTTCGGTAGTAGGCTTGAGTTATTTGGGCCTGCGGTTGGTGTTGGGCTTACGGCTTTAGGGCATGTACAGCCCATCGATTGCACCCGTCGGTGTAGCGGACTTTTTGCAAAAATCCCCCCGCGTCTGCCTGTCGACGGGCTCCGCGAGGCGAGGCGACGCCTCCGTCCCGTTGCCTGAGGCCAAGCCGACGGGCCTCCATGCGCTGTACGCATCGTCTTCACGAGGCGATGGGACGCTGGGATCCTGCACGGGGGGCACGCGTGGAGTTCTTCGCGCCAAATCGTGGAGGCAGGGGAGGAAGGACGGGAGAGAGAGGCATCGCAAAGCTCACCGGGGAAGGAAAGGAAGGGAGAGGGAGGGGCCGCACACTGTAGCTCACTGGGGAAGGAATGGAAGGGAGAAGGAGGGGCCGTCGCTGGATCCGCCGCTCGCCCGCAACCGCCAGATCCAGACGGGGGTTGAAGAGGAGATCTGGCCACGACTACCTCGGATTCGAGCGACGCCGGCTGCTGTCGTCCTCGCCTCCACCGACCTCTCCATCGGGGAGGAGTCCGCCGGGGAGGAATCTGTCCGGGAGGATGACGCCATCGCGGGGGAAGGAGGAGGCCCGTCGCGAGCTCGGCATCATCGCCTCCGCCGCTGCGTGCGCGCTCTAGGCAGCAACAGCTCCCCACACTTGTCGTCCATGCGGAGGAGGCAACCACCAGCGGGGAGCCGAGGATGACGGGGCCGGGGGGTAGGAGGACGCCTCCGCGGAGAAGCGGCCGTGCGCTGGCTGGCTCCGGTGCTGCATCCTCCGCCGGCCACTCCGCACTACCCGGTGCCTGTTGTGCCCACGAAGTAAACGAGAGAGATTGAGAAGAGAGCAGAGCAGAACGGAATGAGAGAGAGAGAACGAGAAGAGAAAGCAGAACAAAAAGATATGACAACGAAGATAGAGATATTTTCATTGCATTTTTACATTTTAGCTCTTCCTAATTATGATTTTAACGTCCTTTAGATAGGCAAACTTGACATGACATACATAAAAATTACAGTTTAGCCCTTCTAGTAAGATTTTATTTTATGCACAATACATCCTTTTGAACAAATCACAAAATAGCATTAAAGATGAAATGCCACACAATGGTATACACAAATGCATTTGTAGTTGATCTTAAACTACATACATAGCATTAAACAGTTTATAGACGACCCTCTGTCTGTGGGTTGTACGAGCTGTCTGTACATCTGTCTATATGCTAAATTAGAGATTCTGCAGACGACTCGCGCCGTCTGTGGGCTGTACATGCCCTTAGGGTACGTACAACGCACATAAATCGAGCGGAACGTGCTGCTTGCCTGGCCGTGACCCTCTCCAGTCCTGCGGCTTGCGTTCCGGCACCCAGCACCGGCTCGCTGCTCTTCCGTGCCACAGCTCAACCACACGTGCCGCCGGGCAAGCTTGCGGCACGCCTACGCCCAGCAGCGCCACCATGGACAAGCTTCCCGCTGGTCCACCCATCGAGCTGGGTACCTTCCTCTGGATTTGAAAAATGAGAAGAGATGAAGAGCACCTCGCCTCAGCGAACAGATATGATTTCTGACAGAATAGATCCATATACAAGTCTACATAAATCTGTACTAGTTTTGCACCAGTTTCAATCAGTTTTAAAAAAATTCCCCATCATCACTAGAATCATCAGACTCACTTGAAGACATGTGTAAACATTGGCATAAAAATGTAAGGTACAACTCAAACACATAAATAAATTGTGACATTACAACTTGAGTTTTTAAATGTTCCAAAGCACAAAGACACATAAATTAGCAAACAAACACAAAAATAAGGGACATATAGCAACTCAAAAGAGAAGACACCTCTCACATTCTTCCATACAACTCTAACTTCAACTTTTAAGTTTATACACCCTAAATCATTTACTTCCTTATATACACATCAAATTTGGATGACAACTTACCTTTAGTCTCCTAATAACATTTGGGGAGTTACATTGCCGCTTGTTGTGAAAAAGTTGTTTCTTTATTTTTTAAAATACCTAATAACACACCCTTTGTAACAACTCAAACAATAGTAACGTTAAATACCATTAATATATTTTTCACATCACTCATATGACATATAAGTTTCAATCTAGGAGTTTCAAGAATTTTCCAGTAGATTTGCTATTTTTCACGATATAAATGAATTTCTGCATGTTTATCGAAATAATTCCAAATTTACTTATATGTACCTCTAATAAAATATAAAAAAATCAAAAACTATATTTAGGCACCTATGATCTATTCTAGCCCACATATAGGAGATTGATGAAAAAATCAATTGACTTATATGGACAACTTAAACTTCTATTAATCAACTTGTTATAAAATAATGATAATAATACATAAATATTCTCTAGAAATTCTAAAAATGGTTATAGAATCATTTTATGTACGTACAAGCTTGACAAAAAAGTTTGATAAGATTTTGTGAAAATTGGAGTATACATTATTCACAAACTATATAGGTGTGTGACATTGTTTCATACAACTCAACTTAAACTTTGAAGTTTCAAACAACTAAAGTTTTGTATAGCTCATAAAAATTGGCATAACAACATGTTTTTGCTTCACAATCTTGCCATAAAAATTTTAAGTGCTTTCAAGGAAGTGACAACATACACTGCTCACAAACGGTTACATCTCTGACATAGTTTCTAATAACTCAACACAAACTTTGAGATTTGAGTGGTGATTTACATTTTCAAAGTCGTATGCATCTAAAACTTGGTTACAACCTTATGTTTATCATAACATTAGAAAATATGAAGTTATGTTAGCATTTGCTATGCCAAAATATGTTTTATTTATTATCTTTCACTACAAGAAAAGAAGTTGTATGAAAAAGGTGAATGAAATAGTAACTAATATGTAAACGAACAAAAGTACATGAAAGATCGTGACTTTACAAAAAATCAGAAAAAAGAATCAATAAATTTGGAGTTAATATGACTGAGAAACACTAGTTTTAAATTTTAATTGTAGATTAAAAAGAAAAAACGAGGGGGAAACCAGCTCAGCGTGTGCCACGTGGTCCCGGCGAAGCAACTTGACCAACCCTGTGCTGCCACATGGTCCCGACGAAGCTCCATCGCTTGGTAAACACTATTATAAAAGGACAACATACACCAAAAGGACACAACTCATGTTATAGCTTAGTGGTAAGTCTCTCTCTTCCCACTAAGGAGACCAGGGTTCGAATCCCATGGGTGCACCTTTTTTTGTTTTGCAAATTTAAATGTGGGTGGTGTTCCATTAAAATGTTGATAAGAGGAATGACGTACACTAATGGGACAGAAATCATGTTACAGCTTAGTGGTAACTCCCTCCCTTCCCATCTTGCAGACCAGGGTTCAAATCCCATGGGTGCACCTTTTTTTGTTTTGCAAATTTAAATGTGGGTGGTGTACCATTAAAATGTTGATAAGATGAATGACATACACCAATGGGACAGAAATCATGTTATAGCTCAGTGGTAACTCCCTCCCTTCCCATTGTGCAGACCAGGGTTCAAATCCCCCTAGTCGCTCTTTTTTTCACGCTGATTAAAGCCAAAAGAGTGGCCCATTTTTGTGGCCCAATTCCAAAAAAAACCAGGGAGCGGAGCGGCCCATTTGGAACACGCATCCCACGACGTCAAGTGCACCACTCATTTGTGACCAATTTGTTTCATCATTAAGTGTGTCAAACAATTTCAACAAATGGTGACGATATCAAAACTAATTTGTGACGATCAGGTTTCGTCATTCCAATACGGTATACCCAAAACAAGTTTTATGACGATCTCCTTTTACAATTCTGTGACGTTATTTTCATTTTCTTCATAATTTTCTAGGCCAAATCTTCGTCACTTGCCACCTATGACGAAATTGGAGAATTCGTCATATAAGACATACCATTCTGTGACGAAAGTGAGCAGCATCACGAGCAAATCGTCACAGATAGCACCTTTTCTAGTAGTGATAATAAGCACTCAATGAGCAACAATAGCTCAGATTTGCTTATAATCTTCCTCAGATTTACAATAAGCACTCAAATTTATAAATGTTTGATGCTTATAGAAGCGTATATCTTGTACAACAGCTCGGTTTAATAATACTAAAAGCTGAAATACACAACTATTTCAATCTATTCAAGGCAATCATTTTCCAATTATTCCCCTTGTACGACAAATCACAAATGAACAGCTTCAAACACTAGCTTTGTGAACCTGCACATAAAGAAGGGGAAAATACATCATGAGCTTGCAAAATGTATGACGAATTTCTTCTAATACATGAAGTACTGAAAAAATGGACTCTCTATACATTTGCTGAAATCAGAGAATATTCGCTCAAATCAGAGAAGGTAAAGCTATACAAAGATCGGATAAAGTATGACAAATGTACTTCAAAGCCTTGTGTAATTTTGCATTCCTCTAGTGGCTTGAGAATCTAAATGAATGCCCAAAATCGACAACTTTGAGTTTATTCTAGGTCATGAAACTGTAATTGCACAGGAACAATGCAAGTAGCATGCAAATTTGTACATTTACAACTCTGATTACAGGATGCATAACTGAATTCTGACAAGTACTCATCTTTAAAAATTATAGTTATCAGTTCATTAAAAAAATGGACATGGCAATATGTTTAGGAGACTTATACCATGAAATGAAATTGAAAATGAAAATTAAACTGAGCAAACAATTGATGCTACATGAATGTATGAAACAATAAAATGAAAAATGTTAACATGTATAAATCCTAGCAGGGTTCAAGATGGTACAAAGTCAGTACAATCGAAAATTTATCTAATAATCTACATTGTCATTCATATCAGCATCTACATCTGATTTTGCTATCATTGAGTTATCAAAATTCATTTTGAGTAATCATGAGTTTCAGAAATGTAAAGGGAATATTAGTGGAGGGTGACTGAATTAGGGATGCATGTGCAACTCTACTAAACTCACAAATTTTAGAGCCATGTGTGGTTCGAGGACCGGTGGATGGTATCTTCCTGGTGTGATGAGTGTTTGACAATGTGGTGTGGAATGATTCTTGGCCAAGTATTGCAGATGCAGGTTGCAGCTTGACTGGTGTTGGTGCAGGTGAAGAACAAGCGCCGAATGTCGTTGCCAGTGAGGCCTTTAGGTGTGGAGAAAACAACTAGGATTGGTTCGAGGGACCCGGTGGCCAGCGGGGTCAAGTGCGGGTCGCATGGTGGCAAGAACGGCAAGATGAAGTCATGGACAGTTTCTTGGTTGAGCCTCAAAACAAAGGTTGAGCCGGGGCTACGTGGGAGCCGAGTCATGAGTGGTGATTGGCGGAGGCTACACCGAGTTCGCGGAGTTTCCGGTGGTTCACCAAAAAACCACTGGGTTCCTTGGTTCATCCACAATGCCAAGACCGAAGAACCGAAGACGGAGGTGCAGTAGCATTGGACCGGTCTGACCGGTAGGTCTGACCGGTCTGCGATGACACAGTCCGGAATCTTCGAAGTGGAGGACACACGTCCGGATTGCAAGGCTTGCGTCGAGGCTAAGCAAGTTTGCGGTCGTTGGGCATCCGTCCGATGGTGCGAAGACAAAGACTTCCAAATTCGCTATTGATGGGCATGTATTCCTAGTTAGCTAGTAAGGGTATTTTAGTATTTAGGTTGCCTCCATATAACCCAAGTGGTGAGAGGATGGCAGCCATCTCTTGGAACCCTAGCTCATTTTGTTTTCCTATTTCCCCTTCCTATTTTCCTTAGGATTTCCATAGGACTAGCTTGAGTGCTTCATGGTGAGATCTTGTGAGAGGTAAGGATGACCGGGCGGCAAGCTAGACCTTGTATGAACCTCTTTGGTATGTATAGATGATTCGGCGTGGTTCCTCAAGGCTTGGATGTGTCTTTCCCGTTCTTCCTTTTTGGTGATTTTCGGAGCCCTTTCTTGGCGATTTTCTTGGAGCGTTTTCGAGGCCTTTCTCTTTGGGATTTGGTGGGGGATGTATGCTTGAACCCTTCGTGGTTCTTTTCTCTTTGGTTCCTGTCGTATGGACCTCCCTGGGCCCACTGCCTCAGTGGGTACCAGGACCGACTACTCGGTGGGCCCCTGGGACTACTCGGCTTGTGCCACACGGCACCTGATGGCGTGGGGCGCAAGGACTACAGTGGAGAAGTACGCGGATAGGAAGCTATACATGTCTTGTACTGTGTAGAGAACTCCTAGACGTACCCGACTAGTACTCTCTCCCTGAACCGACTTGTAACCCTGCCTCCCGGACTATATAAGGCGAGGCAGGGACCTCTCTCTCTGATACGCATCATCTTGTAAACACACCCAATCAATCCAGAGCTACACAACATACAGGATGTAGGGTATTACGCACCTTGCGGCTCGAACCTGTCTAAATTGTGTGCCATGTGTCTCTTCCTTCGAGTTACCGATCTCGGCGAGGCCACATTCATCTACCTCGGGTACTCCCCTTGGTAGGTTGCCGGTCTAAAACACCGACAGCTGGCGCACCAGGTAGGGGTTCTCGCCGAGGATCTCATGGCGAACTCGTCGGCTTCAATCTTCATCAAGCCCACTGTCGCCTTCAACCGCGGCGACACCTTCGTCTTTGGCTCCTGGGTTTGCACTGCTGACGGCGCCGGATCTTTCCAACACCGCCTCACCATGACGCCCAACCCGAAGACCGAGCTTGTGACGCTTCCCGAAGTAGTCACGGGCGATCTCGCTGGAAAATTCGGCGAAATTTCGCTCTACAACCAACACGTCGACTTCGAGTTTGGATCCGCCTCCAACTCGAACTCGACGTCCCCGTGGGCCATCGTATGTGAGCCGACTACTCAGCTGTCGTGTGCGGACTCCCCACTCCATGAGCACTTCCCATACGGCCTCTGCAATGCTAGCGAGGCCCACGCGAAGGCTCTCTCTGCGCGCCGCGCCGGAAAGGAGATCGTCTCCGAGTACAACTCAGACTCTACAACTGTCCCCGACTACAACTCGGACTCCAACCCCGTCTCCGGCTACTACTCGGACTCCTCCTACGTGTTCGACTTCAGGTCGGACCCTGACGGGCCCGAGTCCGAGAACCACACGACTGAGCAACCGCTGTCAGGACCAGCTTCCGGCTTGGTTATAACATCTACACCCACCGAGAGATTCGCCTACTGGCCAGACCGCAAGCCCGCAGACCTGACAGACGGGAACTCACGCTGTGTCGCCTACCTCGACTCACTTACCTTCCAGGAGGGAACACCGCTAGCTCCAACTGAGGAGCACACTCCAACAGAGGTGGCGACTTTCGACTCCAGTCTCGGCACCCCCGATTGCCAAGTCTTCATGGCTGCTGGCGAGACGCCGGGACCCTTAGGGACACGCCCTGACCGATACCTCTAGGATATCTCAGCAGACGAGTTGTCTGCCAATGCACCCACAGACGAAACCGACGACAACAAGAACACCCGATGTGAACGCAACAAAAACAGAACGAACGGCACCGACGTCTCCGTGAGACCCTACCCATAAGGAATCTCGTAGAGGCTCTTGACCAAGTCAGATTTCGGGTGCACACCACCCCAGAGCGGTGCCTCATGTCTATCACCACGATAGCACGTCAAGCTCAGGGGATGCGCGTGGGAGAAGTCATCACCAAGCTTGCGGAGGACGCCTACTTCATGAGAGTTGACAACAGAGTTGCTCAAGTGCCTCCCGTCAGAACTCGCCAACCCGACAACGAAGCCACAAGTCGCAGTCCAGCTGACAACGGACGCAACCGTACTCGGGCATCGGCCGGTGGACCCTCTCAGGGTGGCAACAGCGCCGGCGGCGTCGGCGGTAACCGCGATGTCGTTCATCATCGCGATCCTTATGGCGGAGGCAGCGGCAGCGGGAGCTCCTCACACGGGGCTGGAAGGAGAGCCAGTGGTGGAGGCGATCGCGGAGGCCGAGGCCACGCAGACAGCCACGTCACCGGAGTCTCATGCGGCGGCTACGATGCCCGTCGCAGAATCGAGGAAATTCGACGCAACAAATCCGCAGGCGAGAACGATGGCTTCCCCCCTTCTCTGCTCGACTTCGCAATCTGCTGCTAGCAGAGAAATTCAAGCCTCTGGGGATCACCAAGTACGTTGCGAAGCAAGACCCAATACAGTGGCTTAGGTGCTATGCCCTCTCCATCGAGAATGCTGGTGGCAACAACGACATGAAGTGTCTCTACTTCCCTTTCTTCTTGGACCAAGCTCCACTTACATGGCTCGAGTCACTCGAGAAGTACTCAATCGACAAGTGGGACCAGCTCAAGGAGCAGTTCACCAGCAACTTCACGGGTGCCATGGGACGCTCGGGTACTCGCATGGACCTAGCCATGGTGAAGCAGTAACAGGGCGAAACCCTGCGCAAGTACATGCGGCGCTTTTTCGACAAGCGCGCCACTGTAGTCGATGTCATCGACAAGGAAGTCATCGACCTTTTCCAAGACGGTCTATACCACCAAATCGTCTCAGAAGGCCACTCGACGAGAAGTCTTAAACATTGAACCAGTGGTTCCGACCCCTCTCCAATGGTCGGAGATACCCATCTCCTTCTCCCACGCGGATCAATGGACAAGCTTCTTTGAACCAGGGCGTTTTCCTCTTGTCCTGAAGCCAGTAGTCGCGGTCTCCAGAATCAACAAGGTACTCATCAACGATGGAAGCGGGCTCAACGTCCTTTTCACCAAGACCTTGAAAAAGATGAAGCTCAACATCACTCACATGCTCACTAAGAGCACATCGCCCTTCTACGTATCGTCCCCGGGAACGCGGCTATTGCACTGGGTTCAATGGTCCTGCCAGTTACCTTTGGGGAAACCAGAGAAAACTACCGCAGCGAGTACATCAAGTTCGAAGTCGCGGACTTCGAGACTTCCTACCATGCCATCCTCGGCAGACAAACTATTGCCAAGTTCATGGCGGTACCTCACTACACATACTTGGTACTCAAGATGCCAAGTCCGGCCGGTGTACTCTCGCTACAAGGGGACTTGAAGATATCCTTCAACTGCGACACAAAAGCTGTGGAACTCGCAGCCACAAATCAAGTACCCAACACAATGATGGAGATCTACGCTGCATCCAAAAAGCTTGCCCCAAGTGAACTCGACATCCCAGAGAGTTCAGACAACGCCAACAAGCCTCAGCCAACTGAGGAAGCGCAAGTCAAGACGATTGACCTCGGGACAGGTGACAACAACAAGACTACCACCATCGGGGTGGGCCTCGACCCGGAATAGGAAGACGCGCTAGTCAGCTTCCTCCGGGCTAACCGAGACATCTTCGCATGGAAACCAGTGGACATGCCAGGGGTGCCAAGGAATCTGATCGAGCACTCACTCAACATCGACCCTAAAGCTACCCCGATGCGGCAACACCTCCGCCGTTTCGCCGACGACAGACGGGATGCCATCAAGAAGGAACATACCAAACTAATCGCAGTTGGCTTCATCAGAGAAGTCTTCCATCCTGAGTGGCTCGCCAACCCCGTCCTGGTCTGCAAGAAGAACTCGAACGAGTGGAGGATGTGCGTCGAATACACTGACCTCAACAAGCACTGCCGCAAGGACCCCTTCGGGTTGCCGCGGATAGACCAAGTCATCGACTCCACGGCGGGCTGCGACCTGCTTTGCTTCCTCGACTGCTACTCCGGGTACCACCAGATTGCTATCAAGGAAGAAGACCAGGAGAAGACCATGTTCATCACCCTGTTTGGCACGTACTGCTACACGACCATGTCTTTCGGGTTGAAGAACGCCGGCGCTACTTACCAGCGAGCTATCCAGGCCTATTTCAAGAGACAAATCAACAAGAACGTCGAAGCCTATTGGATGACATGGTCGTCAAGACCAGAAACTCCGACACGCTCATCGCCGATCTTGAAGAGACTTTCGCATCCTTGCGAGAGTACCGCTGGAAGCTCAACCCGAACAAGTGCGTTTTCGGCGTACCGTCGGGAAAACTACTCGGCTTCATCATCAGCCATCGCGGCATCGAAGCCAACCCTGAGAAGATCTCCGCCATCACCAACATGAAAGCTCCCACGTGCATCAAAGACGAGCAGAAGCTCATCGGGTGCATGGCGGCCCTGAACAGATTTATCTCGAAGCTTGGAGAACGGGGGCTCCCCTTCTTCAAACTACTCAAGCATCAAGAGAAGTTCGCGTGGACTCCAGAGGCAGACCAAGCCCTTTCTCAGCTCAAGGACTTCTTATCCAAGCCACTAGTCCTCACGGCTCCTCGCAACAAGGAGCAGCTACTGCTCTACCTCGCTGCTACTACTCACGTGGTCAGCACTATCATCGTTGTCGAGTGGCAGGAAGACGGCCACACCTACCCAGTCCAACGACCAGTCTACTTTGTCAGCGAGGTCTTGTCGGAATCCAAGGCACGTTACCAACCAGTACAGAAGTTACTGTACGCAGTGCTCATCACCTCACAGAAGCTACGACACTACTTCCAGGAGTACTCGATCTCCGTCGTCATCGACTACCCGCTCGACGACATCTTGCGGAACCAAGATGCTACTGGAAGAATCTCCAAGTGGGCAGTCGAACTCGGCGCCCTCAACATCGACTTCAAGCCACGAACAACCATCAAGTCGCATGCACTAGTCGACTTCATGGCAGAGTGGCGGGAAAATCAGCTACCAACTCCAACCGAGCGCCTAGAGCATTGGGTGATGTACTTCGATGGCTCGCTCAAGCTTGAAGGTGCAGGTGCAGGGGTACTCTTGATTTCCCCAATGGGTGAACAACTCAGGTACGTCCTGTAGATCTTCTGGAAGATCTCAAACAACGAAGCCGAGTACGAAGCTCTGCTACACGGGCTCCGCCTCGCAACTTCAATGGGCATCAAGCGACTACTAGTCTACGACGACTTCGCAGTGGTCATCAACCAAGTCAACAAGTCCTGGGACCGAAACAAGGAGAACATGGACGCCTACTGCCTAGAAGTCCGCAAGCTCGAGAACAAGTTACGATCTCGAGTTCCATCACGTCGTCCGCGACAACAATGTTGCAGCGGACGTCCTGTCGAAGCTTGGTTCTACTCGCGCTCAAGTACCAGCGGGTGTCTTTGTCCACGAGCTTCACACGCCATCCATCCCGGAGCCGGCGCCGCCGACCACTGACCCAACACCTTCCTAGCTGGCCAGGAGGTCATGATGATAGATGTGGACTGGCGACAACCCTTCATTGACTACATCCGCGAGCCGAAGGTTCCCACAGATAAGAACTTGGCCAAGCAACTCATCCGCCGCGCAAAGTCCTACATCCTAGTCAGAGACATGCTCTACAGGGGGGCGCATCTTCTGGAGTACTCATGAAGTGTGTCCCCCGAGAAGAAGGCAAGGGCATCTTGGAGGAGATCCACAAAGGCGTCTGCGGCAACCACGCATCCTCACGTACACTGGTCAGCAAGGCCTTCCGACGAGCTTTCTACTGGCCCATAGCCCTAGGCGATGCTAAGGAACTCGTCAGAAGGTGCCAAGGGTGCCAGTACTTCGCCAAGCAACAACATGTCCCGGCCTACAAGCTAGTCACCATACCGCCAACCTGGCCTTTTGCCTGCTGGGGGCTCGACATGATTGGGCCTCTTCCAACTGCGCCAGGAGGATTCAACAGAGTTCTGGTGGCCATCAACAAGTTCACCAAGTGGATCGAAATCAAGCCGGTTACCTGCCCAAAGCTGACAGGGTACTCGACTTCTTGGATGAACTCGTGCATCGCTACGGACTACCCCATCGCATCATCACAGACCTGGGCTCCAACTTCAACAATCACCAGTTCTGGGAGTACTGCAAGAACAGCGGGATCGATGTCCGGTATGTCTCAGTCGCCCATCCACAAGCCAATGGACAAGTCGAGCGTGCCAATGGAATGGTACTCGATGCTCTCAAGAAGCGACTGCACGATGCTGCTAACACAAAAGAAGGAAAGTGGATCAAGGAACTGCCCAATGCACTCTGGGGGCTGCGTACTCAACCCACCAAGCCAACAGGACAGTCACCCTATTTCCTGATCTACAGCTCCGAAGCTATTCTACCTGCCGACGTCATGTGGGAATCGCCGGCAGTAGAGCAATACGACAAAGGCATATCTGAAGATAGCAGACGAGTTGACATCAACGGACTCGAAGAAGCTCGTTGCGCCGCCCTCGTCCAGTCAGCAAGGTACCTAGAAGGTATTCGACGCTACCACGACCGCAACGTCAAGGAACGCTCCTTCAACATTGGCGATCTCGTCCTCCGCTGTATCCAGAACTCGGAAAGACTACACAAGCTCAGCTCGCCGTGGGAAGGTCCCTTCACAGTTGCAAAGGTGACCGGACCAGGCTCCTATCGCCTACAGACACTTGAAGGCGAAGACATCAGCAACTCGTGGAACGTCGACCAGCTCTGTCGGTTCTACACGTAGTCTCTCGACTACTCAAAGGGCTCAAGTCTACACGACTACTCCCGAATCCTTCGCTGTAAGCGGCCTCCGGGTCCAGGCACTAGTCTCCGGACTACTCTACTCCGAGATCCAGTGTTAACGGCTACTAACGAAACTCGGGCTGCTTCGAGCGTCAAAGGTCTCTAGCAGCGGTCTATCAAGAGACCATGTAATTCAAGATCTAGTCTATACGGCTACTAACAGATCTACTGCTGTAAGCGGCCATGCGCCCTAGCACTACTCAGCCGTAGGCGGCCTCCGGGTCCTGGCGACTACACTTGTAAACGGCCCTGGACATCCAGGTGTACTCTTTCAGTAATAAAGTTTGATTACCAATCAACTCATTTACTGTGTCTCTCTCAACGAGTCTACTGCCGAGTACTACTACTCGCACACAACTCCACAACATGGGCACTCCACATACATACATTGCGACAACAAGTATTCAGTTCATGGAAGTCTTTTCATCACATACTTAAACTAGTTCGTTACAACTTTGTTTATGTACAATTGCTGCTACAAGCTAACCCTACAGGATAACTACTGAAGGTTCAGCTTCTCGGCGACTTGTTCAGCTATCGGCGCCATCTGCTCCAAAAGCTCCGCGTACTGCTCATCAGTGCAATTGGCGGCTAGTCCACCCGCGACTACGTCTACCGGAGCCTTGGGGAAGTACGACTTCATGTACGCCAAGACTTGGTTTGGGATGGAATTCGCCAGATGCTTCACATAAGTCGCCAGACGGCCGGGAGCTTCCCTCAACCGGTCAACCAACGGAGCAATCTTGGCCCCGCCCGGATGAGGCAAGTTCCTTGAGCTGTCCCCGCAACTTCTCGCAGTCTTCGCCAAGCTTCTACAGAGATTTATAGCAGTTGACAAGATCACAATCCGAGGCAATCCGAAGCTCCATGTGCGTATTACACTCATGGGCCAGCTGCTTATATTCGTACTCAAGTACCTCGCGGGCATCCTTCTCCCGGTAGAAGAGGTTCTTCATATCGACTTCTGATGCATTCAGCTGTTCTACCCGAGTCTCAAGATCTGCAAACAACTCAAAGGGAGATGTCAGACTACCACAAGGTACCCGCAATAAGTACCTGATAAGGCGACATTGACATACCTTTGCTCTTCTGGCGCAGCGACTTCTTCTTGCGCACCAGCTCATCTCTCTTCGCCTGCATATCTTGTACTTCATTGTGGTACTGGGTGAAGGCATCATCAAGCTTAGACTGAAGCATGGCCGAGTGCTTCCTGGCTTTCGCGAGCTCTTTCTCTAGTGATGCTTCCGGGAGCACCGCATCGCCATACCCCTGGAGCATTTCAGACTTTTGTCGGGATCTCTCCACGGCATCCTGCAAAGACAACATTTGTTACTCGGGTACTCAGCACTTGCGGCAGATCGACTATCCAAGGTTACTGATACATACCTTCATCCATTGCTCGGCCCGTCGCATCGCCTCCAAGTTGCATGCCACTGTCGCTGGGTCAACAAGATCATCCGCCAGAAGCTCGAGTCCACCATGACTAGTCGCGGCGGCCTCGGACATCGGCGCCGAACGGATCGGCTCCTCATCTTGGATTTCTGGCGAACGGACGACTAGTTCCAGGCTTGACTCCGACAGTACATCGTCACGCACTTCTTCGGCCACCCCGGGGGCTACCCCGCTGGCTATCTCCGCCGGCTCAGTTGCTGCTCCGGCGGCTACTTCGGCTTCTGGGATAATGCCTTCAATGGGCACAGCCTCAGGGATGGTGCTTCCCTCAACTTCTGCTCCTGTCAACAGAAGACACACGGGATTAGTTTCCTGGGGGCTATGACTACTACTCGAGGAAGGCTGCGTCTCTGCAGTTTACTCACCTTCTACTATGCTGGCCTCTGCCAGCACAGCCTCTGCGGCTGGCGCCACGGTCTCGGCCTAGGGGAGGGGAGCGGACTCCTCTGCAGCAGGCGCTGAAGCTTCTTCAGCCGCTGCCATGCTGGGTTCATCTCCCTCCCAGGATAGGTCCGTCGATTTCCTGCACAGTACATAATCGGTGGTCAATCAGGTACGACTCCAAGCTACATGTACTACTCGGGAAAGATTCTTACTTACAAGCTTGACCGGACAACAGTCACGGTCGGAGCGCCTAGTATGCTGGCAATGTCGACAAGCCCGGCTTCGGCGGGCGCCTCCTCTTCGGCTTGAGCTGCCGTCGGTTCTTCAGCAGCAGTAGTCACAGCTGGTTCCGTCCTACTCTCGACAACCGGCGCCTGCGGCTCGACAACTATAGTCGACCGCTGTGTCAACTGCGACACAAGTTCTTCTACGGTGGGGGCTGGGCTGTGGTTTCTTTCAGCCAGCTCTCCCACCGTCTCCTAGTCGATTTCATCCCCTTGGTCTACAGGTTCGGAAGGCAGAATCTCCTGCAAGCACTCGGAATTCAGTTGTCAGCATACACAATATTGCAAGACAAGTACTTGACTACTCTACTCGAGGAGTTTACCTCTTGAGATGTAGTCTCGGTGACTTTCAACTTTTTGGTGACGCGCTTGCGTGCCACATTGCGTGGCCTCCTCGGCGGCGCAGGCAGACTAGCCTCCAGGCTAGTCGGAGGATCTTTGATGAGGGGCACGTTGGGCAGTCCAGGGCGGCTGAACCTGGACTGCAGCTGGAACTGCTCTTGAAGTGTCTCCTCGTCCTCCTCGTCGGACGTATCTTCAACGACGACGGTGTCGTCACCTTCGCCGACTTTGTGGCGCTCTTTGGCCTTGCCTTTCCCCTCCTCCGGAATATTCACTAGCCGGGGAGGCGAAGCTGGCTCAGAGACAAACTTTACAATGTCATCCTGCAACATATAGCTTGGGTGAGCATGACTACTACCATACAATCAGTACTCAGACACTGAATGCGGCTACTGACCTCGTTCAGCGGATGAGCTGCGGAGTACTCGGGGACCAGGCAGGGCGTGTACGGCGGCATGTCCTTGAAGATCCTGCCCAGCCTCTCGACGATGTTGTCATCATCGATCTCACCGCCAGGCATCCGCGACGTGTCGTCCTTGCCGGTGTACTGATACCCGAGGGTGTCGCGAGACATCAGTGGCTGCACCCACCTCTTCATGAAGCTGAAGGCCATGTGTTCGGCCCTCAGTCCGGCTTCTCTCAAAGCCTTGATCTTCCGCAACAGCTCGGGTAGCTGAATACCCTCCTGCAACGTCGGCTCCGTGTTCCACCAGGGCCGATGCTTCGGCTGCTTCCCGCTTGGCTTCGGTAGCTCCGGGTGGTGGTTGGTGACGTAGAACCACTTCACTTTCCAATCCTGATTGGAATCGATCAGCTTATACGCCAAGTACTACTCGGCGGCGTCTTCGTGCATCTGGATGCCGGCCCCTCCGACTACTTTTGGGTCGTTGGTGCTCGGCTGGGGCTTCACGCGGAAGAACTTTCGAAACAGCACCGAGTGTGGCTTGATCCCCAAGAAGGCTTCGCAGAACTGGGCGAAGATGAAGACGTGAAAGATCCCATTGGGGTTCAAGTTGAGGTACTCGATACCGTAATAGTTGAGAAGACCTTTGAAGAAGTCGCTCGCCGGAAGGGCCAATCCGCGCTCCACAAACCGGGCGAACGCCGGGATCTCGTCGGGGTTCTTGTCCATCGGATACGGGTCTCCCGCGGCGGCGCGCCACATGTCCACCTCTTTCTCCCGAAGGAAACCACTGTTCAGCAGTGCCAGTAAGTCCTCAGTCTTTGCCTTGGATTTCTTCCATTCCTTATTTGGATTTGGGCGCGGGGGAGACGTCGGTGGCGTTGACCCCTCGGCGGATCCAGACACCTCTTCACGGGACCTCTTTTTCCCGGTGCCGGTCTTCATGGTCTTCGGCGGGGACGTCTTCATTCTCCAAATGCAGCGGTTCTTCACTCGCATTCGCTCGGAGGCTGCTCCGGAGGCAAGCAGCGGCGGCGCGCGCGGATCTGCAGCCTAAGGCGCGGTGGAAGTGTGCACAGGAGACTGACTCTTGGCTAGATCTGTTTCGAATGGCTACAAATGCGGGGGATGAAAAACCCTAAAGGTTTAGGCTTCTATTTATAATCCAACTGGCGGCTCGGTAACGGCCAGATGGATAGTATCGGCGGCTGACTCAGCGGTAGCCGCCTGACTCTTCAACTTCCAGTAGTCGACGCGCTTCATCTCGGGGGCTCGGCTGCATCTATTCAATTCCCTGGGTGATGACAAGACTCCAGAGCAACTCAGGACACATTCTACAATCAAGATGACCCTTCAATTCGAGAGGAAGTACTCGACTCAAGGCTCGGGGGCTCCATGCCACGTGTCCTTCGTTTTTTTCTCCGGATTTTGCTGGATAATCTTGGCAATATTTCAGATTGACCCTCAGCTTGAATCTATGATTAGACCTAAGGCTCGAGGGTTACATTCCATATGGAATGCGATTCTTCGAATCGCATTTGCCATATGGTTTGTTCTTCAAGATAAAGCGAGTATTATTGAAGACCTTCGAGAGGAGAACTCGAGGACGCTTGGGAAGTACTCGAGAAGACTTCAAGACTATTAAGGATCAACTAGAGTACCTTCCAGCCTCGGGATGCTTCAAGTACTCTTGAGGACTTTTGGCTTGTAGTACTCGGGGACGCTTGAGGACTACTCGTCAAGGCCATCAAGACTACTTGAAACTATCCTACTCGACTACAAAGTACTCGGGGGTTTGTCGTATGGACCTCCCTAAGCCCACTGCACCCGTGGGTACCAGGACCGACTACTCGGTGGCCCCCCTGGGACTACTTGGCTTGTGCCACACGGCACCTGATGGTGTGGGACTTGGATTTGGGGGTGTTGACCCGCGGGCGCTGTTCATCCCGAGAGCTCAGGTCACACCACCCTGACCGGTGCCTCACACCAGTCTGATTGGTGCAGACTCTCTGTTGATTTTTGCTCAGGTGAACATCTTGGTGAGTTCCCTATTGTCTTGTGTTGCTGCTGTTTCGAGTTTGGTTCAATTTGGAGCTCGGAAGGTCAAGTTGCCACATTTGGGGTTTGGGGCTTAGACCGGTCTGACCGATGAGCTGCACCAGCCTGACCGGTGTTGGGGCTTTTCTGTTGAAATTACCAAGTCTTCCTCGGGTGACCCGACTCAAGGTCCAGGGTGACCCGGTGCGTTTATGGAGAGTGTCGGGTGTTCCTGCGGCTCAGTCCGGAAGATCCGGCAGGGATTGGTCTGACCGGTGCAGGGACCGGTCTGACTGTCGGTGTTTTAGACCGGCAACCAACCAAGGGGAGTACCCGAGGTGGATGAATGTGGCCTCGCCGAGATGGGTAACTCGAAAGAAGAGACACGTGGCACACAATTTAGACAGGTTCGGGCCGCGAAGTGCGTAATACCCTATGTCTTGTATGCTGCGTAGCTCTAGATTGATTGGGTGCGTTTACAAGATGATGCGCATATGAGAGGTAAGGGTCCCTGCCTCACCTTATATAGTCCGGGAGGTAGGGTCACAAGTCGGTTTGGGGAGAGAGTACTAGTCATGTACGTCTAGGAGTTCTCTACATGGTATAGGACATGCACAACTTCCTATCCGAGTACTCATCCACCGTAGTCCTTGCGCCCAACGCCATCAGGTGCTGTGTGACCCAAGTCGAGTAGTCCCAGGGGCCCACTGAGTAGTCGGTCCTGGTACCCACCGAGGTAGTGGGCCCAGGGAGGTCCATACGACAAGCCCCAGAGTACTTTGTAGTCGAGCAAAGTAGATTCGAGTAGTCTTGATGGCCTTGATGAGTAGTCCTCAGGCGTCCCCGAGTACTACAAGACAAAAGTCCTCAAGAATACTTTAAGCATCCCGAGGCTGGAAGGTACTCCAACTGATCCTTGAGTAGTCTTGAAGTCTTCTCGAGTAGTTCCCAAGCGTCCTCGAGTTCTTCCCTTAAAGATCTTCAATGGTACTCGCCTTGTCTTGAAGAATAAATCACATGGAAAATGCGATTCGAAGAATCGCATTCCATATGGAATGTAGCCCCCGAGCCTTAGGTCGAATCGTAGATTCAAGCTGAGGGTCAATCTGATGTTCTGCCAAGATTATCCCGCAAAATCCGTAGAAAAAACCGAAGGACACGTGGCACGGAGCCTGTCGGTGTTTTAGACCGGCAACCTACTACGGGGAGTACCCGAAGTAGATGAATGTGACTCGCCGAGATCGGTAACTCGAAGGAAGAGACACGTGGCACACAATTTAGACAGGTTCGGGCCGCGAGGTGCGTAATACCCTACGTCCTGTATGCTGCGTAGCTCTGGATTGTTAGGGCACGATTACAGGATGGTGCAATAGTGTGCCGTGGGTTGTATGAGAGGAGATTGGATGAGGGGATCGGTCCCTGCCTCGCCTTATATAGTCCGGGAGGCAGGGTTACAAGTCGGAGTAGGAAGAGAGTACTAGCCGAGTACGTCTAGGAGTCCCCTGCACAGTGCGGAACATGCACAGCTTCCTAACCGAGTACTACTCCTGCGTAGTCCTTGTGCTCCACGCCTTCAGGTGCCGTGTAGCGCAAGCCGAGTAGTCCCAGGGGCCCACCGAGTAGTCGGTCCTGATACCCACCGAGGTAGTGGGCCCAGGGAGGTCCATACGAAAAGCCCCCGAGTACTTTGTAGTCGAGAAGGATAGCTTCAAGTAGTCTTGACGGCCTTAACGAGTAGTCCTCAAGCGTCCCTGAGTGCTACAAGTCAAAAGTCCTCAAGAGTAGTCGAAGCATCCCGAGGCTGGAATGTACTCCAGCTGATGTTTGAGCAATCTTGATGTCTTCTCGAGTAGTCCCAAGCGTCCTTGAAATCTGCCTTCGAAGGTCTTCAAGAAAATGCCTGTCTTGTCTTGAAGCCGGAGCCGTCATGGAGGTGCGATTTGCAGAACCGCAATTCACGTGAAGTAGCCCCCGAGCCTCGAGCCGCGGGCTCTGGCTGAGGATCTATCCGAAGCCTTGGCAAGAAAATCCCGAAAAATCCGGAGAAAAAACCGAAGGACACGTGGCACGGAGCCCCCGAGCCTTGAGTCGAGTACTTCCTCTCGAATTGAAGGGTCTTCTTGGAGAATGTGTCCTGAGATGCTCTTAAGACTAGCCGCTTCCCAGGTCGTCGAGTAGAAGTAGCCGAGCCCCCGAGGTGAGGCACTTCGACTAGTAGAATACGAAGAGTCACGCGCAGCCGCTGAGTCAGCCGCGCGTGGACTTATCCGGCCGCCCGTTACGGAGGCGTTTTGGCTTATAAATAAAAGCCGAAACCCTTAGGGTTTTTCACCCAAGTGAGCCGCAGTCATTTGCCACTTGAATCTTGAAGTAGATCCACTCCAGCGCCTGCTGCCGCCGTAGGGGATCCGAGCGCATCACCACCCGAAAGCTTTAGGGTAGCCCCCGAGCGGATGCGAGTGAAAACTCCTTGCACTTGGAGAATGAAGCCGTCGCCGTCGAAGACGTCGAAGGCCGGCGGGAAGAAAAGGAGCCGTGCAGAGGCCGCCGCGGCCGGCACCGGAGCGGCGCCGCCCACATCTCCACCGCGCGCTGACCCAAGCCGCGAGTGGAAAAAATCGAAGGTCAAGACGGAAGACTTGCTGACCCTGTTGAACAGCGGATTCATCAGGGAGAAGGAGATCGATATGTGGAGATCCGCCGCAGGAGATCCTTATCCGATGGAGAAGGCCGAAGACGAGATCCCGATGTTCTCGCGCTTCGTGGAGCGCGGTCTTGCGCTACCAGCAAGCGACTTCTTCAAGGGGCTGCTCAGGTATTATGGCATCGAGTACCTCAACCTGAACCCCAACGGTATCTTCCATACTTCTGACTTCGTCCACTTCTGCAAAGCCTTCCTGGGAATCAAGCCGCACTGGGTTCTCTTCCGGAAGTTCTTCCGCGTGAAGCCGCAGCCTAGCGCCTCCAACCCCAGAGTAGTCGGAGGGGCCGGGATCCAGCTGAGGGAGGATGCCGCGGAGCAGTACCTGGCGTACAAGCTCGTGGACTCCAACACCGACTGGAAGACGAGGTGGTTCTACATCACGAACCACCATCCCGAGCTACCAAAGCCAAGCGGACGGCAGCCCAGGCACCAAGATTGGTGGAACACGGAGCCCACCATGCAAGAGGGGATCCAGCTCCCGGAGTTGCTAGCGCGCATCAAGACTCTCAGGGATGCGGGACTGAGGGCCGAACACGTGGCCTTCAGTTTCATGAAGCGCCGAATCCAGCCGCTGATGGCGCGGGATACAATGGGCTTCGAGTACACCGGCGATGACGACACGTCGCGGATGCCGGGAGGCGAGCTCGACGACAACGACATTGTCGAAAGGTTGACGAGGATCTTCAAGGACATGCCGCCGTACACGGCGTGTCCGGTCGAGGAGTACTCCGCCGCGCGCCCGCCTAACGAGGTGAGTAGTCGTACCCCCTCGTCGAGTAATAAGTACTCGTAGTGAAGTTGCTGACGCCTTGTGCCTTTTGCGCAGGATGATGTGAAGCGGTTCGTCTCCGAGCCGCAACCGCCACCAAGCGGGATCAAGATCCCGGCGGTGGAGAAGGTGAAGGAGCGCCGAGTAGTCGGAGACGGCGACGACACCGTCATCGTGGAGGATACCTCCGATGACGACGATGAAGACGAAGACACGCTGCAGGACCGCTTCCAGCTGCGGTCGAGGTTTAGCCGTCCAGGCTTGCCTCATGTGCCACTTGTACAAGACCCTCCGACTAGCCTGGAGGCTAGCCATGCTGCGCCGCCGCGGAGGCCGCGCAACCCCACCAAGAAGCGGGTGGCGAAGAAAATGAAGGTCTCAAAGACCACGCCTCCGGAGGTAGACTGTCTTGAGCAGAGTGGTCGAGTACCCGGTAGTCGAGTACGTCGCTGACGAGTAGTCGTCTTTTTGTGTGCAGGAGGTACCGCCAACGGAGCCCGTCGAAGAGGGCGACGAAGGCGTGTGGGACCCGGTGGGGGAACCGGCTGGAAACCGAAGTCCAGCTCCCACTGTCGAAGAAATCCTGGCGCAGCTGGAGCGCCAGCCCCCTGCTCCAGAGGAGAGCAGAGTACCCGCGGCCGCCGCCGTTGGAGAGATGGAAGCCGCAGGGACGCAGGAGACGTCTGCGCCGGCCGCCGCCACCTTGGAGGAGGCGGTGGTCGAAGAGGCGGAGGAAGAAACGCCCGCCGAGGGTGGACTGGTTGATATCGCCAGCATCCTTGGTGCCCCGGCCGTGACTATCGTCCGGTCAAACTTGTAAGTACCGCGTCTTCATGAGTAGTACTCGTTGTAGTAGTCGATTTGTCTGACGACCCTCTGTGGATACTTCTGCAGAAAATCCACAGACTTGAGCTGGGACGGGGGAGGAGCCCGCGGCCGGCGGGGCGGGGAGAGGCCGCGCCGCCCGTCGAGGAGCCCACTCCTGAAGCCCAAGCCGCGACCGAGCCCCCGGCTGCCGAAGCGCCGCTGCCAGAGGCGGTCGTAGTCGAAGGTGAGTACTCTTCCTGAAGCTATAGAGCTCCAGAAGGAGTAGTCGTAGGCACTGATGCGCGTGTTCCTTGTTGACAGGCGCTGAAGGAGGTGACATCCCTGCTGGGGTGCCCGTGCAGGAGTTGACACCGAAGCCCGGAGAGGCTGCGGGGGGGAGCCCCCGAGACCGTGGGTGAAGTGGTCGAGAAGTCCGCCGAGGGGGAGGCGGCTACCACGTCGCCAGGGGTTGCCCTGGAGGTGGCAACCCGATCCCCCGAGATCCAAGACGCGGAGCCTATCCGCTCGGCGCCGATGACGGAGGCTACGTCGAGTAGCCGTGGCGGGATTGAGCGGCGGCCGACGATCTCGTCGAGCCGGCAACGGTGGCCCAGCACTTGGAGGCGATCCGGCGAGCCGAGCAGTGGATGAAGGTACGTAGCCGGAGTCTCCCGAGTAGTCAATCCTTTGCGTTGAGTACTCTGCTTGACTTGAAATTGTATTGTGCAGGACGTCGCGGAGCGATCCCGCGAGAAGTCGAACATGCTGCAAGGTTACGGCGACACCGTGCTCCGAGCAGAGGCCCTGGAGGAGCAGCTCGTGAAGTCGAGGAAGCACGCGGCCGCCATGCAGTCGAAACTTGACGCCGCCTTCGCCAAGTACCACAACGACGTGATGGACTTGCAGGCGAAGGGTGACGAGCTGGTGCGGAAGAACAAAGGCCTCCGCAACAAGAACAAAGGTATGTCTTTTGACTTGTTGGGTACTTGTTGGAAGTCGTCAAGCTCTGACCCGTTGTTGTGTTTCGGTGTTGCAGAACTCGAAGGCCAGGTGGAGCAGCTGAAGGCCTCGGAGGTCAGCATGAAGAACCTCTTCTACCGGGAGCAAGAAGCCCGCCAGGTACTTGAGCTCGACTACAAGGAGCTGGCCTTCGAGTGCGAGAAGAACATGGAGCTGCGGATTGCCTCTGACAGAGATCTCGTCAACTGCTACAAATCTTTGCGAAGTTGAACGAAGATTGCGAGGCGCTCGGGCCCAAGCGAAGGACCTTGAAGAGGTCGCTCTCCCGATCGCGAGGCTCCCGGTGCCACACCGGGGCGGCCCCAAGATCGCTCCTGCGGCGGATCGACTTCGTGAAGCGCCAAGCCGGCGGCCGCCTACGTCAAGCACATGGCCAAGTCGATCCCGAAGCAAGTGCGGCCTTCATGAAGTCGTACTTCCCGAAGGCTCCAGGTGGAGGTGGTCGCCGGCGGGGTAGCCGCCAAGCGCTCGGATGAGCGATGCGCGGAGGCTGGCCGGAGCGAGATGGCTCCCATCGCGGAGCGGTAGCCGAGAAGTTGAACCTCCAGTAGCCCTGCATAGATAGCTAGTAGCCGTAGTTGTACAGGAAACAGTTGTAATGAACTATTCATGTATCAATGAAATGAGATTTTCCATCAATGAGTACTCGTAACCGCGATCTCAGAGTGCGGAGCGCCCATCGTGGAGTAGGTGCGAGTGGTAGTACTCGACTTTAGTAGCCCTGTAGTAGGGAGTAGACAGTAAACAAGTTGATGAACAATCAAGCTTTATTACTGAAAAAGTACACCTGGGTGGCCAGGGCTGTAGTTACAAGTAGTCGCCTGGACCCGGAGGCCGCTTACGGTACGAGTAGCACCGGAGCGGGTAGCCGCGCTTACGAGTGATCCGTAGGTAGCCGTGTAGGCTGGATCGCAGATCCGTAGGTAGCCGTGCAGGCTGGATCTTGGAGTGTGGTCTCTTGGTAGACCGCTGCTGGAGTCCTTGACGCTCATTGCAGCCCAGGGTCCGTAGGTAGCCGCACGGGCTGGACCTGGAGGAGAGGAGTCCGGAGACTTGAAGCCAGGACCCGGAGGGTCGCTTGCGGCTAGGGGTGTTGATGTAGTCATATAGACTTGAACCCCGGAGTAGTCGAGTGGACTAGGCGTAGAATCGACAGAGTTGGTCGACGTTCCACGAGTTGTTGACTTCTTCGCCTTCAAGTGTTTGGAGGCGGTAGGAGCTCGGCCGGTCACCTTAGCCACGGTGAAGGGGCCTTCCCGGGGGAGGGCGAGCTTGTGGAGTCCTTCCGTGTTCGGGATACGGCGGAGGACAAGATCTCCAACGTTGAAGGAGCGTTCCTTGACGTTGCGATCATGGTAGCGTCGGATACCCTCCGAGGTACCTTGCCGATTGGACGAGGGCGGCACGGCGAGCTTCTTCGAGGTCGTCGATGTCAACTCGTCCGTCGTCTTCCGAGACGCCTTCGTCGTAGTGCTCCACCGCTGGCGAGTTCCATATGACATCGGCGGGGAGGATGGCTTCGGAGCCGTAGACCGGGGAAGTAGGGGGGATTGCCCCGTTGGCTTGGATGGTTGAGTCCGCAGCCCCCAGAGTGTGTTGGGTAGTTCCTTGATCCACTTGCCCCCTTTTGAGTTAGCAGCGTCGTGTAGCCGCTTCTTGAGGGCGTCGAGCACCATCCCATTGGCGCGTTCGACTTGTCCGTTGGCCCGTGGATGGGCGAGCGAGACGTATCGACGTCGATTCCGCCGTTCTCGCGGTACTCCCGAAGCGGTGGTTGTTGAAGTTGGACCCAGTGTCCGTGATGATGCGGTGGGGTAGCCCATAGCGGTGTACGAGTTCATCCGGGAAGTCGAGTACTCTGTCGACCTTGGGGCATGTGACCGGCTTGACCTCGATCCACTTGGTGAACTTGTCGATAGCCACCGGTACCTGTTGAATCCTCCCGGCGCGGTTGGCGGTGGCCCAATCATGTCGAGCCCCCGGCGGGCAAAGGGCCGGGTTGGCGGTATGGTGACTAGCTTGTAGGGCCGGGACGTGTTCTTGCTTGGCGAAGAACCGACATCCTTGGCACCTTCGACGAGTTCTTCGGCATCGCCCGGGGGCGTGGGCCAGTAGAAGGCTCGCCGGAAGGCCTTGCTGACCAGCGTGCGTGAGGACGCGTGGTTGCCGCAGACGCCCTTGTGGATCTCCTCCAAGATGTCCTTGCCTTCGTCGCGAGGGACGCACTTCATGAGTACTCCTGAAGATGCGCCTCGCTTGTAGAGTTTGTCGCCGACGAGGACGTAAGACTTGGCGCGGCGGAGGAGTTGTTCGGCTGCGTTTTTGTCGGAGGGGACCTTCTGCTCGTTGAGGTAGTCGATGAAGGGCTGCCTCCAGTCCACGTCGATCATCATGACCTCCTGCCCAGCTGGTGGGTTAACAGTGGTCGGTGGCGCCGGCTCCGGGATGGATGGCGCGTGAAGCTCATGGACGAAGACGCCCGCGGGTACTTGGGCACGGGTGGATCCGAGCTTCGAGAGGACGTCCGCTGCAACGTTGTTGTCGCGGACGATGTGGTGGAACTCGAGACCATAGAATTTGTTCTCGAGCTTGCGGACTTCTAGGCAGTAGGCGTCCATGTTCTCCTTGTTGCGGTCCCAGGACTTGTTGACTTGGTTGATGACCACTGCGGAGTCGCCGTAGACTAGTAGCCCCTTGATGCCAAGTGAAGCCGCGAGGCGGAGCCCGTGTAGGAGGGCTTCGTACTCGGCTTCGTTGTTTGAGACCTTCCGGAAGATGCGGGACGTACTTGAGTTGTTCGCCCGTTGGAGAGATCGGGGAGTACCCCTCGCGCTGCGCCCTCGAGGTTGAGTGAGCCGTCAAAGTACATCACCCAATGCTGCGGGTCGCACGGTGGGAGTAGGTAGGCGGTTCTCCCGCCACTCGCCATGAAGTCGACTAGAGCTTGCGACTTGATGGGTGTGCGTGGCTTGAAGTCGATGGTGAGGGCGCCTAGCTCGACGGCCCACTTGGAGATTCTTCGGTGGCGTCTTGGTTCCTCGGGATGTCGCCGAGCGGGTAGTCGGTGACGACGGAGGCCGAGTACTCACGGGAAGTAGTGTCGTAGCTTCGCGAGGTGATGAGTAGGGCGTACGGGGAGCTTCGCACGGGCCGGTAGCGAGCCTTGGACTACGATAGAACCTCGGCCGACGAAGTAGGCTGGGCGCTGCACCGGATAGGCGTGGCCGTCTTCCTGCCGCTCGACAATGATGGCGATGCCGACCACGTGAGTAGTCGCGGCCCTAGGTAGAGCGATGGGCGCTCGCCCTTGTGGGGGAGCCGTGAGGATTGGCGGCTTCGACAGGAAGTCCTTGAGCTGGGCAAGAGCTTGATCCGCCTCTGTGGTCCACACGAACTTCTCGTGGTGCTTGAGTAGTTTGAAGAAGGGGAGGCCCCGTTCTCCTAGCCTCGAGATGAATCTGTTCAATGCCGCCATGCACCCCGTCAGCTTCTGGATGTCCTTGATGCTCGTGGGAGCTTTCATGTTGGTGATGGCGGAGATCTTCTCGGGGTTGGCTTCAATGCCGCGTTGGCTGATGATGAAGCCGAGTAGTTTGCCCGAAGGGACGCCGAAGACGCACTTGTTCGGGTTGAGCTTCCAGCGGTACTCGCGTAGCGATGCGAAGGTCTCTTCAAGGTCGTCGATGAGGGTACTGGAGTCCCTGGTTTTGACAACCACGTCGTCCACGTAGGCCTCGACGTTCTTGTTGAGTTGCCGCTTGAAGCAGTCCTGAATGGCTCGTTGATAGGTGGCGTCGGCGTTCTTCAACCCGAATGACATGGTCGTGTAGCAGTACGTGCCAAACGGGGTGATGAACGCGGTCTTCTCCTGGTCTTCTTCCTTGATTGCGATCTGGTGGTACCCGGAGTAGCGGTCGAGGAAGCGGAAGCGAGTCGCGGCCCCCGCCGTGGAGTCGATGACTTGATCAATCCGCGGCAACCCGAAGGGGTCCTTGGGGCAGTGCTTGTTGAGGTCGGTGTAGTCGACGCACATCCTCCACTCGTTCGAGTTCTTCTTGCGGACGAGGACGGGGTTGGCGAGCCACTCAGGATGGAAGACTTCTCTGATGAAGCCAGCTACGAGTAGCTTGGCGAGTCCCTTCTTGATGGCGTCCCGTCTGTCGTCGGCAAAACGTCGGAGGTGTTGTCGCTTGGGGGTGGCCTTTGGGTCGACGTTGAGGCAGTGCTCAATCAGCTCCCTGGGCACTCCTGTCATGTCCGCTGGCTTCCACGCGAAGATGTCGCGGTTAGCCCGAAGGAAGGCGATGAGCGCGTCTTCCTATTTGGGGTCGAGGCCGGCCCCCGATGGTGGTGGTCTTCTTTGGGGTCGCCTGTTCCAAGGTCGACCGTCCTGACGAGTACCTCCTCAGGTGGCTGAGGCTTGTTGGTGCTGTCAGACTTCTGCGGGATGTCGAGTTCGCTCGTGGCGAGCTTCTTCGAGGCGGCGTAGACCTCCATCATTGCGTTGGGTACTTGGTTCGTGGAAGCGATCACCACGGCCTCGTATCGCGATCGTGGGAGATCTTCAAGTCCCCTTGGAGGGAGAGTACGCCGAGTGGACTTGGCATTTTGAGTACCAAGTATGTGTAGTGGGGCACCGCCATGAACTTGGCGATGGCCGGTCTGCCGAGGATGGCGTGGTAGGAAGTCTCGAAATACGCGACCTCGAACTTGATGTACTCGGTGCGGTAGTTATCCCGAGACGCCCCGAAGGTAACTGGCAGTACCACTGAACCCAGTGGGATAGCCGCGTTGCCTAGGACGATGCCGTAGAAAGGCACGCTGCCCTTGGTGAGCATGGGGGTGATGTCGAGGTTCATCTTCTTCAAGGTCTTGGTGAAGAGGACGTTGAGTCCGCTTCCACCGTCGATGAGCACCTTGTTGAGCTTGGAACCCGCCACTGTTGGCTTCAGGACGAGAGGAAACCGTCCTGGTTCGGAGAAGTTGGTCCATTGGTCCGCGCGGGAGAAGGTGATGGGTGTCTCTGACCACCTAAGAGGGGTCATAACCGCTGGCTCGATGGACATCACTTCACGACGGGTAGCCTTCTGCTCCCGCCTGCTGGGTAGTCCGCCGAAGAGGACGTTGACGGTCTTCTCGGGTTCTTGGAAGTCGTTGTCGTCGCCGTCCTTCTTCTTGTTCTTTTGATCGTGAGGGTGCGGTGGCTCCGGCGTATCCTTGAGTGCATGCACGGGCTGGTAGCACTTGCTCGGTAGTGTGGTTGCCGTTTGGATGCCACGGGCACTTCTCCTTCAGCAGGTCTTTGAACCCGCCGGAATTCTTCTTCGAGTTCCCTTTCTGAGGGCGCTGGATAGCCGCGACAGTGTTGTCTGGCTTGCGCTTGCGGTTGGAACCCGAGTAGTTGTTGTTGTTGTAGCGGCCGCCTTGGTTTGGATTGCTGCCGCCGCCGCCGCCACGGTTGCTTGGACTTGCCGCGGATGGCGTCGTACTTAGCGTTGGCCTTGTCCTCTTCATCCGCCCAGGACGTGATCATGTCCTTGAGGTGGGGAATGGACCTGGGGCGGCGACGACCGAAGTCCTCGAAGGTGTGGCGATGGTAGAGCCCGTCCTGGAAGAGGTCGATGACCTCCTTGTCGGTGACGTCTACGACGGTAGCGCGCTTGTCGAAAAAGCGGCGCATGTACTTGCGGAGGGTCTCGCCTTGTTCCTGCTTGATCATGGCAAGGTCCATGCGAGTACCCGAACGGCCCATGGCGCCGCGAAGTTGCTTGTGAGCTGCTCCTTCGGTGGTCCCACTTGTCGATTGAGTGCTTGTCCGGCGACTCGAGCCACGTGAGTGGGGCTTGATCCGAGCGAGAAAGGGAAGTAGAGGCACTTGGTGTCGTTGTTGCCGCCGGCGTTCTCGATGGAGAGAGCGTAGCATCGGAGCCACTTGGATGGGGTCTGCGTCGCGTCGTACTTGGTGATCCCCAAAGGCTTGAACTTGTCGGGGAGGAGCGAGGTTGTGAAGCGGGGTGAGAAGGCGGGGGAAGCCGTCGCCTTCGGCGGCGGCGGTCGACTTCTTCTCGCCGCAACTCCTCGATCCTCGGCGAGCATCGTACCCGCCATGAGAGGCGCGGAGGGCGTGGGCGTGCGCGTGACCACGGCCGCCGCGGCCGCCGCCGCCTCCGGCTCTTCTGTCGGCCCGTGGTTGGAGGCGCGCCGCGCCGTCGCCGCCGCCGCCGTCAGGGTCGTTGCCGCCGCCACCGGCCGGAGCACGGTGGGGGACGACTTCTCGGTTGCCTTGGTCTTGTCGTGAAGGTCCACCGGCGTTGGAGCGGCGGCGGTTTGGATCGGCGGGAGGTCGGCTCGAGTACGGTTGGGGGCCGGGGTCGGCGGCGCGACTAGTAGCTTCGTTGTCGCGAGGCTTAGCTGGGAGAGGTTGGTTGACTCTGTTGTCGACCCGCATGAAGTAGGCGTCTTCAGCGAGCTTGGCGATGACCTCTCCAGCGCGTATGCCCCGAGCACGACGCGCGATCGGCGTGATCGACATGAGACGCGCTCGGGGGGTGGTGTGTACTGCGCTCTCGACCGCCTCGAGAGCTTCCTCAAGGTTGCGAATGGGAAGGTTGTCTGCGAGCCGCCGGCGCCGTTCGGCTGCGCTTCTGTTGCGCTCGCGTCGGGCGTCCCCGTTGGTGACGGTCTCGTACGCGGGTGCATTGGCGAACGGCTCGTCCGCGGAGATGTCCTCCGGTACTGTCTTCGGCGGTGCACGAGGGTCCTGGAGTTTCGCCAGCAGCCATGAAGACTTGGCGATCGGGGGTACCCAAGCTGGACTCAGAGGGAGCCACCTCAGTAGGTGTGCTTGAGTCAGCCTGGGCCAATGGCGTTCCCTCTTGGAACGGTAGTGAGTCGATGTAGGCGACGTAGCGTGAGTCCTCCTTTGCCAGGTCAGAAGGCTTGCGGTCTGGCCAGTAGACGTATCTTCCGGCCGGCGTCGATCTTATAACCAGCCCGGAGGCCGGCCACGACAAGGGAAGCTCGGTGGAGTCATCTTCGGACTCGGGCTCCTCGGGGGTCCGAGCCCGAAGTCGAACTCGTAATCCGGGTTCGAGAAGAACTCGAAGAGAGGGGCTGGGTACGAGGTGTGGTCGGGGACGGCGTCGGAGTCCGAGTTGTACTCGGGTACGGGCTCCTTGTCGGCCGGCGTGGAGTAGGAGCCTCCGTGCGGGCCGGTGGGCGGGGACGCGGGGGCTACGCGCGGAGCGGCGGGCGTGGTGAAGGGGCCGCTGCGATGGCGGGGAGCCGGCTCGCATGCGATGGCCCATGGCGACGTCGGGTTCGAGTTGGAGACGGACTCGAGCTCGAAGTCGGCGTGGATGTTGGAAAGCGAAATTTCGCCGAACTTGCGGGCGAGCTCGCACCGTGACAACTTCGGGGAAGCGTCACAAGGCCTGTCCTCGAGTCGGGCCGCATGATCGGGCGGCGGGGAAGGAGCCCGCGCCATCGGCGGTGCGGACCCAAGCGCCAGAAGACGAAGGTGTCTCCACGGTTGAAGGCGACGGTTGACGATGTGAACGGAAGCCGTCGAGTTCGCCATGTGATCTCGAGCGAGAGACCCTACGGCGCGCCGGTGTCGGTGTTTTAGACCGGCAACCTACTACGGGGGAGTACCCGAAGTAAATGAATGTGACTCGCCGAGATCGGTAACTCGAAGGAAGTGACACGTGGCACACAATTTAGACGAGGTTCGGGCCGCGAGGTGCGTAATACCCTACGTCTGTATCTTTGCGTAGCTACGGATTGATAGGGCACGATTACAGGATGGTGCAATAGTGCGCCGTGGGTTGTATGAGAGGAGATTGGATGAGGGGATCGGTCCCTGCCTCGCCTTATATAGTCCGGGAGGCAGGGTTACAAGTCGGAGTAGGAAGAGAGTACTAGCCGAGTACGTCTAGGAGTCCCCTGCACAGTGCGGAACATGCACAGCTTCCTAACCGAGTACTACTCCTGCGTAGTCCTTGTGCTCCACACCTTCAGGTGCCGTGTAGCGCAAGCCGAGTAGTCCCAGGGGCCCACCGAGTAGTCGGTCCTGATACCCACCGAGGTAGTGGGCCCAGGGAGGTCCATACGACAGAGCCCCCGAGCCTTGAGTCGAGTACTTCCTCTCGAATTGTAGGGTCATCTTGATTGTAGAATGTGTCCTGAGTTGCTCTTGAGTCTTGTCGCCACCCAGGAAATCTAGCAAATGTAGCCGAGCCCCCGAGATGAAGCGCATCGACTACTGGAAGCCGAAAAGTCAGGCGGCCGCTGCTGAGTCAGCTGCCGATACTTATCCATACAGCCGTTGCAGTGCTGCTTGCCAGGTTATAAATACACGCTGAAACCCTTAGGGTTTTTCATTCCTCACATTAGCAGCCATTGGAGTAGATCTAGCCAATCGTCCATCCACTGTTGCTTCCGCTGCGCCGTAGATTGCAAATCAACGCGCGCCGCCGCCGCTCGCCACCAGTGTAGCCCCTGAGAGGATGTGAGTGAAGACTCCGTGCACTTGGAGGATGAAACCATCTCCGTCCAAAGGCTCGAAGGCTGGAGCCAGGAAGAAGAGATCCCGCAGCGAGGTGGAAGGATCTACCCAAGGGTAATCGCCGTCGACATCTCCCCCGCACCCTAATCCGGCCAATGAGTGGAAGAAGTCCAAGATGAAGACCGAAGATCTGTTGGCTCTGGTGAACAGCGGGTTCCTTCGGGAGAAGGAGATGGATATGTGGCACGCCGCCGCGGGCGACCCGTACCCCATGGAGAAGAAACCCGACGAGGTCCCCATGTTCGCCAGGTTCGTGGAGCGCGAATTAGCACTCCCGGCAAGCGATTTCTTCAAGGCCTCCTTAAGTACTACGGTATCGAGTACTTGAACCTGAACCCTAATGGAATTTTTCACATCTCCGTCTTTGTACATTTCTGCGAAGCCTTTGTGGGGATCAAGCCCCACTGGATCTTGTTCCGGAAGTTCTTCCGTGTGAAGCCGCAGCCAAGCGCCAACGACCCACGAGTAGTCGGAGGGGCTGGCATCCAGATGCGAGAAGATGCGGCCGACCAGTACTTGGCATACAAACTCATTGACTCGAACCAAGACTAGAAGGCCAAGTGGTTCTATGTCACGAGCCACCACCCGGAGTTGTCGAAGCCAAGTGGGAAGCAGCTGAAGCATCAGGTATGGTGGAACACAGAGCCGACGATGCAAGAGGGTATTTAACTACCCGAATTGATGCTGAAGATCAAGGCCTTGAGGGAGGCTGGGCTGAGGGCCGAACATGTGGCCTTCAGTTTCATGAAGAGGATAGTGCAGCCGCTGATGGCTCGAGACACTCTCGGGTACCAGTACATGGGCGACGAAGACACGTCGAGGATGCTCGGCAACGAAGTCGACGATGAGGATTATTGTCAAGAGGCTGGGAAGAATATTTAAGGATATGCCGCCATACACTCCTTGCCCAGTACCCGAGTACTCCACGGCTCATCCACCGAATCAAGTACGTAGTTCAGATTTTTGCCTTAAGTACTTATTTGTCTGGAGTAGTCGCGCTCACCCAAGTTATTTGCTACAGGATGAAATCGCGAAGTTTGTTTCTGACCCAACTCCCCCTCCTCAACTTGTATTTATTCCAGAGAAGGGCAACAGCAAAGTGAAGAAATGCCGTGAAGTCGGCGAAGGTGACGACACTATCACCATAGAAGACACATCCGACGAGGAGGATGGGGAGACACTGCAGAAGCGTTTTCAGCTGCGGTCCAGGTTCAGCCGACCTGGACTACCCAATATCCCCCTCATTAAAGATCCATTGACTAGCTTGGAGGCTAGTCTCACTGCGCCGCCGAGAAGGAAGCGCAATGTGGCGCGAAAGCGTGTCGCCAAGAAGCTGAAGGTGACAGCGACCACTTCCCAAGAGGTGAGTTCCTCGAGTGAGTAGTCGAGTACTTGTATTGAAGCATTGCATGCTGACAGTCGAAGTGCAGGAGATTCTATCGTCCGACCTCGTGGATCAGGGAGAAGAAGACGATTGGGATACGGTGGGCAGAGCGACTGAGAGGAGCCTCAGTCCAGCCCCCACCGTTGTCGAAGTCGTGCCGGAGTCGGCACAGCAGGTGACTAGTACCTGCGAGCCGTCAGTGTCAACAGAAGAGAGGAGGCCAGAACCCTCTGCGGCTACTGGAACTGTGGAGCCAGTAGTCACTCATGTTGAAGAGGAGGCACCCGCGGAAGCCGGCCTTGTTGATATCGCCAGCATACTTGGCGCTCCGACCATGACTGTAGTCCGGTCTAACTTGTAAGTGAAGTCCATCCCTGAGTAGTAGATGTAGTTTGATAGTCTTGCTTGGCTGACCACCCAAGTTGTACTGTGCAGGAAAATGACCGACCTGTCCTGGGAAAGAGAAGAACCTAGTACGGCAGCTGCTGAGGAAAATCCATCGTCAGCTGTTGAGGTGTCTGCTCCCCTTCCTCAGGCTGAGTCTGTGGCGCCGGGCGCAGAGGCTACGCCACCGGAGGCCACCGTGGTGGAAGGTACGTAGACTGCGGCGATGCCGTCTGCCCCGTTAGTAGCACCCCAAGATACTGATATCTTTGTGTTAACAGAAACACAAGTCGAAGGGACCACGATCCCTGAAGCCGTGCCGGTTGAAGGAGTCGTGCCGGAAGCCGAGGTGCTCGAGGATGCTGCTTCCGGACTGGAGGTGACAGTAGCCACCGAGGCCATGGAAGATGTGCGCAACGATGCACTGCCGAAGTTGAGCATGGACGTTGTCGTTCGGTCGCCAGAGATCCTAGACGCGGAGCCGATCTGTTCGGCGCCGATGTCGGAGACCGCAGTGACTAGTCGTGGTGGGCTCGAGCTTCTGGCAGATGACCTCATCGACCCGGTGATGGTGGCCCGCAACTTGGAGTCAATGCACCGGGCTGAGCAGTGGATGAAGGTACGTGACAGCACCCTTGAATAATCGAATTCCACAATAACTGAGTACTCAAAGATGATTGTTGTCTTGTTGCAGGATGTCGTGGAGAGATCCCGACCGAAATCCGATATGCTCCAGGGGTATGGCGACATAGTGCTCCGGGCGGAGTCGCTGGAGAAGTAACTCAACAAGGCCAGGAAGCACTCCGCCATGTTGCAATCCAAGCTGGATGGAGCCTTTGCCTAGTACCACAACGAGGTACAAGAGATGTAGGCGAAGAGTGATGACTTGATTCACAAGAACAAGTCGTTATGCCAAAAGAATAAAGGTACGCCGCGGCTAGCTTGTTGAGTACTTATTGCAAGTACCCTGGTAGTAGCCTGACATGTGCTCCTAGACTTTTCAGATCTCGAGGCCCGGGTAGACCAGCTGAAGGCATCGGAGACCGATCTGAAGAACATCGTCTACCGAGAGAAAGATGCCCGAGAGGTACTTGAATATGAGTATAAGCAATTGTCTCATGAGTGCATCAAGCACAAGGAGCTCCGAGAAGCCTCGGACCGTGACCTTGTCAATTGCTATAAATCTCTGCAGAAGCTCAACGAAGACTGCGAGAAGCTACGGGGCCAACTCAAGGAGCTTGAAGAAGCCGCACTTCCCATTGCAAGGCTGCTGGTGCCTCACCCAGGCGGACCGAAGATAGCTCTGTTGGTTGACCGGTTGAAGAAAGCCCCCGAGCGTCTGGCAACATATGTGAAGCATCTGGCAAAGTCCATCCCGAACTAGGTCTTGGCGTATATGATGTCGTACTTCCCCAAGGCCCCAGTGGATGTAGTCACGGGTGGACTAGCCGCCAATTGCATAGACGACCAGTACAAGGAGCTGCTGGAGCAGATGGCACCCATCGTAGAACAAGTCGCAGAGAAGCTGAACCTCCAGTAGTTGTCCTGTGGGGTTAGCTTTGAGCAGCATTTGTAATATAAACAAAGTTGTAAATAACTTGTTTTAAATTTGAATGAAAAATCTTCCATGAAATGAGTACTTGTTGTCGCAGTGTGTATGTGCGGAGTGCCCATCCGTGGAGATGTTTACGAGTAGTAGTACTCGGCAGTAGACCCTTTTGAGGGAGGCACAGTAAATGAGTTGATTGAGAATCAAACTTTATTACTGAAAAGAGTACACCTGGATGGCTAGGGCTGTTGACAAGTGTAGTCGCCTAGACCCGGAGGCCGCATATGGCTTAAGTGGTGCTAGGACCCATGGCCGCTTACAACTGTAGATCCATTAGTAGCCGTATAGGCTGGATCTAAGAGTACATGGTCGCTTTGTAGACCGCTTCTAGAGTCCTTGATGCTCTAAACAGCCCGAGATCCGTTAGTAGCCGTTGACACTGGATCTTGGAGTGGAGTAGTCCGGAGACTAATGCGTGGACCCGGAGGCCGCTTACGGCGAAGAGCCCAGGAGTAGCCGTATAGACTTGGACTCCCGGAGTAGTCGAGAGAATACACGTATAATCGACAGAGCTGGTCGATGTTCCACGTGTTGCTGACGTCGTCGCCTTCAAGTGTTTGGAGGTGGTATGAGCCTGGTCCGGTCACTTTTTCTACTGAGAAAGGACCTTCCCATGGTGAGCTGAGCTTGTGTAGTCCTTCTGTGTTCTAGATGCGACGGAGGACTAGATCGCCAACGTTGAAGGAGCGTTCCTTGATGTTGCGATCATGGTAGCATCAGATACCGTCAAGGTACCTTGCTGACTGGACGAGGGCGGCACAGCGAGCTTCTTCGAGTCCGTCTATGTCAACTCGTCTGCTATCTTCAGAGATGCCTTCATCGTATTGCTCTACTGCCAGCGAATCCCACATGACGTCGGCGAGTAGAATAGCCTCGGAGCCGTAGACCAGGAAGTATGGAGACTGCTCTGTTGGCTTGGTAGGTTGAGTACGAAGCCCCAGAGTGCATTGGGTAGTTCCTTTATCCACTTGCCCCCTTTTGTGTTAGCAGCGTCATGTAGTCGCTTCTTGAGAGCGTCGAGTACCATCCCATTGGCGTGCTCGACTTGTCCATTGACCCGTGGATGGGCGACTGAGACATACCAGACGTCGATCCCGCTGTTCTTGCAGTACTCCCAGAACTGGTGGTTGTTGAAGTTGGAACCCAGGTCTGTGACGATGCAGTGGGGTAGTCCGTAGCGGTGCACGAGTTCATCCAAGAAGTCGAGTACTATGTCGGCCTTTGGGCAGGTGATTGGCTTGACTTCGATCCATTTGGTGAACTTGTTGATGGCCACCAGAACTCTGTTGAATCCTCCTGGCGTAGTCGGAAGAGGCCCAATCATGTCAAGCCCCCAGCAGGCGAAAGGCCAGGTTGGTGGTATAGTGACTAACTTGTAGGTCGGGACGTGCTATTGCTTGGCGAAGTTCTGCTACCCTTGGCACCTTCTGACGAGTTCCTCAGCATCGCCCAAGGTTGCTGGCCAGTAGAAAGCTCGTCGGAAAGCCTTGCTGACCAGCGTGTGGGAAGACGTGTGGTTGTCGCAGACGCCTTTGTGGATCTCCTCCAAGATGTCCTTGCCTTCTTCTCAGGGAACACACTTCATGGATACTCCAGAAGTGGCGCCCCACCTGTAGAGCTTGTCTCCAACTAGTACATAGGACTTGGCCCGGCGGATGATTTGCTCGGCCAAGTTCTTGTCGGCGGGAACCTTCTTCTCGCGGATGTAGACGATGAAGGGTTGCCGCCAGTCCACGTCTACCATCATGACCTCCTGGCCAGCTTGAGGAGGCGCTGGGTCAGTGGTCGTGGGTGCCGGCTCCGAGATGGATGGCGTGTGAAGCTCGTGGACGAAGACTCCCGCTGGTACTTGAGCGCGAGTAGAACCAAGCTTCATCAGGACGTCCGCTGCAACATTGTTGTCGCGGGCGGCGTGATGGAACTTGAGACCGTAGAATTTTTTCTCGAGCTTGCAGACTTCTAGGAAGTAGGCGTCCATGTTCTCCTTGTTGCGATCCCAAGACTTATTAACTTGGTTGATGACCACTGCGGAGTCGCCGTAGACTAGTAGTCGCTTGATGCCTAGAGAGATTGCGAGGCGGTGTCCGCGTAGTAGAGCTTTGTACTCTGCTTCATTGTTTGAGACCTTCCAGAAGATCTGCAGGACGTACTTGAGTTGTTCGCCCTGTGGGGAAATCAAGAGTACCCCTGCACCCGCGCCCTCGAGCTTGAGTGAGCCGTTGAAGTACATCACGCAATGCTCTGGACGCTCGGTTGGAGTTGGTAGCTAGTTTTCCCGCCACTCCGCCATGAAGTCGACTAGTGCTTGTGACTTGATGGCTGTTCGTGGCTTGAAGTCGATGTTGAGGGCGTCGAGCTCAATTACCCATTTGGAGATTCTTCCCATAGCATCTTGGTTCTGTAGGATGTCACTAAGCGGGTAGTCAGTGACGACGGAGATCGAGTACTCCTGGAAGTAGTGTCGTAGCTTCCGCGAGGTGATGAGCACTGCATATAGTAGCTTTTGTACTGGTTGGTAGCGTGCCTTAGATTCTGATAGGACCTCGCTGACGAAGTAGACTGGTCGCTGGACTGGGTAGGCGTGGCCGTCTTCTTGCCACTCGACAACGATGGCAGTACTGACCACGTGAGTAGTCGCAGCGAGGTAGAGCAATAGCTGCTCCTTTTTGCGAGGAGCCGTGAGGACAGGTGGCTTGGACAGGAAGTCCTTGAGTTGAGCCAGAGCTTGATCCGCTTCTTGTGTCCACATGAACTTCTCCTGGTGCTTGAGTAGTTTGAAGAAGGGTTGCTCCTGTTGTCCAAGCTTCGAGATGAATCTGTTCAGGGCCGCCATGCACCCTGTAAGCTTCTGCATGTCTTTGATGCAGGTGGGAGCTTTCATCGTGGTGATGGCGGAGATCTTCTCGGGGTTGGCTTCGATGCCGCGGTGGCTGATGATGAAGCCGAGTAGTTTTCCCGAAGGCACGCCAAAGACGCACTTGTTCGGGACTATATAAGACGAGGCAGGGACCTCTCTCTCATACGGATCATCTTGTAAACACACCCAATCATTCCAGAGCTACGCAACATACAGGACGTAGGGTATTACACACCTCGCGGCCCGAACCTGTCTAAATTGTGTGCCATGTGTCTCTTCCTTCGAGTTACCGATCTCGGCGAGGCCATATTCATCTACCTTGGGTACTCCCCTTGGTAGGTTGCCGGTCTAAAACACCGATAGCTGGCGCGCCAGGTAGGGGTTCTCGCCGAAGATCTCATGGCGAACTCGACGGCTTCAATCTTCATCAAGCCAACCGTCACCTTCAACCGCGGTGACACCTTCATCTTCGGCTCCTGGGTTTGCACTGCTGATGGCGCCGGATCCTTCCAACGCCGCCTCACCATGACGCCAAACCCAAAGACCAGGCTCGTGACGCTCCCCGAAGTAGTCACGGGCGATCTCGCCGAAAAATTCGGCAAACTTTCGTTCTACAACCAACACGCCAACTTCGAGTTTGGATCCGCCTCCAACTTGAACTCGACATCTCCGTGGGCCATCGTATGGGAGCCGGCTACGCAGCCATCGTGTGCGGACTCCCCACTCCATGAGCACTTCCCATACGTCCTCTGCAACACCAGCAAGGCTCACGTGAAGGCTCTCTCCGCGCGTCGGGCCGGAAAGGAGATCGTCTCCGAGTACAACTCGGACTCCACAACCGTCCCCGACTACAACTCGGACTCCAACCCCATCTCCGGCTACTACTCGGACTCCTCCTACAAGTTCGACTTCGGGTCGGACCCTGACGAGCCCGAGTCCGAGAACCACACGACTGAGCAACCGCTGTCAGGAGCAGCTTCCGGCCTGGTTATAACATCTACACCCGACGGGAGATTCATCTACTGGCCAGACCGCAAGTCCGCAGACCTGACAGACGGGAACTCACGCTGCGTCGCCTACCTCGACTCACTTCCCTTCCAGGAGGGAACACCGTTAGCTCCAGCTGAGGAGCACACTCCAACAGAGGTGGCGACTTCTGACTCCAGTCTCAGCACCCCCGATCGCCAAGTCTTCATGGCTGCTGGCGAGACGCCGGGACCCTCAGGGACACGTCCTGACCGATATCTCGAGGATATCTCAGTAGACGAGTTTTCTGCCAATGCACCTGCAGACGAAACCAACGACAACAAGAACGCCCGACGTGAACGCAACAGAAAACGGAACGAACGACGCCGACGTCTCCGTGAGACCCTACCCATACGGAATCTCGCAGAGGCTCTTGACCAAGTCGAAAATCAGGTGCACACCACCCCAGAGCAGTGCCTCATGTCTATCACCACGATAGCACGTCAAGCTTAGGGGATGCACGTGGGAGAAGTCATCGCCAAGCTCGCGGAGGACGCCTACTTCATGAGAGTTGACAACAGAGTTGCTCAAGTGCCTCCCGTCAGAACTCGCCAACCCGACAACAAAGCCACAAGTCGCAGTCCAGCTGACAACGGACACAACCGTACTCGAGGAGAACTACCGACTAACCCCAACCGTACCCGGGCATCGGCCGGTGGACCCTCTCAGGGTGGCAACAGCGCCGGTGGCGGTAACCGCGATGTCGTTCCTCGTCGCGATCCTGGTGGTGGAGGCAGCGACGGCGGGAGCCCCTCACAAGGGGCTGCAAGGAGAGCCAGTGGCGGAGGCGATCGCGGAGGCCGAGGCCACGCAGACAGTCACGTCACCGTTGTCTCATGCGGCGGCTACGATGCCCGTCGCAGAATCGAGGAAATTCGACTTACCAAATCCGCAGGCGAGAACGACAGCTTCCTCGCCTTCTCTACTCGACTTCGCAACCTGCTGCTCCCTGAGGACCATGTGTGGTTTGAGGACCGGTGGATGGTCGCTTCCTTGTGTGATGAGTGATTGACAACATTGTGTGGACTGATTCTTGGCTAAGTATTGCAGGTGCAGGTTGCGGCTTGACTGGTGTTGGTGCAGGTGAAGAACAAGCGCGAAAGGTCGTCGCTGGTGAGGCCTCCAGGTGTGGAGAAGACAAGTAGGCTTCATCCGAGGGACCCGGTGGCCAGCAGGTCAAGTGCGGGCCGCATGGTGGCATGAACAGCAAGATGAAGTCAGGGACGGTTTCTTGGTTGAGCCTCAAAACCAAGGTCGAGCCGGGACTACGTGGGAGCCGAGTCATGAGTGGAGATTGGCGGAGGCTACACCGAGTTCGCGGGGTTTCCGGTGGTTCACCAGAAAACCACTGAGTTCCTTGGTTGATCCACAAAGCCAAGGCGAAGAACCGAAGACGGTCTTTGCGGCGGTGCGAGCCGGTCGACCGGTGGGTCCGGCCGGTCCCGGCCGGTGGGTACCGGTCTGACCGGTGTGCGACGACGCAGTCCGAAATCTTCGAAGCGGAGGACACGCGTCGGGATCGCAAGGCTTGCGTCGAGGCTAAGCAGGTTGCGGTCGCCGGGCATCCGTCCGATGGAGAAAGCTTCAAGTCTTCAAAAACCGCCCTTGAGGGGCTTGTATCTGTAGTTGTTAGAGAAGGGTATTTTAGGCTTTCGGTTTCCTCCATATAACCCAAGAGGTGAGAGGATGGCAGCCAAGCCTTGGAACCCTAGTTCATTTGCTTTCCTATTTTTCCTTCCTATTTTCTTAGGATTTCCATAGGAGTAGCTTGAGAGCTTCATGGTGAGATCTTGTGAGAGGGTTGGATGATCTGGCGGCAAGCTAGACCTTGTATGAACCTTTGTTGCATGTATAGATGATTCGGCGTAGTTCCACAAGGCCTTGTTGTGTTGTTCCTGGTTGTTCTTGGTGGTGATTTTCGGAGCCCTTTCTTGGTATTTTTCATGGGTTGTTTTCGAGACCTTTCTCTTGGGGATTTGATGGGGGAAATTTGTGGGAACCCTTCGTGGTTCTTTGGGCTGTGATTCCCCTCCAAAATCCGTGAGTAAAGGGGCTCGATTTTGGGGGTTTTCCGAGTTCTAGGGTTAGAGGTGTTCTTGGCGGGATTTCTTCGATTCCTCCATCTTGACAAGTTTTGGTTGGATTAAACTTGGCTATGGACTCCTCATGAGGTGTTACTATTATCCCCAAAGTCTTATTCAAGTCCGTGGAGCGATTCGGGAGATCGAGGTTTGGATTTGGGGGAGTTGACCCGCGGGTGCTGTTCATCACGAGCTGCCCAGGCTACACCGGTCTGACCGGTGCTCTTGACCGGTTTGACCGGTGCAACCCTCGCTGGGTTTTTGCTCGGGTGAACGTCTGGGTGTGTTCGCGGTTGTCCTGTGTTGCAGCTGTTTCGAGTTTTGGTCAGTTTGGAGGTCGGTTGGCCTATTTGGTGATTTGGGGGCTTTCAGGCTTGGACCAGTCTGAGCGATGTGTTACACCGACCTGACCGGTGTGAAGCCACTTAGTGGAAGTTGCCAACTCTCACCAGCAGGAACCGGTCTGACCGGTGGTGCTCTCCGGTCTGACCGGTGTTGGCATGTAGACTCGAGGTTTGGTGTTCCGCTGCGTTCTCGGGTCGGAAGGTTGTGTGTTGGTTCCTAGGTCCAATGGCACTCCAGTGGCTACGTGGGCTTGGCCAATTTGGGTAGTGAGTCGGAGACGTGTGTTGGAAGTCGTGTTCATCTTGTTGGAGTTTCCATCTCCTTCGAGAACAATTTTTATCGGCTCCCATTCACTCCCCCCCTCTCTGGTTCGCCGTATCAGTCATTCAAGTGGTATCAGAGCCGGTTCGGGTCTTTGTTGACTCTAACCAGTCTAAGATCCAAGGATGGTGTACCAGGAATGGGGTTCAGGTCCTCCACACTTTGATGGCAAGACCTACTAGATGTGGAGTCAGTGGATGGGTGCGTTCCTCCGTGGAAAGGGTCAGATCCTTTGGGATGTCACGGTGGACACAGGCTATGTCCAGCCGATGGACTTCCTCACTCTAGGATCGAGGGGCAGATTCGACGCCAACAATAAGGCGGTCGACTACTTGTTTCGTGCTTTGTGTCAGCCTGAGTTCGATCGGGTGCACACCGAGCACTTGGCTTGTAGAATTTGGACGGTGCTGAAGAAGGCTCATGTTGGGAATGCCCAGGTTCAGGCACGGATGTATGCGACCTACCAGAGAGAGTACGAGAACTTCACTCATCTCCCCGGTGAGTCCATCGATGCCTTGTTTCAGAGGTTCACGATGGTTGTGAACAACATGAGGGCCGATGTGGACGTGCTCCCGTACGATGATCATGATAGAGCGGTCAAGCTCTTACACTCTTTGGATCGTACGATTTGGGGCGGAAAGTTCGAGGCCATTGTGGAGTCAGAGAAGTATGACACTCTGACGGTGAACGAGCTATTCTCGAAGCTCAAGTCGGCTGAGGTGGATAGGGGCATGACTGCCAAGCTCGAGGGTCCGACTGATTCCCATAGTCTTGCCCTCGGTGGTTCGAAAGGAAAGGCTAACACTAACCCATCCACCAGGATGTTCTCTTTGTCCTCTTTGATATCTATGCCAGATGAGGAGTTTGATGTGCTTGGAGAGGACGAGCTGGCGCTGCTAACGAGGAGGTTCGAGAGGCTGCACGAGAACCGGGTGAACATGAGGAGGAACACGAGGACAAGCTTCCAGTGCAGCATGCCGGGACACTTCGTCGCCGACTGCCCAGAGAAGGTCGAGAACAAGGATGGCTACAAGCACAAGTCGAGGATGGATGGCAAGCACCGGTCGATGCGCGACCACAAGAGCAAGCACAAGAACAATTACAAGGACGAGCGACGATCGAGGAAGAAGGAGAGCCGAGGCAAGGCCCGAGCGATGGTGGGAGCGAGAGACGTCGACTCCAGTTCCGCGTACTCCACCTCGAGCTCGAGCAGCAGTGAAGACGAAGGTGATTGTCGCAAGAGCAAGAAGTCGTCCAAGAACCTGAGTGGGCTGAGCTGCTTCGCGAGAGACGGCTTCTCCACCATGGCACTGAGCTCCGGCAGTAAGAAGAGCACACAGAGCGACTTGGACTCTGATTCCGACGACGAGGTGTGTGATGAACTTCCCTTCTTGCGCCAGGAGAATGAGAGGCTTGGCTCTCTGCTTGATAACCGTGATGACATGCTTAGAGAGGCCAAGAAGATGAGTAAAGAGCTTAGGGCTTCACTCGAGGATGCTAGGACTAGAGTGGCTGAGCTAGAAACACGGGTTCTTGATAGCAAGCTTGAGATTGATTCCCTTAAGACTAGTCCTGTTGTTTCGGATGAGGTTGATTGTGCTGATTGCTCCATATTTCTTGCTGATCTTGCTTTGTTTGAGGAGAAGCATGCCTCCAAGTGTGAGGAACTAGATGTTCTTAGGGTTGAAGTGGCTGAGCTTAAATCTAGACCTGCTTTGCTAGGTGCTTGCACTTCTTGCCCTGTTTTGCATGCTAAGATTGATGAGATGCATGCTTACACTAGTTCTCTTGAGGCTAAGCTGAAATAACCCATGCCTACATCATGCTCTACCTGTGAAATGCATGCTTTGAATAATTTGGAACTTGCGCATTATGTTGATCGTTTGCAGGATGAGAATGATGAGCTAAGAAAGTTGATGGGTTGGTTGTCTCGTCATGAGCCTCAGTTGAGAATGATGATCGAGGCATTTAAGAGGCAGGATGGTGAGGGACTTGGGGCAAACAAGGTTGGTGAGGGAAGTGGAGAGAATATCCCAGAGCCACCAAAAACCCACCACAAAAATGATTTCCCCCCAAAACCTAACCATCTTAGGAACTGACTAGACACAACCCCAGCTCCATCCGTGTTTCCTACACCCACAAATGATCTCCAAAAGCCTATAAAGTTTGTGAGCACTTCGGGGAAAGAGTTCTTTGGGAAGGAAAGTGAGAAGGCTAGTGAAGGGAAACCGGTGGAGGAGTTGAGTGGAGAGAAACCAAGTGAGCAGTCACACCCTAAGCCTAAGCTTGTGAGGTTCCATTGTGGCTATTGTGGGAGAGATGGCCATAAGGATGAATTTTGCTTCACGAGGAAGCGAGAGGAGAGAATGGCAAAGGAGTGGGCTAACAAGGACAAGTACCACCCTTCCAATGGTGTACTTGAGCCTCGTGCGCAGATGCCCAGGGCCAAGGCCAGTGTGAGGACAGTTCGGGCTTGGGGAGAGCGGAAGGCGTTGGGGTTCTTCTTCGCCCGGGTCACACCGGTCGGACGGTATGGGGCACGGTCGGACGGTGCGAGGCACGGACGGGCGGCGGTTTGAATTTCGTGCTCGTACCGGTGCGAGAGTTGTTTCTGGAGGTTGTGGTTCTGGTGGTTGGGCTGGAGAGTTTGCAGGTGGTCAGGTTGCTAGGCATTCTCCCCCTCGAGTTCACTACGGGGATTGGAGGAGTCGTAGCTTTGAGAAGGAGAGGAGGGACGGTCCACGGGCTTTCTTTCTTGGTTTTGGTCCTCCTCCAGGCAGAGAGGGGTGGTTCCCTCAGGGTGGTTACCGTGGTGGTGTTCGTGGAGGTAGCTTTGGAAGGAGAGATGGTTTGGTTTGTGCTAACCCCACTTTTGAGCAAATGGCTCGGCACTGGTTTTACTCTTTTGGTACTAACCCCAGTGCTGAGTCGTTTGTTCGCTCACGTGCTCATTTTTTAATTTCAGGTGGGAGACTTGAAGAACATTTGGTTGATTGACTCCGGTTGCTCGAGGCATATGACCGGAGACAGGGGGTGTTTCTCAAGTCTCGTCCCGGTGGTAACAAGGACGTACATCACTTTTGGGGACAATGGGCGTGGGCATGTGCTTTCAGAAGGTGAGATCAAAATGAGTGACAAGATCACTCTCAAGCGTGTTGCTCTTGTTCAATCGCTGGGGTACAATTTGCTTTCTGTGTCCCAGCTGTTGGATGAGGGTTTTGAGGTGTTGTTTCGGCCCGGTGGTTCTCGGATTTTGGACTCTCGAGGGGACCTTGTCTGTATGGTCGTTCCTGAGGGTCAGGTGTTTCGTGCTGATTTTTCTTAGTCTTCGGGTGTGAAGCGTTGTTTCTTGGCTGGTTCTTCGAGTGAGTTGTGGAAGTGGCATAGGAAGTCGGGTCACTTGAGCTTTGACCTTTTGTCTCGCTTGAGTAAACTCAATTTGGTCCGAGGATTGCCACGGTTGAGGCTTGAGAAAGAGTTGGTTTGTGCGCCGTGTAGGCATGCAAAGATGGTAGCCTCTTCTCACCCGCCTCTCACCGATGTGATGACTGAGCGTCCATGCGAGCTGCTCCATATGGACCTTGTTGGCCCAGCTCATGTGCGATCCGCGAGTGGGAAGTGGTATGTCCTTGTTGTGGTGGACGACTACTCTCGGTATGCGTGGGTGTTCTTTCTCGAGGATAAGGGGGAGATGTTTGGTTTTGTTCGAGATCTAGTCTTGAGGTGTAGGAATGAGAGGCACGGAGATGCCATACGAGCAATCCGCAGTGATAATGACTCGGAATTCAGAAACTCTCGTTTTGAAACCTTTTGCCATAACTTGGGTCTTGAGCACCAGTTTTCGAGTCCGTATACGCCTCCCCTGAATGGTGTTGTGGAAAGGAAGAACATGACCTTGTGCGAGATGCCTCAGACGATGCTTGATGAGCATAGGACTCCGAGAAGGTATTGGGCTGAGGCGGTGAATACCGCATGCTATGTGTCAAACAGGATCTACCTCAGAGGGCACAAGAAGAAAACATGTTATGAGTTGATGCATGGCCGCACACCCAAGGTGAGTCACTTCCATGTCTTTGGTTGCAAGTGTTTCATTCCGAAGAAAGGAAAGAAGTTGGATAAGTTTGAGGCTAGGTCTGTCGATGGTATTTTCTTTGGTTATGCATCTCATTCTAGAGCATATCGTGTGCTCAATCTTGAAACTAACCAAATCGTGGATACTTGCGAGGTAACCTTCCACGAGACAGAGCCACGTAGTCAGCTTGTCTTTGAGTGTCCAAGTGATGATGAGCTTGGCAAGGAGATCTTTCAGGAGGAGGAGCATGAGCATGGAGACGATGAAGATGGCGGTGTGGTGCCCCCGGTTGAACATGTACCCACTACTTCGACTACAGTGGTGGACGGACCCTCTCCTACACCTACGACGACAAATCAAGAACGAGGAGAAGCTGATGTTGAGGAGGAGGTAGCATCGAGGCGAGAACCTCCCCGGCGAGTACAAGTGGATCACCCAGCTTCGAGGATCATCGGCGACATGAATGAACGCACAACACGGTCGAGGGTTCGGAACAATTCTCATTTCGCTCATGCTACATTTGTTGCTACTTTTGAGCCCAAAGACATTGGACACGCACTATCTGATCACAATTGGGTTAATTCGATGCATGAGGAGTTGGAGAACTTTGAGAGGAATCAGGTTTGGGAGTTGGTTGACCCTCCCCCAGGGTGTAAGCCGATTGATACAAAGTGGGTGTGGAAGAACAAAGAGGGAGAGACAGGTGAGGTTGTGAGAAACAAGTCGAGACTTGTTGCTCAGGGGTTCAGTCAGAAGGAGGGGATCGACTACGAGGAGACCTTTGCTCCCGTAGCTCGTTTGGAGGTGATAAGGATCCTTCTAGCCTTTTCCGTGGCTAAAGGGTTCAAGTTGCACCAAATGGATGTGAAGAGTGCTTTCCTGAATGGTGTGTTGGAGGAAGAAGTGTATGTGAGGCAACCTCCGGGGTTTGAGAGTGAGAAGTACCCCCACCGGGTGTACAAGTTGAGTAAGGCGTTGTATGGATTGAAGCAAGCACCTAGAGCTTGGTATGGCAGGTTGAGGGGGTTCTTGTTTGAGAGAGGTTTTGAGATGGGGAAGGTCGATCAGACCTTGTTTCTACTGAGGCAGGGCAGAGATATCCTGATTGTGCAGGTGTACATGGATGATATTGTCTTTGGTGGCTCGTCTAACTCTCTTGTTGCAAGGTTTGCAGAGGATATGAGCAGGGAATTTGAGATGAGCATGATGGGCGAGTTGCAGTTCTTCCTCGGGCTACAAATCAAGCAATCAAAGGAAGGAACTTTTGTGCACCAAGCTAAGTACATCAAGGACATTGTGCAGAAGTTCAAGATGGAGGATTCCAAGGCTATGACGACGCAGATGAGTACGACTACAACTCTTGATGCGGACGAGGAAGGTGAACACGTGGACTAGAAGGAGTACTGGAGCATGATCGGGTCACTCTACTTGACGACGACGAGGCCGGACATCCAGTTCTCGGTATGTCTGTGCGCTCGGTTTCAAGCGTCTCCAAGGACTTCGCATCGGCAAGCGGTGAAGCGAATTTTCAGGTACTTGTGTCACACTCCCGACTTCGGCCTTTGGTACTCCGCGTCCTCTTCTTTGGCGCTTCATGATTTTTGAAACGCGGATTTTGCCGGGTGTCGGTTGGATAGGAAGTCCACTTCTGGGACTTGCCAGTTTTTGGGTTCCTCTTTGGTGTCTTGGTCTTCCCGCAAACAGTCAAGTGTTGCACAATCCACTACCGAGGCAGAGTATGTTGCCGCTGCTCGTTGTTGCTCTCAGCTCCTTTGGATTTCATACACCATGAGTGACTTTGGTGAGGAGTATACCCATGTCCCACTTCAATGTGATAGTACCAGTGCCATAAGTGTTGCAAAGTGAAGGACCGATTAGGCGACCAGAGAGGGGGGGGGAGTGAATGGGAGCCTATAAAAATTCTTCTCGAGGGAGATTGAAACTCCGACAAGATGAACTAGCACGGTCGAACCCCCGAAATCACACACTCCGCACTTCTACCTTCCGTTTGCCAAAACCACATAGCCACTGGAGTGCTACTGGTCCTAGGAACAAACTCTACCAAAGAACCACAACACACACGCAAGCAACGACCGCGGAAACCACTCGAAAGCCGGCTAACCGAGGGGGGCGGTTAGGACCGGGTATAGGGGGCGGTTAGACCGCCTCCACCCGGTAACCAAGAAATCCTCCGAAATGCTTCTTCCGAGCACCAAAACTCACCACGGTTTCACCAACAAAGATATCCGGTCAAGGCCATGCTAGCTACCGAGAAAATCTTGGCGAAAACCAAAACTCCACCCGGGGGCCTAGGGGCGGTTAGACCGGCTACCAAGGGCGGTCTAACCTCCTGTACCCAAGCAACGAACTCCGGCGAAGAACACCTAGCAAACAAGACGAGAACGACCCCAAATTTCACCCAGACACTCCTCTGATCAAGGCGAACAAACTCACAGAGGAAAATCCGGCGAAACAAAACTTCGACCCGGAAACACCCAGGGTGGTTAGACCGCCCCCTGCAGGCGGTTAGACCGCCCCTTCCAGAAAACGAACCCGCAGGTCAAACCTCAACTTCCTCGCGCCCGATCTCCCGAATCACTCCACGGATTGCAGCACAACTTCGGGAATAGCTGGGTTACCTCCTGGGCAACCTCTACCTTAAAGGAATCGACCTGAAACGCTCACAATCAAGAGGAATCGAAGAAATCGCTTATCTAGGTCAAGAACTCGCCCAACTCAAGAAACCACCAAATCGAGTCCGATTCAAAGGAGATTTGGGGGCAAAGTCACCAGCCAAAGAGGCACAAGAACCTCATACGTGACACCCACCAAAAACCCCAAGAAATCGTCCTCAAAACACCGCCAACAAAAAGCTCCGAAAATCAACACAAAAGAGACGGGAAAGCCACCATGATGAACAACGCCGAACCATCTATACATGCCATGAAAGGTTCGTACAAGGTCTAGCTTGCCACCCAAACATCCATCCCTCTCTCTAGATCTCACATGAAGCTCTCAAGCTAGTCCTCTAAAATCCTAAGGAAAATGGAGAACGAAAATGGAAAAACAAAATGAGCTAGGGTTCCAAGAGTTGGCTGCCATCCACCCATCCAATGGGTATATATGGAGGCACCCAAAAGACTAAACTACCCTTCACTAATAACTAGGGATACATGCCCCTCGAGGGCGGATTTGGAAGTCTTCATGTCTTCACCATCGGACGGATGCCCGGCGACCGCAACCTGCTTAGCCTCGACGCAAGCCTTGCGATCCCGACGCGTGTCCTCCGCTTCGAAGCTTCTCGGCGCCGGCGGCCGGGCGGTCGGACCCCCCGCCCTTGGGCGGTTAGGACCGGCCCGGAGATCCGACCGGCCCCCGGGCGGTCTGACCGCCCCTCCTGGGCGTTTGAACCGGCCTGGGTGGTCGCACCCCCTCGTCGAGTCTTCGGCCTCGGTTTTGTGGCTCAACCGAGTAACCCAGTGGTTTCCTGGTGAACCACTGCAAACCCTGCGAACTCGGTGTAGCCTCCGCCAATCTCCACTCATGACTCGGCTCCCACGTAGTCCCGGCTCGACCTTGGTTTTGAGGCTCTACCAAGAAACCGTCCACGACATCTTGCTGTTCATGCCACCATGCGGCCCGCACTTGACCCCGCTGGCCACCGGGTCCCTCGAACGATGCCTACTTGTCTTCTCCACACCTGGAGGCCTCACCGGCGATGACCTTTCGCGCTTGTTCTTCACCTGCACCAACACCAGTCAAGCCGCAACCTGCACCTGCAATACTTAGCCAAGAATCAGTCCACACAACGTTGTCAATCACTCATCACACAAGGAAGCGACCATCCACCGGTCCTCGAACCACACATGGTCCTCACAAAGAACCTAGTGCTCCATTCCAAAACCAAGCACATAGAAGTGAGGTACCATTTTCTGAGAGACAACATAGAGAAAGGAAAAATAGCTTTAATCCATGTACCCACACATGACCAACTAGCCGATATTTTCACCAAACCCCTAGATCAAGCAACATTCACTCGTTTGCGGGGGGAACTTGGTGTGTGTTTGATTTCTTGAGTTGGGTGTGTGGGAGCTCCTTTGTAGCATATGTATAGCTTTCCTTTGTGCATTTCTTGCATTTGGCATGGCATATGTAACATGATGTATAGGCATCCTTGTATCTTAGATTGCATGCATTTTGTATCATATGCATTGGATAGGAAAAGCTTCTCCTATATACATTGTTCACCATGGAATGCTATTTATGTCTTTGTGAGCTTGTTTGGTATGCTATGGATAGTTTGTCTTAGCTCTTGATGATCTTGATGAATAATCCATGGTTGATGGCTATGTTTTTGAAAAATTGTCACATGTATGCTCTCTCATGTGTAAATGCCTTTATATGATCTTGACATGTTTTAGTGGCTTGTTTATCCTTAATTTGTGGTTGGATAGCTAGTTTATTGATCATATGGGGCCAAAGGCTCATTTGCCATCATGAATGTTTAGCCCTCTTGCTTCATCTTGTGGAGGGGCATAAGTTCCTTTTTGTCGCAAAGACATTTCATGTACCAATTATGAATCTGAAAATCAAATGTAAAATGCTTGGAAATGTGCTCCCATGTCATATGTGCTGAATTTAATTTACTTTGGATGCTAAACCGTTGCATGATGCCTACCTAATGAGAAGTCTCATACATAGAAGTAGGCACATGGCTTGGTGGCTTTGACATGACATGAGGTGCTTGTGGGTGTTTGTGATGGTCTTATGATTAGAATGGCTGTCCTAGAATGAAGTTTGTGTGGCTTTGTCATTTTGATATGCTTTGATCATGTTTAGGACTTTGCTCATGAGAGGCAAGTTTTTTCGCAAAATTGCCCAAATCCATCTTAGCTTCGTCCAATGGTTGTGAAACTTGGTGATCTTGTAGTTGATGTCGATACGAAGCTATAGAGTATCTAACTTGCTTATTTGGACATGTGTAGCATCCTATGTTGAACTTTGTCTATTTGAGAAGCTCTAGGTTGAAAGTTTTGCATTTTTGGCTTGATTCATGCATTGCCAACAAGGGGGAAAAGTTTGAGCTTGAAATGGCTTGCTGGATGCATTTAGAATGTTTTCAGATGGTTTCGAGCCATTTCTAGGCTCTGGTGTGCACCGGTCTGACCGGTCGAGGTCACCGGTCTGACCGACCGGTCAGACCGACCGGTCTGACTGGTCGGAGTGCTGGTCCTGTGCACATGTTGGGCACCGGTCTAACCGGTGGTGGTGACCGGTCTGACCGGTGTGAGCTGAAGTTGTTGCAGCTGTCCTGTTTTCAAGTGGTTTGCATGCATTCGTCCAGGGGGAGGTGCATTGGTTCAGGGGGAGCTTGCATGTGTGCAGGGGAAGCTCTTTGTGGTTTTTCGAGCTTTGTTTCGGTGGTTTGCGCTCTTTGCTTGAGCTTTGCTTTGTCTCGGATGTGTCGAGCCGTTGCCCTTGCCTAAGGGGTCCGAGACTTGTCTTCTTCAAGTGATTCTGCTCTTTGCCTTTGTTTGGTTTTCGATCGCTTGTTGGAGTTTCTTTTTGTTCGTTTCTTTTCTTTTTCTTTTCTCTCTTGTTACTTTCGTGTGGGTGTTGTCAATGCACTCATCAAGGGGGAGATTGAGGACCCTGTGTGGTTCGAGGACCGGTGGATGGTCGCTTCCTTGTGTGATGAGTGATTGACAACGTTGTGTGGACTGATTCTTGGCTAAGTATTGCAGGTGCAGGTTGCGGCTTGACTGGTGTTGGTGCAGGTGAAGAACAAGCACGAAAGGTCGTCGCCGGTGAGGCCTCCAGGTGTGGAGAAGACAAGTAGGCTTCGTTCAAGGGACCCGGTGGCCAGCAGGGTCAAGTGCGGGCCGCATGGTGGCATGAACAGCAAGATGAAGTCAGGGATGATTTCTTGGTTGAGCCTCAAAACCAAGGTCGAGCCGGGACTACGTGGGAGCCGAGTCATTAGTGGAGATTGGCGGAGGCTACACCGAGTTCGCGGTGTTTCCGGCGGTTCACCAGAAAACTACTGAGTTCCTTGGTTGATCCACAAAGCCAAGACCGAAGAACCGAAGACGGTGCTGCAGCAATGCCAGACCGGTCTGACCGGTCTGACCGGTGGGTACCGGTCTGACCGGTGAGGAGCACCGGTCTGACCAGTGAGGAGCACCGGTCTGACTGGTGTGCGACGACGCAGTCCGAAATCTTCGAAGCGGAGGACACGCGTCGGGATCGCAAGGCTTGTGTCGAGGCTAAGCAGGTTGCGGTCGCCGGGCATCCGTCCGATGGAGAAAGCTTCAAGTCTTCAAAAACCACCCTTTAGGGGCTTGTATCCGTAGTTGTTAGAGAAGGGTATTTTAGACTTTCGGTTGCCTCCATATAACCCAAGAGGTGAGAGGATGGCAGCCAAGCCTTGGAACCCTAGTTCATTTGCTTTCCTATTTTCCCTTCCTATTTTTTAGGATTTCCATAGGACTAGCTTGAGAGCTTCATGGTGAGATCTTGTGAGAGGGTTGGATGATCGGGCAGCAAGCTTTTCCTTGTATGAACCTTTGTTGCATGTATAGATGATTCGGCGTAGTTCCTCAAGGCCTTGTTGTGTTGTTCCCGGTTGTTCTTGGTGGTGATTTTCGGAGCCCTTTCTTGGTGTTTTTCTTGGGTTGTTTTCGAGACCTTTCTCTTGGGGATTTGATGGAGGAAATTTGTGGGAACCCTTCGTGGTTCTTTGGGCTGTGATTCCCCTCCCAAATCCGTGAGTAAAGGGGCTCGATTTTGGGGGTTTTCCGAGTTCTAGGGTTAGAGGTGTTCTAGGCGGGATTTCTTCGATTCCTCCATTTTGGACAAGTTTTGGTTGGATTAAACTTGGCTATGGAATCCTCATGAGGTGTTCCTATTATCCCCAAAGTCTTGTTCAAGTCCATGGAGCGATTCGGGAGATCGAGGTTTGGATCTGGGGGAGTTGACCCGCGGGTGCTGTTCATCCCGAGCTGCCCCGGCTACACCGGTCTGACCAGTGCTCTTGACCGGTCTGACCGGTGCAACCCTCGGTGGGGTTTTGCTCAGGTGAACGTCTGGGTGTGTTCGCTATTGTCCTGTGCTGCAGCTGTTTCGAGTTTGGGTCAGTTTGCAGGTCGGTTGGCCTGTTTGGTGATTTGGGGGCTTTCAGGCTTGGACCGGTCTGACCGGTGTGTTACACCGACCTGACCGGTGTGAAGCCACTTAGTGGAAGTTGCCAACTCTCACCAGCAGGGACCGGTCTGACCGGTGGTGCTCTCCGGTCTGACCGGTGTTGGTCTGTAGACTCGAGGTTTGGTGTTCCGCTGCGTTCTCGAGTTGGAAGGTTGTGTGTTGGTTCCTAGGTCCAGTGGCACTGCAGTGGCTACGTGGGCTTGGCCAATTTGGGTAGTGAGTTGGAGACGTGTGTTGGAAGCCGTGTTCATCTTGTTGGAGTTTCCATCTCCTTCGAGAAGAATTTTTATCGGCTCCCATTCACTCCCCCCTCTCCGGTTCGCCGTATCGGTCCTTCACTCCCAAAGAAATTCAAGCCTCTGGGGATCACCAAGTACGATGCGAAGCAAGACCCAATACAGTGGTTTAGGTGCTACGCCCTGTCCATCGAGAACGCTGGTGGCAACAACGACACAAAGTGTCTCTACTTCCCTTTTTGCCTGGACCAAGCTCCACTTACATGGCTCGAGTCACTTGAGAAGTACTCGATCGACAAGTGGGACCAGCTCAAGGAGCAGTTCACCAGCAACTTCACGGGCACCATGGGACGCTCAGGTACTCGCATGGACCTAGCCATGGTGAAGCAGGAACAGGGCGAAACTCTGCGCAAGTACATGTGGCGCTTTTTCGACAAGCGCGCCACTGTAGTCGATGTCACCGACAAGGAAGTCATCGACCTTTTCCAAGATGGTCTCTACCACCGTCGCACCTTTGAAGACTTCGGTCGACGCCGCCTGAGCTCCATTACCAAGCTCAAAGACATGATCACTTCATGGGCCGACGAAGAAGACAAGGCGAACGCCAAGTATGACGCCATTCGCGGCAAGAGCAAGCAAAACGCGGGCGGCAGCAATAACAACAACCGGGATCAAGGCGGTCGCAGCAACAACTACTCGGGTCCTAATCGCAAGCGCAAGGCAGACAACACAGTCGCGGCTATCCAGCGCCCTGCGAAAGACAACCCAAAGAAAACCTCCGGCGGCTTCAAAGACTTGCTGAAAGAGAAGTGCGCGTGGCACCTGGAGGGAAACCACACTACCGAACAGTGCTACCAACTCCGGCGAGCACTCAAGGACACTCCAGAACCACGGCATCCTCACAACAAGAAAGGCAAGAAAAAAGCCGACGAAGGCAACGGCGACTTCCAAGAACCCGACAAGACGGTGAACGTCCTCTTCGGCGGACTACCCACCAAACGGTCTCAGAAGGCCACTCGACGAGAAGTCTTAAACGTTGAACCAGCGGTTCCGACCCCTCTCCGATGGTCGGAGGTACCCATCTCCTTCTCCCGCGTGAATCAATGGACAAGCTTCTCTGAACCAGGGCGTTTTCCTCTCATCCTGAAGCCTGTAGTCGCGGGCTCCAGACTCAACAAGGTACTCATCGATGGTGGAAGCGGGCTCAACATCCTTTTAACCAAGACCTTGAAAAAGATGAAGCTCGACATCACTCACATGCTCACCAAGAGCATATCGCCCTTCTACGGTATTGTCCCCGGGAACGCGGCTATTCCACTAGGTTCAGTGGTCCTGCCAGTTACCTTTGGGGAAACCAGAGAAAACTATCGCACCAAGTACACAAGTTTGAAGTCGCGGACTTCGAGACTTCCTACCATGCCATCCTCGGCAGACGAACTATCGCCAACTTCATGGCGGTACCTCACTACACATACTTGGTACTCAAGATGCGAAGTCCGGCTGGTGTACTCTCGCTACAAGGGGACTTGAAGATATCCTTCGACTGCGACACAAAAGCTGTGGAACTCGCAGCCACAAATCAAGTACCCAATGGAATGATGGAGATCTACACTGCATCCAAAAAGCTTGCCCCAAGTGAACTCGACATCCCAGAGAAGTCGGACAATGCCAACAAGCCTCAGCCAGCTGAGGAAGTGCAAGTCAAGACGATTGACCTCGGGACAGGCGACAACAGCAAGACTACCACCATCGGGGCGGGCCTCGACCCGAAATAGGAAGACGCGCTCGTCAGCTTCCTCCGGGCTAACTGAGACATCTTCGCATGGAAACCAACGGACATGCCAGGGGTGACCAGGAATCTGATCGAGCACTCACTCAACGTCGACCCTAAAGCTACCCCGAAGCAACAACACCTATGCCGTTTCGCCGACGACAGATGGGATGCCATCAAGAAGGAACTCGTCAAACTACTCGCGGCTGGCTTCATCAGAGAAGTCTTCCATCCTAAGTGGCTCGCCAACCCCGTCCTCGTTCGCAAGAAGAACTCGAACGAGTGGAGGATGTGCGTCGACTACACCGACCTCAACAAGCACTGCCCCAAGGACCCCTTCGGGTTGCTGCGGATAGACCAAGTCATCGACTCCACGGCGGGTTTCGACCTGCTCTGCTTCCTCGACTGCTACTCCGGGTACCACCAGATCGCTATCAAGGAAGAAGACCAGGAGAAGACCGCGTTCATCACCCCGTTTGGCGCGTACTGCTACACGACCATGTCTTTCGGGTTGAAGAACGTCGGCGCTACTTACCAGCGAGCTATCCAGGCCTGTTTCAAGAGACAACTCAACAAGAACGTCGAAGCCTATGTGGATGACGTGGTCGTCAAGACCAGAAACTCCGACACGCTCATTGCCGATCTTGAAGAGACTTTCGCATCCTTGCGAGAGTACCACTGGAAGCTCAACCCGAACAAGTGCGTTTTCGGTGTACCATCGGGAAAACTACTCGGCTTCATCATCAGTCATCGCAGCATCAAAGCCAACCCTGAGAAGATCTCCGCCATCACCAACATGAAAGCTCCCACGTGCATCAAAGATGTGCAGAAGCTCACTGGGTGCATGGCGGCCCAGAACAGATTTATCTCGAAGCTTGGAGAACGGGGGCTCCCCTTCTTCAAACTACTCAAGCATCAAGAGAAGTTCGCGTGGACTCCAGAGGCAGACCAAGCCCTTGCTCAGCTCAAGGACTTATTATCCAAGCCACCAGTCTTCACGGCTCCTCGCAAAAAGGAGCAGCTACTGCTCTACCTCAATGTGACTACTCACGTGGTCAGCACTGCCATCGTTGTCGAGCGGCAGGAAGACGGCCATGCCTACCCAGTCCAGTGACTAGTCTACTTCGTCAGCGAGGTCTTGTCAGAATCCAAGGCACGTTACCTACCAATACAGAAGCTACTGTACGCAGTGCTCATCACCTCGCGAAATCTACGACACTACTTCTAGGAGTACTCGATCTCCGTCGTCATCTACTACCCGCTCGGCGACATCCTGCGGAACCAAGATGCTACTAGAAGAATCTCCAAGTGGGCTGTCGAACTCGGCACCCTCAACATCGACTTCAAGCCACGAACAGCCATCAAGTCGCAGGCACTAGTCGACTTCATGGCAGAGTGGCGGGAAAATCAGCTACCAACTCCAACCGAGCGCATAGAGCATTGGGTGATGTACTTCGACGGCTCGCTCAAGCTCGAAGGCGCAGGTGCAGGGGTACTCTTGATTTCCCCAACGGGCGAACAACTCAAGTACGTCCTGCAGATCTTCTGGAAGATCTCAAACAACGAGGCCGAGTACAAAGCTCTGCTACACGGGCTCTGCCTTGCAGCTTCACTGGGCATCAAGCGACTACTAGTCTACGGCGACTCCGCAGTAGTAATCAACCAAGTCAACAAGTCCTGGGACCGCAATAAGGAGAACATGGATGCCTACTATCTAGAAGTCCGCAAGCTCGAGAACAAGTTCTACGGTCTCGAGTTCCATCACGTCGTCCGCGACAACAACGTTGTAGCGGACGTCCTGTCGAAGCTTGGTTCTACTCGCGCTCAAGTACCAGCGGATGTCTTCATCCATGAGCTTCATGCGCCATCCACCCCGGAGCCGGCGCCGACGACCACTGACCCAGCACCTTCCTCAGCTGGCCAGAGGTCATGATGATAGATGTGGATTGGCGACAACCCTTCATCGACTACATCCGCGAGCAGAAGGTTCCCACGGACAAGAACTTGGCCGAGCAACTCATCCGCAACGCCAAGTCCTACGTCCTAGTCGGAGACAAGCTCTACAGGCGGGGCGCATCTTCTGGAGTACTCATGAAGTGTGTCCCCTGAGAAGAAGGCAATGACATCTTGGAGGAGATCCACAAAGGCGTCTGCAGCAACCACGCATCCTCACATACGCTGGTCAACAAGGCCTTCCGACGAGCTTTCTACTGGCCCACAGCCCTGGGCGATGCTGAGGAACTCGTCAGAAGGTGCCAAGGGTGCCAGTACTTCGCCAAGCAACAACATGTCTCGGCCTACAAGCTAGTCACCATACCGCCAACCTGGCCTTTTGCCTGCTGGGGGCTCGACATGATTGGGCCTCTTCCAACTGCGCCAGGAGGATTCAACAGAGTTCTGGTGGCCATCAACAAGTTCACCAAGTGGATCAAAATCAAGCCGGTTACCTGCCCAAAGGCTGACAGGGTACTCGACTTCTTGGATGAACTCGTGCATCGCTACGGACTACCCCATCGCATCATCACAGACCTGGGCTCCAACTTCAACAATCACCAGTTCTAGGAGTACTGCGAGAACAGCGGGATCGACATCCGGTATGTCTCAATCGCCCATCCATAGGCCAATGGACAAGTCGAGCGTGCCAATGGAATGGTACTTGACGCTCTCAAGAAGCGACTACACGATGCTGCTAACACAAAAGAAGGAAAGTGGATCAAGGAACTGTACAATGCACTCAGGGGGCTGCGTACTCAACCCACCAAGCCGACGGGACAGTCACCCTATTTCCTAGTCTACTGTTCCGAAACTATTCTACCTGCCGACGTCATGTGGGAATCGCCGGCAGTAGAGCAATACGACGAAAGCATATCTGAAGATAGCAGACGAGTTGACATCGACGGACTCGAAGAAGCTCGCTGCGCCGCCCTCGTCCAGTCAGCAAGGTACCTAGAAGCTATTTGATGCTACCACGACCGCAACGTCAAGGAACGCTCCTTCAACATTGGCGATCTCGTCCTCCGCCGTATCCAGAACTCGGAAAGACTACACAAGCTCAACTCGCCGTGGGAAGGTCCCTTCACAGTTGCAAAGGTGACCGGACCAGGCTCCTATCGCCCACAGACACTTGAAGGCGAAGACATCAGCAACTCGTGGAACGTCGACCAGCTTCTCGGCGACTTGTTCAGCTATCGACGCCATCTGCTCCAAAAGCTCTGCGTACTGCTCATCAGTGCAATTGGCGGCTAGTCCACCCGCGACTACGTCTACCGGAGCCTTGGGGAAGTACGACTTCATGTACACCAAGACTTGGTTTGGGATGGACTTCGCTAGATGCTTCACATAAGTCGCCAGACGGCCGGGAGCTTCCCTCAACTAGTCAACCAACGGAGCAATCTTCGGCCCGCCCGGATGAGGCACCAGCAGCCTTGCAATGGTAAGTGCAGCTTCTTCAAGTTCCTTGAGCTGTCCCCGCAACTTCTCGCAGTCTTCGCCAAGCTTCTACAGAGATTTATAGCAGTTGACAAGATCACGATCCGAGGCAATCCGAAGCTCCGTGTGCGTATTACACTCATGGGCCAGCTGCTTATATTCGTACTCAAGTACCACGCGGGCATCCTTCTCCCGGTAGAAGAGGTTCTTCATATCGACTTTTGATGCGTTCAGCTGTTCTACCTGAGCCTCAAGATCTGCAAACAACTCAAAGGGAGATGTCAGACTACCACAGGGTAATCGCAATAAGTACCTGATAAGGCGACATCGACATACCTTTGCTCTTCTGGCACAGCGACTTGTTCTTGCGCACCAGCTCATCTCTCTTCGCCTGCATATCTTGTACTTCATTGTGGTACTGGGCGAAGGCACCATCAAGCTTAGACTGATGCATGGCGGAGTGCTTCCTGGCCTTCGCGAGCTCTTTCTCCAGTGATTCTTCCCAGAGCACCGCATCACCATACCCCTGAAGCATTTCAAACTTTTATCAGGATCTCTCCACGACATCCTGCAAAAGACAACATTTGTTACTCGGGTACTCAGCACTTGCGGCAGATCGACTATCCAAGGGTACTGATACATACCATCATCCATTGCTCGGCCCATCGCATCGCCTCCAAGTTGCGTGCCACTGTCACCGGGTCAACAAGATCATCCGCCAGAAGCTCGAGTCCACCACGACTAGTCGCGGCGGCCTCACACATCGGCGTCGAATGGATCGGCTCTGCATCTTGGATTTCTGGCGAATGGACGACTACTTCCAGGCTTGACTCCGTTAGTACATCGTCACGCACTTCTTCGGCCACCCCGGGGGCTACCCCGCTGGCTATCTTTGCCAGCTCAGTTGCTGCTCCGGCGGCTACTTCGGCTTCTGGCACAATGCCTTCAATGGGCACAGCCCCAGGGATGGTGCTTCCCTCAACTTCTGCTCCTGTCAACAGAAGACACACGGGATCAGTTTCCCAGGGGCTACGACTACTGACCTCGTTCGGCAGATGAGTTGCGGAGTACTCAGGGACCGAGCAGGGCGTATACGGCGGCATGTCCTTGAAGATCCTGCCCAGCCTCTCGACGATGTCGTCATCATCGATCTCACCGCCAGGCATCCGCGACGTGTCGTCCTTGCTGGTGTACTGATACCTGAGGGTGTCGCGAGCCATCAGTGGTTGCACCCTCCTCTTCATGAAGCTGAAGGCCACGTGTTCGGCCCTCAGCCCGGCTTCTCTCAAAGCCTTGATCTTCCGCAACAGCTCAGTAGCTGAATACCCTCCTGCATCGTCGGCTCTGTGTTCCACCAGGGCCGATGCTTCGGCTACTTCCCGCGTGGCTTCGGCAGCTCCGGGTGGTGGTTGGTGATGTAGAACCACTTCGCTTTCCAATCTTGATTGGAATCGATCAGCTTATATGCCAAGTACTGCTCGGTGGCGTCTTCACGCATCTAGATGTCGGCCCCTCCGACTACTCTTGGGTCGTTAGCGCTCGACTGGGGATTCACGCGGAAGAACTTTCGAAACTTCACCTAGTGTGGCTTGATCCCCAAGAAGGCTTCGCGGAAGTGGACGAAGACGGAGAAGTGAAAGATTCCATTGGGGTTCAAGTTGAGTACTCGATACCGTAATAGTCGAGAAGATCTTTGAAGAAGTCGCTCGCCGGGAGGGCCAATCCGCGCTCCACGAACCGGGCGAACGTCGAGATCTCGTCGGGGTTCTTCTCCATCGGATACGGGCCTCCCACGGCGGAGCGCCACATGTCCACCTCTTTCTCCCGAAGGAAACCGCTGTTCAGCAGTGCCAGCAAGTCCTCTGTCTTTGCCTTGGATTTCTTCCATTCCTTATTTGGATTTGGGCACGGGGGAGACGTCGGCGGCGTTGACCCCTCGGCGGATCCAGACGCCTCTTCACGGGACCTCTTTTTCCCGGCGCCGGTCTTCATGGTCTTCGACGGGGATGGCTTCATCCTCCAAATGCAGTGGGTCTTCACTCGCATTCGCTCGGGGGCTACTCCGGAGGCAAGCAGTGGTGGCGCGCATGGATCTGCAGCCTAAGGAGCGGTGGAAGTGTGCACAGGCGACTGACTCTTGGCTAGATCTATTTCGAATGGCTGCAAAGGCGGGGGATGAAAAACCCTAAAGGTTTCGGCTTCTATTTATAAGCCAACCGGCGGCTCGGTAACTGCCAGATGGATAAGTATCGGCGGCTGACTCAGCGGTAGCCGCCTGACTCTTCAACTTCCAGTAGTCGACGCGCTTCATCTCGGGGGCTCGGCTGCGTCTATTCAATTCCCTGGGTGATGACAAGACTCCAAAGCAACTCAGAACACATTCTACAATCAAGATGACCCTTCCATTCGAGAGGAAGTACTTGACTCAAGGCTTGGGGGGCTCCGTGCCACGTGTCCTTCGGTTTTTTCTCAGGATTTTGCGGGATAATCTTGGCAGGATTTCAGATTGACCCTCAGCTTGAATCTATGATTGACCTAAGGCTCGGGGGCTACATTCCATATGGAATGCGATTCTTCAGATCGCATTTTCCATATGGTTTCTTCTTCAAGACAAAGCGAGTATTATTGAAGACCTTTGAGAGGAGAACTCGAGGACGCTTGGGAACTCCTCGAGAAGACTTCAAGACTACTCATGGATCAGCTGGAGTACCTTCCAGCCCCGGGTTCTTCAAGTACTCTTGAGGACTTTTGGCTTGTAGTACTCGGGGACGCTTGAGGACTACTCGTCAAGGCCATCAAGACTACTTGAAACTATCCTACTCGACTACAAAATACTCGGGGGCTTGTCGTATGGACCTCCCTGGGCCCACTGCCTCGGTCGGTACCAGGACCGACTACTCGGTGGGCCCCTGGGACTACTCGGCTTGTGCCACACGGCACCTGATGGCATAGGGCGCAAGGACTACAGTGGAGAAGTACGCGGATAGGAAGTTATACATGTCCTGTAGTATGTAGAGAACTCCTAGACGTACCCGACTAGTACTCTCACCCTGAACCGACTTGTAACCCTGCCTCCCGGACTATATAAGGCGAGGCAGGGACCTCTCTCTCTCTCTCTCTCATACGCATCATCTTGTAAACACACCCAATCAATCCAGAGCTACGCAACATACAGAACGTAGGGTATTACGCACCTCGCGGCCGAACCTCTCTAAATTGTGTTCCACGTGTCTTTTCCTTCAAGTTACCGATTTTGGCGAGGCCAGATTCATCTACCTCGGGTACTCCCCTTGGTAGGTTGCCGGTCTAAAACACCGACAGTACCCCTACCGGGTGTACAAGTTGAGGAAGGCGCTGAATGGGTTGAAGCAGGCGCCTAGAGCTAGGTATGGTAGGTAGAGGGGGTTCCTGTTTGAGAAAGGGTTTGAGATGGGGAAGGTCGATCAGACCTTGTTTCTCCTCAGGAAGGGCAATGATATCCTAATTGTGCAGATGTAAATGGATGATATTGTCTTTGGTGGCTCGTCTAACTCTCTTGTTGCAAGGTTTGCAGAAGATATGAGCAGGGATTTTGAGATGAGCATGATGGGTGAGTTGCAGTTCTTCCTCGGGCTACAGATCAAACAATCAAAGGAAGGAACATTCGTACACCAAGCTAAGTACACCAAGGACATTGTGAGAAAGTTCAAGATGGAGGACTCCAAGGCCATGGCGATGCCTATGAGTACGACTATAGCTCTTGATGCAGATGAGGAAGGTGAGCACATGGACCAGAAGGAGTATCTGAGCATGATCGGGTCACTCCTCTACTTGACGGCGACGAGGCCGGACATCCAATTCTCGGTATGTCTGTGCGCTCATTTTAAAGCATCTCCAAGGACTTCGCATCGACAAGCGGTAAAGTGCATATATAGGTATTTGCGACACACTCTCGACTTAAGCCTTTGGTACTCCGCGTCTTCTTCTTTGGCTCTTCATGGTTTTTCAGACGCGGATTTTGCAGGGTGTCGGTTGGATAGGAAGTCCACTTCTTTGGTGCCGGGTCTTCTTTCGTGTCATGTCTTCCCACAAACAGTCTAGTGTTGCTCAATCCACTATCGAGGTAGAGTATGTGGCTGCAGCTAGTTGTTGCTCTCAGTTCCTTTGGATCACATACACCATGAGTGACTTTGGTGAGGAGTATACCCATGTCCCACTTCAATGTGACAGCACTAGTGCCATAAGTGTTGCAAAGAGCCCAGTGCTCCATTCCAAAACCAAGCACATATAAGTGAGATATCATTTCCTGAGAGACAACGTAGAGAAAGGAAAAATCTCTTTGATCCATGTACCCACACATGACCAACTAGCCGATATTTTCACCAAACCCCTAGATCAAGCAACTTTCACTCGTTTGCGGGGGGGGGGGTGGCTTGGTGTTTATTTGATTTCTTGAGTTGGTGTGTGGGAGCTCCTTTGTAGCATATGTATAGCTTTCCTTTGTGCATTTCTTGCATTTGGCATGGCATATGTAACATGATGTATAGGCATCTTTATATCTTAGGTTGCATGCATTTTGTATCATATGCATTGTGTAGGAAAACTTCTCCTATATACATTGTTCACCATGGTATGATATATATATGTCCTTGTGAGCTAGTTTGTTAAGCTACGGTTAGTATGGCGTAGCTCTTGATGATCTTGATTTATATCCATGGTTGATGCTATGTTTTTCAAAAATGTCACATGTATGCTCTCTTGTGATGAAATGCCTGTATATGATCTTGACATGTTTTAGTGGTTTGGCTATGCTTAATTTGTGGTTGGATAGCTTATTTTGATCATATGGGGCTAAGGCTCATTTGTCATCATGAATGTTTAGCCCCCATGCTTGATCTTGTGGAGGGGCATAAGTTTCTTTGTCGCAAAGACATTTCATGTACCAATTTCAAATCTGAAAATGAAATGTAAATTGCTTGGAAAATGTGCTCCCATGTCATATGTGCTATTTTTAACTTGCTTTGGGTGCTAAACTGTTGCATGATGCCTACCAATGAGAAGTCTCATATATAGAAGTAGGCACATGACTTGGTGGCTTTGATATGACATGATGTGCTTGTGGGTGTTTAGGATGGTCTTATGATTAGAATGGTTGTCCTAGCATGAAGTTTGCGTGGCTTTGCTATTTTGATGTGTTTTGCTCATGTTTAGGACTTTGCTCATGAGAGGGTAAATTTTCGCAAAATTGTTGAATTCTATCTTAGCTTCGCCCAATGGTTCTGAAACTTGGTGATCTTGTAGTTGATGTCATTACAAAGCTATAGACTATCTAACTTGCTCATTTGGACATGTGTAGCATCCTATGTTGAATTTTGTCTATTTGAGAAGCTCTAGGTTTCATTTTTTGCATTTTTGGCTTGGGGGAGAAGTTTGAGCATGTTTTGGCTTGATGCATGCCTTTAGAAGGTTTCCAAGTGGTTTCGAGCTAGTTTTGAGCTCGGGCAGTTCCCAGTTTTTCCCAGGTGGTCATCGACCGACCGGTGGGGTACACCGGTCTGACCAGTGTGAGGCTCAGGTGCTGGACGATCTAGCACACCGGTTTGACTGGTGTGGTTGACCGTCTGATCGGTCAGAGCAAAGCTGAAGGAGCTGCTCTGTTTTGTGAGGCGGATTGCATGCATTCGTCCAGGGGGAGTTGCATTGGTTCAGGGGGAGCTTGCACGTGTGCAGGGGGAGCTTTTGTGGTTTTCGATCTTTGGATTGGTGGTTTGTGCTCTTTTCTTGAGCATGTTTTTGTCTCGGATGTGTTGAGCCATTTCCCTTGCCAAAGGGGTCCGAGACTTTTCTTCTTCAAGTGATCTTGCTCTTTGCACTACTAGATTTTCCCCCTAATGCAACGCACAAAATGTGTTGCAATATGCCATATTTGGTTGCAATAGACACAATTGCAACCAAATTATTCCGTGGGCCATGGGATGCGAAAGGCCGTGTTGCATTAGGGTATTGCGACGTTGTCCATCTAGTGGTTGCCAAAGTTTTTTTGTTACAACGTAACGCAACGTTGCAATTAGGTTTTTTTACAACGCTTGTTCTGGTTGCAAAGTGTACTATTGCGACACATCTGTGGTGTTGCCAAAGGTGCAATTGCAACGTTTCTGTTTCGTTGCAAGTTATAGTATTGCTACGCACTGACTTTGGTTGCTATTGGTTGAACCTCGTCTATTACCACGAAAGTAATTTGGTTGCAATATGTAGTATTGTCTGATGCCACGAAATTGGTTAGTTGCTATAGGTGGTCTCCTCTATTGCCACAAAAGTTGATTTCGATGTGATAGGTAGCATTGTCTGATGCCACGATATTGGTTACGTTGCTTTAGGTGGTATCCTCTATTGCCACGTAATTTGATTGGTTGTAATATGTGGTCCTCTATTATTGCTTCGAAATTTGGTTGGTTTCCACAAGTTAAAGTCTTTATTACAACGTTTCTATTAGGGTTGCTACAAGTGCACTATCTATTGCCACGCTCATTTTGTGTTGCTACAAGTTGAACTTCTTATTACCACGTTCCTATTAAGGGTTGCTACAAGTACACCATACTATTGCCACGTTCCTTTTGTGTCGCTACAAGTTGAATTTCTTATTACCACGTTCGTATTAGGGGTGCTACAAGTGCACCTTACTATTGCCACGCTACTTTTTGGCAACGAAAAACACTGGTTGTGATATCATGATTTATCATTTGCAACATATGGTGTATTCTGCCACGCTCATTTATGTAGCAGCACTAATTGCAACATTAATTAACATCAGCAGATAAATATAACAATGCAACTATAGTTAATTAACCAACATTGAACCACCCAATGAGTTAATTACATGACTCATGAAGTACTTAAATACTGAAAAGTTTGGCACAGGACATTGTTTCAACACATAGTAGACAAATTTGCTAGGACATGAAGAACTTGGTCTACCAATTGTGACTTGGAGATGATCCCAACACTTGATCAGCAAAGGGGGATTCAATGCAAGGAGGTCGCATCACCTGTAAAGAATCAACAAAAATTTTAAGCTAGCATCAATTAATCTCTAATATTGGAATTTGTGAAACAACAACATATAGCAAACCAAAGATTGATTGTGATTCATAAAAATAGCATAATGACATCAAATAATCACCACAACTATAAACACACTTTGACAGCTGAAACATGAATTACATTCACAGCAGTAAGAGTTGTTGAAAAAAGCTTCACCTCATGTCTTTTTGGTGCTTTGTCGTCTCCTTTGTGCAACTTGTACCTGTAGCTGTTGAGAAGAAATTTGTCTAACGGTGGATTGTGTTTCAGGATTGTTAACACCACCTTTCGTGCTTCTGGTTTTGCGAAATACTTGTTTTCGAACTTCTTCAGATTCCTTCTCCTATGAACCAATCATTTGGAAGGACAAGATTAGGCGTAATTTCATCAGTAACTGATGATATGTACTAGTAAAAAGTTGTGAATTCGAGAACAACCTGAGTACACGAGAGCACATTCCTGGAGTCTGGTTGTACATTCCCAGATGTAGGAATTGATGGTTCCTCCGCCACGTTGTCTGCGGATTCAGCGACAAGGTTGTTTTGTTGGGTGATTGATGCAACCGCCGCCACGTCGGCAGATTCAGTGACATTGTTGCTTGGGCTTGGTTGCACAGATATTGGCTGGTCAACCTACGAAAGGATACAAACATTCATATATAGAACCCAAGGAAAGAAACCCATTCATGCAAATAGCTTGACCAGCACCTGTGGAACTTGTGACTGTCCATTTGATGCTTGCAGCATTGATAGGAACTCTTGCCTAAGCTGTTGTAGATCTGCCTGCCTTCTCTTTTCACTTTCTTCAAGTTGGCGTGCATGTTCTCTCCTTTCTGCTTCCCTTTCTTCTTCCCATCCTGACATTTTTTCTTGTAGCTGCCCAAATGCGTCCATGAGCTCGACGTGTTCCTCATGCTGTAGCTCTTCCCTACGAATTTGTTCCTCGCGCTCCGCATTGAGCAGCTGCCTTCTAGTTGGGTTTTTTGCCAGGTACCCGTTTCCATGCAACTTGGTTGATTTGCACTTCGTGACTTCTTTGTAGGCTTTTTGGAACATCTCGTTTTTTCCTTTTGGGAAACAAAGTTGTTGTCTGCATTTGATTCCGCCTCAGCAATAACGCTGCTTGCGGTGTCCTAACATTTGCAAGGCACAGGTGGAGGAGTTAGTTGAACAAGAGATTGGTTGCATTCTATAGTTGCATAAGCCTATGTATAGTAATGTATGTACTAATTCATTGAGAACTCACATAGACATTTTTAGATTGTTCGTCTGTCCAAGACCCCTGGTTAGTATGAGTTATCCACCAAAGTTCCATATCATCGGGCTCTTCACCAGTTTCTGGGTCTCTCTGTTATGCCAAGAAAATAACAAATTAATGTTCTTCATCCTCCAAGACAGATTGGAGATGTGCTTCTCCCGTTATTACCTTCTCATAGCTGCGCTGAGAATAAGGCTTAGCGCCTGACAAATGTCTTGTCATTTGTTGGCATCGAATCACAAAATTTTTTGTGCTCCTTTCCTATACAATGTAAAGTTATGAACAAAAATCTTAAAGACTCAGACATCGCCATTTGAATGAAAATGTAGTGGTCAGAAATCATAATTAACAATGTGGAACAAACCTTGAATTTAGCAGTACTGAAATACTTCAACAGATAGTGCCATTCAACAATATCTAATTTTGTAGGCTTATGTAACATTCTCTGGTGGTAGCTGTTGTATGTCTTGGTTGTAGCACTGAAAGTTGAACGCCATCCTTTGTAACGCTCCCTAGCAATGGCCCATATCCTTTCCGTTGATTCAGCATTATCCTCCATGTCCCACTTTGCCTGTTATATAATCACAATAGCATTCAAATATTGTGTGAGTTGATATGTTAGTTTTTATTTGAATTGTACTGAAAAGCAAAGTCTATTATTACCAATACATCAGTTGCTATTGCGTTTTTGACTTCTTCCCTAACATTTTTCCATGATTTCACTCCAATGATAGGAGCCCTTTTCCTTGTATACATGACCACTTCATCAACGAATGAGCGGTAGTTATCACCTACCGGTCCTCCATGTTTAGAGAATTGAATGTCTAACTGCTGCTTGCCCGCCTTGATTCTCTTGGCGATTACCGTCAATGCTCTTACGGGACCGCGTCCTCTTTTCTTAACTTTTTGTGAGCCTATTCCATGCGAACAACATGCATGTGATAATACCCAAAAAATAATTGTATGCACAGACAGGTAATTTCTATGGAACACATGTTACCAGATCCTTGCTCCTGTTGTTTCCAACGCCAAGCATGAGATGGAGGCTGCACTGCAGGTGTTGGGTTCATTTCATTCCTGTGTTGCAAAATGAAGGTGGGGTCCACATACCGTTCTGCAGAGAATTTAGTGGCATATGATGACCGATCATATTTTGTAGTCTGAGAAAAAATGGTAATTTGCTTGCAAATTAGGAGAGGGATATTACCGATGTCTTCAAGTAGTCCTGCAACATTCAGGCATTCTCTGTATGTATCGATTGTGTCATCCCTGAAAATGTCTTTTAATTCTGAAATATAATCCATAATTAATTTCATTCATGTGACCGAACATGCAAATTCGGGAGTATAAGTACACAAATATTTGGTAGAAGCATATCTTACCCAAGGCTTTCTTCTCTTGATGCAAATCGGCTAGCCAAAGTTTGTATTCATCTAAGTCACGTTCTTCTACTTCTTCTTCATCATCGGCATGTATGTAAGCACTTTTGGATTTCAAAGGTGTTATGGCCATGGTATGGTTTATAGGTATTGGCTCTCTGGAGATAACTAATCCGATCACCATCTCCTCCTCGTGAATCGTTTCATTCTTTCTACGTCGACGTCGTAGTCGATCTCGGTGAGTGTTGCTTCCGCAAAGAGAGTCGGAATTCTAGTCTTGTAGTAAACAATGTCCCTCATCCTATACCCCCAGTTTTTGTTTCAGGTTGTTTATGGTTTGTAGGGTGATTTGTGAACCACGAGGGTGACAAGTATGTGTTGTATCTGGCTCCCCATCTATACCCTTCTCAATCATATATACGGTCCAAGACTGATCATCTAATGATCTGCGCATTTATTTCGATGTCATATCAATAACATGTGAAGAAATTTGGTGTGCAAATCGCGTGATCAAATGCATGAAATCTAGGGTAACAGTGCGTGCACAGATGCATGAGATGTTGGAAGCAGTACGAACGAGGGGAAAGATCGAACCATGATACAGCGTACCTAGCCTCGGTCGTCTCGTCCTGAGATGAAGGTAAAACATCAGGGTCTGCATCTATGTCCACGTCGACGCGTGCTTCATCGTCGCCCGAAGGTGATGATGACCCAAAGAGCGCCCCCGTCGCCTTAGGCCTGGCGGCCATGGTGGCGGTAGGTTCACCAATCGCCGCACCAAGGGTTGTGAACATTCTAGGTAGCATGGCCGACGACGGTGTGCGCTGTGCTTCAGAGGACGTAGGGGTCACCCTTGCCGGCTCCCTCGACGACAGCATCCTCGTGTACGCGCGGCGAGAAGCAGCTTGGCGGCGGCGGCGGTAGTCGTATCGTCTACCCGGCCCCTAACTGATCGAGTTGTAGATTTGTTTTGCGAGGGGATTCAGGAGGGAAAGTAAAGACGCGCGACTTTTTACTATTGTAACCCGGCGTGGTGGCCCCAGTCATGGTTGCGCGGTAGTTTGGGCGAAAGTTAAATAATTCGGATGGGAAAAAACTAGCGCCACATTACAAATCGCTGGCTACCCATTTTTTCTGAACGGTTGGCGTATTTGAGGGATGCGTTTTGGTGTGGTCAGCTGACGGGTGGGTCCCACAAAGTTTACTTCTTGTTTACCACAAAGTTATTGTATATTGGTTACACATTTTTTGATGTGGTCAGAGTAAATTTACGAATGTCATATTTGTATAAACTTTAGCAGACTACCATAAACCCTTTATCAAATTTGTACCAGAGTAAAATGCATCACACAAATATGTGTAACAAACATAAAGATCGGGTAGCAATGGGTAAGATTTATGAGAACTGAGTTTACACAGGCTAGCTACCGAGTCACGTTGACACCACACCAACTAAGGATCATCAAAAACATGCTCTACAAGGACACAATTGTAAAGACACATACATAGTCGAAAGACACAACTTGAGAGACATGCTTTGTGTTTATTAGCTGGATTTCTTCAAAGATGTGACTGAAATGACACCAGAGCCTCTCTGCAAGGTCCCTCGTTAGTGGCAGATAAATTTCCCGAAAATGAAGAAAGCATTAAACGAACCGTCGAACAAATGATAACTGAAATCCCGTGCACCTGAAACAATGTTTAGCAATCACTGAACTTGTAAAACACAAGAAAGAACGCAAACATGTAAACTGAAATCCGGAATGTCTTTTAGGGTGCATCATGTGTGGAACAAATTTATCAAGAAATATCAGCAATCACAACTTTTATACCTTCTTTCAGATCATTAACGCTTCCTTGAGTGTGTAGAAGAACCAATCACACTCGTTTCGGATCCTACACTCCTCGCTGCAGAACCTACGCCACGAGTACCAAGCATGCCATCCTGCGTGGTCGCCACACCCGCGACCTGCACACTGCAAATCTTCGTGGCGAGGTACGGGCGCCGGCACCGGCGACACGGCAATCGCATTCGCATCTGTAAGCAGGTAGTCCCACGTCGACGCAATGATCCTGGAGCGGCGTTTTGTGCAAGTCAAATTTATCCAAGGAAGCACCGTCGCCCCCTCTTGGGGTGCCTCGACCAAGCGCAGGAGCCGCCTGGCCTCGTCGTCGTCGGCCTCGCCGCTGTTGGGTCTGTAGAGGAAGAGGGAGAGGGCGTACATCGATTCCTTGTGACCCGCCTCCGCGGCGCGCCGTAGCTGGTCGAGGCATGGCGTGATGACGCCACGTATGTTCCCCGGTCCTGCGCGGCGCAAGCCGCCTCCGGGAACAAGGCCTCCGGGTTGCCGACGTTGGCCAGTGTGTTGACGAGCGCCGCGCGATACTCGTGGCCGAGGTAGAATCGACGCCGCAGGACGCGTTTCAGGGCTAGGCGTCGTCCGACCATGGCGGCGCCACCCACCATGCACATTGCCTTGCATGTTGCGCGCAGGTTGCGGAGATCCACAATGGCATCCTCTGACTGCGCAGCGACGCGGGAGACGATGTCAATAGTCAGCTCCGTCGGCAGTTCCAGCAGCCTCGACGACGCCTCGTAGCGAGCCACGGAGATCTTTTCCATGGAGTAGTTGCAGTTCGTCACGCGCGGTGGGTAATTGAATGTGCGACGCTGTTATCCCCGGCGAGGATGAGGGGAGATGGAAAAGAACCGCCGCCTCCAGATCATGTTGTAGATTGAATTTGGGGGGTCGCAGGGTTCATTGGGTTTTAAGGAAACTGCGCTTTCATAGGGAGGACACGGAATCACAGGGTCAATGACGGGTGTACCCAGCCACTTGTTGGCCCACAAATCAATCTTTACGGAAATTTGACTCGGGTGACCCCATCCGTGGACGAGTTGCGGTACCCACTGTCGGTAGGATTGTTGCGCCAAAGCTCGTCGGCTGAACCCGCGAGAGATTTCCCCATTGGACGAGTTGTGGGCCCCACTGTCGGCGCCGGATTGGGATGTGTTCTTGAGTTGTTCATGTTCATAATGAACTTGATCATTTGTATCGTTTAATCATAACTTCAAAGTTGTTTATATTTGTCAAATGACGTCTAAATCAGGAAATTTTTTTCCTACATTCTTATGACAACATAATCTAGATCATGGTGTCCACTGCATATCGTGTCACAGCGTCTGAGCAATCATAATTTAAAAATAGAACATTTCATAACTAGATTCAAGATTTTCAATCAGTAGACGATGTCAATTTGAAATGAGATGAATACGAAAGTTTCATAGCTCGTCGAGATGAACAATCTTTATATTGGTTGGATTCTCATTTGAAGAAGGGGTACGATCATGTAGAACAAAAATGACATGTCTCCAACCAAGTTTCTTAAACAATGAGAGTGAATCTAGGATTAACGAACAATGTGTAGGACCACTTCGTCAAATCAAAATCCGACAAATATAAAGATTGTTCATCTCGACGAGCTATGAAACTTTGGTATTCATCTCATTTCAAATTGACATCGTCTACTGATTGAAAATCTTGAATCTAGTTATGAAATGTTCTATTTTTAAATTATGATTGCTCGTACGTTTCGTGACACGATATGCGAGTGGACACCATGATCTAGATTATGTTGTCATAAGAACGTAGGAAAAAAATTTCCGATTTGGACGTCATTTGACAAATATAAACAACTTTGAAGTTATGATTAAACGATACAAATGATCAAGTTCATTATGAACATGAACAACTCAAGAACACATCCCAATGCGGGGCGCCGACAGTGGGGCCCACAACTCGTCCAATGGGGAAATCTCTCGCGGGTTCAGCCGACGGTTTGGCGCAACAATCCTACCGACGGTGGGTACCGCAACTCGTCCACGGATGGGGTCACCCGAGTCAAATTTCCGTTAAAGACCGATTTGTGGGCCAACAAGTGGCTGGGTACACCCGTCATTGACCCTTGGTAACCGCCCCACCCCGCCGAGTGAGTGGGGTCGCGTCCCTGCAATGGGATATTCTGCCTTTTAGTCATTGATCTGTCGGCCCCACACGGCAGTGGTACGAATGCAGTTCCCAAACGGAATAGGAACCGCTTCACCCGACGCGAGTTATATAACCGCGGGGCCTCGCTGTGTTTTCCAATCCCGCTCCTTTGCACCGCGCCGCTCTCGTCGATCTTGAGTAGCCCCCGTTTGTCAGGAGGCCCGGGACTCGGCAGAGGAACTGGCGAGGACGCGGCGTCGTCTAGACGTCGCGCTGCGCAAGGTACGGGACCTGGAGGGGACCCGGGATGCGATGCATACCGCCCTTCAGGCGGCTGAGACGGAGACAGCCGAAGCTCGCAGCGCCAAGGTTGATGTGGAGGCCCGCTGCTTTGGTGAGTTCCTGTATTCCGTCAGTGCACGCCGTCCACTAGGCTCTTGTTTGACTCGTCGCTATTGTTTCTTGCGTCAGCCGAGGAGGCGGAGGCGTCTTTCCGCCGCGAGCAGGTGGAGGAGTTGCGCCACCGCCTGAACAATCTGGAGGATCGCCATGATGAACTTACGCGCGCGGCGGAGGTCGCCGTCGCGGTGGTCGGCCCGGGGCTCCGCCCCGCCGCCCGACCGTCTTCACGCGCTCCCCGGGCGTGTCCGGGGAGGCGGTGCGTGCCGGTGCGCGCCGGGGAGCCGCCCGCTCGCTCGCGACGACGGACATTCAAGTCGACTTTCCCTTGGGCGATCCGGCCGGGAGTGGCCGTTACCGCCGGATCAGCACCGGCACTACGCGCTGCACTTCCCCATTGCGGCCAATGCCGCCGCCGCGGGGGTTGACATCGACGGCGTGCTTCGCGACGGCGCCGCCACCGACATTGGCGGCCTGTAACTCACCTTTCTAAGATTAATCTGTACCGGCCCCTCGTGGCCGAGGAAATCGAACTTCGTCGCATTGTTCCTTGTTTGTGCCATTGCGATTTTTGTTCACTGCTTCGGGGTGGGCGTGTTCGGGTGTACGAAGCAAACTCCGGCCCCCCGTGCCGTCTTGTCACCTGTCACAGCACCTGACACGTGCTCAATAGGAGGCTAGGAGCTTCGTTGAACAGGCATCCAGGGTACTCGAGTAGTGTACGTAGGACTGAACGCGTGGGAGATCGCGAGGTGCAGCGCTGCGTTCCTTCTTCCGTTCGCATCTAAATAAAATTAGCCCCAAGAATCTTTCATAATTGGAACACTAAATATAATTTATTTGTAAAACCTTTTCACGTGTAAGCGTAACTTTGTGTGACGAATCTAATGAACCTACTTAATCCATATTTAGCTACAGATTTTGAAAGTAGTTTTGAAAATAACTTACTTTAATATTTGTAATTAATGGTGCACCTTCATGGAGTAGTAAATGTAGATGAAATCTAAAACTAAATACATAGTTTGGATCTACTTTGCGATACAGAGCTTTTCACAAACCTTTTCAGACATCAAACCCTTAGTGTGATTTTGCATGCAACTATCCGGTGCAGGTGAAGCGTTGCGGCCAGACGACGACTCCACAGGCGTGCGTGCGTGTAGCAGTTAATTAGGAACCGCCGCCCCTTCGTCTTGCCGGTTGTCTTCAAATCTTGCCATGCTCATTGCTTCGGCAACCACCACGTCGATTTGACCTGTATATGAAGCCGAAACGACAGCATAGAATATACTAGTTTAGCCTATTCCCTACCCCGCCCCCCCCTCCCACTGTCGCATCGAAGGAGAAGGGGTTTTCTTGCCTGCCGCCATTGCCGGCGACCCACCGAAGCTTGCAATCTCGGCAACCGCCATCGCAAGTGACCTCCAAACGGCGGCGATGACCCGAAGCGACGCATCGGGTGACGGCGGTGCCCCACAAATGAAGGGGGATGCCGTAGAGGCAACCGCCGCCGCTGGCCTCCACAGTAACCTACGTGATGCGGGCGGAGCAATCCCGGCCGCGTCAGCACAGAGCGTCGCTTCGAAGGTTAGTCCTGCAAGGCACAATGAGTTTCTAGTCATGGATTTGTCACGAGGTTGAGGATTCGGAACTTTGTTTTCTTGGTTTGGGACTGCAGGGTGGCAAGCGTGTCGCCCTGAACCCGTGGGAGGCCGCCGTTGATCCAGCCGACGTTCGAGATCGCAGCGGCTAGGAGTGGGACGAATGGCGCCCCGCCGTCGTCCGTCCACGACTTTCGGAGAAGCAGGGACCGCCCCCAACTACGATGCGCGAGGTTGAATTCTTCAAGGAGCGGTACCCGAGCATCAAGACCACCGTCACTTGCAACGCGGGAGTAGTGGCAGAGTACATCAACGAAATCAAAGGTAGCCCACCTCTAGAACGTTTGCTCGTTGGATTGGACACCGAGTGGATTGAGCTTCGCAGTGGAGGGTACAAGCTCGCATTGTTGCAATTGTGTGTCGGTTCGCGCTGCCTTATTTACCAGGTGCACCATGCCGGCTACAAGCTTCCTGATGTCCTGAGCAAGTTTCTCAGCGAGGAAGGCCACATCTTTGTCGGAGCGCATATCACCAACGATGTTGAACGCCGACAGGAGGACAGCGGCGTCAAGATTTCTAATTGGAAAGACCTTCAACTGATTGTTTCTGACATTGATGACAAGTATAGCCATCTGTACCGAAATGGTTACAGGTCTTCACTGGAGAAGATTGGAAATAGAGTACTGGAGCTATCTCTGTACAAGGACAGAAATGTGGACCACAGGTTCTGGGGTTTGAGGGTGTTGCACGAATGGCAGGTGAAATACGCCTCAAAGGATGCATTTCTGTCTTTTGAGATTGCTAATCAGCTTGAGATCAAGCATGGTTACCGATTTCTGCCAGATGCTAATTTGTAGAATCATGTAACTAATGTACTAACCAAAAGTAGCAAGTAGAATTTCTTGGTTTTCGGAACAAGTATCTGTGTACATATTACTAGTAATTCAGTGATGGATTGAAACTAAGTGGCCTTGTTTATTTGGGCAATTTTGACAGATAATTTCCATATTACTCTAATTATTTGTTGATTTACTAAAGATTAATTGTTATCATTTGTGAGTCAATTTTTTATTTTCTATATCAACATATTAAAAGGAACAACACATATGCAAATTATCAATGTGCCCTTTTGTTAGAAAAGGATTGCAGTCCGAGATTGGGCCGGCCCATTTGTCCTTATTACTTCCCGGTGTGTGGGAAGCGCCGCACGCAAAGACATCAAGATAATCTTTAGTGCCACACTGCTACCTCAAGCGGGCGCACCACAACTTAAAAGGCGAGGCGTGCTTGCCATCCCGAACTCCTCTCGAACACTCGCTTCCTCTCTACTAACCTCCGGGCTTGTTGGGGTGGCCGGCCCATCGGGCTCCCGCTCGCCGGGCTTCACGCTCGCCGGTAGAGCTCGTTGGTGACCCGGCCCGCCCTACGCCCCCCTATTTTTGTTTGTCATACCAATACCAATTTTTAGATTCATATTTTAAATATTAAGATTTATGCAAAAGTCTTCCAGAAGTAGTAAATAATGGCAACATAGAAGTCATGACTACGGTAGAGTAAGTATCAATTGAAAAACTCATCATCTTGGGCATCTTGAACTATTGGTGCAACAATTCCATCATCAATGTACGTGTCATCTGCATCATGTTCATCATCAACATCAAATACTTCATCGTCTGGTTCGTCAACCGCCTCGGCCCGAACCTGATTAATAACTGAGACATCGCCGGTTGTGCCTTCCTTGTCCGATCTAGACCAATTTGTCAAAACCTCGGTGTTCACCGAGCAAATTAATACCTTCGATACCCACAGCAAGTGAGTCCTCGAGATCTAATTCGTGCATGGCAAACAAGTTCCTTGGTTTCATTGAAATAACACTTGCTCCCGCCCGGGTTTGTTCACCGATTCACATAAAACACCGTTCGCTCGTGTTGCCGTAATATAGGGTTCATTGCTAAACTTGTGTCGAGTAGTATCGATGTCAATGACCCCATATTTATCTTTTTACCGTATCCTTTGCCTCTCGTTGGTACTTGTGACAAGAGGCACATCAAACCAGATCACTTGGAACGAATAACTTCTTTTTGTCCAGGGAATTCCGGTGAGATCATTCTTTTAATCACCCCATACCAATTTGTGCCTTCGCCTCACCCTTGACAAGCACACCACTCGTTTTGTGTCACAAGGGTTCTCTCGATGTTAACGGTACGAAAGCAGCCAATTGTTGATATGACATCTATTCAATGTACGAGGTCGGGGATCCGGTCCTTGAGCAAGTGCAAACAAATCCGAACTTACTTCCCCTCTAGCATGTAAACCTGTGATCTTGCTTTCAAACCATCTTACGAGTTGAGCCTCATGTCGCTTATCAAGATTTCTGGATCCATGTGCCCTCAGTTCTTCCAAATGCTCGCTGCACACAAAAGAATATTACCGTTAGTTTGATATTTAAAATTAAAAGCAATAATGATGTTGAGTAGTGCATCTTACTCGACATATGGTCTAGCTTCATCACAATTGCAAATTATGTAGTGCCTCATCTTCCGAAACTCATTTGGTGGTATTTCTTCAACCGTCTGTCCTCTCCTCTTGTAATCCATTTCGAAAAAATGCTCAAACCAGATGGTGGCTCATTAACAAGAACTGCGTTTCATGTCGATCAACATGATTGTCTTTGGTGTCCACGTCCAAGAATCTTGAGCGAGAATGTAAGGCACTCCTCAAGTATGTATCCCTCAAGGCAATTGAACCTTCGGGGTGAGCGTTGTTCCTCACATATCCTTTCACGGTGCGTAGGTACCGTTCCACCGGGTACATCCATCCGTAACACACTTGTCCCCCCAAGTTTAGCTTCTTCGACGGATGAACGGGCAAATGGATCGTGATATCAAAAAATGCAGGTGGGAATATCATCTCAAGTCGACAAACAACCTCCCTAATTGAACGGCTAAGCTCGTCCAATTCGATTCCACCAACTCCTTTGAACATAGTGCATCGAAGAAATTACTAAGCTGAATCAATCCAATGACAACACATTTTCCGGCAAAATCCTACGCACCACTAAGGGTAAAAGTTTCTGTAGAATTAGATGGTAGTCATGCGTTTTCAAGCCTGACACCTTACGTGACTTTACATCAACACATCTTCTTATTTTCGAGGAAACCCCATCAGGCATTTCACTCCATATAGAAATTCACACAAACTTTCCCTGGCATCTTTATCTAACTCGTACAAGGCTGATGGCAAGGTATACTTATCATCTTTAATCACAGGGTGCTGATCTGGTCGTATCCGTAGATGCTCCATGTCAAGCCGAGCATTTTCCCCGTCCTTACATTTGCCATCCAACTTAAGCAGAGTGCCTAGTATGCTCTCGCATATATTTTTCTCAATGTGCATCACGTCCAAATTATGCCTGACGAGCAAAGAAGACCAGTAAGGGAGCTCAAAAAAATACTCTTCTTCCTCCAGTTGTGCCATCTGTTGTCTTCATCACGCTTCCTTTTTTGATAACAATGTCTTTCCAAATTCTACTTGTTCAAAAGTAGAATATCGCTCAAGTACTGTGCACCGGATAGTGGTTACGGTGCCTCCTCGGTTTCGACCTTGTTGTTGAAGCCGACCGCATTGTTGCTCCATGGATGGTCGGGGGCCAAAAAACGTCGATGTGCCATGTAGCAGTTGCTTCCGCCCATGTTTCAACCACAAATACTCGGTATGTTTGTGGCGGTATGGACATGCAAACTTTCCTTTAGTGCTCCAACCAGACAGCATAGCATAGGCTGGGAAGTCATTAATTGTCCAAAGAAGTATAGCACGCAATCTAAAATTCTTCTTAGTCCCTGCATCTCTTGTTTTAACACCATTATTCCAAAGCTCCTTGAGCTCCAGTATCAGGGGCCTCAAATATACATCAATATCCATTCTAGGAGATTTTGGACCAGGAATCAACATTGACAAAATCCAGTTAGATTGTTTCTGACACATCCATGGAGGCAAATTGTAAGGAACCAGGATGACAGGCCAAATGGAATACGTAAGACTTTACATGCCAAAGGGATTGAACCCATCAGATGCAAGACCCGGCCCTAACGTTACGACCTCCTCCTTCGAAAACCATTTAAACTGCGAATCCACGTGCTTCCATGCCTTTGAGTCGACGGGGTGATGCATTTTCCCATCATTCACCAATTCATTCTTGTGCCACCGCATATCCTTTGACATTTGCTTTGACATATACATTCTTTGAAGCCGAGGAATAAGAGGAAAGTAGCGTAGGATCTTAATCGGTAACCGCTTCTTAACGTAAGTAGCACCCACCGCACCGCAATTATTATCGAGGTTTTATCTACAACTTTCCACCTTGACTCCTTACAAATGGGACATGTTTCCAGATTTGCGTATTTATCAAAAAATAACACACAATCATTTTGGCATGCGTGTATCTTGACATAGTCCAAGCCCAGGTCTCGAATCACCCTTTGCACTTTATCCAAGGAGTCAGGAATACAATGTCGGTCAGGGAGAACCTTTCCAAAGAGCTTAAGTATGGCCTCCAATGACGCGTTACTTAAGCCATACATGCACTTTATCTGAAAAAGCTCCACAATAAAAGAGACCTTCGTTGCATTTTTGCATCCTAGATACAATTCCTTCTTTGCATGCTCTAATAGTTTCAAAAAGATCTCTGCCTGCTTATCTGCCTCTTCCTCATCTCTAGATTGTCCATGATGTATAGTGCCACTGATAATGTTTCTAATCAGAGTATTGGTGGCAGCAGGGTTATCATCCAAACCATCTTCTTCATCGTCTTCTACAAATAAATGTGTTGTATCATCAGCTGTAGGTACTGCATCATGATTATTGAGATTAGCAGTAACATCTTGATTCACAGGACCCTGAGAAGAAGTATTAGTTTGGTCTTGAATGTTACCAGCATCGATGAAACAATCAGCAAACCCTCTATTGAGTAAATGAATTTGAATGGGACTGTAACACCCGAAAATTCCATCACAATAAAATATTGTTAGCAACATGGTTTAGTTTTATTTTCTAAGGATTTAATAAATTTGGAATAAATAAATTTGCCTTTAATTAAATTAAACATCATTTAATAATTAGAATCAACCAAGTGTTTGTGCATCATGTTGAAATGCATGAGTTTTGTTTGTGGTGTGATTTTAAAAGTCTTAAAAAAATATTTGTGAAAAGTCTTTAAAAATAATTGTAAAATTGGTGTAAAAGTTTGAATTAAAAAAAATGATGAAAGTTTGAATTTAATGTTTGAAAAGTGGTTTAAAAGGTTTTCTAAAAGTCTTAAAATAGTTGAGTAAATTTGTGTTAAAATTTCAATTTGAAAAGATGAAAAAGATTTGAATTTAAAAGGTTTGAAATAGGTTTGAAAATGGATTTGAAAAGAAAAAGAAAAAAAAACTAATCTAACCTACAACCCAGCCCAGCTCCGCTATCGGCCCACGCGGCCCATCAACGCCCCCCCCCCCCCCTTTCCCCGCGCCGCCGCCGGCTCCCCGCACCCGGCGCCGCCTCCCCCGGCTTCCCCGCGCCGCTCCACCTCCCCACGGGCGCGCACTCCCCGCCGCACTCACCCACCGCCGTCCCCGCCCCTTCCCCTCCCCGAAACCGCCGCACCGAGCGCCGCCCTAGCCATTAATGGCCGCCACCGACCTCGCCGCCCACCGCCTCAACCGCGCCTCCTCCCCTTCCCCCTCCGCCCTATAAAGGGGCAGCAGAACCCCCTCTCCACCCCGCGCCCCTCCCTTCCTCTCCTCCCTCACCGCAGCGCCGCCACACCGAGCACCGACCGCCGCCGGAGCGCCGCCGCCCCGATCTCCTCCTCCGGCGCCGCTCCCACCTCTTCAAGCCCCTTGGTGAGTTTGCAGCGCCCTCCTCTTCGTTTAGGTGCAATCTCCATCGAGTTTGGTGCACGGGAGGCCATTTTTGGCTTCCCTCCGGCGAGCCGCCGCCGCCCCGTCTGCCGGCGCCGCCGCATCCGGCCGTCCGCCGCCGCCCGCCGCTCAGACGCAACCGTGGCCGTAGGATCTGAGCAGACGGCCCAGATTAAAAGAGGGGGCATACCCCTTCAGTGGTCCACCGTGGACCGGTGGACCGGGTCCACGGGCGCCGGTCCACACGCTTGCGTCATCGCCACGTCACGCTTGCGTAACCACCTGCGTCAGCACGGCCAATAGCAGCCCGCCACGTGGCACTCTCCAGTCACTCCGCCGGCTGCCTTGGTGGTTTTGCAAAAAGGACCCCGAGATTCCAGAATTTACATAAATACCCTTCCACCTCCAAAAACCCTTGCAGTTAGGTCCAGTTTTTCTCGGTTAAGCCCTTGAACTCCTTAGGTTTTCCATCCGAGGTCCAAGCTTTGTCCTTTTGCATCTAAAACCTTCTACTTTTACACATATTTATGTTTAGGTCCCTGAAATCTTGCTGAAAACCCCCTGGAAGTTTGTCATAATCACAATTTAGTCCCTGAATCTTGTTTCAGCCATATCTTTCTCATCCTAGCTCCGTTTTACGCGTTCTTGGTGTCCACGCGATCGTCTCTCCGAGCCCGACATTTCTAAAAGCTTGTTTTAGTCTTTTGGTAATGTTTGATGTATTGTTTTATTTATTGTATGTTTTTCTTGCATGATCGTAGCCAACACGCCGTTCGAGGAAGTTCAAGTGCAGAGCTTTTCAGATAAGGAAAGTAGCTTATCGTTGGATAAAGGAAAGTGACCCTAACCACCCTTCTACCTATGCTTTAATCAAGAACACTATAAGTTAATCGGAACATGGAGAACCACCCAGGAAAACAGTGCAACCACAGTCCATATGGCTCTGGCTTAGCCAATTAATTAGGTGTGCGATTGATCTGATGGCCCTTTTCCGAAAGGAGCAGAGGGGGGTCCGGGGGTATAGCCCGGTCCTTTTGGGGTAGCAGCCTTTGCTAAGGTGCTGACCACTAGGGAGGGTTATGGTCCGCCCTGATCTGTAACTATGCGGGTCGTTAGTCTTTTGTATACCTTTGTAAAGGCTTCGTAGCGTCCCTATGCAATCACACCTCGGAAGTGTGGTATTGTGCCTGATCAGCACATGCGTGGTTGGGTTCAAAGTTCTTTGGAACTTTTACGCGAACTGTGGGAAAAGTGTGCAACCTCTGCAGAGTGTAAAACTGATCGATCAGCCGTGCTCACGGTCAAGAGCGACCTGGATCCTCACATGATAATTGAACTTAAAGATGGATTGATATTGCTTTCCGGTTATTTCTGTGGCCTTGCTGAGTACCAACCATAAGTGTACTCATCCTTGCTTACGCTGTTCAGAGAAGAATCCCGGAGTGGAGTACTTCACCGACTACGAGGAGTTCGAGGATGCGATCAACCGATCGAAGCCCGTGGAAGATGAAGATGGAGTCGCGTCTTCATAGTTATCGTTGTTCGTGTAAAGACCTTCGTGTCTACCTTCGTGAGTGTAATAAAAGTTAATAAACCTTTTCTGTACGTTTTTGAGCAGTGTCTTGTGATATTACACTCATGAGTCTATCATATGTGTGAAATTGTGATCCTGGCACACATATGAGATGCATTCGGTTTTCTACGGAAAATCGGGTGTGACAGGGACGCACGGTGGAATGTCTGATCATGCATTGACACAAATTACATGGACACGCAATAGATCCACCTCGCGCTGATGAGGCCGTAAATTTTTGCAAAAAAATTCGAAAATTGTTCTGCCAATCCGCTGAGTGTCGAGGCAAGCGCATCCAACTTCGATCTTCGTCTGATGCCATTAGTTAATCTGCATTGTTCATGTTTCAATCGACCTTGATCACGATATATATACCAATATGCATATATATGCTGCGAACGATTGAATATATATACGAGATCAAGACATCGGTACGTACCGGCCGTGGCCGTAGCGCCGCTCAGATCTCCGCAACAAGAATCACGTGGAGATCGCCGTGGAGATCGATCCCCTAGAGGCCCTCGTGGAGATCTCCGCAACAAGAACCAGGTTGTCGAAGACGGAATTTTGGAATGGTCCAGATCGGAAGAGCCCCTATCTGATCGTGGCAATACATACACGATAGACAACATTTTAGTACAACCAAGGAATACCTGGTTCCAATATTTCTGAGGTTGTACGTAGTATGACCTTTCTCAGGGTTTTCAACATATGCGTAATTCATTATTTTTCTTTTCTGATCGGCTACTATAGAGGCTAACAATAATACACAAAATTCAGGAGTTCTAGTGAAGAGTCTCCAAATTGTTGATCACATTGCTTTGTGAATATACACATGAATAGCATAAACAATAGCATGTCGCAATTCTGAAAACAGACAGATGGTTAGTCCAAATATGCATGACAGAACCCAACAGATTTCAATTTGTGTCACTCATAAGTTCAAATATTTTGCAAGGGCTCATCCAGATCCAAACACATAGACATAAGAAGATGCATATATAAAGGTTCAAAGTTATTACTTAGATGTTGGCATACTTAGATGTTGCCACATACACATCCATTCTTAGACCATTCACCAGCATCTGCATAACATTCACCTAGGACCTGGTTATGTTACGTACTAAGCTAGATTACTACTACTTGCGATTGACTTTATCCCGAAGCTTGCGGATCTTCTTCGCCATCACTTCTAACTTGTCGCAACAGCTCTCCATGAATTCCTTCGGGGTCATCTCCATGTCTTCCGCATTCCGAAGCAATGTCGACGCTTAGGTTCTCAATTCGCTCCCGCAAATCATCATAGCGCTCCTTCAATTTGTTGAACCATTTGGCGTAAGGGCATTTGCTATGGCGGACAACAAACACAAGTTACTAACATGAAATGTGTTACAACAAATTTGTGGCCAATGCAGCAAAGTAGTCAAAAAAATGCACCTTTCTTTTCGATGATCCCGAAGCTTTCGATGGAGACGGTTTCTTGCTATTGTCCTGCTCATCATCCGAGTCTGGAATGATGATCCTCACCGATTAGCGTGTTCACTAGCTCGACCAAACAAAACAATTTGCTGTTTTTCAGTTTAAAACAGCCAATTCAATCTCTTGACTCATAATGTATACCAATTTACCCGTGATCCCCCGACTACCTGCCAGAAAAGGCCTAACCTAATAAATGGGACAGCCTGCGTTCATTTGGCTGGCTTTGTTTTCCGGATTGTGATCAAATGTACACAGGTCAGATTCACAACAAAAGATGGCAAGAAATCAAGCCAATTATCATTATCTTTATCTAGTATGGGGTGAGATGGATCCACACAAAAACACAATTATCATTATCTAGTATGAAATTTTGATTACTATGAACTACTAACAATTTTCTAATTGCAAAAGGAGTCACACGATTCCTCGAAAATCAAAGAGGGTAGGGCAGTGTACCTCACTTCTCTTCTGGAACGCTTGCATCCGACTAGGGCCTGCTTACCCTTACCGGATGGATCGACTTGGCGATGCGGGCCGTCGCCGACGACGACGACGAGGTGGCGGTGTCGTCCGTACCGAGGACGACGAGGGTTGGGGTGCCGCCGACCATACCGTGAGGACGACGAGGTAGGTGGTGTGGAACACTTGAACCGCCCGCGTGCATCGCGCTTCGCGTGGTGGAGTAGTGGCACCTCCGTACGCCGCCGCCGCTCGCCCGAAAACCCTCGGTGCGGCCCCGCCGTCCGCCGCCGCCGCTCTCCGGGATCCCCTTGATGCGGCCCCCGCCGCCGTGGCGGCGCTCGGGCCGTGTTATGGCACCGCGGCCCCTTCGTCCGCGCCCCGCCACCGGTCCGGGAAGGCTCGATGCGGCCACTCCGGCCGCCGCCGCCGCTTGCCACGGGGAAACCGCGATGCGGGGCATCTCGATGTGGACGCGACGGTCAGAGCCGACGAGGGGGATGGTTGGGAGCAAAAGTGTATTGGGGGTGGGGGAGCTGAAAGTTATAGACGATTTGGGCCGGCATATCCTTGTTCTTATTACTCTCATCGGCCCATTTGACATTTTCACATTCTAGTCTCCAGTACCTTTAGTGCCACCCCGTAAACTGAGAAGGGGGTATCCCAGCTTAAAAGGAGAGGCGTGCCTGCGTTTTCGAACTCCGTATTACCATCATCAACTAATGCTTGCTACTTGCGCTATGGGGCTTAATGGACTGGCCGGTCCACTCGGGCTCCCGCTCGCTGGGCTTTACGCTCGCCGGTTGAGCCTATTGTGGTCTGGCTTAGCCCACATCCCCATAGCACACAATTTTTTCATCTAAACAAATCCTCTCTTTTTTTCATGGTACATATAGTCTATACCATATTGTTAAAATTCAGATTTTTCATAATAAAATTTATTTATTAAATCGCATTTTAAATTTCGCTACAACCCCATAGCAGATTTTTTTCATCAAAACAAATTTTGTGGCAATACGTACACAATATTCCTCCTTGAGGCTAGAAACGAAGAAAGTAGCCTTCCTTGTATTGCAACAACGCAAAGAGATATTTGCAACCCAAATAAGACGTTGCGTAAGGCCGTTCAAACGCAACCAACCCTAGTATGGTAGCCATAGCAAGTTTATATTGCAACACCCGAATTTCTAGTGCAACGCGAAATAGGGTAGCAATATTTCCTACCAAATGCAACACAATTCTGAATAATGGGTGCATTAGCGCCAACTTGTTGCAACATCGCAAAGATATATTTGCAACCAAAATTCTACGTTGCGACATACTTATTCAAACGCAACCATCCCTAGTATGGTGGCTATAGCAACTTTCTGTTGCAACGTAAGGAATGCTAATGCAACATAAAATTGGGGTGGCATTATTTCCAACCAAATGCAACGGAAATCCTAAAAAAGGGCGCATTAGCGTCAACATGTTGCAACCGAACAAATAAATAATGCAACTCAAATTTTGTGTTGCAATAGACACACAAATTGCAACCAAATCATTCGGTGCAATAGTACCCCCCTATTGCAACCGAAATAGTGGTGTTGCCTAAGGGATTTGTTGCAATAAGGGGAAAACCTTGTAGTGTTTCCTTTCCTTTGGCTTTCGATCGCTTGTTGGAGTTTCGTTCAGTCATTTCTTTTCTTTTCTCTTTGATTACCAAAATGTGTGTGTTGTCAATGCACTCGTCAAGGGGAGATTGAGAGCCATGTGTGGTTCGAGGACCGATGGATGGTCGCTTCCTGGTATGATGAGTGGTTGACAACGTGGTGTGGACTGATTCTTGGCTAAGTATTGTAGATGTAGGTTGCGGCTTGACTGGTGTTGGTGTAGGTGAAGAACAAGTGTGAAAGGTCGTTGCCAGTGAGGCCTCCAGGTGTGGAGAAGACAAGTAGGCTTGGTTCGAGGGACCCGGTGGCCAGCGAGGTCAACTGCAGGCCGCATGGTGGCAATAACGGCAAGATGAAGTCATGGACGGTTTCTTGGTTGAGCCTCAAAACCAAGGTCGAGCCGGGAGTACATGGGAGCCGAGTCATGAGTGGTGATTGCGGAGGCTACACCGAGTTCGCGAGGTTTCCGGTGGTTCACTAGGAAACCATTGGGTTCCTTGGTTGATCCACAAAGCCAAGACTGAAGAACCGAAGATGGAGATGCAGCAGCATCAGACCGGTCTGACTGGTGAGGTGCACCGGTCTGACTGGTGTGCGACGACGCAGTCCGGAATCATCGAAGCGGAGGACACACGTCGGGATCGCAAGGCTTGCGTCGAAGCTAAGTAAGTTTGTGGTCACTGGGCATCTGTCTGATGGTGCGAAGACAAAGACTTCCAAATTCACCCATGAGGGGCATGTATCCCTAGTGAGCTAGTAAGAGTATTTTAGTCTTTAGGTTGCCTCCATATAACCCAAGTGGTGAGAGGATGGCAGCCATCTCTTGGAAACCTAGCTCATTTTGTTTCCCTATTTACCCTTCCTATTTTCCTTAGGATTTCCATGGACTAGTTTGAGAGCTTCATGGTGAGATCTTGTGAGAGGGAAGGATGATTGGGTGGCAAGCTAGACCTTGTATGAACCTCTTTGGTATGTATAGATGATTCAGCGTGGTTCCTCAAGGCTTGGATGTGTCGGTGTTTAAACCTCTCGACCTCTATGGGAGGTACCCGCGCAAGGTAGAAGGTGGGGATCGCCATGATCTGGAACCCGAAGGTACGCGCGAGGACACAAGACACGGGATTTATACTGGTTCGGGTAGCCGGAGTAGCTACCCTACGCCCTGTTTAGAGTAGTATTGGGCCCTGCGCTTGGTGTTGTCCCCGGAGGGATTGAGTATGTCCTCCTAGGTACCCGACCCTCCTTTATATAGTCCAGGGGGCAGGTTCCTAGTCGGTTACAAGGCAGGAGTCCTAGTAGGATAACACAGAGCGAGTCCTAGTAGGAGTACAGGTGAATTCTAGTACGAGTCCGTCTTCTACTCTTCCTCCTTCCTTGGATGAGTACCCGAGGTGTATGCCCGACAAGCCCCCGAGCACCTTGTAGTCGAGAGTAGTAGTTCGAGTAATCTTGAAGCCTCTTCGAGTAGTTCTTGAGCGTCCTCGAGTACTGCTTGGAGAAGTCTTCCATAGTACTTGAACTGCCACGAGGCTGGAAGGTGGTCCAGCTCATCAGTCTTGAAGTAGAGATTATATGGAAGTGCGATTGCAAAATCGCACTCCATATGGAGTAGCCCCCGAGCCTTAGGTTGAGTTGTAGACTCTGGCTGAGGGTCAATATTGATTCTGCTCCCGTCTTGAAAAAATCAACTGATGGGTGTAGCCTAGTAGCCCCCGAGCCTTGGAACGATTGAAGAATCAATCCAAGGGTCTTCAATGTTCGCGGAAGTCATCATCTGAGTACTCTTGTAGCATTCAGCCCCCGAGCTCATCGCCAAGTGAGCTGTAGGATCCACGTCGAGTAGTTGTTAGTGCTAAGCCCCCGAGCTAGAGAGCTAGCGGAGACTACTCGAGTTGTTGTCGAGTAGTGATTTGGAGCGTAGCCCCCGAGTTTGGGAACTAGCCGCGCCGGTGGAGGTACGCGGAGCGTACTGGAAGTCGTCGCCGAAGCTTGACCTGAAAGTAGGGATGCGTACATTATGTAGAATTTTTGTAGAAATTGAATATACAAATGACAAATACAAATATGAATATAGATGTAAATGTCATGTGTCATGCTCTTGTTGTGGTCATTAGGCGTCGAGTAGTTATCCTGATGCGGTTTAGCGGCCAGTTTCTGTGGTCGCTGTTTAGCCATAGCCGCTGGGGGCGTGGAGGCATGACAGGAGAGCTGGTTTAAGCGCCCGGTCTCTAAGGAGCCTGTTTAGCCATAGCCACTGGGGGCGTGGAGGCATGACAGGAGAGCCGAGGCTTTGCACGAATCAAGGCGTGTGCTACTGTAGCGAGACCATTAAGAGGTAGATGAAAGTAGTCGACATGGCGACAAGAGAGAGCGCGATTGCTCGTTGTTCCACATGGCGGAGAGCAGGATTGCGCAGTGCCTCCTCAGGGTGTAGCCGTTGTGCGCCTCCAAAGACTCAGTACACGAAACGTCGTGGCAAGAGCCTCCTAATTTGGTGTACCAAGCCTGTGACAGTCAGTCAATGGTCCCCAAGGAATAGCTGGCACGGTGTAGCTCTGCTGGCAGGTAGCCGTCAAGAAGCGTACACGAAGTAGTCTTTGGCGTTGGTTCCTGTATGTGGAGAGCAAGCCAAAGAAAAAATAATTATTGAAATAAGTGACTTAGCTTGATTCGTGGACGAGTGTCGACGAAGCCGTGGCGGTCGGTGATGAAGCCGCGACAGTTGGAGCTGAAGTCGACTAGTTGGAAGTGGATCCGACTAGTTGTTGATGTCGCGGGAGCCGTCCTCGACTAGTTTTCTGGTTGAGACTAGTCGAGGTAAGTAGTCGAGGTAGTCGTACGCCCAGAAGATGACGTCGCGGCGGCGTACGGCGTAGTCGATGTAGAGCCGCTGCGGCAGGAAGACGAGTACTCGCGGCGCACGGCGAGGTTGACGTAGATCCTGTGCGGCCGGGTGACGAGTAGTCGCGGCACACGGCAGTGACCGAAGTAGAGCTGGTATTGCCATGAGACGAGTAGTCACAACACACGGCATAGTTGATGTAGCCTGCTCGCGTGCATCCCTGGTGTGCATCAAGCGGAGAGCCTGAAGCTTTGTGGGAGCCTTGTGTATACGCCAAGCCATGAATCTTGGGGTGTCCTGGTAGCCGTTTGTGTAGCATGATCGCCAGCCAATTTATTTTGCACGTGAGTAGTGAGAGCTTGTGGGGGCTTGTTGGTGTAGTAGCTTCCGGGTAGCTAAAAATTCTTTTATTGTTCGCAGGAAACCAGCACAACGGAAAAGTGCGTGGAGCTTTTGCTGGGATCGATGTGCAAATCACTGATGACCTTGATCCTGATGCGAACTTGCCTCGGATTTGCCTTGCGTGTTGGGCCGGTGCAGCTGATCAGCTTTCGGATAAAATTTCGACGAGACCGAGTGCCAAGCGGTGACAATGATGGTGCGGGGTACGATCTGCGAGACAGCCCTGATCGACTCATACCCCGATCGACTCCGAGACGAAAAAGAAAAAACTAGCTATCGTCTCCAATCTTGATGCTCTGCTTCACAATACAACTCGATGAGTTGCGCTGGAATCAAATCAGCATTGGTTGGAAACTCGACGACTTGCTCGTGTAGATTGGTTTGATGATTGGTCCTTCGAATTCGCCGGTGATCATGACGATCGGCCCCACGGTGGGCGCCAGCTGTCGGTGTTTAAACCTCTCGACTTCCATGGGAGGTACCCGCAGCAAGGTAGAAGGTGGGGATCGCCATGATCTGGAACCCGAAGGTACGCGCGAGGACACAAGACACGGGATTTATACAGGTTCGGGTAGCCGGAGTAGCTACCCTACGCCCTGTTTAGAGTAGTATTGCGCCCTGCGCTTGGGGTTGTTCCCCGGAGGGATTGTGGATGTTCGGCTAGGTACCCGGCCCTCCTTTATATAGTCTAGGGGGCGGGTTCCTAGTCGGTTACAAGGCAGGAGTCCTAGTAGGATTACACAGAGCGAGTCCTAGTAGGAGTGCAGGGGAATTCTAGTAGGAGTCCGTCTTCTACTCTTCCTCCTTCCTTGCATGAGTACCCGGGGTGTATGCCCGACAGGATGTGTCTTTCACGTTCCTCCTTTTTGGTGATTTTCGGATCCCTTTCTTGGCAATTTTCTTGGAGCATTTTCGAGACCTTTCTTTTTGGGATTTGGTGGGGATGTATGCTTGAACCCTTCATGGTTCGTTTCCCTTTGATTCCCCTCCCAAATCCGTCAGCAAAGGTGCTCGGTTTTGGGGCTTTCTTGACTCTAGGGTTAGAAGCGTTCTTGGTGGAATTTCTTCGATTGCTCTCACTTTAGCAAGTTTTGGTGGACCAAATTTGGCTATGGAATGCCCATGTGGTGTTCCTACTATCCCCAAAGTCTTGTGCAAAACCGTGGAGCGATTCGAGATCGCGAGTTGGATTTGGGGGTGTTGACATGCGGGCGCTGTTCATCCCAAGAGCTCAGGTCACACCGGCCTGGCCGACGCCTCACACCGGTCTGACCGGTTCGGACTCTCTGTTCAGTTTTGCTCGGGTGAATGTCTTGGTGAGTTCCCTGTTGTCATGTGTTGATGTTGTTTCAAGTTTGGTTCAGTTTGGAGCTCAGGAGGTCAAGTTGCCAGATTTAGGGTTTCCAGGCTCAGACCGGTCTGATGGGTGAGCTGCACCGGCCGGTCCGGTGCAGAGGCTTTCTGTGGAAATTGCCAAGTCTTCCTCGGGTGACCTGGCTCAAGGTCCAGGGTGACTCGGTGCGTCTCTGGAGAGTGTCGGGTGTTCCGGCGATTCAATCCAGAAGATCCGGCATGGATCGGTCTGACCGGTGCAGGTGACCGATCTGTCCGGTGCAGGTCAGTAGCTGCTCAAGTTGGTTTTCCGCTGCGTTCTCGGGTAGGCTTTGGTAGTTGTTGGTTCCTAGGACCAGTAGCACTCCAGTGACTGCGTGGTCTTGACCAACTTTGGTAGTTGAGTCGGAGACGTGTTTTGGAAGCCGTGTTCGTCTTGTTGGAGTTCCTATCTCCTTCAAGAAAAAATTTTGTCGGCTCCTAATAGGTCCTTCAAAATTGAACACACAATGTTAAGAAATCAAAGGAACTCATAAACCTGTTAAAACCAGGGCAATCACATGTGAGCAGCTAGCTGGTGGTGATTCAAATTTTTTGCAATGTCAAGTTTGGAGTGGAATGGATTTGCCCCAAAACCAAACCTAACATATGGGAGACAAAACCATGAGCAAAGAAATAAATTTAAAATGAATTGAATATACTAAAATTAATTGCAAAGAACTACACCAATCTCTTTGAGTAGTGCTATGCTATCTCCCCATCTCTCAATCTTGATCTTTCTATCCACAAACTGAGTTTTTGTAAATCTGTTGAGGGCTGAGGCATATAGGCAGCTAAAGTTCTGTCATCCTGTGGATCCACAACCTGCAGTCCAGATTATTGATCTTGACGTTGAGGACAGCGAACACGTCCCAATCGATGTGATTGCAGGAGGCACACGAACAAGCATTCGGGCGTGGCCAGGACCTTTAGATCGAATTGCAGCGAGGGTTGCCGGCGGCCTCGCGGGTGAAGGGAGCACTTTGGACGGCCGGGCAGTGGCAGGGCTATGGCTCTGCGCAACGCGGGCGGACGGCGCTGACACTGCCAAATGGGGATGGCGGCACCGTAAGCCCCACAGCGCCGGCGGCATCTATCCTCTGTTCGCCGCATCACTGTGTGCTTCCGGTGCCCCGATCATCCTCTGCCGCACCGTCCCCACCGTGCAAGCCACCGCGCACCGCACGCCACCCGACCGCGTCCACGGCACCGACGTTGCCAAACAGAGATGGCAGCACCGCGTGCCGAGGACAGGTCCTCCGTGGGTTCAGTGTGGGGACGGGGCGACTTGTCGCACGGGCCTAGATGGATGGCGGAGTGGCCGCAGCTCCGATTGGAGGCAACGGCGGGCAGATTGGCGATGCGGGCAGACGGTGAGCAGAAGGGGATCTGAAGATGCGGGCGACAGCGGTTGTTTTTTCATTTTGATCTTTTGTGCGGGACCCACCTTAATAATAAAAACCATGAGACCTTATACACACATTTTTTTTAATTAGGCCTTATACACACTTGCTAATCTTATTATTAGTAGAGATAATTGTGGAACAAACATTATCCACACAACGAGACATTATAGTGGCATATATTAGTACGATAAATGAAATTCGTTTCATATAGTAGTGGCACCACTCTATTCTAACAGACGTAATGACAAAAAATAGTGTACCAAACACAAATGCATTTGCAGACTACTGCAGTTTGCTCTAGGTTCCTATCATTAGGTTGAAGGTCTGAACCTGAAGTAAAAAACAATAATAATTTTTTTTTTCATTTTTAGTCATTGTAGCTAGTGATAGTTTGTATTATCCCATCTTATTATTGTACTAGTAGTTTATGATTAGTATGGATCCACTACAATCACTTATGTGTTCAGTATTGGTAAAAAATAAGATATATTGGTGAAATATTTAACCCTTATTATGATTATTATGGGTCCAACTAGAATCTCTTATGTGTTCAGTATTAGTAAACTAAGATATATCAGTCATGCATTTAACCCTCATGTGTTCAATATAAATGACACATGCATAATTTGTAGCACTTAAGCTGTAACGTCATCTTGTGTTACTCTTAGAATACCCACTAGTGGCCTTCCAGTTATGTGTCGTAACATACTATCATCTTTGTAACATTTTTGGTGTAACACTATTTTTGTGTTACAATAATAGTTTTTGGTAACACAATTTTAAAGGACAAGTTGCATGTGTTACAACATCTTGTAACACATAGTTTTGTGTTCCTATGAATCTTTTTATTAACACAATAATAAATGTGTTACAACAGTGTGTTACGATATCCACGTTTTGTAGTAGTGATGGGATCCTCACAGGGGCTTGTTCGTGTGAGGGCCTCCCCTTTTGTTAATTTTTGGTGTGGGGTAAGGCGGTGAGTGTAGGAATTGTTTGCGAGGTGTGCATGTTTTGTGTGGTTGGCCATACTGTTTCATCAGGTCTTAATGAATCTGATTGCAAGCCTATTCATCATATGTAGGCATATGATATTTTTGTTTCCGGGGCTGTAGTATTTCTTTTTTTCCTATATCTTTTGCACATTTCTATTCAACTGTATTCGGATTCGGAAATACTTTTTCCACTCTATATACTTTGTCACTAATGCGATCTGCTATGCAAGAGACTTATGTCTGTCTGGTACATTCCTTATAAGCTTACATAATCTGTATATCTCAATTTTCCTTTCAATTGACTTGGGAATTGATAATGATCTAGCATTCATGAGTTATATGTTTGTCACACTTTTCTGTTCCAAAAAGTGGGGCTAACTGATCTCATTCATTTTTTAGGGGCAGATGGAGGTATCAGGTTCATCTCATTTAGGTGGTGCTCTAGTTGCTGCTCTTGTGTGGGCTAGAATTGTGAAAGGCTGGCTCTGATCTTCTAACTTCATTTAAATGGACCAAAAGTGCAAAGGCAGCCATCTGCGCCCACCTCGTGATCCCTATTGGGTTGAAAATTGCATTTGTTGCTATCTGACGACTCACTGATATTTGTTGATCGATTCTGGCTGAATATTTTTAGAATTTTATTCGGGCAATGGCCGTCATTATGAAGCAAAAGGACCCGATCTCAGTTTGGCACGCTATAAACCTGGACTTGCATTGATGAGTTCGAAGTGCTCAAGAAATTATCGTTGTGGTTCTGAATATACCGTGCAAGATTCGCAGTTACTATGTTTATGTGGGTTTAGGTGGGTTGCCGGAAAAGCCCGCATAATTCTTGCGGGTTAATGTGGGCTGCGGCTGGAGCCCACTTAATTCTTGTGGGTTATGCGGACGTGGGGCGGGTTACCCGCAGCCGCCCCACTTACATCGTTAAAGTTGAGGGATGTTTGTACCGACAAGCTCATTTTTTCTCACTGTAACATTTCGTTAGCCGGCAGCGTACCCACCTAACACCACCCTAAGGCTATCCGCAGCAGCACACTCTAAACCATCCTGAACTCTTAAATATAGAGGTTTTCGTAAAAAAATAGTTGCAGCAATACCCTCTAAATACGCCTCCAAATTTCCAGGTCTCCCTCCCCTCCCTCTCTCCCCCCCCCCCCCCCATTTTCAGGTCTCCCTCCTCCTCCAAAGACCGCGTTCCCGTCTTCCAAAAAAAAAGAAAATGCGATCGCACCCCTGCTGCACCGGCCCCTCTTCCCCCCTTAACGTTGGCTTCTGCCCGCTGCCAGACACCTCCCGCCGCTGCCATTCATGGGGCCGGAGCAAGGGCCGGCGACAACGAGGATCATGCTTTTATAGAAGAATACATCATCCGGAATAAATGTGCTAAATCAAACGTCATATCTTTTAGATTTTGCAAAATATTTTTGTATCTATCTATCTATCCTAGCATATGCTATGCTATACTATGAATATAAAAAACAACTGAAAAATTTTCTCATCCATATCGGAATACCTCATGTTGAATAAATTAATGTGTCATATCAAACTTTATATCTATACTGGTATATTATTCTATACAGTGGCACGTGCTCGGCTTGGCCTCCGAAGCTTGTGGCGCTCTCAGCTTCCCTCGACAGGCAGTGGTGCTTGTGGTGCTCTCAGCTTGTGGCGATGAAGCAGGCCTCTATCATGACTTGTCAAGTTGTCACATCACTAGAAGAGATTTGTTTCGTATGTTTGCTTCATGCGGTTAATTTGCCTGAGTAGCTCCAATACTCCAACAATTCATGGTAATTAGGTTTTGGATTGACAGAATCATTATGTATAGTGTATAGTTTAATTAACTTTGTGTTAGTTTATTGTGCACATATGGTGTTTGTCAGATTTCTAGGGTAAATTTTCGTTTCTTCAATTTACTTGCAATGAGGAATTTTTGGCACAATCAAATATTTTATCACTGTTTTATAACCTACGGTTGTGCCGGACATCAAGTATGTCATGTTCTTGCAATTGGAAACAGGTAGCACTAGTCTGCCAAACAAAAATTAATTATCTGAATTGCATGGTAGGTGCATTGTTTAGTTAGATCTGATATGAGCTGAGTACTACACATGAGCAGTTTCCTTCTTATGGATGTTCTCGGTGAAATTGCAAAATCCAGTAAGTTCATGGTGTATGTATGTGCCACTCGAAGGATACCCAGAACAAATCCAGTAATTATGTTTTGCACAAAAAGTAATATCGGTTGGCCAAGTGGAGCATTCTGCATAAGCCAAAGAGTTTCGGGGGGATGGGTATTATCTATTTGGATACCCAGAACAAATGCTTGTTAAGTAAGTGGATTGTCAAGTTATCCAATGAGGATGGTTTATGGCAGCAAGTGCTCAAGAAAAAGTACCTTAAAGGAAGGACGCTATCACAGGTGGCGAAAAAGAAGGGGGCTCTCATTTCTAGGTAGGTCTAATGGAGGTTAAGGATCTTGTGTTGCAGGGAGGTCAATTTAGAGTTCAAGATGGCTCTCGGACTAGATTCTGGGAGGATTTGTGGTTAGGGAAAGATCATTTGATGGTAAAATATCCAAGTCTCTACAAAATTGTGAGAAAGAAAAATATGTCAGTTTCCCAAGTGCTAAGTACTACCCTACTGAATGTATCTTTTAGACGTGCTTTAGTGGGGGGCAATTGGGACAAATGTGCTCGAGCTAGTGGGGAATGTCCTGTTGGTGAATCTTAATGATCGCAAAGACTCCTTCATTTGGAGGGCCAATAAGACTTTTCGGTGAAGAATATGTACAATGACATAGTGTTGAGAGAAAGGACTCCGGTCAATTGTTGGGCGTGGAAAGCCAAGATCCCTTTGAAGATTAAAATCTTCCTTTGGTATCTTAGAAATGGGGTTGTGTTAAGTAAGGTCAATTTAGTTAAAAGACATTGGAAGGGGTGTACAAATTGTTGCTTTTGTGCGAAGAAGGAAACAATTCAACACCTCTTTTTTGATTGTCCCATAGCTCAACTTATGTGTGGAAGTGTGTGTTTTACATTTGGGGTTAAAAAACGGAGGGAGTGGAGCATTTTTCTGGTCCTTGGCTTAGAAGTTTTTCGAGTAAGCAAAGGAACCTTGTGTTGATCGGTTTGGCGGCCATATGCTGGGCCTTGTGGATCAGTAGGGATGATTTGGTATTTCAAAAGTCACAATATAAGTCTATTTTGCAGGTGATCTTTAGGGGGTCATTCTGGATCAGGAGTTGGTCTATCCTCTCTAAACAAGAAGGGAGAACTATTCTGAAGGATGGTTGTCATGCACTAGAGGTTGCGGCTTTGGAGATATTTCATAAGTTTGGGTGGAATGCTATTAAGCGTATTGGAAACTAGTTTTACTTTGTGATGTAATCTGCATGCTTTGACTATTTGTCGTGCATTGTAAGGGTGCATGGTTGAGTCGAGGTGAACTATGCGGCTTATGTGCTATTGTGGGTGTGTGAATTGTATCTGTTTGGCTGCAGGTAGTTCCTTGAACTGTTGAGGCCGGAACTCTTTGTTCCTTTATTCGCATCAGCCAAGTGAGGATGATAGGAATACAAAGTTATAGCTGTGATGTATAGCTGTGATGTGAGCAGGCTCGGTTTATGGATTGTGTTTATTTACAGATATAGGCAAGTGTTTGGATGTATCTGGTGTGAATATGTGATTGTCGGTTTTTGTACATACCATTTGAAAGATTATTTGGGGGGAGGGGGACAATAAGGTTCCCAGTAACAATTCCAATCTTATTAACGACTTTGGTATATGTCAGTAAAAAGTTTTTGTCTGGTAACTTCAAAGATATTATTAAATTAGATTCGAAGTTCTTTCATCATGTAAAAAGCTTAATCCATATGTTTCTAATAATTTGTTACTTGCTGCACAAACTTGTAGATTTGTGACTTGTGAGTTAGGGAGGGATAGGGAGGCGTACAAAGCTCCTCAATATTGTTTAGAAAGTTTCTCATTGATGTATATAAAGTTTTGGATATGCCACTTGTAAGTTAAGGTGGGATATTGAATATCATTTTGCATGCATTTTCACTTCTTTTATACTTGTTTTAACAATTTCCCTCACACACATCTTCAGTGCACCATAGCTATGTTTTAGCCATCATTTTGTGTTGTGACATCGTTAGATACAAATTTAATGATTTGCTTGTAAAACAATGTTATCTTCAATGTGTCCCCTCGAAGAACCATGGATCCAACTCCTTCAATGTGTCATCCATTCCAACAGGCTCCTTTGTGCGAATGAGCTGGGAAGGAGAACCCAGGGGCACGATCTCTACCGGTTTATGGGTTCTCCACACCTAGTGTGCCGTTCACCAACATGATGTGTTGTCCTTGAGGTTGCAAACTAGTGATGATGTAGCTGGTATAGTATTTTTTTATAGGGCTTAAACCAATGAAATTAAGAACTCCGGAAAGAATTATTGCGTGGGGGGGGGGGGCATCGGTCCCCTTTGGCCCCTTACTAGCGGTTGCTGATCTCAATGGTGATACAGTGTCATGCATACACACTGCTCTTATGCATGGCTCATTGCCTATTTGTGGCCTATATATATACATTGTCGACACAATCTTCAATTTCATATGCCACTTCCCGCACCTGCTTCATCATTACTGCTTGTGGATCTTCAGAGCCGGTTGAGGAAAGTTTGCATGTTGGAAAGATTGTCGTTGATGTACTTGAAGCCGTCATGGACGTCACCAATCCGGTCTACTCCTGGGCCAGGAGGCTCCCAAGTTTGTCATCGAGGATTTCACAACACTAGTTGAGGTGCTGACGATGAGGTCCATCGTCACCTCCTCGCTCTACTACTCTACGGTGGTGTGACGAGAATTCAACATTAGAGGAAGAAATTGAAAAAAAGAATCCTCTCTCTACTACTCTATCGGTGGTGTGTGGCGAGAATAGACCTTCTGATCTAACGCCTAACAAGAAAATGTCGAAAATCATACCTGTCGCATATGTTGTAAGAGCAACTTTAGCAGCTCCCCTTTCCCATCCCCAATACCAAAAAAAATAGTTATATAGGGGATCAGATGCTAAAAAATCCTCTCCAGCAGCCTCCCTATCCCCTTCCCTCTTTTTCTCCATGGACTAAAACTCCCTCTCCATCCCCTTTATAAAGGGAACCTCTCCTCCACCCCCTATCAGTGGGACCCACTCGATTCCCCCTCCTGCCTCCACACCGCTACAGATGCAAGATTTGGGGGAGGGAGGAGAAGATGATGTGGCATTGTGTGACCCACGAGTTGGGAAGGAAAATAGGGAAACTGCTGGAGCAAGTTGTGTTTTAGGGATGAAAATACTTTTACTCCACCCCCAATAACTTCATATAGGGGATGAAATTTACTCATCTGCTGGAGTTGCTCTTCCTCAGACTAATTGGGATAGAAGAAAGAACAAACTAAATAATGTTTTCTCGTGCCACCTATAACATTATAATGAAAAGAACCAGTGATAAAGAGACCGCAACTTTCCTGGACGAGTACCTGCATCGATCAAGGATCTTAGAGGTTGCATGTGCTGGCAAGCGCATCTATGCATGATTACGTGACCTAGTTATTGCCTTGTAGTATTTTATATTTACTAGTCCAGTACTCCTACATGGGCTAGTATTTTTAGGTGATACATAATAAATATTATAAGTTATTGTTTGGATAAGGAAGAACAACCATTTTTTTTATTTTTCCTTCCTCATATGTACGTGTCGTTGTCATGCTTAAACAGTTAGACATGGGCTTTGCTCATATCTGTATATAGCCTATATAGATGCACTCCATTAACTCTATTTCTCTCTACATATACAAGCTATCCACGTCACCTTTCCTTACTTCTTTCTTAATGCATTTCCTTAATTCTTTCTTCATGCAAGCTCAGTGTTACCTCTCACCTCATTAATTCTATTTCTCTCTACATGCAAGCATGATATGCACATCATGTTCACAAATTATTTATTCATTTAAGTTATCCATATGTCATTTTCAAAAAAAAAAAGTTATCCATATGTCATCTCCCATCAATTAAGAATAAATACATAAACATGTAGTGGTGGAAAAAATGAATAATCTTTTTTGCCACCAGTCTCCTATCAAATCCCGAGTTGTCACAATGGTAGTGATTCATAGTTTATCAGAAGCTCTCTCAAATACCGCAACAACGCGTGGGGAATCACCTAGTATAATTAGGTATTAATGTTTTTAAGCACAATTAGGTTTTAACTATTAAATATGCCCATGTACGTGTTTCACAGATGTGGTAAATTAAATATCATTGCACAACACTACCCAATAAATATAGTACAATGTTAATTGGTAATGTGGTTTATAATTCACAATTATAAAATAGACTTCAAAATTGTGTGGAATTGTGTTTATTTACGTGATGGAATCCACGTTTCGGGTGTAGCCGTGAGAACCACATATAGATGCAATAATCATAACTTCGACACACATGGTATGGCAAAGTTCTATAACAATATAACACTGGTAGAGAGCGAGGCTTTTGTTCGGGCCTTTAGTCCCGGTTCAACTTTGGAGCCGGGACTAAAGGGGTTTCATCGACGTGGCCACTAATGCCATGAGTGCTCACTCCCTTTAGTCCTGATTGATAACACGACCCGTGACAAAAGCCCCCCCCCCTAGTCTCGGTTCGTAACACCAACCGAGACTAAAGGGGGTGACCCTTTTGTCACAGGTCGTGTTATCAACCGGGACTAAAGGGGGTCTTTTGTCACAGGTCGTGTTACCAACCGGGACTAAAGGGTCTCCCACGAGTTACTATAAGAGGATAGCATACTATAAGAGGATAGCATACTATAAGAGGATAGCATCCTCTACTTAGTAAGATGTGCTGTGTAGGTGAGATGGTGAGGAAGCTACGCGCGAGGCTGGAGGTCACGAGTTCGAATCCCCGCAACCGCGCACGCGTATATTTCGCGTGAAGAATCACGTGACTTGTGAGTTGCGCGTGTGTGAGGGCCTCCCGGGGATTTTCAAATTTCTTTTTTGACGCTGGTGTGCCACCCCCTTTAGTCCCGGTTGGTATTACCAACCGAGACTAAAGGCCTCCCTTTAGTCCCGGTTCCTTCAACCGGGACTAAAGGACCCCACCCCCTCCTTTTGTCTCTGAGCATTAGTCCCGGTTGGACTTGAGAGACCTATATCCCTCTCCAACCGGGGCTAAAGTCCCTCTCCCTACCAGTGTAATAACATCATACTGCAATGGTGTTATATATTTTCATCTTCTCTTCATTGGATCCCACCTATCAAATCTTTTAAGCCTCCGAGGCCCCACTCCTCGGGCTCCCAGCACTCTACTCCTCCCCTCCCCGGTGACCCGAGGCTGAACCTCGCAGCAACAATGCTCTTCACTGCGACTCCGCAACAGTGCTTCTCCTCAGTCTAAAAAAACAGTGCTCCTCCTTGTGAGTCTGCGACCCCACGGCAGCACTTCTCTCGATATCACCCTTGTCTCCTCATATCGCTGTTTTACGTCAACATTCAACATCGTATAATATCACCGGATGAATAGCCATCCTATAGAACTTACTCTCTATCCATCCCTTAATAAATGTTGACCGGGAACGTGTTTGTGAAGCACACATAAATTTCTAGAGACAATTACTTAGGGATAGGAGTACCTTTTACCTTCTAAGGCAGCCTCTTGTCACAGAGGACGCCAGAAGCTTAACGCCATTTTAACCAACCGGCTGAAATCCTATGCCTAACATCTTCATCAATGTCACAATTCTTCTATAGCATCGATTCTAAATACTGGAAAGTCTCCTTCTTGGCCACCACTTACCCATCGAGGCTAACATCTCCAACCTCATGTCCAATCGAGCTGAAATCGCAAATCATGTACTAGATCTTGGTCCTACTAAGTTTGAAACCTTTAAAACCTAATAACGAGCCATTCCACAGCTCAAGCTTCCCATTAACTCCTTCTGCAGTCTCGTTAACCTCTATGCTAAATTCTAATTCTGCAAATTGTAGTTTCATCAGAAGTGCAAAGTTCTCTTCTAACGTCCTTGAGAAATAGGCCGGCATTTCTTCAGAAGAGCATGATGAAGTTATTTTTCTGCAACATTGGTGGGATACCTAAAGGAGCAACATATCCATTTTCTGTCTAGTTGCCGAACAAGGATATCTGGGGGGGGGGGGGGGGGGGGGGGGCGGTGTGCGTGGTTCGGGGGTGGGGGAAGGTCACTACAGTGGACACTGGCTAACTCTAATCTTCGGAAAATTAGGATCCGCAGTCGACAGCAGCTAGTCGTAGTTGGCTAAGAAGCCTGACTGAAATTACAAGAACTGATTAAAACGACTAAACCATCAGCCTATGCGTGATCCATGTGTAGTGCCTAGTTCCTGCGAGAAAGGAAGAGCCTGGTAGCGGTGCTGCAATTCCCGCTGGGGCAGCTCGTGCCTCTTTCACTTGTCAGAATCCTTTACGAAGTGCTTCGCTACACATGCTTCTAATCTATTTTACACATGTGCAGTATCTTTTTTATTTCCTAGACATCAGAACTTCAACAGAACTTTCAAACCGGGAACTCAGACTGGTAATTCTCATCCACTTCCGTCGATAATTAAAGATCAATTCCGTGACAAGCTTCTTTACGCTTCATTGGCAGCACTTCCTTTGTAAATTTTGTGGTGACACATCTGAACACATCACTCCTTTAACTTTTACATAATTTATTTATTTTATGGAACCATTGTGAATCAGTATCTAAGATTGTGGGCAGCAGCATGTCCAACGAAATAAAAGATTTTGGCAGTAGGCATGATCCGACGGCTTTTTCTTCCATTGGCAAAGAAAATCGCAGTAATGTTTGTTACAGTCTTTGTATTTCGGAGGCTTGAAGGAAGGTTCACACTGGCGGCCGATCCCTACATGTACAATGTATTATCAGCAAAAGCCGGATTTAATTTTATCTGCATAATATTGAAATGTGAAATGCTATGGGACTCAGTTCTAAAAAAAAAAGAAGCTACGGGACTCAAAGCAAGGGAACGTACTTGATCCATGGCAAGTCGAAGAGTGAGAAAAAATGATCAGAAGAACTACGAAGGAACTAGCCATCAGGTATGCAATCCTTCCCATCGTAGTTTTCCCAATCTCGATGGACAAATAGAATATTTGTACCCTTTCCTAGTTTTCTTCTTGCGAGGCGGAGAAGATGCTTTTATAGAAGAACATCTGGAATTGGAATAAATGTATCGATTAAACTTCATATCTTCTATATGCACTAGATTGCAAAAGGATTTTGATTTGCTGAATCACTTTAATAAATATTTGTGAATCCCAACCTCGATTTTAATTGTATAAATATAACAATTGAAGTCATGTTAAATCATACAGCGGATTGGTATCTCACGTCTAGGATATCCTGACACCAATAGATGTTTTATTCGTTATATAAAATAAATATGCTAGTATGTGGTTCACATGGTCATTGATCTTGTGTATTTGATTTATTATAATTTAAAGTTATTAATAGCTAGAGATACATTGCGAGTTTTGTGTTACATTTTTTATTGGAATTCTTTATTTTGGATCATTTCTATGACATCATTCAAACATAACTAAATATTTATGAAACAAGCATAGACACCTAGGATTGCAATACAACAATAGAGGAAAACTGACAATTTAAGTCATGTCAAACATAAACTTGTGGATTGGTATCTGAAGTCTAGGATATTGTCACTCGGATAACAATTTATTTGTCTCATTAATTATGCAGGTATATATTTTACATGGTCATTAATATTATGAATTTAATTGCCATTATTTATATTATGTATTTAATTACCATTATTTACAAAACCCCTGATCCAGATGCTAGAGAGGTCAATCCAGTGGGGTTCAGTTGGACTGCTGAGGAGTTCGATTCATTGGGTGCGCTTGTGTCCCAGTGTGCTACTCCCTCCGTCCTTTTTTCTATGACGCCGGTAGTGTTACATGAAACGTGTTTTTATATATGATGCTGGTAGTATAGTTCCGATATGTATTGAAGCATTTGCCCTTGATGTTTTTCTCCTTCCCCGTGTCGACAGCCACTGCGGCGAGCGCACATCCCTCCTCATGCACTAGGCACCCCTGCAACCCGCTACCCGCTGCGTGCCTACCCGGCTACTCATCCCCGTCCACTCCACTGTTGCCGGTGGAGCAGAGATTTTTCTCCATTCTCATCAACGGCCTTTTTCCCATCGTCCGCTAATTCCCTAATTCCCTCCCTCGATGTGCTCGGATTCGTCTCTCCGCAGCATCGAGGCAGTTCTTCCCCATCCTCCACTGGTTCTCTCCCTCGATCTGCTCATATTGTCTCTGCGGTGTTAAGATGGGGATGAACTGGGCAGGATGCTGGTGGAGGAGCTTGGGGTGGCGAAGAATCGCGGCTCCATTAGGTTTGGGTGGAGCACGCTTGAGCGGCGGCGCCATCCGGAAGGAGCACCTCTAGTAATATTGGTGGGGAATTAAAACGGTAAAAACGTCATTTCACTGGATCCTTAATCCTGTCGAACTAGTCAGAAACGACATCCATTTGGGGATGGCGGGAGTATTTCGATTGATTTGCGAGAGATTTGTATTGGTCTCTTCTTTGGTTTTTGTGGGAGTGTCTAGTCTCGTCAAGCCATCGGAAGGTTGCTCAGCTAGAGTGGCCTGTTGCACGCTGGGGGACCGGTGGCCCGCTAGTTCCTCACCGCAGGCAAGGAGTTCCTGCCCAGCCTACTCCTCCGCGGTGGCCGGACGGTTGCGTCAGGCTGGGATGTCGCCCTCCGTTGGGACGCTGGACTCCGCCGGAGCCCGCTCTCTGCTCGTCGCCTGGAGCTGCCCGCCGACCGCGCTTGGGTAGCAGGGCCGCGTGGAGGGAGGTGGAACGGAGCACAGAAGGGAGAAAGGAGGGATACCGAGCGGAAGCGGCTTGACAAATACTCCCTCCATCCAACTATGCAAGGCCCTTTACGAAATCTAAAAAATCCATCTATGGAAGGTCCATTTCCTTTTTTTCCCTCGGAGTCAATAGCGCTGGACGCTTCGTTTTCATCGCGGCAGTAAATGTGGCGCGAGGCGCACGACGGGGTTAAAACCCGAGGCTAAGCAACGGATCCCCTGCGCCACTTCTCCCTTTCGGTATTTCTCCCTTTGGTTTCTTCAACCTACAGCCACCATGAGTGAGCGAGTTGGCGTGGACGTCGAGTCGGGCGACGGGCTTGCCGACGAGCCGCTCGTCAGCCTGAACGACGAGTCCTTGGGTATGGTCGTGGAGCCGTTCATCGGCTTGGGCTTGGAGACGTTTGACAGCCTTGACGACAAGTCCCTGGGTGTGGTCGTCGATTCGCTCGTCGGCTTCGGAGTGGAGACGCTCGTCGGTCAGGTGGACGGCGAGTCCCTGGGCGTGGCAACCATGGCGGAACCTATCAGCAACCAGGTGATCTCCTTCGCAGATTCAGATGAAGTTGATTTCGTGATAGACTCGATGGCCGGCGACACCATTGTTCCAGACTCACAAGTCGAAGATGTGACTGTGCTGCGAAAAAACCAAGATCTAGCACATTAAGATCTGGTGAATTAGGTGGCTGACATGTAAGCCTATAATATCCCATCCATCACTTTGGGCAGCAGCTACAAACTCAGGATCGTTCACGTCGATATGAGTCTTGGCATTATCTTGCTGAATGAAAATGGGCAAATGTCGTTCCTCTGCCGGCCACTTTGCTTTGATAGCAGGCAGCACCTTGTTTATAAGGAATTCACGGCTAGTGGCCTTTGTAACAGATGTCATTGCCTTTGTGATCAAGGTACCTACACCGAGTAAGCAATTTAAGAAAAATGCAAAATGTAAAGATAACAATTTGAAGATAGGTACATGTAAAGATAACAATTAGAAGCTTCATACCTCTATCCCTGTTTGGACTCCATCTCTTTGCTGGCTCCACGTAAACGAAGGGAAAAACACCAAGTTTACCATCAAAGGTGCATGTTCCATGTTCATCAAATCTAGGTCGAGCAACAACAGCAAGGAACATAACTTTTTCTATGAAGTTTTTGCTTTTAACTTCCCTATGAGGTCTCTCTTCATCATTCGCGAGATAATACTTTTGGTTACGACGGGTTCTATAGAACCATTTCTCATCAATGTAGATGATGTTGTACATATGTTTAAAACTCGGATCACTATTTCCAAACAATGCCTAAAACATGGTCAAGCAGTACCTTACACGAGCCTTTTTGTTCTCATCAGTCAATAAGAACTTTGGATCATTAGTGTGCCTACGAAAATACCTTTCCTTATAACGGTTGTGCAGAGTGCTTTTCTTGAAACCTAGAGCATTTGCAAGATCTGCAAATGTTGTGCGTTGCCTCAAAGGCACAGCTTTGATGGCTTCAGGGTCTATTTCAATTCTTTTGCGACCACAATTAACCAAATTGTTCTTAACACCTGCAATCCCACCTGCATCTTGACCATTGCGCCATATTCTACGCACAACTCTAATAGGCACACCGAACTTCTCAGCAACTTCTTTGGAAACACCATGGTGTAGAACAGGTGGATCAGTCTTTGCCAACAACTCTAGATAAAGGACAATTTTAATATCATCCGGGTAGTGTTTCCTCTTTCTGAGAGTCGAATCTACAAAGAATAATAATTGAACAATTCAATGTACTGTTTTGAAAAAAATTTGGTTACAGGTAGCATGATTCTCGCAAGGTTCTGAAACATCACTTAAAATACATCACTAAAAAACACAAAATGATTCCTACAGTTAACATGATTCCTGCAGGTTTTATTCAAAAAAACATCACTAAAAAACACATCATGAGACAAGCAGGTTACCATCTTACAACTACTGACAGCAAGATAAACAAACAACTGTTTCTCATGACAAATTGAATAGGTCAAACAGAAGGTATGAGTGCTACTTACTCTGCAACTACTGTATCGAAACATCTCCATCGGCAGGTTGTCCATGAGCATCTCCTCCATCAGCAGATTCACCATCAGCACGTTGTCCATGACCATCTCCTCCATCAGCAGGTTCCACGGCAGAGCCTCCTTCAACATCAGCCTGTTCTTCATGATCTGAACAATATATGAAACAAAACAAATACTAGTAACCATGGATCGCACTGCAACACTAACATCATGAGTAGAAGAGCAGATACTACCTTCATCATACGGTGGGTCGCCATCGAGGTCCTCAGACCACACCATGTCGAACTGCAGTTGATGAGCAGGTCCCTCCCACTCCCCAATTTCATCCCAATCAATGGGTGGGTCGGCATTGAGGTCTAGCGGCATCTCTACAGCTACGATCAACGAAGATTGCTTCTCTTCTTCCTCTTGCGAAAGACGGCTCCTCTTCAGTTGTTCTCTCGCCATTTTATAGAGGAGGTCGGTGTGGAGAGTTCACGGTGGGTTCTGGCTTTCGAACCAGAATTTTGGCGATTGGAATTCAGGCAATGGCGGGCAACAACGACGGGGAGAATTTTTCGCGTTTTCAATTTTGGAAGGCTACCGATTTTTGGAGGGCCGGCGCCGATCAGTTTTGAGAAGGCGAGATTTTTGGGAGGGTGCCGAATTTTGGAAGGGGCAGTTGGTTTTGAGAAGGCAGGATTTTTTTCCATGCACAGCAGATCCGCGCGCAGGCGGAGGGATAAGCTGAGTTAATGACGGGAAAATCGCAATCGGGGTTTAACGAGAAACAGTAAATGCCGCGGTGTGTCCCGTTTCCCCCTCCTTGGTCTTTGCGTCAAAAAATATGGGCCTTGCATAGTTGGATGGAGGGAGTATACTGAGCGCGGAGAGCTGTTTTCCGAGCGGAGCGGATAGCGAGTCTGTTGGACTCTTTTTTTTCTGTTTTTCCAAAATTTAGCTAGTATCTGAGTTTTATAGAGTCCGTTGGAAATGCTCTTAACTCTTTTTGGTTAACTATAAAAGGGAAAGAGATCGCTACTCCCCGTACTAGTGCACGCTTATTAGACATGCCCACCGGTATGCGGTACATAGAGAGATATGTGAGCAAGGCATGTGCCTATCCCAATCTATTAGCACTATAAATGCAGTTCCAATGCAAGAAACACTGCAGTTTCCATAGTATAGGATATTGTGCCAAGAAACTACTTCTCCACAATGCAAAAATTTCTATCAAAACTTCAGACAAACAATTGACCAATCATATAGCGTATGCCGATTTATTCTCTCTGGAGCCTCTGTGTTTGGTTGTGTCCTCCTTTCTCCACTGCCTCCTCTCTCCGCTCAGCTTCTCCTTTCCCCAAGCATTGCGATGCCGAGGATGATGAGCAACCGGACATCTGGTGAGCGCGCACGCAAGCACCCGTGCGGAGGCCGTGGTGCTCCATCATCATCCCCGTCTAGCCGCGACATCAGCCCGTGCTGCTCTCTGGACCACAATGGCAACGTTGTCACTGCCAAGGAGAGGAAGAAGGGAAAGAAGGGGCGCGACGACCTGGAGCTCGCCGGCTAGGTCGCGGTGGCCTATGCGGCTAGGCGCGCCCGCCAGGGTCGCGGCGGCAGGAGCTCGATCGACGTCCTGGCCCAGATTTGTATGCCAGGGGTGCGGCTGCCAGGACACGACGACCGGAGCTTGGCGGCTGGGTTGTGGCGTTCTGACCCGCGCAGGGACTGAGGAAGGGAGGGTGCGAGCGTGTGGGGGAGCATGGTGAGGGCGACGAGTGCTCGACGGCGGTGGCGTACGAGATCCGTAGAAACCACATCGTTTCTCCCCAATGTGGTTTTCGTTGTTTCCATGCGCATCGATACTAGGGTGGACACCGCTTCTTGGGGAAGAAACCATTTCTCCATTTTTGCTCTCTCTCTTCTTTAATTTTTGTACCACATCATATCAGAAAAAAGATGAGTTATCCACGTACTCCCTCCGTTCTGAAAAACCTGACGTTTAGGACAGCGACACGGTCTCCAAAACACAACTTTGACCTCTTATCATCATAAAACTATTTATCAAAGAGTGATATATCTATACTTTTATAAAAGTATTTTTCAAGACAATCTATTCGTATAGTTTTCACATCTGCAAACTCAACAGCTTAAAAGTTATTAATGATTTAGATTCCCAATGTTTGACCCAAACCTTGTTCTGAACGTCAGGTTTTTCAGAAAGGAGGGAGTAATTATTGCACATAGAAACCACAGTAAATTCCTCATTGGGACCGTCGTAACAACTACGAGACTAGCATAATATTGTAGTAAGACTCTTGAATGTACATTTACAGGAGGGTACATACATCTTTAGTTGGTCACTTCATGCTAACGTGTCCTTAGTGCACTTGATTAGTACAGGGGTAAAGGTTAAGAAGAAATTTGGGGCCCTAAGCTACCTTTGAAGATTAAAATCTTCATGTGCTACTTATAAAGGGGTAGTACTTACAAAAGATAGTCTTGTTAGGAGGAATTAGAATGGTAGTAACATTTGTAACTTTTGTTGCTGTGAAGAGACTATCTAACATCTTTTTTTAGTGTGTTTATGCAAGATTCCTGTGGCGGGCAGTCCATATCGTTCTTGGATTTGATCCACCTTTAAACTTTGTACCATGTTGGATTGGATCTACTTTCGACGTGCGTATAATTTGATTAATATGGAGGACGCAAGCTAATTTGACTTTGGATATATGTCCAGCTTGGCATATAATTTGATAAATACGGAGGATGATCGCAAATTTGACTTGTTATCTACAACTTGCTAGTGGTCCAATTAAATTCCCCTGATGGGTGGTGCGGGCACGGGGATGCCCGATCCATCTCATGTGTGAAGTGTGAACCGACAGTAGTTATATTTTTTACTATATGCTATAACTAATGAAATACTAGCTGTGTTGGAGTACGTGCTACACACGTTTTATAGTCATGGATGTGATAGAGTCGTGTGCTTGGAGAAGAGCAAAATTAGCGCATAAACGGGCGTGTTGAGCTAGCAGAAATAAAAGCGTGGAGCATATCAATATATACATGTTGAGCAATAGTATGTATTTAGAAACTACTCTCTCCATCTCAAAATAAATTTCTGTTTAGAAAAAATTCAGACATATTTGTATTTTCTCCATTCCAAATTGTACCGTTTTGGCCTTTTCAATCTGTAGGTAATTTTGGATCTATTAACCTAGAAAAATCAAAATGACCTCTAATTTGGAACGAAAAGAGTAGTTAGAAGAAGGAAAAAGTTCATTTGTTTACCATTTAACTATACGCTAAGTTTGACTTTGGTCAACTCCAAAATTGGAAATCTTTGACCATCCAACTATAAAACCATACAAATTTGGTCACTGGATTATTTAGATGGGTGGTTTTAATTTTTTAATTTACGGTTTAGTCCTTAGATTTTAAAATGATTATTATTTTTGTTTGTACATCCAATTTAGGTGATTCTTATGGTGATTCCAATTGTTATTTATAATATTTTATCACCATTCATTATATTATTTTTTATGTTGTGGTGTAAAACAATAATAGAAAATATGAATAATATTTTAAAAGATAAAGGTCATCGTCATGAACGCAAGACGACAAGAACCACTTAAATCAGAGATACAAGAAATAAAAGTAGTTGTTTAAGAACAAAGAACTATTTTAATCATTTTATTTATAGTTTAGTCCTCCTATTTTAAAATGATTAATAGTTTTTGCTCATATCTCCAATTTAATTAATTTTTGTTGTCATGTGTTTGTAACGATCAGCTATATGTTTAAAATGTTGTCCATACTGTTTTGTAAATGTTTACTTTTCTTTTTTATATTGTTGTTTCTACACCAATATCTATGTTGTCCCTAATGACTAATAATAATTGTGAAAGAAAATTCTCTTGTCTATTTAGTTTGTGAATCATTAATAAATGCATGTGCACTGAAACAAAAGACATAATATCAATTGATCATTTGAATATTGTCCGCTTCTCAATATTTTTTGCTTAGTGAGTTTTGCTTTTAATTAGGTGAGATTTACTCTAAAGTAAATATCAATTTTTGTGAGATAAGATTTGAAAGCTAAAATAACACTTATTTTAGAATTTTAGAATCGAGGAAGTAAGTGTGAAACTACATCTTGTATTTCAACATGTTCTTTATCAAATTCAGTCAAGTGCACCGCAGTGGTGCAGGCCACGAATGAAGTTGTGACCTATAATATAATCTAAGAATTTCAAAATTAGTATTCACCTGGACAAGATTGTACATGTCCATCACATTCTCAACTTAAGAATAATCTAGTCTCACTAGTCTTATCCTTTCGTGGTTGACTTTGAGAAAAATGCATAGGCAAAAGTGGTGGATCCACATTGGCTTAATAATAAAATATGCCAAGTAGTTAATTGCTCTCTTTTGTTGCCAAGAGATAGTGCAATATACAGTATTTTTCAATGACATAAATATTACCAACCAATATAACAATTTGATGATATTTAAATTTAATTTTAAAAGATATTAAGTGTTACTATGTTTGACGTTGTTCAATTTCTTTAAAAGATTTGTAATTTAACTTTCCCCGTAACAAATTCAGTCTGATTGGTACTACCCTAAGATCTCAAATATAAGTGCATTCAGTATTGTTTCATGATACCAATATTTTTTCTTCAAAATAATCATCATATAATAAATCATATAAAATTCATAGCTTGCGGTTACTGTTATTAGGTTCACCATGAAAATTACTCTAATAATATATAATTTGTCTACCTTATATAGATTTTATTTCAATAGATATTGCAAGATAAATTGCAAAAATGGGGACTATGAGCAAACTGTATTTGGGACTTAATTAGAGTAGTTTTATATTTTATTGATCATAGTTCCAAGATCATCAGAACCGATGCACATTATGTACGTTCTTTGTCGGGACCCAACAGACTTTACATCAAGATTGAAGCAAGCCAGTTCAGCATTTGTTTTAACAACGCCATTATTGGTCAACGATAGCCATAGCGTGTCGTAGTTTTTTAGTAGTATATGTATATCTCAATGCAAGCAGCTCTATGCGAAAATTAAGGCGAGAACCAAGCTGGCCAGTAGCAGCCCCTCACATGTATATGAGGCAGAATTAGCTCACGAGTGCCTCTCTCTCTCACAGAGAGAGAGAGAGAGAGAGATAATCGGTAGCTCTCTTGCTTAGTTCGTTTCAGAAAAAAGAGAGGGAGAGAGGGAGGTCATGGAGTTCAGTACAGGGGCATTGGGCGTTCTCATCCCCAAGCTGAGAGCCCTCCTGCAAGAGGAGCACAATCTCCAAAAGAGCGTGAGTGGAAGGATCAAATACCTCATGGCCGAGCTTGAGAGCATCCAAGGGGACCTCGACAAGGTTTCTAGTGCACCGAGGTTCAAGCTCGACAAGAAGGTGATGGATTGGGCAAGGTATGTGCAGGAGATGTCTTACGACATCGACGATAGTGTTGACAATATCCTTGTCCAGGTTGAAGGCATGGATCCAGCCAAGAAGCACACCAATATTACCAGATTCATCGACCGGAGCCTCGACATGTTGTCCAAGGCTAGGATCCGTGCCAAGTTGCTGTCCAAAGTGCAGATCCGCCACGAAACTGCTCTTCAGTTGATGGATATCTTGGGTTGTGTTAACAAGGAAGTGAAGCAACGTTGCGATAGGTACAATGTTGACAGCATCTTTTTCAGGCCTGCTGCAGAGTTCATTGATCCTCTCAATGCTGGTCAGTACAGAAAAGCCACGGCTCTTGTCGGCATCAACGAGACAAGGGACAAGCTAATTCAAGTGCTGTCCGTAACGGGCGATGTGCCGGACAGAAGCTTCAAGAGAGTCTCTGTTTTTGGATCTGGGGGATTAGGCAAGACAACCCTTGCCCGAAAAGTGTATGAGAAGCTCAGAGTGGAATTCGATTGCTGTGCTTTTGTTTCAGTGGGTAAGAATCCTGGCATAAATAAAATTTTCGAGGATGTTCTCTTTGAACTTGATCAGAAAAAATATGGGAATATTTACAAAACAGCAAGGGATGAAAAGCAGCTCATTGATTTGCTACGCAGATTTCTTGAAAACAAGAGGTACGCTCACCACAAACACATGTCATAAGTTATCAATTACAAGAATTTCCCCCTCTTTGCATGCTTATTTGCTTATATATATTGTGGTTTCTCAAGACAGTTTTAGTGTTTTACTAACTCTCACCCGTTGCAATGTCATGTGTGGGTAGGTACTTTGTTGTTATTGATGATATTTGGGATATCAACATTTTGGAAGAACTGAAACTTGCTTTTCTTGAGAATAACCATGGAAGTAGAATACTGACAACAACTCCACAACTTGATGTTGCTAGAGAAGCTGGTGATGTGTACATGCTAGAGCCACTTTCATATGATAATTCCAAGATATTATTTTACACAAAGATATTTGGTGATCTAGGAAGCTGTCCGGATGATGATGTGTTGGATAAAATTTTGATAAGATGTGGTGGTGTACCATTGGCTATCATCACAATGGCCAGTTTGTTGGCAAGCAAACCAAGGGAGAAATGGTTCCAAGTGTATACTTCTACTAGGTTCAGTGACAATAAAGATAACCAATACATGGATAATACGTTGAGGATATTGTCATATTGTTGCTATGATATGCCTTCTTATCTGAGGACTTGCTTATTGTACACAAGTATCTATCCAGCAGGTTACACCATTAACAAAGATTACTTGATATGGAAGTGGGTAGCTGAAGGCTTTGTGCATGATGAACATGGAATTGGGTTATTTGAGCTTGGAGAGAGGTACTTCTTCGAGCTCATGAATAGAGGCATGATTCAGCCAGTACATCAAGAGAGGCAGGCTGGCTATGTGGATAGTTGCTGCGTTCATGACATGGTGCATAGTTTGATACGATCTTTGTCATGTAAAGAAAACCTTTTTACCATATTGGATCATGAGCAGGACACAAAGCCACCGAACAATATGCGCAGGATTTCGTACCAAAGGAGGAAAGTTGAGGACGGCCCTCATGCTCAGATCGGTATGCCAAGCATGAGGTCATTCATTGCTTGTTGCTCTGAATTCCCTAAGATGGTCGTCCCTATATCAAACTTTCATGCTCTGCGTGTTCTTGCTTTGGAGAGGTGTTACTTCATGAAAAGCTACCATCTCACACATCTTGGAAAATTACTTCAACTAAGATACCTTGGCCTCGCAGGTACACCTATCTGCGAGCTCCCGGTAGAAATAGTTGCCCTAAAGCTTCTACAGACACTGGACTTGGCAGAAACTGGCATCAAGCAATTGCCATCAAGCATTGGCCGGCTAACACAACTGATGCGCCTTCGAGGTATGTTCGCAACAAAGGCACCGGTGGATGGGACCATTATGAAACTAAGGGCCTGTTTGGCACAGCTTAGCTTCACTAGCTAAGCTGTTTTCCCCCCCACAGCTTCCCCAACAGCTTTTAAAATGAACCTAAGCTGTTTTATGATTGCTGTTTGGTAAAATAGCTTCACCACCAACTCTTGAATGCAGTTAAGAGCAGATTTCTCCAAATTGCCCCTGTTTTTTTTGGCGGCAGACCCCTGGTTCCGAATGGGGTCTTTTTTAAATACAAATGAGACTTTTTAAAACAGATTTTTAAAGAACGAAATTAAACAACTATGGTATAAAATGCAAAAAAGTGCAGAGGTTTGCTGTTATGACGAGAGTCAAGCAACCAAAGCTGAGGCCCGACGATGCGAGGGTTGTACGGACTCTTTGGACAAAAACTTTCAAAAACGAGTCATCGGACGGAAATATTCTTAAAGTTTCCTAGCATAATAGAAGTTTGAATTCCGTCAACGGACTTATATACAGCAATCACACGAGTCACCTTCGAACCAGTCACCTTCGACCGAAAGCGAGGTAAAACCCAACACCGGTCACCTTCGAACACCGCAACGCCACTGCCGTAAACCTTTTCGCGAAGGTACGGCAACGACCAACAACAATAAGCTGCTCCTTATTATGTGAGCGAGAACTATCAAAAAAGTGACTTGCTCGAAGTCATGCCATGGATCCATTGCAATAGAAATAATTGCTGTTACTATTGCCATCACGGGGGCAACATGGCTCATCAAGGTAAAAGGATTCTTTAATCCTGTATAGCAAAAAATAAAATAAAATTATGATGCTGAAAGATGGCATTTAACATATCGACTGATTTATAGTAGAATACTGAACATCGCACTTGAAGTTATTGATGTTCATATTTCAGACCGTAATTGGCTGCTTTTCAGGCACATGACTGATTTCCAGCACATAAATGAAAGGTGCAATAGGTTCCTCTAGGTGAGTAAAATGCTAAGATAGAATGCTTACCGTATTCCTCTTTCTTCAGCAATTTTGGCAGACATATAAGAAAAAAGGGAAGTTCAGTCATGGCAGTGATGAAACAAATACAATACATATATACGAAACTAATTGGACCAGGTATCCTGTCTAACCAGCAATATTAAATAAAGCAGGACAAAATAAGAAAATTCTGAAAGCGTTATACGATAACAAACCTGGAGAAGAATGCGGGTCATGGACCGGCGGAATCCAGCCATAACAGCAGCAAGCATAATAAATATAAATCCCCAAAGATTAAATTCTGTCTCCTTAGCAACTGTGAGTAGAAAGTTAGGCCACGGTCAAAGAAGATCAGACAACTTTTAGAACATGTGTAAGTGGCATGCAGTTTGGAATTAAGATTAGAATTTGGTAAAATACTAGCTCTAAGTTTATATTCTTAGCCTTGAATATGTTAATGTAAACATGGGTTACCTGTTAGTAGGACTCCAAATGAAACAATCAGCATGATTCCAAGAAGGCTAAAACTGGGTTTCTCTAGCCTTCCAAATGAAAATGCTATTAAACAGCACTACAGCAGTGAACTAAGATGAGACTGTATAAGAAAATGAAAAGAAAAGTCCCTAGATAGTACTTATGCAGCAGTTGGGCTACTTGTTCAAATGAACCAATCGGTGCGAGGGTAACCAATGACAAGATGGGATCAATGCTTGAATTTTGGCTTGTTTAGTCCCTAAAGTCAGTAACTACGAACAATGGCCAAATTTTGCACAAATGCAATAAGTCAGTAACTACGACCAGTGGTCCTTCTCGCAATGGTAAGGCAATGTATACAGCCAAAGATTTCAGCAAGAGAACAAAATAATAACAGATAGATTCATACCTACAGTGACCAGACATTGATAGTTTCATCTTGAAAGATAGATTGCCCTTGAAAGGTCATCACGAAATTTATCCATATCCTACTATGATAATGAGTTACCTTAGTTTTCAACATGGGAATGTATGCTTAATATTACATCAACATGTACGTATGCTTAATATGCTGCAGAATATTACATCAACATGTATGTATGCAACCCCTTTTTCTGTATGTCTCACATAATATTACATCAACATGTATGTATGCTTAATATGCTGCAGAATGCACAAACTATGTAGCAGATGACTTTTATCGAAGGCAGTTCAACCTTGTAAAAGGGCACACGACATTACACTACCATACAACAGACAATAATATAAGCCAACCAGCAATATCGTTTCATCCACCATACAACGTACTATGGCAAACCATTTTCAACATGACAGTGTAATGGATTTCCAACAAAATATCCCTCAGGTTATCTACACCACCAAACATCCACAAGCAACCAGCAATCAATTGAAGCACAGCCAACATAAACAACATCAGTAAAAGGTTTTGCTGCCTAAAGGGATACAGTTCACATTTGCAATCAATTGAACCAACAATTGAACCAGCTATGAGAAACTAGTAAAATCCAGAAAAAACTAATACCTTGAATCAGTCCGGTCGACACTATCAGGTGGGGGAGCAAGAGGAGCAGCTGGAGGCTTTTGTGAGCGTGCCCGTCGACCACCTCGGCCACCACGGCTAGGAGCAGTAGAGCGTATTTCGACACAGTCATCTTCAACAGTTGTCTTCTCCCTCCAATTAGGACCAAAAAGAGCTGTCGCCGTAGCGTTGAATTGCTGCCAAGAATTATTGTCGATGGTGGTTGACGATGTGATGCCAGTCGCCGGGGGAGCGCCAGAGGAAGAGCTGGGCAAGCTGATGGTAGCTGGGGACGCGCCAGACCAACTGCTGCTCCAGGGGGGCGGGCAAGATGCTGCGCCTGGCCAGGGGCCGCCGCACCAGCCAGTTCCAGCGAGGGGGGCGCCACGACCCGCGCCGGGCCACTCCGCTCCGCCAAACGGGGAGACGCCACGCCCCCCGCGGGGCCAAGATCCAGCGGTGCCGGCACCCACGCCGGCCCAAGAACCGGTGGCCGTCGGAGGAGCACCTCCAACCTGAGCAAGAAGTGCAGAGAAGGGCGGATCGTCTTGGTGGAGACCCGATCTGCCTGATTCCCGTCCATCATCACGTCCAGACGAGGGCTCACCCATGTTCTTGGATCTTGGGTTGGATCTTGGCTGGTGGAGAGGGGCACAAGGACGAGGAGATGGAGCGGCGGGTCTAGGCGGACGCGGAGGAGGTGGCGTTGCTGGCTGCTGCCGCCGCGGTAAGGGAGCCGAAGGTAGAGGAAGCGGTGGCGGTTGCCGACGCTGGGGAAGGAGGATACGGAGCCGTTGGCGAGGAGCGCGGCCGCGTCGGCAACGACCCGGTCCCCGTCGACGTCGGTGGCGGCGAGGGCGGCGGAGGAGCGCGTCGGCGCCGTGCGGCGACAGGGCGCCGCCGCCTCTGGGGAGGAGCAGGTGGCGGCGGAATGAGAGGGAGAGGAGCGAGAGCGCGAGGAGGAGGAGGAGGAGGACCGGCGGGAGATGGCAGCGCTTCATCTCCGGCGGTGGTGTCGCCCAGATCCGGCTGCCATTAGTGCGCAGCGGTCTCGACGTGGGGTGCGGCGGCGGCGGCGCAAATCGCGTGGAGGCGCGGGGAGAGAGGAGGACAGGAGAAATCGATGGCAATCGATGGCAATCTGTGGAAACGCCAGGGGTATTTTGGTCATTGTTGAGGGAGAGAGCGGCAGGGAGCTGCAATTTGGCAGCTTCACGCGCGTGGGATGTTTCTCTCAGCGCAAAATCAGGGGAGCTGGCGCGGGAGCTGCCGAGCGAGCTGGCCGTTTGGCGTTCGAAGCTGCGAATCCGCTCCTGAAGCCGCTCCTCAAGCTGTGCCAAACAGGGCCTAACGTCCCTAGAGGAGCTCTGGATTGACCCTCCAGCTGCCAATGATGAAGGCAACAAAACTGCAGAGAAATTCGTTGTGGAGTTGGGAAACCTCAAGAAACTGAGGGTTCTAGCTACCAATATTCCTGCAGCTCTGGATGAGAACTTAGAGGAAGCCTTGCTGCAGTCTATACGCAATATGCCCAACCTCCATTACCTTTTCGTCCAGTTTTTATCGTCGGGGGTGTCTCTGAAGCTGCAAGCTCCAAGTTTCGTTCCCCCAAAATATATACGGTACTTGTGGTTGGGGGGCATAGATTTCTTGACCATGCCGGAATGGATCAATTCATCCCTTCTTCCACACCTTTGCTTCTTAATGGTGTGCATCAAGGATTTGGAAGCCCAGGAAATGTTGACCCTTGGAATGTTGCCAGAGCTGTGTTGCCTCCACCTGTTCACGACATCCATATTCTCAGTCCACTATGGTGGTGGCTACTTTCAGAAGCTGAGGTCTTTATGCTTGGGCAGGGCCACGTTTTCCAGAGACAAGTTTGGAGATCCAACAATTCTGCCAAGCCTTGAAGATCTTCATTTCGCGATCGATGTTGGGGAGATGAAGCATATCTGCAATTACTACGGTCAGAGCATATCAAGTTTCTTATCAACGTTGGTTGCATTACATAGCATCCCTATGCTAGTGAAAGTCCAAGTCAAACTTTTCTGTGAGGATGCTACATCTCGGGATGTCGAGGAAATTGAGGCGGCGCTGAAGCACATTGTCCACAGTCATGGCAACCATCCCATCCTTGAAACTCAAAGAGAGAATGAGGACCGAATGACTACATCCGACAGCGGCCAGCAGGTTTCTACTTGCCAATTCTGTTTGTGTGTTTTTATTTACACTAGCTATGTATTTCCGTTAATTCCGGTCTTCTTTAATGGAGAACTATGTCCTGGACTAGAACACATTTATGGTTTTAACGTTGCCAATTAGTATTAGTTTAACTACTGATGTTCTAAATGATGGATATACTAAGAAGTTTTTCTTATAGATTATATTCGTTAAAATACTATTGCAAATATAAGTTATCGCAAGTACATAATGATTCATGGGTTACAAGACCTAGAGAAGTCAAAAATATCTTAACAATGCAATAACTAATGATCTGGGCTCTTGGATCTCTCTATGGTAGCTGCAATTCATGCTACCATCTTATATTACTAATGCCACTGTTTACTTTTAATCACATTCTTATATGGACTATGTAGCATGTTATGATAATTGTCACAGTGGGATTACACAAACACTAGCTGTTATGTTCTCAGTAGTTCTTTTTTTGTGAATTTAATGAAAAGTTCATCATACAAATTCTAAAACAACCTTGTCCGGAGTCCGGACAAGTTGGTAAGTCAAAAAAAGGCCGCCCATTTGTTTTTTGGTAATTCCGTCATGTATGCCCACTCTATGCTAATAATATTTCCACTCTTGTCTTCGAAATTATAGCAAGTGCATAAAGATTCATGAGTAACAGTGACCTAGCTAGAGAATTAAACATATCTGAACAATAACTAATGGTGTGGGATCTTGAATAGTTGAATCTCTATGGTAGCTGCAATTCATGTTATCATCCTATTACTGATACCATTGTCTATTTCTAACCATTTTTTTTCTTTCGATAAGGGGAATTTTATTAAATTCAAGGTTTTTTTACCATTATCTATTTCTAACCATATTCTTATCTAACATTTCATAACAATTGTTATTCCAAATACAATAATACTACTATCGAAATATCTGTCACATTGAGATTACACATACAGTGTTACATTATCAATACCATTTTTGAAAATAACTAAAAAGTTAACATCATACTAAATTATAAAACAACATAGTCCCGACAAGTTACCTAAGCAAAAAAAAAGCCCATTTGTTTGTCGTAATTCCGTCACGTATGTCTGCTCTGTGCTAATAATGATTTCATTGTTGTCATTCCCTTCCCAGCCTAGAATGGACACATACAGAGTGGTGGACTTCCAGGTCCACGTGTTCAACCTAAATATTATGTGTTATGCTTTCGACTTCACAATGTTGGAGGAGTTACCTTCATTGGAAAAGGTCATTGCTCGCATCAACTGCAGGACTGCTACACTTGTTGAGGTGGAGGAAGCGGAGGAGGCGCTGAAGCGAGCAGTTGCAGCCCATCCCATGAATCCCACCCTTGAAATGGAAAGGTATAATGAAGACCAAATGATAGTACCAGGTGCGGGAAATAACGAGGTGTGTAGTAAACTTCTCCCGGCATTTTTGAAATCTCATTACTGCGCTTTTATTTATGTTGATCTGGTCAAATTCCAAAGAAATGGTGCTGATTTGTCCACTCTGTTTTTCTTAATGCCATCAGGATGATCACGGTGCTACCACACAAGAGTGACAATGCTGAAGATGACGTACAGGTGCAGGTCGTCTCCATGTCTCTCTCCAGTTTCTAGTGACAATGCTGAAGATCAAAAGTTTTACTTACAATTACAACTGATACATCAAAAGTTTACCAGTTACAATTTGCAGCAGACATTGCTGACGTTGCCACAGAGAAATATGATGGAGGATGCCACCTCCGTAGCAGCAAAAGAAAGATGGAGTGGACAATAGAGTGAAGGATACCCCATTTACGTATCAGAATTATGTTCAGTATTTGTTTTTTTTTGCGAGTGTTCAGTAGTTGTTTTATCTAAAATAATGTTTAAGTATTTGTCTTGGAACGCAAATTGGCTTAATCGGAATCGATTCAGCGTGCTTCTTGTTACAACTACCGTTTGTGTGACAGTTGTGGAACCAAACGCTACGTAACACAATAAGTTTTATGATGGTGTTGATTTATCATAGATATATTGTTCGGGAGAAACAAAGACTTGTGTCGGAGTGCAAGAGAAGCTCATCACCTTATCAATTCTGCCACATTCGGTTGGAATTGTGTCCAATATTGTGTACTAGTAGGTTACGTTTGGACTTGGAGTTGTATTAGCGGTAGGGTGTAGAGTACGTGTCGGACTCTTGTAACCCGGGCTCCTCATAAATATGAGAGGAGGACCGCTGTTGTAACCATAACGACATAGCGACAAGCTCGCAGGGGAAGGCGGCGTATTGCCGGGATCCGGAGCGGCCGGTGTTGCGATTTGGGGAGGTGCGCCCGTAGTCATGCCCTGAAGATGTAGGCTTTGGCTAAACCTCGTTACCAAATATCATGCCTCCGGTGTCGTCTGTAATTCTCGCATACATTATCTTGGTAGATCAATTATTGCTTTCGCGCTATTATTCTAACAACTGGTATCAAAGCCGAAGGTCGGAAAAACCTGGGAAAACATCTCCGGGTCACATGGTGACGGGGGAGCCCGTGAACGTCTCCGGAGGGTCACAAGGATGGTTGTGACTGGAGAGTTGGACTCGGGGTCTGGATAACGTCTTCGGGAGATCACACAGATGGTTGTGATGGAAGAGTTGGGCCCAATGTGTGACGGGGGAGATTGTTGGGTTTATTCCCACATCGGAAATTGATGGTGGGGGAGCGCAACATATAGGTGGGGCAATCCTCACCCATCAGGCTAGTCTTTTGGGTTGAGTTAGGCCCAGGACCTGTTGTTGTGGGCTCCGTTGGACCTAGGCCTGATGGGGCGCCAGCTCGTGGGTATAGCGAGTCGGGACGGATTCCGCTGCGCCACTCTTGTGACTCGGAAAAGAAGCCAGGGGTGGTGCCAGCTATCGTGCAAATAAAAGGCAGGCAAAGGGAGTCTTGGAGGCAGATCAAACAAAGCGAGGAATCTAAGCGCAGAAACATATGTAGACATGTTTTGAAGCGGAGGGATTACACTCAAGTTTGGTCAGCTGTCAGGTTCTGGGTTACTGCAAGGTGCGTGCGGCGGATAGCTGATCGACGGAAGCTGGTGAGGAAGTTTGGCGGATGACAACGAGAAGGAGCAGGACGATCTGCTCGGTGACGCGGTCGACAAGTCGGACAGATCGGGCAGTGTTACCGGCGGCAAAGGGTCGGTCAAACCGCGTGTCGATAGTTAGCAGATTCGAGGTGGTGAAGTTTGATGGTTCTGGTAACTTCGGATTATGGCAGATAAGGGTCAAGGATCTGTTGACGCAACAGGGGAACTTGACGGGTCTGGCCGAGAAGAAGCCAGAGAAGATGGAAGTAGATGACTGGGAGGAGAAGCAGACGCTGGCGGCCGCAACCATACGGCTATGTCTGTCAGACCATGTCATGCACCATGTGATCGGACTAAAGACACCGAAGGAAATCTGGGACAAGCTGGAAACTCAATTCATGTCGAAGACCGTGACGACCAAGCTGTATCTGAAGCAGAAGTTCTATGGGCTGAAGATGCAAGAGGGGTCAGATCTAGCTGGGCACATTAATGTTTTCAGTCATATGGTCACAAACCTGGAGCAACTGGGTGTGAAGATTGAAACTAAAGACAAGGCGATTATTCTTCTGTGTTCACTTCCATCATCTTATGAGCATGTGATCACGACTTTGACGTACGGCAAGGAAAGCATCAAAGTTGAGGATATTACTGCAGTGTTGTTGGCTCGAGAGCTGAGGATAAAGAACGGTGTAGTGGATGGTCCTCTGGGTGATGCGTTGCTAGTCAGAGGTGAGCAAAGCAAGGAAAAGGTGAAGGAAAAGAAGCAGAAGAAAATGCAGTGTTATGATTGCGGTGAGTTAGGACATGTGAGGAGAGATTGTCCAGAAAGGTATAAGAAGGCAAGTGCTAATGTTGCAATGTCTAAGAGTGACTCGGACAGCGATGGTGATGTTCTCTCAGTATCAGACAACGTGTAGTCAACTGAAGCGTGGATGTTAGATTGAGCTAGCTCTTTTCATGCAACACACAGCAGGGAGTGGTTCACTTCATACAAGTCTGGTGATTTTGGCTTAGCCTATTTGGGTGATGACACGGGTTACCGTGCTATTGGAGTAGGCAACATCAAGATCAAGATGTGAGGTGGAGTTGAACATGTGCTTTGGGGTGTTAGGCATGTGCCAGGGCTGCGTAGGAATCTAATTTCGCTTGGAGCTCTACATGGTGATGGTATGCTATTCCAGGCTGAGCCGGATTTGAAGACCATGAAGATCATGAAGGGAGACGAGATTGCGATGATAGGAGAGAGGATAGTGTCGCATCTGTACATGCTGCAAGGGTGCACAATTGCAGGTGGAGTCATGGAAGATGGAGTTGCAGGGGTAGCAGTGTTTTCTGAAGGCGGCGGGTTTGAGGTAAGGTTGACTCGTCGGGTGGCTCGCCTTGAGCTACAAAGTCAACAACCCAAGTCCGGTGTACACAGAGGTTCGCGCATGACGGCTTCAAGATGGTGAATATTCGCTAAGGTGGAGCTTGTTGGAATTGTGTCGAATATTGTGCACTAGTTGGTTACGTTTGGACTTGGAGTTGTATTAGCGGTAGGGTGTAGAGTACGTGTCGGACTCTTGTAACCCGGGCTCCTCATAAATATGAGAGGAGGACCGCTGTTGTAACCATGACGACATAGCGATAGGCTCGCAGGGGAAGGCGGCGTATGGCCGAGATCAGGAGCGGCCGGTGTTGCGATTTGGGGAGGTGCGCCCGTAGTCATGCCCCGGGATATAGGCTTTGGCTGAACCTCGTTACCAAATATCGTGCCTCCGGTGTCGTTTGTGATTCTCACATACATTATCTTGGTAGATCAATTATGTCTTCCGCGCTATTATTCTAACGTATTCTAGTTTTCATTCTTTTGCCCTTTTGAGTTTTCACCTTTCGGAGGTTCTGTCGTCTCACAAGATGCATTCTAAACCCCCCATGTTGGTCTTAGTGGCGCCATTTGGCCAGTAGCTAGTAATGCGGTATACCTCCTGGTCAATCAGCGGCGACACTGGACCCATAAAAAATGCCATGTGAGGCACTGCTTGCTCAATGAAACCTGAACCGGCATCATGACTAGCTAAAGAAGTGAGGACATTGTTGAGCGATCTAACTTGCAGTGTGTGCCAAAAATCAGCAGGACACATGCCGAATAGACACGAAAATACAATTGAGTAGTACATGCCTGTTACTTCTCCCCACGCATCCAATTCAAATAAATAAGTTACATGGGCCTCTTGCCGCACTGCCTTTGGATCTTGCTTGTGTTTTGGCATGTAGTCACCAATCGATTTTGTCGTTTTTTTGAAGAAGGGCCATCCTAAATATTGAAATAACATTCTGCCATGGGAATAATATGATCAAAGCTCTCCAAGCTCCAACCAAATAGTAATTTAGTCCTTGCCCCAACTTTTTATCAAGCACTGTTTCTTTCTGTGTAGAGAAAAATATTGGATCACTTAAAAGAAAACATCAAAAGAGAAGTAGTTCGTTCTGAATCATTTATAGATAAGATTCTATATTGAAGTTGCTATTTTACCCACTTTTTAGTAGAAGTTAAATACCATAATTTAAAGTACGACTAGCTTGTTATAAAGGACCTTGATTACTTTATTCATCCAAGAACGAGGTACCTATTGTTAAATTGCATCATAGGATCAAAATTAAAGAATTGTGATGTGTTGAATATTGGTCATGAAAACGGATCGGATATGACGAACGGATAACGCGGATACTGAGTGTAGATAGTTTTTTCCTCAGATTGAATTTGGATATGTACAGTGTCATGATGTGTTGAATATTGACATTCATCCTATTCAGATCTGGAAAATCCAACTTTGAGCATCCCCATACAAATATGGTATGGCTAAGTTTGGATACTGAATGATCATATTCGGATATGAACTATCCACTCCTTCGGTCAGTCAGACGCACGGATGGATAATATCCATGCCACTCTACCCAGACGATGAAGTATAAAAAATCAAAAGTTCTAACAAAAGGACCATCGCCTGTAGGCATATATAGTGGACAATGAGAAAACAACTTTTAATCTGACTGACAGCAAAAAAGAACAGTGAATCCAGATCGCAATCTCAAATATTAGGTTGATAATGTCAGCACATATTCCTAGCTTTATGAAGTTTGTCTGCGTGGATCTCCTTGATCCTCAGGTTCTTCTAGTGCTCTTTTATTTTAAGAACACTCCACATATCATGCATTAGAGCAAAGCTATAGTCCTGAACCTCCAGGCAAATGGAGGCAAAAAGTCCTTAGTCAAAAATGTTTGAGCTTTGAATCAAAAGTGAACACTTGGTGCACAAGGGCTAGAGCTTGAATTGCTTTCCGCGACAAAATTCCGTACTCTAACCACTTATACTGGTCCGGATACAAAAAGGGATCGATCATTATTTGTAGTTTTCTTCCTGGAAACAATATCTACATGACCTTTTCTACAATGGAGATGACAGCATCGATCCTACGTGTTGTTTACTGTCAGAAAGTGCAAAAGATATGCTACATTATTGGACAAAGCAAAGCAGCAATACAGTGGTAACAATGGTGCTAGTTGTAGACCACATACAATTGTTATAGGAGCATGTAATAGTGAATTGCGTAATCATGAGCGATAATCATAGCCAATTTCAAAATTAAACTAGTAGTGGCTTGAGCTTTGATATGGTACTAGGTACTTGGAAGTATATGGGGTATTTGCAGATACTTTCCTTTGTTATCTTTATTAGAAAGAATTAAATACATTTACATATAATTAAAATGGTATCATAGTATTCTCTCTACAATTAAGTACTTTCCGGTACTTCTCTTTTGGTACTTTGTGGTACTTCATTTGCTATCATCATTTGATTTTGCTGAATTGACGACTCTCTTTTTTTCATGCATACTAAAATTTCTCCTAAAGATAAAAAAATCAAGTGTGTTGGACGCGGACAATGCACATAGTTAGGTTACTGCAGAATCTATCCATTGATGAAGGATGCCTGTAGGTTGGTGTGTACATGCATACAAATTACAGCAATAATGATCCTTGTATCCATTGATGAACGATCCTTGTAGGATGTCAGTATCTGCGAAAGCAAAGGGGGGAAATCTATCGGTATATTTTTTTTTAAAAAAAAGGGGTCAGAGACTAGAGTAGCCCCCTACGTCACCTGAATTTAACCAGGCCGGACGCCAGGTACCGAGGTTCAAGCCTCGGCCAAACCATCTTCTGCTCTAGCGAAGATGCATCTGACACGAATCGAAACCGGGTTGTCAAACTCCACTCTAAATGAGCTGCCCAACGCGATCCCAAACTCCCGCACCCAATAAATGCGACACCAGGTTGCTCCCTATGGGAATCGAACCATCGAACCGTGGTGGGTGGAGTGGCCACCGCCAGCTCCAACCAACCGAGCTAGAAGCTCGTTCGCAAATCTATCGGTATATAATCTGCGCTTTTGCACTTTATTTATAAAAAGGAGAAGAAGGAAAAGCAATGAGATGACCTAACGTGCCAGGTTAAACTTTATTGTTCTTTGAAAAATAGTGATCGCACTTAGCTTACAGATTAACGCTCTATGGGGTACAATGGTACAACTAATTTAAGAGAGTGCAGATAGTGGTGGCAGGCATGTCCTAAATACTTGTTGTATAACAAGGGTTACATCCGAGACAGTCGGAAACAGAAAAAATACTAAGGAAAATTGGGGACAGTGTTCTGGTAGTATACTGTATATTAAGTGGCAGTATTGTGTAAAGTACAAAGGCCTCAGTGAAGAAATCATGCTGCATATCTTGATTTGACTAGTTTATATCAGCGTGCAACTTTCTTCTGAAAAAGGTGTTCCCATGGATTTAAATTATAGGAACATATGATGTACTAATAAAAGATTTTTCTTATCCCCGCAAAAAACGATTTTCGTATACTATATATGTAATATGAAAGACATTTTCACTGACACTAATATCAATGATAATTGCAAAACACCATTAACGACACATATTTCTTGGCAGTAAATGACCTTTATTCTGAATTGGAGTTTGAGTCTGTAACTTTTAATTGACATCAAAGATTATCCTATATGCTCAGTGGGTACTGTCTAATCTGATTATGAAGTGAATTGTATATTAGAGGACTTACAGTGATCTCCCCCACCCAGCCCAAGAACGCCGGCGAGCCCCTCGCCGCCGGCTCCATGCTGCGGACTACTCCAGTCCCGGCGCGCCCAACAGCCCGCTCTCCTTCTCCGGCGGTCTCCCCGTGCCGCTGCCCGGGGCTAAACCCGCTCGCCACCCCTTTCGCCATGCCCGGAGGCAGCTCTTCCAGGCCCTCTAGTAAGGACACCCCCGACTGGCTGCGCTACAGCGCCGCCTCCTCCTCCGCCGCCTCGAGCTCCTCTTCCCGCTCAATGGGGTCGTCTGTGCTCCCTCCCTCTTCGCCGCATGCGGGGCGCCCCTCCCCGACCTCCTACTGCGACACGGCGAAGGGCAAGGCGCAGCTGTTGGAGCTGGGTCGCGGGGACCCACCGCCTCGGCGTGGTGGCTCGCCGCAGCCTGGCGGATTCATGTCCGACGCTCGTCGTGCGGCCCCCACCCTTCCTGGTCGTGTGTCCCTAACGCCTCCTCCCCGTGTACCAGCCTCGCCGCCGCGCCGCATTGCCGTGTTCGATGCCGATGGGTTTCAGAAGGTCGTGCCCCGTCGGTGGCGCAAGGAGGTGGCGCACCCGTCGGGGCCGCGCAGGGCTGCGAGGCCAGTTCCGCTGGACCTTGTCGGACTTTGCTTCAATTGCTTCAGCGCCGACCACGTCGCGGCAGAGTGCCGCAACCCTCCGCGTTATTTGCGCTGCAGGGGAGAGGGCCATAAGGCGCGGAGCTGTAAGCGGCCACGCTCTCCGTCGGAGGGTGCAGCGGCAGGGGGTAGGGCGGTGCGGGCACCTCGTTGTTCCCCCTCCCGGCCGACGCTGCGGGTGCCACCTCCCCAACCGCAGGTGACTATCATCCTTGCACACAGTGACCAGATGTCCCGTGGGGCCCCACCGCCGTCACAGTCCCCGGCTGCCAGCTACACCCCTCCGGCGTCGTTGGCCGGATCCACTCTGCGCACGGGGGGCTCCTTGCCCTCGTCTCCCACGACGGCTCGTCGGAACCTCTGACGCCTCCTTCTAGGCAACATGCATCCTCGCCGGACCGCGGCCCCTCGCCACCTCCACGCGATGCGTGCCAAGGGCGTCCGCGGATCGAGATCTGCGTCTTCCCCAGGACGCCGACGATTGATGCCAGGGAGGCCGCGCTGGGCTCTGCACTGGTGGCCATGGTCGCGGGCACCAGGCCGGCTCTCACACCAGCGCAGGTCTCAGAGTTTTTCGCGGAGTTCTACCAGATGAGCATCGACGACGTCGAGGTGCGCCAGTTCCCGCCAGACGACTTCCTCCTTGTCTTCTGCGGCGAATCGACGCAGATCGTGTGCTCCACAGCGAGCCTCCGGCCGGGGCCCCGTTCCGCCTCTCCTTTATGCGGTGGCGCCCAGAGGCCCATGCGTCGGTGGCGCCAATGCTCTACAAGGTGCTCTTGGACCTAGTGGGTATCCCGGGTCATCTCTGGGATGTGGACACGGCGCACAAGATCGTCCAGTCTTCCTCGCTGGTCATCCAGACGACGCCGACAACCTTGTCCATGCGCGACATGAGGACCTCCACTATCGTTGCTTGGTGCATCGATCCAATTTTGGTTCCGGAGCAAGTCGTCCTCGTGTTGTCGGACAAGGAGGCCCCCTACATTGAGCAGGGCCTCTTCCTGAGGCCGGAGGAGCTCATCCACTCCATGCGAGGGATGATGCACTACTGTGTACAGATCTCGATACGAGAGGTCCAAGACTGGCGGCCGCACACGGATTCGTCGGAGGATGGCGACGGCCGTCCTGGAGGTCCGGATGGCAGCGACGACAAGGACGACTCGGGTCTGGACTTCCCGGGACCTAATGTGGGTGGTGGCCATGGCCGTGTGATGCCCCGCCACCACCGCTATCCCGACGTTCGGGGTCGAGATCCTAAGGACACTTGGCCCACGACCCAAGGGGGGCACTCGGTGGTGGGCTGGTGGGGCCAGCGGGTCCGCCGTCAAGCTGTCTCGCCAAGGTCGGAGATCGCCACCGCTGGCGCCGCCGGCTCCCATGGCCGCCCGTCGCCGTACGGAATCAAGAAGAGATACAAGACAAAATCATCAATCAACAAAAAATCCGGTCGCAAAAGCAAAAGGTCGGTCAATAGTCGTCTGTCGTCGCAAGGCCTCGAAGGAGGCGACAGCACCGAGGGAACAGCGGTCGGGTTTAGGATCAGCTGACAAGCTGACCGGAGCGGCTTCTTTGCCAGTCGCGCAGGCACGCTGCGCCATGCCAACTGGGGTGGGGGCTGCGCCAGGGCTCACCCCACCCACGCGTCAAGTACAGAGGAGCATGGTGCCCGAGGAGGATCTTCTCTTCCGGTCCTTGTCGGAGGATTTCACCTCGGTGGGGACCCGGGACCCTCTGTCGGGAGGCAACGGTCGCTTCCCTGGTCGCCCACCCGCCGTCTACGCAGGTGCATCTTCAACCTGGGTCGCAACAAGGCGAGTGCCGAAGAAAACGGACAGGTCGCTCCTCCCGCGCCGCAGTGAGAGGTTGGCCAAGAAATCGAGCGGTCGCTCTTCCAACCCGGGGGTAGCTGTGCAGAACGTGCTCATGAGGAAACTGGGTGTACTCAAGGGGAATTCTGATCCGGACGTCGCGGCGGTGCTGCAGTACAGCTACATGTGCAAGAGCGGTCTCTCTGACTGCCACGCCGAGGCCATTGACGAGCTCTTCCCGGATCATATCCCGCTGGAAGAGGATGACAGTGACGAGGGGCTGGAAGACTAGGCTTGATTACAGTCGGTGGTCGTCGGTCGCCTAATGTGGTTCCTATGTTATCTGAAAACATACTTGTCTGGAACGCGCATGGTCTGAATGATCAGGGCCTCCGCAACGTGCTTAGAGACTTGGTCGCTTCTAATCGTATCTTGCTGGTGTGTGTCCAAGAGACTAAGATGGCTGTAATTGAGCGTCCTGATGTTCTATCAATATTAGGCCCGGGCTTTGATTATTTCTTTTTGCCTGCGGATGGGGTGCGGGGAGGCATTCTGGTCGCTTGGTGAACGGACACCTGGGCGGCGTCTAGTTTCACGAATCGGGTCTACTCCATCTCTCTACGTTTGCATGAACTTGGCACTCCCAACGCCTGGTTCCTAATGTCAGTGTACGGGCCGACTGAGGCGGGGAACAAAGACGCGTTCCTGCAGGAGATCGGGGACATTCAAGCCGGTGTGGGTGGCCCCTGGTTGATCAACGGTGACTTCAACATGATCTATCGCGCTGAGGACAAGAACAACTCCCGCTCAACCGCCGCCAAATGGGTCGTTTTCGTCACCTGCTCAGTGACCTAGAGCTGAAGGAACTCCATCTACACGGTCGACTCTTCACTTGGAGCAATGAACGCACGCACCCTACCCTCGAGCGCATTGATCGTGTGTTTGTCTCGGCGGAGTGGGAGGACCTCTACCCCAACTCGTATTTGCAATCATTATACTCCGGGTGCTCGGACCATGCGCCACTCCTGCTCTAGTCGAATGCCCTAGTCCATGCTAAGAAATGCTTCCATTTCGAGTCGATCTGGGTTCGGTACTCCGGATTCCTGGAGGCTGTCAAGGATGCATGGGTATGTCCCCTCATTGATGCTGACCCTTTTCGTCGCCTGGACTGGATGATGCGCAACACGGCCAAGGCCCTCCAACGCTGGAGCGGCCGCTTTGTGGGTAGCGTGCGGTTACAGCTTGCAATCGCCAAGGAGGTGGTGCTCCGTCTGGAAATGGCCCAAGACCACCGGCAGTTGTCGTCTGCAGAAGAAGCTCTACGTAAGAAGCTTAAGAAGAAGGCATTGGGTCTAGCCTCTCTGCAACGCACTATTGTGCGCCAGCGATCCCGCTTGCTGCACCTGTCGGCAGGTGATGCAAACACGAAGTTCTTCCATTCTCATGCCTCCCAACGTCGCAGCAAAAGATTCATCCCCTCTCTATCAGATGGAATCACGACTGTCCATGGGGAGGAGGAGAAATCGGAGCTAGCGCACAACTTTTTCAATTCGATCATTGGGTCGATGGCACCACGTCGGCATGAGTTCGACTTTGAGTTCCTGGGCATCCCACAGCTAAACCTGTAGGAGCTAGCCGACCCATTCTCAGAAGATGAAGTGGTGAAGATCATAAAAGAGCTGTCGGTTGACAAGGCCCTGGACTCGACGGGTTCACGGGGCTATTCCTGAAGGTGACGCGGCCGATAATCAAGCCAGATATTCTAAAGGCGTTTGAAGCCTTTTCTACCATTGATACAAGAAGCTTCCACTTGATCAACGGTGTCTTGGTAATCCTCCTACTGAAGACACATGATGCCATCCCAATCAAGAACTTCCGGGCGATAAGCTTGATCCACTACCTTAGCAAACTCTTCTCCAAAGATCTTGCCTTCAAACTCATGTTGAAGATGGATGACCTAGTTAAGCCTAACCAAAGCGCCTTCATCAGGAACATGAATATCCAGGACAATTTTAGGATGGTCAGGGGAGCTGCCAAGCTGCTGCACACGCGCAAGAAGTCTTTGGTCCTACTCAAGATCGACATCTCGAAGGCATTTGATTTGGTGTTCTGGCCCTTTCTCATCAAGGTGTTGCAATTCATGGGCTTCCCCTTGAGATGGACCAACTGGATCTCGGTGCTCCTCTCCACAGCCAGCAGCAAAGTAGCCATCAACGGGCAGCACAGTGACCGCATTTGCCATGCAAGGGGGCTGCGCCAGGGTGACCCCCTCTCCCCGCTGCTATTCATCATTGCGATGGAGGTCCTCAACGCCATGTTCATGCAGCAGAGAGGAAACTACTCTTGTAGCTGCTGAACCTGAGAGTTGTCCCATACAGGATTTTCTTATACACCGATGATGTGATCGCCTTCCTGCAACCGGTCGCCAAGGAGTTGCTGGTCGTCAAATCCATCCTCGGGTGCTTCGAGGGGGGGTCTGGACTCGCCACCAACCTCTCCAAACGACTGCTTCCTGTGCAAGACCTCCAGCTTTCCAGTTAAGTATTTGGGAATCCCACTGTCGATCTATAAACTCTCCAAGCCAGAGAAGCAGCCGTTCGTGGACCGGGTGGCTGATTGGCTGCCCTCCTGGATGGTGCACCTTCTGACTCGGGAGGGAAGGCTAATTCTCACCAAGGTTACCCTGACTTATTTGGTGATCTACCCAGCGATCGCTTTGCAACTTCCCCTTGGGCAATCGACAAACTGTGCAGGGCCTTCCTGTGGTGAGGTACAGCAGCGGTCAGTGGTGGGCACTGTCTCGTCGCGTGGCCCACGGTCTGTAGGCCTGAACAGTTTGGAGGTCTAGGGGTTATCAATCTCCAGTTCATGGGTATCACGATACAGATGCGTTGGATGTGGCTAAACCGTGTTGATCCCAACAGGCCCGGCTCTGGTCTTCCGGTCGAGGCCAGCCAATGGTCGGGGGCGTTGTTCGAAGCATCGGTATCGGTGGAGATAAACGATGGCCGCTCAGTGTTGTCTGGGAGGGATAGATGGATCGATGGCGAGTCGCTGAAAACACGCGCCCCTAATCTGTTCCAGACGGTGCCGGTGAGGATCCGCAATTCAAGGACAGCCCATGATGCGCTCTCAGGGCGACGGTGGGTCAGAGACATCAGAGGTGGTTTAACGGTGCACACTATCCCTGAGTACCTTCACACCTCGGAAACGATGGAGGGACGCTCTCTGAATGATCAGCCAGATGTGTTCGGTGGAAGTGGTCCAACACTGGCCAATACTCGACGACATCGACCTACAGGGCCATCTTCTTGGGCCTTACTGATCAATTGGGAGCGAAGCAACTTTGGAAGATCAAAGCGCCGAACAAATACAGGTTCTTCCTACGGCTGCTGCTCCATGCAAGATGTTGGACTTCGGACAGGATGCAGTGCCACGGGTTGCCAAACAACGACAACTGTGCCATTTGCGACCAAGAAGCCGAAACGCTCGAGCACCTGCTCCTGCACTGCGCCTACAGGAGGGAAGTCTGGTTCAGGACATTCCGCCGGCATGGTTGGTTTGTGCTGCTACTGGCGCCACTGCAGGCGATCATCGACTGGTGGCTTTCGGTAAGAAAACGGCTAAGCAAGGTGTAAGGAATCAGATACTCGTTAGCCTAAGAGGGGGAGAGGTGAATTAGGCAATCTTAAAATCTTAACCTATGGCTTCACTATTTTTACACAAAGATAAACTAGAACATACTATCTAGATGCGCAACTAGGGTTGTTCTAGTGTAAAAACCCATCCCAAAACAAGGTTTGCAACTTATAGCCAATCCTAGCAAGATACTACTCTAGGAAAGTAAAGGCAAGAAAGGATTGCAATAGAGTAAATGCGGAAACGTAAAGGGGATGAGAGGAAGCAAACTCTTGACATGCAATTTATCCCGTGGTATCGGTAGGCACTAAGCCACCCCTAGTCCACGTTGTTGAAGCACTCACACAAGAGTATTACTTCCCGGTCGCCAAGTCTCTCCCAAGAGCACCACTTGACTCGCCACAAAGGCTAGCCACTTAGGCACTTGCCAAGATCCCTTGATCACCTTGATGCCGCCTCCACTAAGGAGCTTCTCCACCAAGGAAGGGGGTCTCCACGTCCCCCCCACAAAGTGTCCTCGCCACTCCACACCAAGACGGAGGGTCGATGACGATTGCCGGTGAGCCACTTAGGCCCCAAGGCTTCCAGCGAACCTTGTACACCTTGATTCACTCAAGAATCACCTCACAAGGTTGGCACAACCTTGCACTCACTCAGCTCTAAGCTAAGACTAGCACTAAGCACATACACTAATCATATGCAAGTCTATGGATGAGCAATTAAGCACTTGGATGGATTGGATGTGATCTTCTAGGTGTCTTGAACTCCTCTGCACTTTCACACCATCCAGCAACCTCAAATGGGTGAGTGGAGGGGGTATAAATAGCCCAAGGCATCCAAAGAGCTGTTGGCTAACGGCCACTGAAAAAGGTAGCGTCGGATGAACCAATGCTATGCTTTTTCTAGGTGTCGGTTCATCCGGTGCCCTCCATGTCACTTAGCCGTTGAAGATCTGCTGACATAACTGCTCTGACGCTATACCCCGACGGTGCGTCAGTTCATCCGATGATGATGGACTTCTCGCCAAACCGTCTCTATTGGTTTCTTCGTAACCGTTAGATAGACTGACGCTTCCCCTTGACCAAGGCGTCAGTTCATCCGGTGCTGAAGAGCTTGTCTTGGTGCGTCTCTGTCTTGATTCAAACAAGGCGTCGGATAGACCGACGGTGTCCCCACTCAGACTGTCGGATCATCCGGTGCTACCATCTTTGCTGCTCTTCCTCTTCCATTCATTCGGTGCAACTAGAAAACACACCGTCGGTTCATCCGACGGTCTGTGTAAATTGAGCTTCCTTCACACAGTGTACCAAGTGCACCGATGCTTGCACCGTCCGTCGGTTCATCCGACGTTGTCTTTTCTTTTCCTTTCTTTGTCGTTTTTGACCCTTGAAAAATAGACTATCTTCTCAATTTGGCATGTGGTATTTTGGCATGCTTGGGACCTAGAAATATCTACAAAGACATGCTAAACAATATGGTTAGTCCCATTGACCATGTTCTCATGAATCATCAAAATCATACTCGAACTAAGGGCATATGAGGCCATGTTCGCTACACAAGGCGCCCAGGAAAACGTTCGACTCCATCTTTGCTCTAGTCCTCTGGCGCCTCAGGAATGAAAGGAACTTGCGGGTCTTCAGAAGCAGGGCCACACTGTCGCATCAGCTTGCAGAGAGAATTATGGAGGAGTTAGGCTCCTGGCGCGGAGTGGGGCTGGTCGCCCAGATCAACAATGGCTAGTTCTCATTTGTCCCTTTCTCTGCCGGCGGCGCCTGTACCACTGTCCCTATTTGGGTCCATCCGTCGTCAGGCTAGGTCGGGTAGCGGGTCTGTAAATGGCGATAACGAACCTCTGTACCTCGTGTGTTTGGGTCGCACTCCCCTTTTCTTAATGCAATAAGCGCAACTCGAAAAAATATTGAACTGGAATGAATTTTAAAAAGGTATACATGTAATGTAACTCAATAAGTATTGATTTTTTCATTCTCCAGCACATATCATCATGTTTTAATTAATTAAGTAATCTTTACCTTACGAAACGGGGCCAATATCGCGAACGGGTAGCGGGTCCACGTCGCCCACAAATTCGCTGGTCGTTGGATCTGCCCAAATAGCTATGCTAATCGTCCGATTTCAAATCGATCCGGACCCCTCGCCCGTTAAGTCATCCACCCGGACACACGCGAATACTCACGAACCCGCTCGTTCGTTCCCTACAGCACTTCGCCTGTAGCGTCGCCCCATTCACCTGCCGCAGTGTCGCGGCCCTCCGCCTCCAGCATGGCCTGCCGCTCTCCACTGACAGCACGCTTGCCCCGCGTTGCGCCCATCCGCCTCCGACATGCATTAACAGGCCGCTCCGCCGCCCCTTGTCGATCCGGTCGTGCTTCACCAGGTTAAGCGCCCCCAAATTAGTCAAGTTTCCTCTCACTGACGGCATGACCGTCCTCACCCCTGCAGGTCGCAAATCAACTACTTCGACGAGGAAGAGATGCACCGATGGCGCCACACAAGGAGTAGGAGAAGCGTGCGGCCCGTGCTAGCACTGCGCCTTGGCATCCACCTGCTGGAGATAGCTAGGCAAGTTTGTTCTTCCTTCCCGTGTCAATGAATATTGCTAGCGTAGACCTAGCACCACTTGCGGCAGATAATGATGGAGGCCTCAGGTCGGCCGACGTCCATTTCCGTGCAAGCACCCACCTTCCATTCCCTTCCCTACCGATTTTGCTGGCCAACACTTCATTGGGCGCTGCTACAATCCTGATAAAGAATACAAAACTTTCATTAGGTGCTTTACAATCATTACACTTCATTGGACACACCCAGCCTGATAAAGAAGCCATTGCAAATGGTAAGATCTTCCTTTCTCTGCTCTACTCGTCCTCTAACCGTTGTCGGTTAGTAAATGTTCAATCAAATGCCTGAGAGAGACAAATCTTCAATCTCGAGCTGCTTATATCATTGCAATCAAGTCGTTGCTGGCTTGATGCCAATCTTATTCACAGTCACTGTCAGTATTCTGATGTGGGGACTGGGAACCATGCCAACCGCCCAAGCTTCTCTTTGCTACGAAATGCGATTATGTCAAGAAGATGAACGGTTAACTAGATAGTTGTTCACCTATGTTAACACTTGTTGATTCAAGAAAATTTCCAAAATCATAGAAAAGTAATGATGGCTCAAATTCTGAATCCTTATAGCTTTAGTGTGTGCAATATCCAATTCGAAATTACTAACAAAAATGTATTTAAGCATAATTTTTTTAATGTTGAAACAAAATACACAAAAAAAATGTTGAAAGCACTTATTTAGCCACCATTTTACTCGGTTCTGACAGGTTATGAAGAAGAGCTATATTATGTCATTGTACTTAATTGAGAGAAGCCTATTCAAGTTTTGAGCCCTGATGTATTCAAGTTCTAGAGAAGAGAGAGCTTCAGGTGGACCGAAGTTCCCCAGACTTCTAAATTCATGCATATTATGATTCTATAATTCTGAATATTCATGAATTCTGAATTTCAGCTGTTATAGTTCCAATCGGGTAAGATTTGCATATAAATCCTACATTTAGCTCAACCTACATGCACTGTACAATGATTCTTTTTTATCGTTAAGATGTTCAGAGTTATTCCTCATAACAATCAATCTAAGGCTCATATATATTTCAATGAAAACACCCTGTGTTTCGTAAAAACAACACAGATTCCTCAGTTGAATATCCTTGACTTAAAAAACTGCAACCAACCATTCATCCACGGATCTTACATATTATTCGCTACTAAAATAACAACATGAACACTTACTACTCTTCTGCATCAGAGCACCTTTGGATCATTAATTGATCAATACTTACTTGGGTTAGTCATGCAAATCTTTCAATCACAAAATGGATGAGGTACACTATAAGAAAGACACAACGTGACTTAGCTATAAATTGAGACCGGCAAAAATCGAACATCTTAAACATGCTCCAGAATTAATGATGGACACTGGCTTAGCGCGACAAAGTCGCGTTGCCTTTCTAGTTATAATAGAAATGGGAATAACTGATTTATCCTCACGTCCTCGTTTGTGGATTAGATACATGTTGATTTACTACTAAAAATGCCAATACAAAATTCATTCTAAATTCAAGGCTACAGTATTATTTTCACACTACCCTTGATATAGGGAATCAAGGTGTCAAAACAGTATGCATATGTACAGTCACGACTAGAGAACAGACTGTACAGCAGGATCATGGCCAGAACCCTAGTAACATTTTTCCATGAGTGATAAGGTCAATTCTGGGGTAGAGCTAACTATATTTCACAGTTTGTAATAGTATGAATGATTACAAAAAATTGGAAAAATGTGGTAGAGGTAACTATATTTCACAGCTTGTAAGTTTTTCTTTGTCCCAAATTTTTTCTAAGCTTGTCCAAAGTTATTACAAAAAATATATTTATATCTATGATATAAAAAAAATCCATGACATGAAAAAAAATATCTCACGACCAATTTAGTGTAATTAGTTTGATGCTGTAAATGTTCATGCAGTTTTCAATAAAAATTGGCCAAAACTAAACTAATTTGGCTTACAACAGCTGAAATGAGTAACCATGCATTGGAATGGAGGGAGTATTTAAAAAGTATATATGGACGATAACAGTAATAAGTGGTAAGTATAGATTAACTATTTGACTAGGATAATTTGCCGAGCAATTTTACAATTAGCAACAAGAGATTATATGCGAAAACAGCATCACTCATTGCCGAATATAAGAACAGCTCTAGCTGCGTATTTAGATGGTAAGAGTGTAGGTACTGCAAAAGGGAACCATGCATGCGTAGATTAAGAGCTGCTTTCAGATTATGCATTCATGCTATCCTGGGGCCAGCTTAGAAGACAACTAAGATAAAGAAATGCCGGTAATAACCTAGGATAATGCTGCTGTCCTGCTGATTGTTTGCTTTATGCAGCACTGTGCACAGTATTCTGTAGGTTATTAATTCGCTTAATGTAGCAGTTAGTAATAGGTGTTCTAGGATAATCATGAGATCTGGTGAAAGACAGAAACCTAGCTACATGCAAACCATGCCGGTTGCAGACTTGCACAGGTTCATACAAAAAACGTACTGCAAGTTCAGCTGCAAGGCACACTTTCAAAACATGTGGCGTTTATGACACATGGGAAAGTAAGAAAATAAACTGTTTAAAACCTGTGTACACCCACAGTTTGTGCACAATATGTATAGTGTACAGTCCAAAAGTATTGTTGATGGCTGTAAAAATGCTAAGCAACATATCCCAAGTATATTGTGTGTCCAATGTGTTGAAGTACTATAAAGTCATTTCAAAACGAGAGTTAGAATTGCATGCAATCATCTAGGGATGCAAATGGGTACCCAATGGTGTTTTTAGATCAGCTGATTAATTACAATAGTATGCCAATCTAGTTCATTTCCTCTTCAAAATTAATTACGTGGACTGTCATCCTAGTACATTTTATCAATTTATTTTTGGGTCGACCTAATAACCCATTACGTTTCCAACTTAAATCCCTACATGCATCACATGACACTAACTAAGAAGATAAGGAAGAGTGTCATCTCAAGATATGAAAAAAAATTCCATCATAGATAAAGGGTGTGGATAACCCAAAGCATGCAAGAAAAGAACCCAAAGTATGTAACCCGAGGAAACAGGATAATTAGCGCTGGAAAAGCTCACAGATCACAGATCTCCCTGGCAACAACATTAGGACCCAGTAGCACCTTTCGTGTTCACTCTTTTTACAATGTTTTTGGCTAATGGAGTGCACTTTTTATGTTGCATTGAGTCGTCACTGATTGGAGATCAGAAGCCATAGGGACATTTCTTGTACTTATTTGCCAAAACTAGCCGTATTACATACTAGGTGGCAACCAGATTATTAGATGGGAACCAATGCACGTTTATTTACTCTGGCTACACATCCGCATATAAAGACGACATCTCTTAATTGAAGCTTTCTGATTAATTTAAATGGGGTATACTGATTTTCAAATTGTAGTAAAAGATAATATCCGGTTAAGAATCTTTGATCAAACAGCGGATATTGTTATTATGAAGGTAGCAGGAAACATCTTTCTAAGAAAGTAGTAGTTTCATTTGAAAACGTATTCTATAAGGTAAATAGAAACAATGAGTACACAATAGATAAATGTTGACAGACAAGTGATTTTTTTTTTTGAAATCAACCAACGGTTCTTCTGATTACTATATATAGGTAGCATTACCTAAATGGGGCTATACCTAATTAGGTCCTGCAGTTGTGATAATGTATCTCGGATGGGTGCAAAGTGCAACCATTCGCAATGCGTGCTAAGGGGACAAGAGGGGCCCCTATGTGATTTCACCGTGCTGCTTCTTTTGTTCCATCGTCTAAATTAAAATGGACGTGTGAATACTACCTCCTTCCACAAATATATGACGTTGATTAGTTCATTTTTAAACTAACCAACGTCATGTATTAGAGAACCGATGGAGTAAGAGGATCCCAATATGTAATGTAAGGTGTGGCAACATAGGCTCAGGCATTAAGAGAGACATGGAGTCCAAATTTCCTGACCCAGTGTCATCGGTGACAATTTAGGTAGTACGACATATGGAAGCTGCACATAAATAATGCAGTATTATAAGCTAATGACCATTAAGTACCATATATAGTGGAGAACATATCGTGAAAAACTTTGCTGCTCACTAAAATGCAGAACCAATTGGTTTTATGGATACCAGTATTGAGGTCCTTACTCCTTAGGGCTCCAAACTGAATTGGTTACAAATTCAAAGAGACTCTAAGGTAACAAAAGCTGACAAATTAACTAATTAACATGCTCATTTCTTTGGCACAACACTCTACGTGCATATACATTAGGTTTTGCATATTATTATTATAAATCATATTTGGTAAGTAAAATTCTGATGCAAATTCCTAAGTTATACTCTTTAAAATATCATTAGAAAGTTTAGAGTGCTTGTAATTGAGGTGAGCCATCCATCTAATGAAACCTAACGGTGCTAGTACCAGGTGTTGGGGGTACCCGAAAAATTCGGAATACTACCCTAACACAAGTGAAAGTTCTCAACACGTTCAATAGCACAGTTAGGGCGCAACGCGACTGAAATCCCTCCTGCGGATAGCACAAGTCCCAAAAAAGTCTGAGGCCATCTACACGTGCCCTTGCGCCCCCTTTTATAGGGAGACGAGGGGACTTTTACATGCCGATAACACCCTCGGGCTCGGAGAATATTCCTAACGTGAACACACACAAGAATGTCTTTTCCCACCCAACATATTTACAAGTCTGCCACCAGTTCGCACTCTAAACCTGGACTTTTTGGGACTACAACTTTGACTTTGCTTCTCCCGTGATTCGTGAATGTCTTCGCCCAAAATCCCCGAACTATGTCTTCAACAGATTCCCGAAGTGGCTCTTGCTTCCCGACAGGTTCGTGCGTGTCCATGCGTCCGAGTCCCGAACAGAGTCTTCATCAGATTCCCGAATCGGCAGTTCCCCGAAGTTCGGACCATCAGCAGTTGAGATTCCGGGCTCCCGCATGTTCGTGACTCCGCCTTTTCACCGAATCCAAATTCCCGAATTCCGCACATCCGCGGTCGTGACTTCGCAGGTTCCGGGTTTCGAGAATCGCGTATCCCCCGCTCTCCCGAAAAACATACTTTGAGAACTTTGTTAAGCTTGTCGTTTCAAGGGTGACGGGTTTTCTGAATTCCCCCAACACTAGCCCCTCGGGGAAGCGGGTTGACTCCGACGATCCGATTCCACGAACAATTCGGAAATTTAGTAAAAACGTCACCCTCGGAACGTCGGAGGGGGACACGCGTCACCGGGGAGCCAAAAGCGGTTAGATCGAGGCGCACTTCGCGGAACTACCCCTCCCCCGGCCCTATATATAGCGAGGCTGCTCGTTAAAAATTTTTTACCGCTCTCGAGCTTTTCACGATTCGCGCATCTTTCTCTCTTCGCGGAATCTGGTTTTCTACTTGAAAACTTACGAACTCCAGGCCTTGCTCGCGCTTCCCTAAGGTATTCCTTTATCTATGCTTCGTTAATTCGTTAGTTTGTTAAATTTAGGTGTAGTGACATCGCGGTTTCGCGAGTTTTATTCCCGAACATTATTCTTACCTGTTTGAATGTTTGTGATTTGTGGTTAGGTGGCTCGCGTTAAAAGTACAGCTAGGCCCATGACTACCGAAGAGCTCATTGCTGCCGGTCTCCCACTCGACCCAGCTGCTGAAATCGCTACACCAGCCGAAGATCCTGGTTCGCCCAGCGGCTCCCGAAGTCATGAGGATGGGGAAGTTGGATCTGACGGTGGCGAAGAAGTCGGGGAAGTAGACGCCGATGTCGAAGATCTTGTCATGCTGAGGACTTCCGGCCCATTGCCGCCTTCGCTCGCATTCGGGGAATCTAAGGTCACAAGCAACATGATTCGAGAGTACGAGAAGGCCGGGTTCTTCTCCCCGGCGGCCGGGCGCGCCCCTCTCGACGAGGCGATTCCCACTCCCAAAGAGGGAGAGATTGTAGTGTTTCGGGACTTCTTCGTTTGTGGGCTAAGGTTCCCTTGTGATCCCGTCCTGCCGGCGATTCTTGACGCTTTTTCGGTGAAGATCCACCAGCTCACCCCGACATCCTTCCTTGAAGTGTCGAAGTATATCTGGATCTTGAAAACCTTCGGCTGCAATCCTATCGTCGACGGTTTCACTCGGTTTTATGAGCTGGTGATCACCCCCGAAGTTATCAAGGGCGACGACGGGCAGTTCTACCATAGTCAGCACGCGTGCTGCACCTTCAACACGCGACGCCAGAACACCCGACAGGGGATCACTCGAATCCAGATCGCTCCTTGCTGCAAGACCAACCTCACAGACGATTGGAGGTCTTATTGGTTTTACTTGAAGGTTGATGAGCCGAATATGTCGAGCCCGATCGCACCTCTTGCTGCAGTGAATGTCGGGAGATACAACCAGCGGGCTTTGGGAATCAGAAGTTGCGAAAGTGCATTTCATCTGGCCAGCACGATACTTGGCGGCCGCGACATTATTGAAGAATTTGTCGCTGCGCGAATCTGGCCTATCTCGAACGGCTGGTCCCCTTCCGAACTCGTATACTACAACGTCAACTGGGCAGATCAGAGTGTGCCTTTCCCGAAGTTCGGGATCAAACTTCGCGAGGGCCAGAGCGCCAAGGACTTCATAGACGAAGTGGAGAAGAGGGTCACCGTCATGGTAGGCGAATATACCATGAATGAGTACAAGGCGTACAAGGCCCTGGTGAAGCACAAGAAGAAGATTAATCGCGTCTTTTCGGAAATCAGCGGTGATAAATTTTTTGACTCTCGAGGTCCAGGCCCCAAATTGAAAATTCCCGCCGTTGCTGTGGCTAGCTGCTCAGCCGCCCCCATCAACGCTCCCCGAATCAGATCGTCGAAGCGCAGCTCGTCGCCTGCCACCGAGGGAACCTCTTCGGGAATGAAGCCTTCAAGAACCAGATCTCTTGAGTCGTCGAAGCGGAAGCGAAAGACCTCCGAACCTCAAACCTCGGAAGCTGAACTCCAAGCTGCTTCAGGGCTTGCCAAGATGAGCCGTAAAAGATTGAAGAAAGCTGTGAAGAAAGTTTCCTCTACTGGAGTTCGGCGGGTCCCATCCGCCTTTGACGACGACACCCTCACGAAGACAGATAGCTTTAAAGGTGTTTTCCTCTGGCCATTATTTAACTTTCGAGACAGTTGTTCTGCTGGTTCCGAAAATGAATTCGTGGATATTGATTCCTTTTCAGATGTTACTCCCGAAGTCCGAAGGGAGCCGTCTCCTGCTGTTGCTGAGAAATCCATTATTGCTTCCGAAGTTGTTGTGCACACTGAATCCCCTGTTGCTGCCAAGACCCCTGTTGCTGAGGTCGCTGCTGCTGATCAAGTTTCCTCCGGGTCGCCGGGACCTTGAGCGCACTATTCGGAGGGAGAGCCACCGACGAAAATATTCCTTTGGTCGAAGTTCGGGAGATGGTCCCCGAAGACCGGGCGCCTTCTCCTTCCTTAGCCGCTTTTAACAAAAGCTTTGGTACGTCTCATCGCGGCAAGCTATTGCGTGTTGGTTTCGAGACAAGTGGCGTCGAGGGCAAGACGTCCAGATTTTTAACTCTATGGAAATCGTCCGCAATTGTTGATGAAACAGGAGAGGAGGCGTCGGAACGACCCGAAGAAGCGGCTCGAAGCCCCGAAATGAGGCCTCTCTCCACCTCCGAAACTACTCCTTCGCCTCAAGGGAGGGCCTCTTCGGGTTCGACTAAACAAGTCACCATGCAGCACTTTAGCAAGCAAGGTTCGTTCGCCCTCGCTGCCCCTTCGTGTCATTCACGATTGTTGAATCTTTGTTTGAGATTTGTTCTTGAATTTTTCAGAATTCAAAGATCTGTTGCATTCTTATTCTCCCTCCAAGCTTGCACGCTTCCATGAAGATTATACCCTCAAGTATTCTATGCTTGGAAAAGTTGCCATAGAGCGGCTCTCGGAACAGGAAAAGATCAACAAACAACTTGCTCAGAAGTCCAAGGAGTTGGAGCGTAACTTTTCTCTCGCGGAATCTACGAACCTGGAACTTGAAAGGAAGGTGGCTGAGCTGGCGGAAGCTTTGAAAAGAAGTCATGATGAGAAGAAAGTCGCAGAGACCGCGCTCGAGGAAACCAAGAAAGAACTGGAGAAAGCTCAGAAATCCCACGAAGATGATCTGAGTGTGATCGAAAAGCTTCGGCAACAACACGAGCGGGCCACGAAAATTGCCGAGGATCTTCGCATCAACAACGCCAGCCTCGCCAAGTCATTGAGCTCGAAGGATCAGAAGATCGTGGATCTTGAGAAGGCACTGGCAGAGCAAGGTGAAGCTTCGAAGAAAAACACTTCGGAAATTTTGGGGAAGCTGAAATTGCTTTATGCTGAGTACCAGAAGTCCCTGAATGAGTACGGTGTTCGTCCAGCCCCTCTCCCAGATGACATTGACATCCCCGATTTCATGGATTGGCTAGAGGATGAATTCAAGGCTCTTCCCGAAGTGATCTCTGGTGCCAGCAACTTCGCCGTATCTTTTTCTGTGGAGAGTATTCTGAAGGTCCTTCACGATTACGACTGTGTGGACTTGGCGAAGTTTCGCGCGAACCTTTCTCAGTTCCCAAGCGTTACCAGCGACACGATACTTCAAGAAAACCTAGACATTGTGGCTATAAAGTTGAAGTTCGCAAAGGAATTCTGGATGATTGGCGGGGCGGATATGGCTAAGATTGTTGCGCGGGCAAAGCTTGACGAGGTAATTTCTTTTTGCTCGATTTCGTGACTTATGTTCGTCGCAGGTGTTCCAGTTTCTTAAACTTTCCTCACTTTTTCCTTCCTTTCTCAGCTGAGGGAAGAGGAGAACCGAAAAGGCACTACCGCGTCTCCCGAAAGATCGGCCTCCGGCGAGAGTTCGAGCGAAACCGGCGAGGGCTCGGATGGCGGCCGGCGGCGGCGGCGGCGGCAATGATGGCGACGACGGCGAACAAGTCCCCGAACGGGAGGAGGATTCACCGAAGGTGGATGTCACGAACTGAACGACATGTTCGAACATTCGGGTGAACTGTAGATTGGTTGTACATTCGTGTGGGTGTGTTAATCTTTTCTGAACAGATGTTTTGTATATTTTAACTGCGCGCAGTCCTGCAAGTTGGGCTGCGCGCAGGACGTGCTACCACTGCGAATTCATCGGGATAAAATGTTCGTTAGTGGTGAAGCGTGGCGTCTATTCAAGCGGGCACATCCCGAACAAGATTTTTCCGATTTTTGGCTTGAGGCTTCGCTTAAGTTTTCTATAGGTTGTTTTGACCTTTCCTCGTTTTTCTTACTTCGTAAGAAGGTTCGTTCCGCGTCGTCTACTCCGCCGCCCGCGAAGGTTCCCAAGATGGAGCCCCTTAGCCCCTTAGCCGATGCATCTGACTTCGCCTATGCTAGTGATACGGCTGAAGACAATGTTTGTAAACCGGGACATGTTGTAGAGCTTTCGTTTTGAATTTTGCACCGAATGTTGTAATTGTCGAGGGACTGTTCGGAAGTTTTTATGCGAATAAGGCAGTAAATACGTTTTTTCTTTGAAAAAACGTCACCCTCCCCCACCTTGCCGTTTCGCATGAAAACTAGATGGCAGGTTCATGAATCTTACTATTCACGAATTTCTAGCGTATCTTTAGGTGAAGTCTTCCTGAGTTTTTTGTGAACCTTGATTGCTATTGCGCAAGTCGACAAAATTTGCTTCGAATTTTGTGGACTTGACCCGACTGGCAGATTTGCCTCGGTTGATACAGCAACCCTCAGTTGCTTCAACCAAGGCTTTCTGCGGTTCCTGAACGAGCCCCTTGCCCTTTTCTTACAATGATGATACCTGAAATTTTTTTAACAATCTATACTGAGTGAGAATACGCAGGAAACCCTTACGCATTCACTTTCCCGAATTCTTCATACGAACTTTCTGATTGGAATCCCTTCGTGGATGGGATTTTTCTAGGCCACAACTTGTTGTTGTCTCATGCCTTTTCGGTGGGAATCCCTTTATGGATGGGATTTTTCTAGGCCACAACTTGTTGTTGTCTCAGGCCTTTTCGGTGGGAATCCCTCAATGGATGGGATTTTTCTAGGCCACAACTTGTTGTTGTCTCAGGCCTTTTCGGTGGGAATCCCTCAATGGATGGGATTTTTCTAGGCCACAACTTGTTGTTGTCTCAGGCCTTTTCGGTAGGAATCCCTCGATGGATGGGATTTTTCTTGGCCAGAACTTGTTGTTTTTCTCAGGCCTCTTTTTCGCTAATGGAATTTCGGCTGTCAGGAAGCCCTTTCTCACGAACTTTTTCTTTTTTCACGATGGAATTTCGGCTATCAGGAAGCCCTTTCTCACGAACTTTTTCTTTTTTCACGATGGAATTTCGGCTATCAGGAAGCCCTTTCTCACGAACTTTTTCTTTTTTCACGATGGAATTTCGGCTATCAGGAAGCCCTTTCTCACGAACTTTTTCTTTTTTCACGATGGAATTTCGGCTATCAGGAAGCCCTTTCTCACGAACTTTTTCTTTTTTCACGATGGAATTTCGGCTATCAGGAAGCCCATTCTCACGAACTTTTTCTTTTTTCACGATGGAATTTCGGCTATCAGGAAGCCCTTTCTCACGAACTTTTTCTTTTTTCACGATGGAATTTCGAGACACAAAATACGAAACATGCAATTTGGGGGAAGACTCTTTTCATATATATATCGGAAAGAGTATTTACATAGGATCCGCCTCGTTAAAAACCTTGCCTCTTGATTTAGAGCCTCCTTTGCAAGGAAAACAGTACGGTCCTTCTTATTCTAATACGACTAGAAAAAGGAAAGCTGATTTTTTCTCCCGAAATTACTTAGACACGTGATTCGGATTTTAGGTTTTTAGAATTCAAACTTACGAAAATAGAAAAAGTACTGTATATTACATCTAGATGCAATTGGGATTTCATGAGTAATACCTTTTAGGCTGTCGGCATTCCACGGACTGCGGGTGATAGATTGACGAAAATTTCGCTTGAGTGCCCAAATTTTGCAGTATTCTTTGAAGGTGTAACAGTCGAATTGTTTTCCATTGTCATCCGTTAGTTCTCTGGGAACCCCGAACCTGCATGCTATGTTCTGCCACAGCAGAAGTGGCGATTTTGGTTCAGGAGGACAAAGTTTTGTTATGGTCATCGGCTGTTCTCAGCTGGTATACGTTTGTTTGTCCAGGTGTATGTCCTTTTTCTATGTTTCTGGCCTCTTGTTGATTTCCATACACTGTGATGACTCCCTTAGGTGCGGGCATTTTCATACATAGGAACTGTTGCCTTATGACTGCGTCGAACTTGTTCATGAACCCTCTGCCAAAAATCGCGAGGTATGGATGGTAGATGTCGACTACATCGAACGTGAGACTCTCCGTTACGGCATTCTCGAGATCTCCGAAGGAAACCGGGAGCGATATTTTTCCGACCGGCTTGATGGGCTTTCCTCCGAACCCTTGCGGTGGGTACTGCGGGGGGTCTAACATGTCTTTGGCTCGGATTCATCTTTTCGAAAGCTTTCGAGGAATAGGATGTCCGCTGAACTCCCATTGTCAACTAGGACTTTTCCTATGACCCACCCAGCGATATTCACCTCAATGACCATGGCGTCATTGTGTTTCGCAGATTTCAGCCTGAAATCTTCTTCTGTGAAGGTGATTGGCACCTTTGCCCACTCCGGGCGCGCAGCTGGGCCGTCATTGATGATAGCGTTCACAGATCTGAAGTAATTGCTTCTCTGCTTCTTGGTTTCGAATTCCATAGCAGATCCGCCCGTGATTGGCATGATAGTCCCGAACGATGGCAATGCCTTGGAGTTCTGAGGTCCCGAACCTGACTGGGGTCTTGACGAACTTTCTGGAGGTGGTGGCAAGATTTCCCGAATGGGTTGTGGTTGCTGGATTGACTGGATTGCTTGCGACTGAGGGAAAAATTGCTGCGACGGCTGCCATGCTGACTGTGGTTGCGGGAATTGCTCGAAGCGAGACGGAACTCGACCGTGGATTCGCGAATTGCGGCCGCCGAGGGTCGGACGAGCGGCGACATTGAGGATGCGATGCTCATTAGTGCCTTCTCTTCTTTGGATTCTTGCCATGTTCTTCTTTGTTTCGGACACCCTTCGGTGCTCGTGACCCCTCCCATGATGCGGCAATAGAAGTGAGGATCTTTTGGGTTGTGGTTCGTGAGTCCTGGGGGGCCTCTGCCTCTCCCCCTTCCTCTGGGATTGAATCCTCCCCTGGTGCTTGGACTGTTGCCTTGTGCTGGTTGCGAGTTTTCGACGTTGTTGACGTTTCGCGGATGTTGGGGTGGTGCCTGCCATGCCATGTCTCTGTTGCCCTGTCTTGCCTCGTTTCGCTCAGCTACCCTCTTGCGATGGTCGTCATCAGACAAAATGTAATCCTCCAATTCCCGAAATAGTTCTTCAACTGTCTCAGGCTTCTTTCTTGTGAGGTGGGAAGCCGTTGGCCCTGGGGTGAGACCTTTGATCAGTGCCTTGATCGTTGTCTTGTCATCAGCGTCGGGGATCTGAGACCTCTGTTGCATGAACCTTCTCACGAAGTTCCGCAATGGTTCCCTGTCCTTCTGCTTGCAGTTATACAAATCTGAGGCTTCGGCTGTTGTGTCATGGAACATCTGAAACGCTTGCATGAACTTTGTTTTGAGATCTACCCGGTCGTAGATCGAGTGTGGAGGCAGCAATGAGTACCAATTCGATCGGTCCTTCGCAAGCTATGATGAAGGATTTGGCGAGTGCAACATCATCTCCTCCCCGCCGAATTCACGGTCGACTCGTATCTCATGAGAAATTGCCTGGAGTTTCCGAAACCGTTGTACTTGGGAAGAGAGACTGGTTTGAACTTCGGCGGCCAAGGTGCTGTTTGCAGCCCTATTGACAGTGGTGATTCAGAATCCACGAAGTGTGAGACTCCGTTTCCCGCGAAGAAGTTTTCTTTCGGGGATTCTCTTGCGAGCGCGAGGTTGTCTTTGCGGTGTTTCTTGCCACAGGGAGCTGTTCTCTTGTTCTTTCATTTCGTCAATTTCTCTCTGTATTGCTTGTATCTGCTCTTTTGCTTTGTTCAGCTGCTCTAGTTTTTCAGAGATTTTTCTCTTCGCTTGCAACTGAGCCGCGAACTTTTCTTTGTCTTTCTGTAGCTGCTGTATCTTTTGGTGAACCATGGCTAGCTGCCTGTCTATGGTATCATCATCATCATCAACATTCTCGAACTCTTGCTGTTCAGCAGGTTGTTCTTGGATGTGAGCTGTCTTTTCTGCTCTTGCCTTCATGAGGGCATCGAGCTTTTCTCTTCGTTCTTGGTCTGTTATGTTGGAGGATTCAGGAATGAACGAGGTTTCATTCCCTTGGGTAGGAAGGCGATCATCCTGGTTTGCCTGTACTGGAGCATTCTTCTTGGATTTCTTTTGGGGTGGCATCGTGAGCTTCTTTTTCGGCTGAGACACGGTGGGCGCCAATGTTGGGGTACCCGAAAAATTCGGAATACTACCCTAACACAAGTGAAAGTTCTCAACACGTTCAATAGCACAGTTAGGGCGCAACGCGACTGAAATCCCTCCTGCGGATAGCACAAGTCCCAAAAAAGTCTGAGGCCATCTACACGTGCCCTTGCGCCCCCTTTTATAGGGAGACGAGGGGACTTTTACATGCCGATAACACCCTCGGGCTCGGAGAATATTCCTAACGTGAACACACACAAGAATGTCTTTTCCCACCCAACATATTTACAAGTCTGCCACCAGTTCACACTCTAAACCTGGACTTTTTGGGACTACAACTTTGACTTTGCTTCTCCCGTGATTCGTGAATGTCTTCGCCCAAAATCCCCGAACTAGGTCTTCAACAGATTCCCGAAGTGGCTCTTGCTTCCCGACAGGTTCGTGCGTGTCCATGCGTCTGAGTCCCGAACAGAGTCTTCATCAGATTCCCGAATCGGCAGTTCCCCGAAGTTCGGACCATCAGCAGTTGAGATTCCGGGCTCCCGCATGTTCGTGACTCCGCCTTTTCACCGAATCCAGATTCCCGAATTCTGCACATCCGCGAATTCGTGACTTCGCAAGTTCCAGGTTTCCTAGAATCGCGTATCCCCTGCTCCTGAAAAACATACTTTGAGAACTTTGTTAAGCTTGACGTTTCGAGGGTGACGGGTTTTCCTGAATTCCCCAACACCAGGTAACCAGTGTGGCGAGGCCAACCACTAATTTTATTTATTTATTTTTATTAAATTAGCTGGCAGGAAAATATTAACACAAGATACCACATACCTAATACCGGTACTATATATCCAAGTTCCGGTATATGAAAAGGTAATGAAGGATGCATGGAGGGCTAAATTAAGGATCCACCTATCATTTAATTAAATTTGATATTGAAAAATATGCATTATTGTCTTCTCCACTGTCAACGATTAATATGTTTATATATCACCTCGGATCATCTGCTCATAAAGTCGTGTCAACGTAGGACAACGTTTTCAATCAAGAAAAATCTTGTCTTGTTGTCTCCCGCTAAACAAAAGAAACGCATAGGTAGTTCAATTATTATTTCCGATTACTTCCAAAAGATTGCGCTAGCAACACCTTTACAAGAAAGTATCGTGCACATATGCCTCTTTTATTAAACAAAAGGTCTTTTGCATCACCCATTATTTCCCAATAGAAACTCTCTACAAACTGCATAGCTATGTCTGTCCTCGTTATCCAAGTTCCACTGTCTAAACGAAGATAACTGGTGGGAGATAACTGGGTTAATTGGGTGAAATTAGTTGGAGGTCTCCTTGAGGTGCAACTCAATTCACGAAGTGATACTTTTGTTTGGAACAGAAGTAAAACTTTGTCAGCGAGAGCTATGTACAATGATTTAATAACTAGGGAGGGAGTCCCTTTTGATGTTTCATCTTGGAAGCAAAAGTGCCCTTAAAATTCAAGATCTTCCTTTTGGTATTTAAGACAAGGTGTGCTCCTTACTAAGGATAATTTGGCCAAAAGAAAATGGAAAGGGGCTACTGAATGTTGTTTCTGTAGTGCTCATGAGACAATTCAACATCTCTTTTTTTTTGCCTGGTGGCACGGCTGATTTGGAGTATTGTTAGCATTACTTTTGATATTAGAAAACCAAGGAGTGTAATTGATATCTTCGGGGCATGGTGTTGGGGATTTGGGTAAAAACCTTTCACCCATAGAACTTCGGAATAAGTGAAACTTTGGCGAATTCGTGAAAATGTTCGGAGATGAGTCGCTGGATCGCAGGTCTGTTTCTGTTTTGTTATTTCTTACATGATTCACTGACCCCCTAAGGTTGTGCGAAACAATCGTCGAATGAGCACTGGATCGCAGGTCTATTTGTTGTTTCAGGACAGCATGAATGTAGCGGATTCGGGAAACTATGGCGATGGAAACTTCGGAGAATTGAAGAGATTCACTTCAGTTGTGAATGCGGAAACTCGATTTGGAGATCTTAATGATTGACGGCTTTCATGAATCAAAGGTTGAAGGTCACGAGAAGACTCAGTCAAAGACGAGCCTCAAAAGTCCAGGTTCGAAGTGTGAACTAGTGGTCGGTTTGTAAATATATGAAATTAGCCCCGCAAATCACGGGGTGCAAAAGACATTCTTGTACCTGTTCACATGTGGAATATTCTTTAGATTCGAGGGTAATCTCGGAATGTAAAAGTCCCTTCGCCTCTGTATAAAAGGGGGTCCGAGGGCACGTGTAAAGGGGTTGACAACTTTTGAGACGAGTACAGACTTTCGAGGATTCCTTGTCCCCTCGCTTTGGCATACTTTATCGTATTTGTTCTGGAATCCTGTGTTCGGGGACTCCATCCGATTTTCGAACCCCCCAACACATGGCTTAGGGGTTTTCAGTACAAACAAATAAATTGTGTGTTGCTAGGTGTTGCGGCTTGTGCTGGGCCATTTGGCTTAGTACTGTTTTGAGTACAGCCTTTGTATCCGTTGGTTTGTATGCTGGCCGTATACATTCTCCACATAATGTAGAGGCCAGGTTTTAATTCTATTTCTAAAAAAATATTAATGAGTAAAACAAGTTAAACATTTTAATAATTTTTTGGGGGCTGATGAAACTATATTAGTACTGTTTTTATCTTCATTTCGAGAATAAATCCAGTGCGATAATTTGGCAGTTACCCAATTTATGCATATGACTTTTACAACGTAAAACTTAATGAGGGGATCATGATATATTTTGCTCTTCCAGTATCGAATAGACATTTATATATTTGGCAAATTATGTGCATTTGTTCACCTACATGATCGAAGCCATTGATGTCGCACGCATAGAGCCCCTCCTTTCCACGGAATTAATATGCTAGGAAACTCTTCACTTTTATTGTTTCTCTGGGATATCCTCCAGTTATTTTAGGAATGATGAAAGCTAGGAGTCATGTCATCTTTAAAGCGTAACCACTCATCTTGTATGCTCTTTTTTTGGCTCTAAAGTTACATGACGGATTGTGACTGAAGAAAGGGCTAGGAGATCAGGGCGAAGCCAAGCCATGAAAGCAAAAGACTATTTGTAGATGACGTCATAGGTGTGATAGTAGGCATCATTTTCGTTGAAGTGCCTAGCTAAAATCATTTGCAAATAATGTTGATGAAAATGGACGTACACTACCTTTTGTTCATGACTGATGGGAGAGGTAATCTGTCATGCTCATTTGATCTTGACGGCTTTGCTAGACGCATCAAGATCCAACGGCTGTGATCGGAGCCGCCGCAGTTGATGCATTGTGTTGCCAGGTTGTTGCAAGCAATGTAACCCCAAAGTGCTATGGAGATTAAAGGCACAACAAAGTGCAGGCTATTTAAGAGCAGTGCAGCAGCATCAAGAAAGGGACGGCGATCAGGTGATGGGGAGGGGCGAAAGGTTCCTGCTTTCCTTGATGCTTCGCACGACCATCGCGAGTGCTGCGAGTGCACGCGCTTTCAGCCGATGGCTGCCGGACAGTCGCCCAAGGGTAGTACGCCGATGCTCCGCACCAAATATCTTCAACAGAAGAACGAATATTCGCACGGCCATGTCATAGTCTTCAGGATCTTCTCTGAGCTACTATTCGCATGGAGGAATAATTTAAACAGCATTCCAATAGGTGGTGTCGTCTGATCGAGGTGACTTGAACATTTTGTAGGAATGTCCCTCTTCCTTATTTAATTATGAGATATACGTGTAATTCTCTGCTTTTTATGTGATGCTGAATCTCTTTGGAATGAAATAATAACAGACGCAATTAGGGGAGTAGCTAGGATTTTAATGATAGGGGCACAGCGGCGGACGCAGCGGCGGGTCGGAAGGGGCTGCAGTCTGTCACACCCTGAAATTTCCAATTTCAGGATGTGAATAGGAAAAAAAAAATTAAACAACGATTTATTCTAAATTTCAAAATTTTGCCCAGATTTTGTTTTCTTTACAGGGAATATAGTGTAGGAAAAATCCTTGGTTTGATTTTTTTTTCTAAATTAAATAAATAGTTGTGTGTGTGTTGCATTCATGCCGGTGCATTGTTTTTGGGTGTTTGGATTCAAGTCTTGTTTTGAATTCAAATTTGGTTGTTTGTTTTAGGAGGAAATAGGAGTTTGAAAAAAAAAGAGCAAACCTTTCCCTTTCCCTCCTTTTGGCCCAGCCGCTGTTCTAGCCCTTCAGCAGCCCGTTTCCCTTTCAGCCATCAGCGCAGCCCGTTAGCGTTTTGGCCCAGCAGCGGCCCGCATTAACCACTCCGCCTCCCCACCTCCCTCTGCCGCTGCCACGCGGGCCCCGCCCGTCAGCACCAACCTCCAGCCGCTCACATCCGCGGCCGAGCCGGAGTCGCGCTCGGGGCAACCTCCGACTCGGCGTCCGCGCCATCTCGTCCGGGCCCACGGACCCGCTCGCCTAGGGGATCCACCCTATAAGAGCGGCCCGCCGCCCCTCGGACCGCGCCCCCTTCGCCGAACCCTAGCGCCTCGGAGCGGTGCGCCGCCGCCTCTTAACCCTAGCGCGCGCCGCCGTTCGATCCGCCTCGCCGCCGCGTCGTCCGTCGACGAGGAGACCGCCCCGAGCTTCGCGTGGAGGTGAGGAGGAGAACCGCGTCACTCGTTCACGCCCTCGTGCGCCATCTCGCCGGATTGCCGTCGCGGGACCCCCGCCGCCGCGGTTGCTCGTCGTGCGACGCGGCGCCTCGCCGCCGCCCCTCCGGGAGCTTGCCGTGGTGTTCGCGGTGCGCTTGCCGTCCTCCTCGGTGAACTCCCCGCGTCGCGTGGTGCACCCCGCCGCCGTTTCCCCTGTTGCGCCGCCGTTCACCGTCCGCCGCCGCCGCGATCCGCGCCGCCGCCGCGCCGCGCGCCGCCGCCAGCTGCTTGCGCAGGCCCTGAGCCATCCGATGGACATCCTGCGGCCCAGATCGAATTGACCCCGGGTCAATACCGGTCAAACGTTCTCCCGCGGCCGCATTAGATCTCGTCCGCTGGATCTCGATCCTACGGATCAGATCCGTGCCGTTTGACTTAACCGCGCGCTTTTGCAAATAAAACCCTAAGTTTTTACAGATTTGCAACCCGGTCCTCCCACCTTAAGAAACTTTTACGAATAGGTCCTGTTTTCTTCAGTTCAGCCCGAAAACTTAATTTTTATTGCAGATTAGTCCTAAAACTTGTTTCAATCATAACTCTGTCGTTTCAGCTCCGTTTTCAGCGTTCTTTATATCCACGCGATCGTCTCGACGAGTAGAACGACTTTTTGCCCCTGTTTAGTTATGTTAGTACTGTTTGGTGACTGTTTCTTATTTTATTCCATTGTATGCTTGTATGTGAATGATGTGGTGCGTAGAAGACGGTTCGTTCGTGGAGAACGCTGGAGTTGAAGATTTCCAAGGTCTTGAGCAAGCAAAGACACGTTGGTAGAAGGCAAGTCCTTGCTGCATTCCCGTTGATCCTATTACAACATGCATTTTAATTACACTGTTATTTATTATTGCTATGCATTAAATTGATGGGTCCTATTGCTAAGGTTTGACTAGTTTTGTTTATCCTGTGCCTTGATCAACCGGGTTTACTTTATGTTGGGTAGCATATGCTAGCGCTTTATGTGGTTTTGGGATGGTTTAATGAACACTTGTTAAAATGGCTTTATTTATGTTATCATTTCATGTAATGCAAGAACACTTTACTTTGTTAATCGGAACATGGAGAACCACCCAGGAAAACAGTGCTACCACAAGACATATGGCTCTGTCTTGGCTTAATAATTAGTGAACTAGATGTTAGGTATGCTTTACACGATAAGGGTTGGGGGGCGGCGGGTAGTGGCGTATGGACTGCTCGGGCGTAGGTGTGGGCTTAGCTAAGACACGGTACTCGTCGGGAGCTTTATACGTTGCACCGACCGGGTAACCTAGCGGGCGGCCTTCATGCGGGGATCTTTGTAACGGCCTCGTAGCGTCCCTATGCAATCACACCTCGGTAGTGTGGTATGGTGCCTGATCAGCATCGCATGGTTGGGTTTAAAGTTCTTCGGGACTTTTACGCGACTTGTGGGTAAAGATGTACGACCTCTGCAGAGTGTAAAACTAATCGATTAGCCGTGCCCACGGTCAAGGGCGGCCTGGACCCTCACATGATTAAACTATGGAAGATGGATTAAACTGGTTGCATTTACTTTCGTTCATGATGATGATGCTTATGTTAATCTTTGGGTTGGTATAAACTTACATCTGCTAGTAACATAGCTTGCTTAATAAAATTTGACCAACTAAAATGCTGATCTGCCATGCAACCTCAAGCTTCCACCATAAAGCCTTTGCATGTTGTTATAGATCTTTTCCCTTGTTGAGTACGACATGTGCTCATGCTTGTTGTTCTTTTATATGCATCTACACAACCCGGTTGCTGCTCAGACGGACGCTTTGAAGACTTTCCTGGAGAGTTCGGTGGTTTCTAGGCGAGCGTGCCACCAGTCAGCTGCCTGTGGAGACGTCCTTTACCGCTGCTAGTACTCGCTTATGTTACGATTTTGAGACATTCGGTCGTGTAATAAAGTTTTAATACTCTCTTTACGCTTTTACACTGTGTTTTGGTATACACTGAGTCAACGCATGTGTGAAACTTGATCCTGGCGCACATGTGTTTCATGCATTCGGATTTGCCCTTAAATCCGGGTGTGACAAAGTGGTATCAGAGCAGTGTTGACTGTAGGACGTTAGCCTAGTTAGAAACTGGTCGAACTTAAGGATTATAATCATCTAAAAGCCATGCTCACTCCATGCTATGCTTTAATTCCATTCTTAATATACCTATCCTTGATTTTACCCCCATCCTTGGTGTTCTACTTGCTATCTATCTTATCTTGGTCATTCTTTTCCTTCTATGTTACCTTGTTCTTGCTTTAGGAAATCTTTAGCACCTATTCTATGCTCGTTAACCTTTCCCTACCTTTACCTTACTTGTGTTCGCAGTATTCTCAGTTATCTAATGACCCTATCATGTTCAAGCTGAAGATCTTCCTTAGGATCTAGGTTCTTTAGGCTTGTCCTGTAAAATCGCTAGTCACGATCGGCGATTAGGTGTGCTTAGTTTAGTGGTGTGTTTGCATGCTTGATCTTGTGTTAATGCTTGATTTGGATCTTTGATTGAGTGCAGTGTGTTGTGGGTTGATAACCACAATGACATTGGTTTAGTGTAAGTTTGCTTAGTTGGGGTTAATCTTTGTTTCAATCATCCTTTCATCTTGCACATTCCTAATCCTTTATTAAATCCTTACTCATCGTCGTTGGAATCCATTTTGCTGCAAATCTGTTCTCGCCAACCTTCGACACAGCAGTAGTGTTTTGTTTATATCTCGAGCTACAGAGCTCCGATTGATGCAAAACCAGTTGGGTTAGTTCACAAATTTCATAACCAATGTTCTGTCAAAAATTCAGCCCCATCCAATACATATCCTGGGAGATATGCATGAAACATGGGAGTGGTCAGAATCTGTAAAACTCTGCTGACACATTAACTTCATTATTTTATATCTTGGGCTATAGACCTCCGTTTGAGGCAAATCCAGTTGGAGAAGTTCAGAAATTTCATGGGTGTTTTTCTGTACAAAATTCAGCAATTTTTATTACATATTCAGAGAGGGATGCCCAAAACTTTGGAGCTACTTGAATCTGTTAACACTGTTGACATACCCGACTTGTTTATTTTATATCTGAAGTTATAGAGCTCTGATCGAGATGATTCCAGTTGGACTAGTTCCGTAATTTCATTACCTTTTACTGTCCAAAAGCTCATAATTTTTGGTTATCCACGTTGAGAGTTATACATGAATATCTGGAGTCAACAGAATCTGTCTTAAACTGGAAATCTGCGCTGCTTAATCTTTTGAGCTTTTCTCTTTGTGCAATCATCTAAGTCAATGTTCCTAACACTCAGATGGTGAACACCAGGTCCGGGTCAGGTGTTGATCAACCTCCGGTGATACGCCAAGGACGAGGCAGCAGCTCGGCCAAGTGCACAACAACCACCAATGGATCCGGCTATGCGGCAGTTCTTCCAGAATCGGCTACAACTCTTGGAGAACACGACCAACACGTGGCCAACCTACAGGCCCAAGCCAACAATCCACCTCAGCCACCGCCACAGCAATCGGCGCCCATGAACAAGCACAGGGAGTTCATGAGCCACCGTCCGCCAGTGTTCACCCATGCAGCTGATCCGCTTGATGCTGATGATTGGTTGAAGACCGTAAGCAAGATGCTCACCACCACCCAGTGTGATGATAGAGAGAAGGTCCTATTTGCCGCAGGACGACTTCAGGGTTCAGCGGGAGCATGGTGGGACGCTTACACAACCGCCCATGCTACGCCAAACGCCATCACCTGGCAGGAGTTCACTGAAAGCTTCAGGAACCATCACATTCCTGCAGGGTTGATGAGGCTAAAGAAGAAGGAGTTCCTCTCTCTCCAACAGGGGGGAATGTCGGTGACGAGTGCGGGACAGGTTCATCGAGTTGTCTCGCTATGCACCGAGAGGAGGTGGCGAGATGACCCAAAGAAGCGAGGAGCGTTTTATGGAGGGATTGGGCTGGACCACTTCGGTATCAACTGACATCTCACACTTTTCCGTCTTTCCAGCATCTGTTAGACAAGGCCATCACCCTGGAGGCCATGCGCATAGAGTTGAGAGATTTGAAGAGGAAGGCCACTACTTTTGTGCCGTTTGGGAGCAGCACTCGTCCCCGTTTCATTCCACCACAGGGAACAACACCACATGTTGGAGGTTCAGGTGGTAACCCTGGGCAGAATCAGTTTCAGCGGAACAATCAACCCTTCAAGCACCCCATTCAAGAGCTGCAGCATTCCCCTCCACAGACTCCACGCCCCAATGACCAGCACATTAGTCAGAACACCCCAGCAGGAACCCCAGTGAGACCTAGCGCGCCAAGTACTCCTATTGGCAATGCATGTTTCAAGTGTGGAGGGACTGGTCACTATGCTAACAATTGTCCTCGGAGGAGCGTCCCGAATACCCCAGTGCAGAATCAGCAGATGAGGAATGGAAACCAGACCCCGCAAAGCGCTAAGGGACAGCAGAGCTCCGCTCGTGGTAAATTGAATCACATAAATGCAACGACCATGTTGGGTATGTTCTCTATCAACATTGTTATCACATCAGTTCTACCACATCATTCTCAAAATCTTTCTTTATCCTTCCGAATCTCGAGGACGAGATTCCTTTTAAGGGGGGTAGATTTGTCACACCCTGAAATTTCCAATTTCAGGATGTGAATAGGAAAAAAAAAATTAAACAACGATTTATTCTAAATTTCAAAATTTTGCCCAGATTTTGTTTTCTTTACAGGGAATATAGTGTAGGAAAAATCCTTGGTTTGATTTTTTTTTCTAAATTAAATAAATAGTTGTGTGTGTGTTGCATTCATGCCGGTGCATTGTTTTTGGGTGTTTGGATTCAAGTCTTGTTTTGAATTCAAATTTGGTTGTTTGTTTTAGGAGGAAATAGGAGTTTGAAAAAAAAAAGAGCAAACCTTTCCCTTTCCCTCCTTTTGGCCCAGCCGCAGTTCTAGCCCTTCAGCAGCCCGTTTCCCTTTCAGCCGGCAACGCAGCCCGTTAGCGTTTTGGCCCAGCAGCGGCCCGCATTAACCACTCCGCCTCCCCACCTCCCTCTGCCGCTGCCACGCGGGCCCCGCCCGTCAGCACCAACCTCCAGCCGCTCACATCCGCGGCCGAGCCGGAGTCGCGCTCGGGGCAACCTCCGACTCGGCGTCCGCGCCATCTCGTCCCGGGCCCACGGACCCGCTCGCCTAGGGGATCCACCCTATAAGAGCGCCGCCGCCCCCTCGACCGCGCCCCCTTCGCCGAACCCTAGCGCCTCGGAGCCGGTGCGCCGCCGCCTCTTAACCCTAGCGCGCGCCGCCGTTCGATCCGCCTCGCCGCCGCCTGTCCGTCGACGAGGAGACCGCCCTGAGCTTCGCGTGGAGGTGAGGAGGAGAACCGCGTCACTCGTTCACGCCCTCGTGCGCCATCTCGCCGGATTGCCGTCGCGGGACCCCCGCCGCCGCGGTTGCTCGCCGTGCGACGCGGCGCCTCGCCGCCGCCCCTCCGGGAGCTTGCCGTGGTGTTCGCGGTGCGCTTGCCGTCCTCCTCGGTGAACTCCCCGCGTCGCGTGGTGCACCCCCGCCGCCGTTTCCCCTGTTGCGCCGCCGTTCACCGTCCGCCGCCGCCGCGATCCGCGCCGCCGCCGGCCGCGCGCCGCCGCCAGCTGCTTGCGCAGGCCCTGAGCCATCCGATGGACATCCTGCGGCCCAGATCGAATTGACCCCGGGTCAATACCGGTCAAACGTTCTCCCGCGGCCGCATTAGATCTCGTCCGCTGGATCTCGATCCTACGGATCAGATCCGTGCCGTTTGACTTAACCGCGCGCTTTTGCAAATAAAACCCTAAGTTTTTACAGATTTGCAACCCGGTCCTCCCACCTTAAGAAACTTTTACGAATAGGTCCTGTTTTCTTCGGTTCAGCCCGAAAACTTAATTTTTATTGCAGATTAGTCCTAAAACTTGTTTCAATCATAACTCTGTCGTTTCAGCTCCGTTTTCAGCGTTCTTTATATCCACGCGATCGTCTCGACGAGTAGAACGACTTTTTGCCCCTGTTTAGTTATGTTAGTACTGTTTGGTGACTGTTTCTTATTTTATTCCATTGTATGCTTGTATGTGAATGATGTGGTGCGTAGAAGACGGTTCGTTCGTGGAGAACGCTGGAGTTGAAGATTTCCAAGGTCTTGAGCAGCAGCACACGTTGGTAGAAGGCAAGTCCTTGCTGCATTCCCGTTGATCCTATTACAACATGCATTTTAATTACACTGTTATTTATTATTGCTATGCATTAAATTGATGGGTCCTATTGCTAAGGTTTGACTAGTTTTGTTTATCCTGTGCCTTGATCAACCGGGTTTACTTTATGTTGGGTAGCATATGCTAGCGCTTTATGTGGTTTTGGGATGGTTTAATGAACACTTGTTAAAATGGCTTTATTTATGTTATCATTTCATGTAATGCAAGAACACTTTACTTTGTTAATCGGAACATGGAGAACCACCCAGGAAAACAGTGCTACCACAAGACATATGGCTCTGTCTTGGCTTAATAATTAGTGAACTAGATGTTAGGTATGCTTTACCTGATAAGGGTTGGGGGCTGGCGGGTAGTGGCGTATGGACCTGCTCGGGCGTAGGTGTGGGCTTAGCTAAGACACGGTACTCGTCCGGGAGCTTTATACGTTGCACTGACCAGGTAACCTAGCGGGCAGCCTTCATCTGGGGATCTTTGTAACGGCCTCGTAGCGTCCCTATGCAATCACACCTCGGTAGTGTGGTATGGTGCCTGATCAGCATCGCATGGTTGGGTTTAAAGTTCTTCGGGACTTTTACGCGACTTGTGGGTAAAGATGTACGACCTCTGCAGAGTGTAAAACTAATCGATTAGCCGTGCTCACGGTCAAGAGCGGCCTGGACCCTCACATGATTAAACTATGGAAGATGGATTAAACCTGTTGCATTTACTTTCGTTCATGATGATGATGCTTATGTTAATCTTTGGGTTGGTATAAACTTACATCTGCTAGTAACATAGCTTGCTTAATAAAATTTGACCAACTAAAATGCTGATCTGCCATGCAACCTCAAGCTTCCACCATAAAGCCTTTGCATGTTGTTATAGATCTTTTCCCTTGTTGAGTACGACATGTGCTCATGCTTGTTGTTCTTTTATATGCATCTACACAACCCGGTTGCTGCTCAGACGGACGCTTTGAAGACTTTCCTGGAGAGTTCGGTGGTTTCTAGGCGAGCGTGCCACCAGTCAGCTGCCTGTGGAGACGTCCTTTACCGCTGCTAGTACTCGCTTATGTTACGATTTTGAGACATTCGGTCGTGTAATAAAGTTTTAATACTCTCTTTACGCTTTTACACTGTGTTTTGGTATACACTGAGTCAACGCATGTGTGAAACTTGATCCTGGCGCACATGTGTTTCATGCATTCGGATTTGCCCTTAAATCCGGGTGTGACAAAGTCCCTCCTACCACCGGCTGCCTGCATTGGAGGAAGAAGAGGGAGAGGGGGCCTAACTGCCTAAGCCCCCTAGGCGCTGTTTCTGGCTTCACTGCTAAGGGGCAAGCAGATGTCAAGTGGAAAAGTTGAATTTATTTTCATGTACTTCTGCTTATTCAGTTTGTGATGGTGCACATGTACTTTGTTATATTATGAGCTTGTGTTTCAACCTTTTTTTTTGTCCATCAGGGGCTTTGCCCGAATTTTATTACCCATAAGCAACGAAATTACAAAGTTTAACGTCTGAAAGTACCACCATCCAAACTGATTATTACAAGTTCCAACCAGAGAGATACCGAGGATCTACCACCTGGTGAACTACCAGCATCACCACACCAAACTACCGACAAGGGAAGTTTCAACCGGTTTGGCAACTTGATCATTGCTGACATAAGATTTTCAGCGGAAACAACTGAATTATGCTATTACTAGCTATTAAGAGTCAGTTATCCTGTTCATCTTATTAGTTAAACAATCAGATATAGTTCAAAGATTGAAAACCCCGTCAGATTTGAGGAAAAAACTGAGCAAGCATGTTATCGAATCTAACCACAAAACAAATATTTGTGAATTTTAGTTAAGCCCCTGCTGTCCTACAGCCTTTCTCACGAGATCAGACTTGCAGCACAGCTGCAGCAGACTGGCTTGCCTAGACGCGAGACAAAGTTTTTGTGACTCCTAAGCCAGTAACAAGGGTAATTAGTTAAAGTGTAAGACAAATAGGGATGTTACGGCAGCTCAGGGGGACATGGACATGGAAATCATATCATTCATGTGTAGCATACAAAGGCATGCATATGCTTGACCTTTTCTCAAGTTCACTAGCCATATAATTATGTTTTCTAGTTTTATAGAATCTATGTACTTTTCTTTTTAGACTAGCTGCTTGCTTATAAGATTTTTACTTCCGGTACTAAGTACTTAATGATGGCGACTTAGCATTTTGTTGCTGACAATGTGTGACTACGTTAATATCTTTTAACTATTACTGTCCTATAAAGTAAGAGGTCTTTTCCGGTGCCTTATACCACTTATTGGTAGCATATAGTATAGAGAACATCTAATCCTTTATTTGCAGGGATAATTTAGTCTTTTATTTATAATTATTAATAATCTCCCTTTTCATATTCCCTTTTTTTCTCCAGCGGATCGGTACCCGACGGCTGTGTGGCGACCCCGAGAGGCCGATCCGACACCTCGTCCGCCGCCCTCCCTCCCCGCTTCTGCCCACCACCACTTCATTCCTCTACCTCCTCCCCGTGTATTCTCTGCCGCCCATGACATTGAGAGACGATCGAATCTCTTCTGCATCTCAGTCATCTCCCAGTAACCACCACATAGCAGGCCGCATGCACAGAGCAGCACGCTGGCGTGGCCGACTACGTCGCCGACGATGTAGTTGTGGATGTGCAGCGCGCCGAGATGCCCAGCACCGTACCCAGAGGGTAGCGAAGCACAACAACACGAACGTGACGGCGCGTCGCTGCCGCAGTCCAACATGGACGACGTGCTTCCCAGCTGGGGGAATGCGGTTGCCTCCCACCACAGGGGCACCGCGTAGAGGAAGACGACGCACACGGCAGCGGGCAGTAGACGGTGCATACGGCAGCGACGACCAGAGCGACAACGCCAAGCACGAAGAAACCGGTCTCAGCGAGCTTGCGGGTGGTCTCGATCTACCCTCAGTAGAGGCCACACTGCACATGTACTGTCATGCGACGGTGAGGTGCAACAGCGTCACGATGACAACCATGGGCACGCATTCTTCGTGGTAGTGTGATTTCAATTCACAAACTACAGGAGGTTTTAATTAAAAATGATGTTTAATTTATTATTCCATAATACCTTTATACCACCATATACTACCCATTCATACCATCCCATACTACTGATGAGTTTTACGAAGTATACAATTAAAATGAACCGTTGGATGTTTGTATACTAGTATTTTTCCCACGATAGTATAGCCTAGTATAGGGCATCAGAAAGAAGCTCTAAAGTAATATCTTAAGTTTCAGGGAACTACTTTTTACACAACAAATAAAGCGATCTTCCTTTTACATCTCAGACCGACATAAGGAGGTGATAAATATGCTACCTTTTGATCAAGTAGTGCTCGTAGAAAATTCTTACATGCTAGCCAGTTGCAGCAAATCATCCGGGTGCATTATTCATGCGCGTCGCAGGAAAAACATATATACTGATGTAATCGCTACTGTCATTAGGCACTTGCAGGGTTGGTTGTTAAACACCATAATCGTCTACCACAAGCTGCTATATGACACAGCTGTTCTACCACACATTTTAAATGTCAATTAAAATTTTATTTCTGTTCAACTTTTCACGAAGCAGCAGCAGAGAAGCTGCCTTTCGTCTTTTGAACGCACTTGGGGTTCATCAGCACCGTTGAGCCATGCAGCCATTAGGAGGGCCGGCCAGGCTCGAGGCAATTAGCACGATCGATGGTCGAGCGGCCTTCTGTCCGGCAACTTGGGCAAAAGAAATTAAAATCTCAAAATTTAAGAGTACGTATGCATGCATGCATGCGGCATTTATGCGTTGCTTTTCTGGGATTTATGAACTAGAGACACGGCTTTTAAATAAACAATGTCTAATAAGTAGAGTAGAAAACGGAAACTACTGGTATTCAAGAATTGTCCTGCTAGTACCTCTCTCTTTGAAAAACATCAAGTCCGGCCGATCTCGTGAAAGGTATGTAGGTACTCAACGACATTCACATCAATAGAGGGTAGTACGTACGGTAGCACTACTGTGACCAACGGCGCCAGAAGAGAGAAAAACATGTACAGGAGACAGCAGGATGGCACGGATTCTGGCAGGGTGTGGCGGCGATGGGTTCGGAACGAAGCAGCATTCGTGCATTCCGTGCACGCCGATCGAGCAAGCAGCCAGCGTCGTGCCACACCAAAAACACGCTCTGCTGTGGCGCAGCAAACGTGATGAGCCTGAACTTGCTCCTGTCTGGTAGCTACAGGGATCTCGGAGACGTGGCTAGCTAGGTAGCTACAAGCAGAACGTACGTTTGACACCAAAACGAGTCAGGGAGACTTTGCCTAATTGTACGCGTATCGATCGTCCTGCCGTGGGATTTGTCAGGGTTCACACCAATGCATGGATACTGAGATGAACCGGTGGATGAATCTGTGGACGGGCGAGGATAGGAGCCACACGTTTGGCAAGGTGCAGTGCGTGTGTCCCCTACACGTCGAACGAATTTGCATGCATTGGGTGGTGAAGGCCTAACTGATCAATGTGTGGACAATGTTAATCCAAGGGAACACACATGTAATTAAATAGGAGACCAAAAAACAGGGCTATCATAATAACAAGCCCGATTGTACGTGTATCGATCAATCATAACAAAGGCGGACAACAGTCGTACGTCCCGGGAATCGAAACCACAAGAATCATGTAGTAACCACTATAACCAGATGCGTGGTTTAGTGGGAATCAACAAACTCGATCGGAACTGGGCAATGGTCTTTGGGGCATGATGTTGAAGGTGCTGAATTAATTATTGTACGTTGAACTAATTATTTTAGACACAGCATCTCTCCCAAATGTTGAAGGTGTGCTAGCTGTTTACTAAAAAAAACATTTTTTTTTGGAACAAAACTCGTGTTCCAAATGTGAAATTTTTATTTTCATCAAAACGATAAATTTACACATAATTTGTCAGCCCGATTCAGGAATTGTATATATATCATCAGTGTGTATCTTAACAATTACTTTAGTCAAAATTAAGGGTACCTATTCTTGCCAAATTTCAAGTACGTTGTTTCTTCGTGCTCAACGGCTAGAATGCAACAGAGGACTGACTTTTTCCGAAAGGGAAGCTATAAGCCGGCGAGCAGGACAACTACAGCCGTTCTTTGCCTCGGGCATAGGCCTCTAGCTGTTTAATTGTAATCAGACCACACCATGCATCACTGCCCTTTGGCATCCATGGAACCATGCATGGTCAAAGCAAGTCTAAGCTAGCTAGCTGTTCTCAAGCAACCATGCATGCATCTCCTAATAACGTACAACTTTATCGATATTAATCAAATCAGATTTCGGGATAATGGTGGTCAGAGAGCAAGTCTGGAGAAAAAGTGGGTTCAGGAACAACGTGTATGATATTTCATCCCTAAATGCTGGAGGAAAGAAAGAAAGAAAACTGAGTTGTGTGTTTTTTAAGTCACCCAAATCAAATTATGGAAACAAGCAAGGCCAATGACGTGTCATTCATGGTAACTGATCCTCCGCACCATTGCCTTCGTCGTTCTGGCTTGTGCCTGGCACAGTTTTCAGCTACATACCTGATAAGCAACCGTGTCATACACCTTAGATAACAGTAGTTTGGATGTTAATTATTACGTGTTTGCACAATTTACAGGTACTAGATAACCTCAAAAGAACTTATCAAACACATCGTGCGATAAGCGAAGCTGTTATAAGAAGCCGAAGAGTTTATCCTGTTTAGGTATGTATATCGTAACGCAAACGAGATGATGAAACTCGCTATACATACCCCATGATATCTCCGAGAAATTTTTGATGTGTGAGTTTTACAAAGAGAAAATTTTTCCACACTAATTAATTCACATTTTCTAACGGCCTAAAAAAGTTCATATTTCGTCTCACATTTGTTTGAGAAGTAATATAAGGCTCTTATTAGCTTTCATGTCCTGATCCTATCTAGCTAGGACAACAAGTTGATATGCACAGCAATTCCTAAAACCCATTCGATGCGGGGAAGGAAGGCAATTGCGAAAATTAAACACTGTTAGCACTTCCTGTCATGGTGATGGTTATCTTGTTTCGTAGCTTATTCTATCTCATGGCTGTTATTGATCAGGACAAATGGTTGAGTGTGCTATTGGTGTCCAGCGTTCTGACATCAGAAGGAATGTGTACGTGCCTTTTTGGCAGGAGCTTCCTTCCTAGCACTATATAAACACCCTCCAAGGTCTCTGCTACCACACCAACCTCTCAGGCAAGCAACTCAAGTAGTAGTCATCTCCTTCCTTCCCACTGCAAGGAGCTCAGGGATCAAGTGCTCATTGGCTCAAGCTAGCCTTCTGACCTGAAAGCTCCTAATCCCTCCTCGTAATCTCTAAGCGAAGATCTCCAATGGGTGGCCTGTCTCTTCAGCATCCACTGGCCTTCACCTTCGGCCTCCTCGGTACATATATATATTGTTGTTGTTGCTCTTTTTTCGTCCACTGTAAAATATGCATGAAAACGAATAGTCCCTAGTAGCCAGGTGCAGTAGTGCTTGCCAAAAACAAGTTCCTCATTCCCCTTTTGGCCCTCCATGCATGTTGATGCAACAAGCTACTCCTTGTCGTTTTTTATCATAAGTTAATCATTGGGTTAGAGAGGATCATCAGATATACATGCATGCATTGATATGATGGCTGTCCATTTCGGAAGAAATGGAGAAAATTTAATGGGGGCTCCATCCAAGGTCGACTTTGCATTGCCTGCATGCCTGTGGTGCAGCGTGACATCACAAAGCTGAAAGAGCACAGTCGTTATCGACACGATATTTGCCTGCAGCGTATAGTACACTTCCATGTGTCATGCAAAGAGCTTCTATTTACTATTTCCCTGTGCTGTAATTGCAGGTAACATCATCTCCTTCATGACCTACCTGGCCCCACTGTAAGTCTCTCTCTCTCTCTCTCTCTCTCTCTCTCTCTCTCTCTCTCTCTCTCTCTCTCTCTCTCTCTCTCTCTCTCACTCACTCACTCTCTCTCTCTCTCTCTCTCTCTCTCTCTCTACGTGCTGACGTGGTGTGGCACGGCAGGCCGACGTTCTACCGGATCTACAAGAGCAAGTCGACGGAGGGATTCCAGTCGGTGCCGTACGTGGTGGCGCTCTTCAGCGCGATGCTGTGGATCTACTACGCGCTGATCAAGTCCGACGAGTTCCTGCTCATCACCGTCAACGCCGCCGGCTGTGTCATCGAGACTATCTACATCACCATGTACCTCGCCTACGCTCCCAAGAAGGCCAAGGTTCGTCGTCCATGTCCATCTATCACACAGTTGCTGGTTACTCTCACCATATCGATCTCGGTAGTCGCTACACCGTATACATACAACACACGATCTAAGCGTAAAGCATATCGCTTTATTGCCTGCAGCTGTTCACGGCCATGATCATGCTGCTCCTGAACGTGGGCGTGTTCGGGCTCATCGTGCTCCTCACGATGCTCCTCGCCGCCGGCGAGAAGCGCGTCGTCCTCCTCGGCTGGGTCTGCGTCGGGTTCGCCGTCAGCGTCTTCGCCGCCCCGCTTAGCATCATCGTGAGTACTACAGCATCTATCCGTCCATTATATATCCTCAACCATGTCCATTGATCAGGTGACCATGAGTGTCTTACAAGCTACTACGTGTATCCCCCATGGCTTCCGTGGTTGCAGCGTCAGGTGGTGCGCACGAGGAGCGTCGAGTTTATGCCCTTCTCCCTCTCCCTATCCCTCACCGTCAGCGCCATCGTCTGGTTCCTCTACGGCCTCCTTATCAAGGACAAATACGTCGCGGTAAGCAAACGACGATCGACCACCTTTCCTTCGCAGCTTAAGCTTTAATCCGCTAACTGTCAGCTGACTTTTTTTTTCAAAGGTAACTGACCATCACTAACAAGTACTATCAACTGCTGCTTTAATTTGTTGCTGCAGCTGCCCAACGTCCTGGGCTTCACCTTCGGCGTGATCCAGATGGGCCTCTACGCGATCTACCGCAACGCGACGCCGAGGGTGCCAGCAAAGGGGGTCGCCGATGATAAGGAGGACATCGTCAAGGTGCCCGAGCACGTCGTGACCATCGCCAAGCTCGGCGCACCGGCTGCGGCGGAGCTCAACACCCACGAGGTGCACCCTGTGACGGAGTCTCCTCCCATGGACGAGGAGGAGGAAGCAGCGAAGCCGAAGAGTGGCATTATGGCTGCAGCCGAGAAGGTGAAGAACAAGGGTGGCAACAACAACGCCGATCAGGTCTAGATTATTCATGAGTAGTATCCGAGTCGATCATAAGCAACGCTGCACGCTTGGTATGAATTACCACGCCAAGTGGCCGAGCCGTGCGTGCGGAGGTGCACAAGCATGTGTACATGCATGTATGTCAGCTATTAAAGGGGTCAGGATGGAAGGAAAGTTCTCTATAGGGGTCGTAGTTCGCGTATGCTCGCTAGCTGCTGCGCAGTTGCTCGATTTCATTCTCGTCCATGTGTATTAATGTTTAGATCATCATGTTCTTGCAATAATATTATTTCTCTGTTCATTGAAGAAGAATGTTTATTTGGACCCATTTTTTGTGTGTACGGAATAATTATATAGTACGCCGCCAAAGTGGCAAGAATCCACACAATAACTACAACTCCCTCAGATTCTCGGATTGTTAGTCAATTTTATTAGGAACGAAGAGAAAGTGTTTGACTCAATTATGCATTCCTCGTACTCAAACGGAGCAGATCAGGTGTTTTTCGGACACATGATTGGCGTTCGTCGCCCATATATTTTTTCGTGAACAAATATTTCATTTCAGTTCAATAACTAGTTTCATAAAAGCCGCATGTATTAGGGTACTTTGTTGGGTTTTTAACTGCTTTTGCTTTTGCTAAAAGCCAAAAGTCAACCAAAAGGCACAAAAGTTATAGCACCCTCCACTCAAAAGTAGCTTTCACTCCAGTACAAGTTGAAAAGCAGCCCCCACCTTGCTTTTCTTTTTTGTGCTTAGTGATTTCTCAGGACTTGCTCTAGGTACAAAATTCTTTTTGAAGGTATATAGAAGTTGTACAAATCTTTTTGGAACAATTCTCTTTCAGTGCAAAAAATTTACTGTAAGCTTGGTAACTTTTTCCACATATCTATAACATTTGATCCAGATTCATAAAGAAATGTTCAACCTGCATTAAAATGTAATTGAAAATATGCTATTTAGTTTGGACACTGAACTTGGGAATTACAACTAATACACAAAATGTTTTTTACATCCCCTTAGGAATTACAACTACTACACAAATTTTTTTTACACCCCTTAGGTACGAGATAAAAGCTTGTACAATACAGTCCTTCAATGCTTCACCCATCATGGCTGTCCTAATGGAAGAAACTAGAGTGACTGGAATAGTATAGGACTTCGTACCAAGAAACTAATCTTCTCAATGGAGAATTTTTTTTGTACTGTCCAACCAATCAGCATATCTTGGTTCCCAAGATCCTCTACACATAGGGGTAGTGGCAACAAGGAGTGGCAACAGCAAATGGGAGAGCTGCTGCCTACTGCGCGATGGAGCCAGCGAAGGCAACAAGACACTTACTGCTCCGCCTCTGCAACGCCTGTGCCCAACCCCGTCGAGGTGTTGTTCGCCGGTGTTGTCACCATAGCGGCAAACCCCGCATCATCAGCAGCAGCCGCCGCCACAAGAGGCTTCCAAGGAGCTTGCGACGCCGAGACGGCCCGTGCTGTGGAAGCCCCACCTAGACCGGATCCCTGTCGTCTGTAGGCTCCAGCGAGATCCTCCGTGTTGGATCTCGGTGGTGGCAGCCTGAGCTCGTCGGCCAGCACAGGTGCTCACAGAGGGTGCGGGACCCATGCTTGTCGGTCGGGACCTAGTAGCCCGAGCTTTCCCTTCAGGGGGCGACGGTCGGAGCTCTTCGGCGTGAGCCTGTGGGGGATCAACACGGACATAAGATCTAGCGCATATGCTTGAGAAGAAGTCGTCTCTCCCCAACTAGGATTTTCTCGTTTTCACAGTTCGATCCTTGGGCCACTTGGATTCATGTTAACTTCGTGTCTTGACTTGTGTCGGGCTTCATGTTCTTCTTGTAAAGTGGTCGATGAACTTTACCCAGAAGTCCTCATTTAGGTGCTTGATTCCTGTGTAAATAATAAACTCCAAAAACCACATGCGAGTGCGAACTTGATATATCATGAATGTTAGGATCGTTAGTTTGGATATCAAATCAATGCCAACACCGAAGGTAAACTCAAGACTAGGTTGATGGAAATTCCCCGTCAACAGCTCCCCCATGCTTAAACCTTGCTCTTCCTCGAGTAAGCCTTCGAAGGATATCAGTGTTGCCCATTGTTCAGACCCTACACTTGATCATACACGAGAAAACATAATGCTCTCTAAATTTATATTTGTTAAAGTTCCATAATGTACTAGCCTTCATCCCTACGGAGGGTTGATATCAATTAAGCTCTTCCCACAAGTAATTAGTCATGCTCTCAAAAATTAAATGCATCTCAGAAATTTTGAAGTGTAGAGCAAGAAGAATAAAAAGAGCTAAACCAAGTTTAGAAATTTAAACCTCCTTGCATACTGCTCATGTACTCTCATCTCATCTTGTCTCTCAAGCCTATTTATTCTACTCCTTTCCCCTCTCACCATCCTTTGTTACCCATCAGGTGCCCGACAAGTTGTTCAACTCGCGTCTCTAGCATCTTCATCATGTTGAGCACTTGATAAATAGATCTTCCGACCTCCATCACCACGCCATCCATTTTTCTCCAGTGTTTTGTCAATAGCCTTGAACTTAGTGATGGTGTCCTTGTTGATCTTAGCTTGCTCGTCCATGAAGTCCTTCAATTGTATACAAAGCGGAACCGGATTTTGAATGGACGAACTTGCATTAAATTGGGGTTTACCTTGATCGTAGCGGAAGTTTGGCAAATCTCCTTTGCTCATGTAGTCGAGCACCATTGCTTCCTCGAACAATCTCCTTGGACATGGTCGTACTCCTCACACTCCTCGCATGTATTCATTGAAACACTCCAAAGCTTCCACAATCATCTCCATTGGGAATTGAGCAAATGTATCAATCTTTGTTGCACAATTTGTCTTGGCCGATGAATAAATTTCCTTCATAAAGTTCCTTATCAACGCTTCCCAATCTTGTTTTGACTCCGTCGATAGAATTTGGAACCAATGCAAAACTTTTCCAAGTAGTGAGAATAGAAAACGCCTTGCCCTCATTTGATCGTGAGTCACCCCATCCTCATTGAAAGTTTGACATAGTTGAACGAGTGCTTGGAGGTGAAGGTTCGGATCCTCTTTACCGATGAAGGGTGAATGTTGCACCATGTTGATGGTGGAGATCTTGATCTTGAACGGCCTTCCGACGTCTTGAAGGTTTATGATAGGTAGATCAACGGTGTCCGGGGTGCATAGCTCCCCGATCTTGTGCTTCGGCTGCGATTGTTCTCCCATTGCTGGTGGTTGATGTTGATCTTCTTTGGACTTGGAGGTAGAGTTTCCGTTGGAGATTCTGGCGATCCTTCGGCCTCCGCTTTTGGATCTACAATCTCCTTAGCTTGTGTTCCACGTCTCTCTTGCCTGTAAAATTTTCCTGGATCATCCACAAAATTTTTGGGTTTCTTGGAGAAATAGCCATCTATCTCCGGTTAGGGTTAGCAATAAAAAATCTAAAAAGAAAAATTAGGGCAAGTAAAAAACTATTAGATTGATATTTTCTTTTTGAGGATGATCAAAGTTAAGAGATGCAAAAGAATAATCAAAAGAAAAAGTGAAAAAAATATTTACAAGAAGTCGATACTAGATCGGATCTTGATTGCTTGTTCCCCGGCACTGACGCCAGAAAAAGAGGCTTGTTGAAGGTTAATAATTCTATCAAAGTTCGTTTGGATTTGCAAGCAGACAAATCCCCCGTCGTAGTCAAGGGACCCTTCTTCCCTTAAGTGTGAACCCAAATCTAGTAACAATGTGCAACATAAGGATTCAATCTAGTAAGGCAATGAAACTCTTTCTTTTGAAGAACCAAGTTGCATCTAATCTAAGAAATCATCAAGAAAACGCATCTAATCCAATCTACTAAACACAAGAGGTAGCAAGAGAAAGCATAGAGATAACCGATCTAGAGAGTCTAGATCATTTTTATGTTGTAGCTCCAAACAATATAGATGAAGATAGAAAAGAGAATCTCATAAAAAGCATCTTTAAATTGTGGCCTCTGTTCCGATTCCGAAGACGCCCGCCTTTTGAAACCTTCGTCCTGTCACGACGCACCCCTATTCGTGCAGGTTACCCTAGGGCGAGTTCAAGAAGAACAAGTTGAAAACACTTGGTCGATCCGGTATGCACCTCTAGCCACCGCGGCTACAAGAGCACCCTATGCAATCTATCTTAAGTATAGATTGAGGAAGAAGCAAAACCAAGAGAGCACAAAATCATAGAGAAGGCACTTGATCACTATAAATCGGATTCACTATAAAACTTCACCATGAACGATTACATGAACAAGATCCCCACCGGGATCCTACCTCGATCTTGATCCTTGCTCCGAAGCTCCGACGTGGTCTTCCATGCAAGGTTCCCATGTCAGCTAGGGAAACCCTAGACAACTAGACAACCCTGCTCTCCGAGATGGTGTACCTCTAGCTTCTATGTTCCTTGGAGGCGGATGACGAATGAATTCATGTGTGGCTCTTGGTAGGGGGACTATAAATAGCTCGAGGGTGATCTTGGTCAAAGGGGGTGGCGAATGGGGCCCAGAATGGGCTGGGCCGACCGGCCTGGGCCCATTCTGGTCCGGTTCGGCCCCGGCTTCCTTCTCGTTGTTTCTCATGTATTCTAGAACTTTCCCCTTCTACCCGTGGGCCCTTGGCGTTATTTTCTGTTCTGATCCTCAGAGTTTTCTGCCTTCACGGTTCGGTCCTTAGGCCACTTGGAGTCATGATCACTTCGTGTCTTGACTTGTGTCGGGCTTCATGGTCTTCTTGTAAAGTGGTCAACGAACTTTACATGAAAGTCCTCATTTAGGTGCTTGATTCCTGCGTAAGCAATAAACTCCAAAAACCACATGCGAGTGCGAACTTGATATATCATGAAGGTTAGGATCATTAGTTTGGATATCAAATCAATGCCAACACCGAAGGTAAACTCATGGCTAGATTGACGGAAATTCACCATCAACAGCAACCACATTTAGCACTTTTGGGAGCACGAGGTCCACTTTGTCAGCGTGGAGCCCATCAAGTCTCGGTGCTGATCGAAGTTCCCCATAACCTTCTCCAGGAAAGATCACTGGGTGCACATACCAGACCCTAGGTCCTACCCGCTAGTTCTCTATCCTACTGTTGACGTGGCTCTTCTCTCTAAGACGCTCGTCGATGGTGGTAGTGGTCTAAACATCATGTTCACCGAGACCTTGAAGAAGATGATGTTCGAGTTCAAGTAGATGGATCCATGTGAAGAACCTTTCTACAGGATCGTGCCCGGCAAGGGTCCCTCCCCATTGGTTGCTTCAGCCTACTAGTGTAAGCATCTAGGCCTTTGCGCACATTTGGTAAGGGTGTGTTTCGTGATAAATAACAACCTTATACTTATGACTAATCTTTGTTTTGTTGCGGATTAAATGTTTGATTATTGTCATAAGAAATGAAAGAAATGAGACCCCTCAATTTGAAATTATAGATGACCAATGGACAAATGCTACAATGCTAAGGACATTGTTTGTTCCAAGTGTCACAAAGAGATGAAGGACAGTTGGAATTGCTAGTTTGTAGTGTTTGATCGTACTATTAAGAGGGGTTCACACACTAGTAGCTTGACCATGCAACAAATGCCATGAAATATATGCACACTCAAGTTCCTTGGATGTTAAACAGCTCAAAGTACTCATGGAAACATATTGGAAGTAAAAGAATTGAAGAAAAACTCAAAGGCGATTGAATTGGATGAGCTAAAATGCAAATGGTAGCGTCGGATGAACCGACGCCCCCATTTCTACATTTGTCAGATAATTACAGCGGTAGATAAATTGAAAAGACACTGTCGGATGAACTGACGGTACATCATCGGTTCATCCGCTGGCTTAGGGTTTAGATACAGTACCTCTCGGAGACGCACCGAGAGAATTGCTTCCGCACATGATGAACTAACTCTATACAGGATACCCAGCGGTTCATCCGACTCTTGTGTTTAATTCATATAGAGACGCACCAAGTGATAGGGCTTCAGCACCAAATAGACCGACGTGCGTTGGTGTTAGCGTCAAAGTATTTCCTGGTACGACTGGCTTCAACACCTAGTTCGCTGATTGTGGGTCATGTTGGGGGTCCGAAAATTCGGATGAGATCCCCGAACACAAGAGTGCAGGAATACTAGAGAGATGAATGTTCAAGCCTGGAGTGCAATTCACAAAAGAGGAGACAAGGAATCTCCTAAAGACTGCTCTCCCCTCAAAAGTTGTGAATCCCTTTGTACGTGCCCTCGCGCCCCCTTTTATAGGGAGACGAAGGGACTTTTACATTTCGAAAATACCCTCGAATCTAAGGAATATTCCTAGTGTGAACATGTACATGAATGTCTTTTACATCCCGTGATTTGCGGAGCTAATCTCATATATTTACAAGCCTGCCATCAGTTCACACATCAAACCCAGACTTTTGCGGTAACGTCTTTGACTTGGCTTCCTACTGGTTCATGAGTCTCCTATACATGAAAATCTTCATATGTCATGATCTCCGAATTTGGACTTTAGTAGATTCCCGAATTTCGCAGATTCCCGATTCCGGAGTTTCGAAGGTTCATGACTCCGGATCTTCACAGATTCGCGATTTCATGGCTTCGCAGGTTCATGATTCTAGATCTTCATAGACTTGCGACACCAAGGCTTCGCAGGTTTATGATTCCAGATCTTCATAGACTCGCAACTTCAAGGCTTCGCAGGTTCGTGATTCCGTATCTTCGCAGATTTAACCACCCTGAAACAGACGACATATTCACGCGAAGAAGCCTAATTCGGCTGTCATTTTCGGACATCACTTGGAAACTTATTTCATGAACTTCGGCAAATCCGACGTTCTGAGGGTGGAACGTTTTTCCCGAATTCCCCAACACTAGCCCCTCGGGGAAGCGGGTTGAATCCGACAATCCGTTTCCACGGAAACTCTTGAATTATGGTACAAAACGTCACCCTCGAAACGTCGGAGTGGACACGCGTCCTCCGGAAACTCGCAACGGTCAAATCGAGGTGAGTTCTTGAAACTACCCCCTCGCCCCTATAAATAGAGAGCTCTCACTATAAAAATTTTCACCGCTTCCTCATTTTTCTCTAAACTTTTGGTTGCGATTTCGCCGAGAAGGTTTTCCGCGAGAAAGGGTCTGGAAACTCAAGGATTCATCAACTTTCAAAGGTACTATTTCTCTGTTATGCTCTTCTTTCTTTTTATGATTCAAACTCATGAATTCTGTTTTGCTTACTTTTACTTGAGAAAAATTATCTTAGATTTTATTCTCGTATTACTGTCTATTAGGTGGCCCGCGTTAAAAGCACTGCCAGACCTATGAAGACTGAAGAGTTGGCTGCCGTTGGCCTTCCGATCGAGGCAGAAATTCAAGATCATGAGACTGCTCAACCCCCAGAAGACCACACCTCTCCTGCTGCTAGTGGATCTGGGATTCGTGAAGATAGGGAAATTAGATCAGAAGAGGAAGAAATCAGAGATGTCGATGTTGATGTCAATGATCTTATTGTCGTGAAGCAATCGGGACCTCTTCCTCCGTCCTTCGTTTTCGGGGAGTCTAAAGTTACAACCAACTTGATTAGAGAATACGAGGAAGCTAGATTTTTTCTTGTAGGCGCTGGATGCGCACCATTGGACGAAAGTTCGGGCACCGCTAGTTAGCGACCGGTCGCTGGGAGTCTTCCCAGCGACCGGTTCCTCCCCCTTCCCAACTTTCCTTTTCTGGAAAGTTTTTTCTTCCCATGAATTTCTATTTCTGGAATGTCATAACTTATGCACACAACTTTGGTGCATAACTTCGATTTATAAATTTTGTCAGATAATTTTTAAGCATAAAGTTTGATTCGAGCAAAATTTATGCATACAACTTGTGTGCATAACTACTTGAAGAATAACTTGTGTGTATATTTTTTCTCTAACAACAACTTGTGTGCATAATTTTTCTGTAAAGTTCGAGTTGTGTGCATAACTTTTTCCATAAAGATGAGTTGTATACATAACTTATATATAAGAAAAATTGTTGAAAGAAGAAATTTAAAAAGAAAATAAAAAAAGGAAAACCGGCGCGGGGGACGGGCGGCGCGGTCGCTTGGAGCGACCGCGCGCCAAACTAGTTTTTCGCGAAAGTTCCTACTCCCGAAGCAAACGAAGTTGTCGTATTTCGCGACTTCTTCACTTGCGGACTGTGGTTCCCCTGTGATCCCATTCTTCCCCCGATATTTGACGCATTTTCTGTGAAGATTCACCAGCTTTCACCGAGCTCGTTTTTGGAAGTATCCAAGTTCATTAGGATTATGAAGACTTTCGGCTGTAACTTTGGTGCCGATGTTTTTGCTCGATTGTTTGAGCTAGTTATTGTGCCTGACGTTATCAAGGTCAACGATGGTCAATTCTACGAAGCTCACTACACGTGTTGCACCTTCAACACTCGCCGACAGAATACGCGAAAGGGAATCACGCGAATTCAGATCGCGCCCTGCTGCAAGACAAATTTCACGAAGGACTGGAGTTCGTACTGGTTCTACGTCAAGGTGGACATGTCTACAATTCCTGGCTATAAAGGACCAGCTCATCCTCTCTCCACGCCTATTGAGGCATTAAGTGCTGTTTGCACTGCTCCTTACAACCACCGAGCGGCTGGAATCAGGAACTGCGAAAATGCGTTCCACCTCGCAAGCACGATCCTTGGTGGTCGCGACATTATCGAGGAGTTCACCGCTGCCCGAATTTGGCCGATTTCTTATGGTTGGCCCCCTACTGAAATCGTGAACTTCAATGTCAATTGAGCTGCACAAGAAGTTCCTTTCCCGAAATTCGGCCTTCAACTAAGAGACGACCAGAGTGCCGATGACTTCATGCTCGGAATTGAAAGAAGCACTACGTGGAAAACCGGGTTTGGTAATGGGCGTAGATCGCCTTTGGTAATGGGCAATGCGCCCGTTACCGATCAAGTGTTACAAATAAGCCAAGAAAGGTAAGACATATTCGTAACGGGCATTAAACAACGACCGTTACCACAACTAGCCACCGGTCACGTGAAATGACTGTTTTTCTGGGCCCACAAGGAACTTTTGTAACGGGCACCAAAGCAAAGCCCGTTACAGAAGCTCAATATCAGAGACGCCGGATGTGCACCTGCGTCTCCACTATCTTGACGAAATGAGACGCGTCTATTTCACGTGCATCTCAGCACAACTAGTATTCGTAACGGGCATCAAACAACGACCATTACCACAACTAGTCACCGATCACGTGAAATGGCTGTTTCTCTGGGCCCACATGGAACTTTGGTAACGGGCATGAAACAGAGCCCGTTACTGTTAAATTAACATCAGAGACGCATTCTGTGAATCGGCGTCTCCACTGTCTCGACGAAATGAGACGCATCTGTTTCCACGCGTGTCTGCTTTCTCTCTATTAAAGGAGACACTTGCTTTCAACCTACGTCTCCTATATCTCAATGAACGGCCAGGTCCTGGGGCCCACCGGTCATGACTGATAACGGGCTTTTACATTGCCTGTTACATTGTGGGTATTTTTGTAACGGGCTTTCCGAATGAAGCCCATTACTTACTGATTAGTGTTTGTAACGAGCCTTAATTAACGCCCGTTATAGATACGGCGGCCACCCCTACAAGAACTGCCGGTTGCGGCGGCATCCTGGAACCAGCCAGGATTTGGCAGCCACCAGGGGCTGCATCCTGGAACCAGCCAGGATATGGCAACCACCACAGCAAGGAGACATCACAAACACATTCTCACATCACAGATATTGGCAAATAAAGCAAGATCACATTTATAGACAAGCTAGCTAGGATCACATCAAGTTTCAAGTTACTCTCATCAGGGCTTGTTTGGATGGAGTCATGAGAAAACAGACTGAACCAGGCAGATTCGACCCCAACCAAGCAAGCCAAGCAGGTTTCTCAGGCAACAACACCTGACTAAAGAAGACTGAATGAGTTTCAAGTTTCTGGTCACAATAAACTCACGGTGCACCACTGTACAAGTTTCCCTTTCGGTCGATGGCCTCATTAGGAATGTACTCGCACAACATCTCCCAGACACGCTTTACATCTTCTATGGAAACATCTACATGAGGTTTGAAATCCCACAAAATACAATCATTTATGAGAATACAAGTAGAAATCATTTTCTAAAATCAGATGGATAATATGAGCAGTGACAAGGTTGAGCATTATTATCTACTTACAGCATCGAGTAGTCTTAACATATGGAATGCCACTCCACACAAAGAGGACCCATGTGGCTGCTGAGCACACTGCATCGAGGTACCAAAATGACAAGTTAATGCAATACCAAATAGGTAAGAAGGGACCATAAAAAAACCTCGGTCTTACAGCGAGATTTGTTTTGTGCTTGAGTGTGCCTTTCGAATTTTTTCTTTCCTTTCGTCACTCTGTACTGTGCATCACCAACGGCCCTGCATGATCAGCAATACCAATTAGAAACACTAAGAGATTGATTTTTTTGTGAGAATACAAGTAGAAATCATTTTCTAAAATCAGATGGATAATATGAGCAGAGACAAGGTTGAGCATTATTATCTACTTACAGCATCGAGTAGTCTTAACATATGGAATGCCACATGGAACCCACACAAAGAGGACCCCCGTGGCTTCTGAGCACACTGCATCTAGGTACCAAAATGACAAGTTAATGCAGTACCAAATAGGTAAGAAGGGACCATAAAAAAACCTCGGTCTTACAGCGAGATTTGTTTTGTGCTTGAGTGTGGCTTTTGGCTTTTTTCTTTCCTTTCATCACTTTGTACTGTGCATCACCAAAGGCCCTGCATGATCAGTAATACCAATTATAAACACTAAGAGATTGATTTTTTGTGAACAAAAAATACTGTACCAAAGGCCCTGCATGGTCAGCAATACCAATTAGAAACACTAAGAGATTTAATTTTTGTGAACAAAACCTACAAGAAACTGACCAATTCAAAACATTTTGGAGGTCTGGGAACTTTAGCGAGGGATGTTGTTTAGCAGAATCTAGATACCAAATCTCTGTGAACTTCATACAGACATACATAGTTCATATTTTACTTAATTGGCATACAGTGATAGGTGCTAACCATTTTGACAGGGACACAACAATATTCTTATAGATCAAAGCAGAGAATAAATTCCTTCAACTAGTTCCTTGTCCAACTTGAGCAGTGATGGATTGTGTGTTCCATATGTACAAGCAACAGGAGGATAAAGCAATGGTCATGACATTATATATGACAGTAGTGAAACAACACTCGCAACACATCATGACACCAACAATAACAATATATATGACAGTAGTGAAACAATTAACACTCACAATAAAACATAAGACAGTATAGTTATCACTACCTTGTAAACCACTGCGATGCAATTCCCACTGACATTATGTGGCCATCAGAATTAAAGTATGCCATCAGGTCCAAAGCATAAGTGTCGATCTGGTACATTCAGAGCATAGCAGAATTAAAGTATGCTAACATCTTTTATGCTTTTCATGAATTTACAGTGCAGAAATTATAGCACCAGTAACATGAAAATGAATTTTAACATTTCATATAACTTCATCTATTAGCAACAATTTATTCAAAACAAACTTGGAGCAACAAAATCCATCCATCAAATCCACAGTCAATCAATTGAAGATGAGCTATTAAGGCATGTCTCCCTAATCCACCTTGGAACAACTAACCTCTGTCGCGAATGAAGTAGTTGTTCTCGTGATGGTCGGAGGGGCCGGATCCACAACGGCTCGTGGCCTGAGGCGGCCGGCTCGTGAACGGTGAAGGCGAGCAGGGCGACTGGCAGTGGCGGTGGGGAGAATGCGGGCGTTGTGGATCTATCTAGCGAGGAGCCGAATATGAACGACGCGCGTAAACTGTGTTTAATGCAACTACTGGCGTGCCCTTGATGGCTCCGTGCAGCAATTGGAATTTCATGGACACTATAGTAAATGTAGGTGGGAAATTTTGAGCAGCCCGCGCAAGGTTCGCCTGCTAACGCTAACGGTTCGCCTGCTAACGCTGACGAGTGGGCCAGTGTCATGGTGACGATGGTTAGTGAACCCGGATCGCCTTTGTTGGGAGTTGGATCAGCTGTTATCTTTTTTATATTGGCTGCTGACGTTGACGCGTGGGCCTGTCACAATTTTTTTTGGAATGAAACTTGCTTCCCTGATTTATTAGAGCCCATAAAACAACACCTAAAAAATCATAAAAATACGAACAATTCGTATTTGGACATTCAGTATTTGAATAAAATATCAACAGTCACAGTTGTGTGCCCAAAATTCTTAGAATCCGTTTTTACATCCCATGTTACTGATGTAATAATTCTACTAACATCTAGTGTCCTCTAAATAATCTACAAATTGACATGCCAACATAATTTGGGTACCTAGACTTGTCTTCAAATTTTGAAATGGTTTCGATGAAGGAACTATATACTTGTGTACAAATGTCTACATCCCTCACATAGTTTCCTAGAATGTTTTCTTGAACATTGAAGTTTTCCACACTTTGCAACATGTTCGAACTCATATGCATTTGAAAACGTAACAAAACCTTGTGTTCACCTTAAGCTTACGAAATGTAAAGTTCCATCACTAATGGTTGTGTAAAACAAATATTAGTTGTATGTTGTACTTACAAAGAACAAAATAAGGCATATAAACATCACTCAACAAACGGAATGTACACTAAACAATGAAATTAATGAATAGATGGTGATTTTAGAAAAAATTAGAAGAAAAGTTATCAAATTTGGACTAAAAACGATGAAGAAATACTTGTTACAACATTTGGTTGCAGATTAAAATGAGAAATGGGAACTGTTCTTCATTTGAATAGAACTGGCCCCACAGTCATTTAAATAGAACAAAGGAGGAAGCAGAGGGCACTGTCGCCCGCCGCCGCCGACATCCCGACATCCCGATAAAATCAAATCCGCATTTAGTAATATATAATAATTTACATTCACGATAGATAATGTTCATATTGATGCTTGCGCCTACATCCCGATGTTCATCCTGTTGACGGCGTACTCCACGGCGGGGCGGAATTTACGCGTCCAGAGGTCGAACTCATGATGGATGCGACACTCGGTGCTGCAGTAGTGGATGATCTCTTTGGTATCCGGCCTACATCCCGCTTCCCAAATGCAGATGTGGGGATTCTGGACGAGCAGCAACAGAATGTCGTCATCGTCGTCACTGTCATCAATCCAGTACAACCACGCAATGTTGTCGAGATCCTGCTTGACGAGGTAGCGCAGCCGCCGCAGGTTGTGGTTCTTCCACCGGCCGTCAGGGGGTGACGGGCCGCCATTGATTTCCTGGAGTAGTGCCATGTCTTCGGGGTTCGCCGGGTTGCAACGGTACTTCAGCATCGCTAAAAAGTACTTGGCACCGGAGTCTTCAGCAGTGGCGGGATCTCCGATGAGCTTCAGACCCTTATCGGGGTTCCGCCGCCTCATCAACCTCACCATCCCCTCGCCTCACCAACCTCACCATCCCCTCGAAGCACAATGCCTCCGGATGATTGACCTCATGGAAGCGCCGCTCAAAGCACGACATAACATAGTGATTCTTGCACACCTCACGAAGATCATGCAGCGACACGTGCAGTAGTACCTCATCGGAGTTGCAGATGCACCAGAAGGTGCCGCAGATTTTATTGCAAAGGTTTAGAAAATGGAAAACGGCCACATCCTTGATGGAGTGGATGATGATCTTGGTGAGAAGTTCATCTGGTAGCAGCAGCATCGGGCACACCGCGGTGGCCATCAAGGAGAATGGACGAAATAGCACAGCAACGGGGTTTGGAATTTGAATGGCGACGAGGGTTGAAGTTGGCGGTGATGAGGGATGAAGTTGGCAAGGAGGATTGAAGTTGAAGAGGGATGAAGTTGGCGACGAGGATTGAAGTTGAAGGAGCGAGCGAGGCGACAAGCTCGAGGGTTGAAGGTTGAAGATGGCGCCTCGGCCATGTCGTAATAAAACAATAAATGGAAATTGAAAAGGTGTCGTGGTTTGGCTGCTACCGTTGACAAGTGGGCCCGACATCATTGCCCCGCCCCTTCTCCTTCCCGCGTAAGTGAAAGGCGACGCGTGGCTTCGCGCCCGAGATGGAGCCTAATGTGCAATCGAGTGGCACGTACTGGCAGTAATGGAGTAGTGGGTGGGGGCAGAGGCGCCTGACGGTTCCGCGTCTTGTCAATATAACTCCCTCGCCCAGTCGCCCTCCCCTGCTTTCTCCCCTGGTTCTTCCATAAGCTTATCACCTTTTTCTTCTCTTCTTCTTCCTCCTCGTGATTCACCACTACAAAACTTCGGTCACCGAGAGAAGGAGGAGATGGCGTCGAGGAGCCCACCGCCGTCAAAGCGGGGGCGAAGGGAGGACGACGACGACGAAAGCCGTTGTCGGAAGAAGTTGGAGAAGGGGAAGGAGCCGGCGGCCAAGGACGCTGATGAGGAACCGCTCTTCGATGACAATAATGCCGCCGAGCTGTTCAGGAGTGCCTTCAGAAAGCTTCAAGGTGTTGGCGAGGCCTTCGACATCAAGGCGCATCATGATGTGTACAAGGACCCGACCTTGAAGGGTCTCGTCTTCAGGATCCACGGGTTGGCTGAGAAGCTCGAGAACCTCCCCGTGGTCAAGCGGGCTGCCCGCCGCCACTTCTTCTTCGACGATGGCGGCTCCGACGGCGACGACGGCAGCCACGACGACGACGGCAGCAACGGCGGCGACGGCGGGACTCCGACTAATTGATAGGCTCCTCTACCAATTAGTAACAATAATGTCTGTGTGCTTCTGTGTCTTCGTCCGGTTCTTGGACATGAACTGCTTAGTTTGTCTATCGATCATGAACTACTTAGTTAATTAGCTTGGTTGTTAGATTTTGTATGTCATGAACTCGATCTAATATACACGAGTAGATCCAACCACGTTGTGATGAACTGTGTTCTGTTGTGATTAACTGGAGATCTGTTGTGATGAATTAGATCTTATTAGAGTAGTCATTGCCGACGCAGGTTAGCCTGCTGACGCTGACGCTGACGTGTGGGCCAGTGTCATTGGCGATGATGGTTAGTGAACCCGGATCGCATTTGTTGGCAGTTGGGTCCAGGCGGGCAGGCAACTGTCATCTTTTTTATATTGGCTGCTGACACTGACGCGTGGGCCTGTCACAATTTTTTTTTGGAATAAAACTTGCTTCCCTAAATTATTAGAGCCCATAAAACAACACCTAAAAATCATAAAAATACGAACAATTCGTATTTGGACATTCATTATTTGAATAAAATATCAACAGTCAAACTTGTGTGCCCAAAATTCATATATTTCGTTTTTACACCCCACGGTAATTATATAATAATTCTAATAACATCAAATTTGCTCTAAAAATCTACAAATTGACTTGGCAACATAATTTGGGTACCTAAACTTGTCTTCGAAATTTCAAGTGGTATCGATGAAGGAATAATATACTTGTGTACAAATGTCTTCATCTCTCACATAATTTCCTAGAATGTTTGCTTGAACATTGAAGTTTTCCACACTTTGTAACATGTTCGAACTCATATGCATTTGAAAACTTAACAAAACCTTGTGTTCACCTTAAGCTTACGAAATGTAAAGTTCCATCACTAATGGTTCTGTAAAGCAAATATTATTTGTATGTTGTACTTACAAAGAACAAAATAAGGCATATAAACATCACTCAACAAACGGAATGTACAATAAACAATGAAATTAATGAATAGATGGTGATTTTAGAAAAAAATAGAAAAAAAGTATCAAATTTGGACTAATAACGATGAAGAAATACTTGTTACAACATTTGATTGCAGATTAAAAGGAGAAATGGGAATTGTTCTTCATTTGAATAGAACTGGGCCCCACAGTCATTAGCGACGCGGGGCTGATAACCCGCGTCGGATTTGCTGTTCTCCCAAAACTTTACACAGATAATTCGAGCATCATACAAAAGCTAATCTACTACTGATTTTCTATTCTCTGTGTGAACTTCACCATTTTGCAGCGCAGCCTACAGTCTTCACTGCAAAACAGAGAAATTCTAAGCCATCCTTTTTCCATGCCGTAGCCGCCGCCGGTGCCTGCGCACGGCTGATCGCCGCGCATCTGTGCCGGAGGCGGCAGCGGTTCACCCCAAATGCGGCAAGTCGAGTAGTGGAGCGCACACGCGGCCTTCTCGCGCAAAGGCAGACACCCCTCGTTGCTCAGCCATATCGACGACGTCGTACTGCCGCCGCCCGCGACCCGCCTCATGTACCCCTTCGCGATGTCGTCGATGGAGACACTGCCATTGTCTCTGTAGAGCAAGATGGCGTATAGATAGGACTCAGCATTGTGCCTACCCTCGGCGGCGCGCCGGAGATCATTGTATTCCCTGTGTTCGATGAAGAAGTCTTTGATTCCGGAGAGGAAACAAGCCTCCGGATTCCCGAGACCGCTCAGCATAGCAAGGAATGCTTTGTAAGTGGTGGGGTTCCACACCCAAGAAATCTCATCTCTTATCCCCTCTATCGACAAACGGCGGCGCATGGTCGAGCAAGTACCGCGTAGGCTACGGAAGTCAGCCAAGAGCCACTATGAGGTTGCACCGACGCGCGCCGCAATCTCAATGTGGAGGTCTTGAGGGAGGCCCAGCAGCAGCGATGACGGCTGGTGCCGCGTGCTTATTCCCGGCATGCTATCAATCTCCGGCCAGGAATGGTGACGATGAGGAGTAGGCAGTTGCTGTTTTTCGCGGGTAGAGATGAAGGGGCAGGGGATCTAATTGTTTTGGAAGGAGAAGATACAGGAGATTTGTTTCCAAACACGGTTTAAGTATGCAATGGAGATGACGTTTTGCTAATCCGCATCATCATTTAGTTCTCCATTAGAAACGGCATTGGAATCACTACCTTTGCAGCTCTGCTCTCAGCCATTGACTGGCAACAGTTTCGCCATTGACCGTCTTGGGAACCTCTTCCCGTTTCCTGTGCTCTTGATCGCTTATCCCTTCCTCTCTTTTTTTGGAGATGATGACTACATTGGATGTTTGGATGGAGGTGTTAGTGTTAGTTTGTAGCAAACTAACACCAAAACTAACACTTTGGAGCCAAACACATGTGTTAATTTGGAGGTGTTAAAAACTACCACTAACAGTAACACTAACATCTACCATCCAAACACGGTCATTGGAGACGATGTTTGCTTACTCCGCGTATCATTTAATTCTACATTGGAATCACTACCTCTGCAGCTCTGCTCTCAGCCATTGACTAGCAACAGTTTCCCAGCCGTCTTGACTGTCTTGGGAACCTTCCCGGCCGTTCCTGTGCCCTTGATCTTATCCCTTCCTTGTTTTTTCTATAAAAAGGCACCGACGCCTATCGGTCCTCCTCACTTCAATTTGCTTCCTTCTTCTCTAGATCTAGATCTAGCTATATGGTTCCTTCTTTTGATACAATAAAGTGAGTCACTTGCTTCCTTCTTCTCTAGATCTAGGGCGCAAGCTTTTGCTTTTCTCTCTTCTTCCTCCTCCTCGATCTCTCAGTTGCTAGAAGAATTTTTGTGATAGGGGGTGATTGGGCTGCTCATCCCTCGAACACAACTCCCAGAAGAATCCTTGTGACATACCCCTTGCCCGCAGCCGTGTCCGGGGAAGGTAGCCCAGAACCTCCTGGCATCATGATGTACAAGCCGATGGAAAGCTTGCTGCAGCTTTTCCATCACACTTGGGCTTCCTTTTGATTTCCCCTTCTCCTCCAGGAGGAGGGATTTTTTAAGGGATATGTTTCCACCCTCTCTGTATCTTTCTCTTGTGTTCACTTGGAAGATGAGGAGGCAGCCAGAATCTGGATGGAGCATATCCCATTATTTTTCCTTGTAAGATGAGCATAACTAAGGACAACTTTTGTCTTGCAAACTAAAATTAGGGTTGCTAGACAGAAGCTTTCTTTAATTAGTCATGCAAGGAATCAAGTCTCTAAGCCATCAGCAGAAGTGGAGCTTGTTCGATGACCACATCAGCAAGATCGACGACCTGCGAGCAAGATCGATGTGTGTGTGTGCGATTTTACATATCTAATCATGAAGATATGGCCACATTGTAACCTTGTTCTGATGTATCAATGATGACTGTAATCTGTGTGTGTGTGATTTTGCATCTCAAGAGACATGCTTTTGTGAAATTATGCCAGATTGTTGGAGTTGAACTCTTTTTTTATTTGGCATATCTTTTTAGAAGTTGGCAAAGCACAAGATTTGCCAAGTAAAACATGGCAAACTCTTAAAGATGCTCTAATCCATGTCTCTTTTGATGTAATCTATTCATGATTTCGCATATCTTCTTGCTAAGAGCATCTCCAAGAGTTTGCCAAAATTTACTTGGCAAATCCTGTGTTTTGCCAACTTCTAAAAAGCTATGCAAAGTAAAAAAAGAATTTATCTCCAACAGTTTGGCATAATTCACTTTCCAAATCCAGATCTAACTTACATCAGGAATCCTGAGAGAAACAAAATTATGTATGTGCCCTTCCACCTCTTGAAAAACTTACATCAGGAATCCTTCTCTATTCTTTATTTCTTTTTCACCCTCCCACCTAGAGGGAAACAACGATGGCAACCACGATCCACGTGCGCATATATGCGCGTGGGGAGGTGAGTTTTGCCAAGTTTCTATTTTTGCCAAGTTGGTTTGCCAAACTGTTGGAGACCATTTTTTCTTGTTTTGCCAAAATTATATGGATGCCAAGTTGGTTTGCCAAACTGTTGGAGTTGCTCTAATAACAAAAGCGACACTGGTTCGTTAATCCTCGTCTCTTGCCCGTAACAAAGGCGACACTGGTTTGTTAGTCCTCGTCTCTTGCCCGTAACAAAGGCGATGCTGGTTCGTTAGTCCTCGTCTCTTGCCCGTAACAAAGGCGACGCTGGTTCGTTAGTCCTCGTCTCTTGCCCGTTACTGAACTGAAGATAAATATATACAGGGTATATAAAGTATCTTTGGTAGAATATATTACAAGCAGGATTCAAATTCCACCACATCCCATATATTACAAAAAGATTGAAATTCCACCAATACATCACATCCTTTATATTACAAAACAGATTCCATTTCCACCAATAGACACATCCTCCGGCATTACAAAAAAGATTCAGTAGAAATCAGGCTTGCTATTTCTTCCTTGATTTCTGTATATAGATTTTTTCACTATGGTCACTTTGCAAGTATGGTGTTTTGTTAGTTCCCAAGAGTTGGGGCTTGTATGAAGTGTCAAAGGATGGAATTTCGTCAAACTGGTTGTATTCCTCCTCCTCAACAACATTTTCAATCCCCACAATCCTTTTTTTCTAGGCATAATCACAGACCAGTTCTTCTTTGCAAGGTCAGGTACATAGAACACTTGCTCAACATCGTTGGCGAAGACAAACGGTTCGTTTTTGTAACCAAAGACCCGGAGATCAACACTAACATAACCATATTTGTCCTTGCTCACAACTCTCTTCCCATTTGTGACCCATCTACACCGAAACAAGGCTACCTGCAATCCTACATAATCAAGCTCCCATATCTCCTCTATTTGACCATAATATGTGTCTGTTTCCGTGTCATCATCATCGTCATGACTGTCGTCAACGACGGCCCGTACACGCACACCACTATTTTGATAGATGCTCTTTTTATCCTAGGTCAAGGTGTAGAACGTTTATCCATCGATATCCATTCCTTCGTATCTTGTAACAGTGAACAATGGCCCCGCTGCTAGATTCCTTATCTCGTCGGTAATTACAGCAATATTGCCACATGTCTCGACATAATCTCGGAGCCACCTGCTGAAACCTTGCATGTGCATCTTTGCAAGCCAAGCCCTACAACGGTTAGGGTTGTCTTCACGTAGTTGTCGTTTGTGCTCATTGGCAAACGGTGTAATTAGGTGCAGCTGTTGTATCACGGTGAAATAAGCCTTTTAGAAGGCATCTGCATCCGGAGTGACTGACCTTTTCCCCATGGTCCCAACACCTAAAAGCCTACCTTCATGTCGTGAGCGAGGCACACCAATGGGGTTTTGTGGGTCCATAAAACCCATGGCCCACTCCATTGCTTCGATGGTCTCGTAGCCACGAACAATGGCTCCCTCCTGAAATAACCGGTTATGTACCAATGATTTCAAGAATCCATAGAACCTCTCATATGGAAACATCTGATGAAGGTAAAATGGGCCAAGGAACCAGATTTCCCTCGTGAGGTGTGCTGTTAGATGCAGCATGAGATCAAAGAATGACGGTGGGAAGGTAGCTTCAAGCAGGCATAGGGTCTCGAAATGCCTCCTCTCCAAGTCCAATAGTTTTTCCTCATCAATCACCTTCTGTTCTATTGCATTGAAGAATAAACACAAGCTCATGACCGTGTCGCGAACCAGTTCTGTCATGATACCTCTAAGTGCAACAGGAAGAAGAGCTGTCATCAACACATGGAAAGCATGAGATTTCATCAAGTTGAAATTCAGTTTCATGTCCTTCACTGACACTAGCCTCTTGAAGTTTGATGAGTAGCCTGAAGGTACTTTCAAATCATGCAAAATCTGACAGAATTCTTTTCTTTCTGCCTTTGACAAGGTTGTTGCAGCAACGGGAAGGTTCGTCCCTGTCTCTGTTTCCTTTGCATAGAGCTCCGACCTAATGCCCACCTCTTAAAGATCCTCCCTTGCATTTTTATAATCTTTTCCTTTGGACTTCTGTTGTAGCAATGTTCCACAAGTAGCTTCACACACATTCTTCTTGACGTGCACGTTGTCAATCGAATGACGCACATCCAACATCAGCCAATACTCTAGCTCCCATAGAATTGATTTCTTGTTCCACATTCCTTCTTCTTCTTCACCATCTCATTTCTTTCTTTTGCCAAGGGTTTTTTCAGTCAGTTTGGGTAACTTCTTGATAGTTTTGATGTCCTTGACTTTCAAGTGGACCAGATCTCCAGTCACATGCAACGGCACCTCTCAATTCTCCTTTTCCCCATTAAACTGACAATCCATGGCCCGGTATGGATGTTTCTTGATGAGGAAACGACGGTGCCCCATAAATACGTATTTCTTTGAATGTCTTAGCCATATAGCGCAAGTATCTTCGAAGCAGTGTGGGCAAGCGGCACCTTTCCTTTTACTCTGGCGAGAGAGGTTGCGCTGAGCCGGGTTGTCGTTGATGGTGGTAAACAACATGCCATGCATTGTGAACTCCTCATGCTTGTACTCATCCCAAACCTCCGGTGCACCAGGCTTCCACAATATCTTCAAGTCATCAACTAGTGGCCTCAAGTAGACATCAATACGGTCGCCAGGTTGCTTTGGCCTGGAGACCAATATTGTCAGCATCATATATTTCTGTTTCTTGCATAGCCAGGGTGGAAGGTTGTACAACGACAACACGATAGGCCAGGTGCTATGTGTTGAGCTCTGGTTACCGAATGGGTTCACGCCATCTGTGCTCATAGCAAACCGTATGCTCCTTGCATCATCAAACCATGAGAAGTGGGTATTAATGTTACCCCATTGTGCTGCATCTGCGGGGTGCCTAAACTTGCCATCTTTCTTATAATTAAGCTCCTTTCGGCCTTCGTCACGCTAATGCAAGAGTTGGGCCTCCTTTCGTGTTGCGAACCATCTTCTCAGTCGAGGAATGATGCAAAACTACCATGCCACCCTCACAGGAGCCCCTCTGTTAGCCTTCTTCTTCTTGCCTCTGATCTCGCCAGGCTCGTTCTCGCCATCAGCATTATTATCATCTCCACCATCCTTTTTCCTCTTGTACCGATCATAGCCACACTTGGGGCACTTGTCTAGGTCTGCACAATCTCCACGGAACAATACACAACTGTTCTTACATGCATAGATTTTTTCAAACTCTATTCCCAGGGGACAGATTATCTTCTTCGCCTCATAGATAGACTCTGCTATTTGGTTTCCTTCAGGTAGCATGTCTCTAAGCACATCCAATAGATGTTTGAAACTTTTGTTGCTCCAACCATGATCTGCCTTAAGCTGCAGAAGTTTTAGATCACCAGAAAGGTGAGAGTACTTCTGGCAATCAGGATAGAAGGGGTTTCTTTGAATCATCATTGAACTGCTTCAGCCTCGCTAATTTAGAAGGTGTGTGCACTCGTTGAAACTCAATATCCCGCAACATTTGATCAACATTGTGCACACATTGCAACACCTCACCATCATCGAAGCCCCTAACTTCTTGATCAGTGATATCCTCAGGCCTCAACACATTTGGTGGGAATAATGGTTCACTTCCCTCAAAATGTCCACTGTCATCAAGGTCTTCATCATGGTTAGCATGGCTTTGCACTTCACCTTCATTTAGGAAGCCTACTTCGAGTTCATTAAGGCCTTCCTCACCATGTTTATTCCAACACGTGTAATGTTTTGTGAAACCACGTGTGACCAAATGATGAAAAATGATTTCCCGTTGTGCGAATTTCTATTGGTTGAGACAATCAATACAGGGGCAAAGCATTGCCTGGACACCACGGTTTCTCATATCCGCCTCTGCTTGATTTAGAAAACCATTGACCCTCCTTAAGAAATTCTCCCAATCTTCTTGGGGCTGTCTGTACATCCAAGCCCGAGCAGCAGACACCATCTACATTCCATACTCCAAATGAGCATAATTCATCACACAAAAAGACAGCTGAAGAATTTTAATAAAATGGGCCAATTAATTTCCATCTTGACGAGGACTTTCTACGAGCCGAGCGTGGTTGAGGAGGAGGATCGGAAGCGCGGAGGACGGCGCGGTCGACGTCCGCTCTGGCCCCTTTCGCCGTCGCACAATCCTCAGAGTGCGCGCAGCTGGCGGCGGCGAACGGGACAGGGCGGCGGGGACATCTGAGCACACAGATCGAGCGAGTGACCTTCTGAGGAGAGAGAGAGCGAGTGTTGTTGTCCGAACAGGAGTGTCCTAGCTTCTGCGGAGAGAGAGCGAGTGGTGTCGAAAGGATAAGGCATAGACACAGAGACAAGATAATAACATGCGTCTCCGATGTGAGAAAAAAGGCGACCCTGGGTGCCAATCAAAGGATACACATCCTACAAGCCTGTTACTAATACGGCAACGATCAGTAACAGACTTAAGCAGCCCGTTACTGATAGGGCTTTGATCGGTAACGAACTTTACAAGCCCGTTACCGATAGGTTTGACATTTGTAACGGGTTCTTTTAACATCCGTTACAAAGAATTTATGTAACGAGCGTTTAAGAAGCCCGTTACCAGAAGTTCACATTGGTAATGGGCGTTGTGGAGGCCAACCCGGGGGTCGTCCTGGCGCGCCTATAGGTAACGGGCGCCAAACAACAACCGTTGCAGATGTGGGTGGATGTAACGGGCATTTAGGGCCCATTACAAATGTTGCGTGACCTATTTGAGGTTTTCACGTAGAGAAGAGTGAATCTCATGATTGGCGAGTACACCTTGAATGAATATAAAGTATACAAGAACTTAGTGAAACACAAGAAGAGGATAAATCAGGTGTTCTCCGAGATTTGTGGAGACAAATCTTTTCGTTCGCAACGTCCAGGCAGCAAACTGAAGATGCCTGCCGTTGCTGTAGCCAGTTTCTCGGATGCACCTCTGAAGGCTTCAAGAAGAAAATCCTCGAAGAGTACTGTAACACCTCAGGAGTTTAATTACCTTAGTTAGTGCTAATGACACTCCTAAATAAGTCAACACACTTTTGTGGTCAAAGCTTGGTCAAACTCTAGCTGAAACCCTAGTCAAACCCCTTGTCAGTCCTTGTCATTCTGGAACTTTTGCCGCGTTCTCCAAATTTCACCTAAACACTTCAAATTCTACCAATATAAAAGTTGTCCAGTTTTTCGAGGAACACAACTTTCATGTTGGATGGCATATCAAATTTTGAGCGGAAAAGGGTGAAAAACTTGGTCAACTGCAGTTTTCACTGTTCATCAGCACTCTGCAGAACCCCAACTTTGCTTGGCGTTCCTGCTCAAACCGTCAAGAAAAACATAGGACGGCCTTTGCAAATATTGTAGAGGGATGTCTCATCTACAACTTTCGTATCTATCGTTTTTGTCGCACAGTTCAACTTTTTGGAGAAACACACAGTCAAAGTCGCGTTGACCGGCTGGAAAACAGCACGACCGCGCTCTAGAGCGTCGCCAGAGCGCCGGCGAGCTGCCTGGCGTCCTGCGTCGCACGCTGTGCGCTCCGTTGCCTCGGCGTGCGTGTTGGTTCGCTGCCCACTGCCTCGAGGCACGAGTCGTCACTCCCCCTTCGCGCCGGCCACCTCGGAGCGCGAGCCGTCGCCTAGGAGCGCGAGTCGTGCCGTACGGCCGCCACGTACTGCCCAGCGGTTCGTCGCGCGTGCCACTGCCGAGCGCGTCCACCGAGGCCCGTCGACGTACTAAGGAGTAACGGCGAGCTCTTACTTCGACACGCAAGCCATGGAGCCGGCCGACTATAAAAGCCGCCCACTGTCTCACGCACAGGCCGACGTCGTCGTCCGCCATTGGTGCCTCCACGACGAGCTCGCCCTTCTGCTCTTTCCCGCGGCCGTGTGGCACCCTAGCCGCCTTCACTAGGATGCCCTGGAGCCTCCAGTGCTGCGTATTCTCCCGGCCTCACCGCAGCTTCGCCGGAGGCGAGCTCGCAGCGGCCACCAGAGGCTGGTGCCGCCGAGCCCCCTCGCCGGCACGCCCTCGGAGCCGTCCAACCCCCAGAATCGGTCGTAGGTGAGCCCCTAAGCACTCCCCCACCCTTTCCCGGCCGAGCCGAGCCTTCCCCTCGCCGGAATTGTGCTCCCACCGCCGGCCATGGCTCAAGGGACCCAATTGTAATCTAAATTTTTGTCCCGAGGGTCTGTCTGCGAAATTCGAGGGTCTGTTCGTAAATCTGTCTCTTCTAGATTTGCTGAAACTTTTAAAATTCGTAGAAAATCGTAGAAAAATCCGAAAACTACAAACCCAATTTTGTTCGATTCATTGTGAAAAATACTACAACTTTTGTTATTCTTTCCGGAGCTGTTTCCTAACATTTTTGGCATGAAAATTTTAAATGTGAAAATCCTAGATCTGCTATATCTCAAAATCCATAAGTCCTCTATATCTAAATTCTGGATATGTTGTGTGTCATGCCATGCATAGCTCCTTTACAAAAAATTGCACAAAGTTATGTTGTAAATCTTTATATAAAAATTGTTTTCCATTTCTAGAGAATCTGACCAAATGATTTTTGTAGCTAAAAATAATTAAGTTTTTGAGCCCAATTTCTGCATTCTATCTTGTTATGCCAAAATGCACCTTTGGTGAATTAATCACAATTTTATAATTATCAGAAATATTTATTCTTGAAATATGCTTGTTTTTCTTTGTAATTGCATAAGTCTAGTTTCATAATAGTTCTAGGTATATATGCTGCATCCCTAGGTTAGTTTTGGACCATATCACATGTGTGAGAAAGTTAGGATCATTTTGATGTGCATTTATTTTTGTATGCATTTCTCATGTTTGGGTCACTAGCTTTTGTTCTTTTCGGTATAATTAAATTCATAGATTTCCTAAGAGTGCATGTGTGTGCAGTGGCTTGTATAGGTTTGAAAATGCTTCAGAACACATCCCACTGAATTTTATTAAATTATTTTATGAATAAAAGCTATGGAAGCCTTTTAAAGCTTAGTATTCAATTATTGAGAAAGTCATCAAACTACACATCTAAAGGCCCAATATGTGTGATGTAAATCATTTTAAAATGATGAAAATCAAACCTTGCTGTTTGTGAAAGATAAATTATTTTATTTTGCATAAAATATGTACACAACAGTTATCAAAAAGGATAAATAATAAAACACTGTAAGAAATTACTTTAATAAAAAGTTTATGCCAAGGTGTGTCTGTTAAGGTGAATAAGGCCAACCATACTCTTCATGGTTGTCATATGTTGTTTGTAATTAATTAAATTAAAGATCGTCAATTAAATCTTGCATTTGCATCCTCGTGTAGATCTCCCGAGCGGTAGCTGTACACGTGTGCCGGAAGGAGGAGACGGAGGAGTTGATGGAGATGTGCACCACGTTGTTGTAGAGCAAGACCTGGACCAAAGTCCAGAAGGGCCCAAGGCCAACCTTGACATCGAAGGCAAGCCCCGGATCATTAACCCTGTTTCTAAAATTTATGCAATTATCATTGCTATGATTGTGTATTTACGTTTCAGGAATTGATTTGAAACCTTAGATGCATGATCCCTAGGTACCTATGTTCTTTTACTAGTATGCTAGGTCGATAGCTGCAATGCTATAGGACCCAGTAGAAGTCGAGTGATGTTCGTCACTCGCGAGAATAGGTTCTTATGTTGGAATCATAAGATCTTTATAAATGGATTGCTCATGTGGTAAGAGCATGGGATTTGGGCTCCAGTCCAGTGGCTTTCGTGGGCTAAGCTTTTGAACGTACTAAACACTTGCCGGGAATGAGACCGGTAAGCCTAGTACCCGATTGACGCGGCAAGGGAACCTTTCCCTACTACACCTGGGGCACAGAGATGTGTCCCCCTGCTTGCAACAGTGTGGTACCTACGTGAGTCTAGACGTTCGTGTGTGGGCGAGCCAGTAAGCCTTGTACCAAGGAATGTAGGTTCCGCTCCCGAGCTAAAGATCGACGGGAACCGCCTGGTCGGTGTATACCCTGTTTCATTTTTGTTGGACCTTTTTGGGGTATGCATTCTTCCGTGTGTTTAGGTCTACCTTGTAAGGTTATAAACCAATCAATTGTCGGTCTCTCACCGTCATCTGAGACTGCTTAATCAACTGGCCATGATATCCCGTAAAGATGGAATTTAGTGAATATTGTTGTATGAATTAATTGCTTGTACAATTCTTGATTGAATTAGTTGGCACATTTAGAAATGGTAATCAACTAGAACTTGTGCTAAAATATTGAAAGTAAGGACCTACTCTTTGTTGCTTTTCAGCAAAAGAACACTACCAGCCAAAAAGCTTCTCATGTCTAGAGTTTGGTGATGTAGTTATCACCCGACGGTTAAGTCTTGCTGAGTATTAGTATCTGTTGACGGTGTATTTTGGTGCACCTAGCATGTTCATTACACTTTGGTTTGGATTTGATTATGGAACTAACCCGCCACTAGGCACACTAATCATATAACAAGTTCATCTTTGTGCATGCATTTGGAAGTGTTGTGTTTATGTAGGAAAACATGGACATAAAGGACGGATTCGCAACAAGTTCAAAGGAGCATTCATGGAGTCTTGTTCGTGTTCATGAGCTTGCTGTAATCACTTCCAATGGTGGCGAGGACCGAAGTGCTACGAGGAACACCCCCGAGGATTGAAGCGTAAAAGATCAAACTTCGTGCAAAGAGAGCCTCCATCTTGGACGCGAGGATAACAGCATCAAAATCATGCAAGTGGAGGGGGCAAAGTACATAAGTGCACGAGGACCCACGGAGCAAAAGGGGCGACCGAACCAGGCTGAATTGGGCTGGGCCGGCCGGCCCGAGCCGGCCGACCCGGGCCGGCCGGCCCAGCCCACTTCCGGCACCGGTTCGGTCCCGTTTTCCTTGCCCTCGAAGGATCTTCAACCCTAAAACCCCCGAGGCGCCGCCAACACCGAGGAGAGGAGTCATTCGCACCAGAAGGCCATCCACAAGCTAGAGAGAGAGGAGGAGGATCTCCGGCGGGAGATCAACCACCTCGAAGGAAGCACCCTCTCGTGGAGAAGAAGGAAGACACCGGCGGAAGGGAAACCATGATCAATGGTGCCATGATCAGCACCTTGATGGGGTAATCTTCTCATTCGTCCATGGGTTGTAATCGATCTTGAGATGTAATCGCACTTTGTCGGATTATCTATCTATCATCTTGCGTTGAATATACTTTAATGCTTAAGGTTTGCAACCATGCCGTAAAGGGAGTAAGGCCTCAATGCTTCCTTGGATCCATTCAATACGTCGTGTCCATCAAAGGTCTAGTCATGAATACCTTCGCGTAGTGACAGTACGAGAGGAGGGAAAGGGCGAAACCGTGGTCACAACCCCGATAGATTAGATTGGTTTTCATGTCTTTAAGCGATTGCATGCTCTAGTATCGTAGACTCGTGGGCGAGTGTCTTCTATCTTGATCGTTTATCATTCTCTCTAGTGTAGTTTAGTGTTTTCTAGTATAATAGTAGTTAGGGTTTTAGTAGCTAGTGTGTCGTTGTTAATCGAACGCTTGTAATCCCCTTGCTCCGCGGATTGACAAGAACCTTGGGAATCCCGTGGTGAAAAAGGTGTGGGGTCCGTACACTTGCGGATCGTAGAGGGATACGTCTTTTATCCGTCAACAAGCCCCTTTTTCTGGCGCCGTTGCCGGGGAGCAAGTTAGTTTACATCGTTTGATTTGCATCTAACTTAGTTTTATATTTAGTTTATCTTTTATTTGCTATATCTAACATATATTATCTAGAAAAACACTTGTTTCGTTTTTGTTTTTGTTTTTTTATCTTATTGTCTAGATGGAGTTCGTTAATCAACCCGTGGAAGAACCGGAGAAATCATTAAGGGATTACGCTAGCCCTCGATGTGAAGACATAAAAGTACAAGAGTCGGATTCGAAGCTCGAAGCGACCAAGTATGAAATTAAATCCAAGATCATCAAGATGGTGGCGGAAAACCCATTTGAAGGGATGGTTACGGAGAACCCATATAGACACATAAGGGATTTCACGACAATATGCAACACGGTGCGTCAAGAAGGAGTTCCCGATGAATGGTTCAAATGGAATCTCTTCCCCTACTCACTTGTCGGCAAAGCAAAGACATGGTATTCGGTTGCGTCCTTTGAAGTTGAAGGCAATTGGAACAAGTTGACAAAGAAATTTTGCGAGAAGTTCTTTCCAATTAGCAAGGTTCAACATCTAAGGAGGCAAGTGATCACTTTCATGCAAGGAGAAGAGGAAGGGATAGACCAAGCCTGGGATAGGTTTAATGAATTAATCGAACAAGGACCAAAACTCGGCTTCACCGGTGACGTACTCTTGCATACATTTTTCTTTTCCCTAACCCCTAGTTGCATGCGACACGTCGAAATGTGTGCAGGTGGGGATCTCATGGAGAAACCACTCACGGAAGCCGCCCAACTTCTACAAAAAGTTAGTAAAGCGGCTGCCATGCGAAGAGATTGGGAAACAAGACTTGCGGAAGAGCCGGAATTCAATTCAAGGAAGAAGAAGCTTGCTGATTTTTCTAAAGAGGCAACCCTGGAAGTCGCAAAAGAGGAACCAATCATGGAAAAGCTTGAACAAGAACACATCAAGTCAAGAACTACGCCAAACATCGACTTCACCGCACCAAAGGAGACGAACAAGAGAAGCATGTCAAGCGCGAAGCCACTAAGGGAGTTCGAACCAATGGATTGGGTTCCTATTGATTACGGAGAAGTATTCGACAAGAGAAGACCGTTCCCTAATCAAAAGGGGATGGCAAGAGCATTGGAACTGGATTTCCCACCGGAGAAGAAAGCTGAAAATTCATACGACCTCGAAACCACCGGTGAGATTTTTGAAAAGCTCTTTGGAGATGACGTGGTGGATCCGGAACATATTGCCGAGGTGAAGAGAATCATGGGGATCAAGCCCGAAGCATCACCATACGCTCGCCTCGCTGAAATTTACTCGATAGGATCCGAAGAAGAAGAGAAGATGATGCCGCACTTGAGTTGCGAGATCAACGGAGTTCAATGCAAAGCTTTATGCGACATCGGAGCCCAAGTAAGTGTTCTATCTTCTAAAATTTACGATAAAGTTCAATACCACAACCTAGACTTAGCTCCAACATCAACGAAATTAATTATGGGAGATGGTAGAAGTATCAGACCTCTAGGTATTGCTTGCAACATGAAAGTAAAAATCTCTAGAAACTATATACCAACCGATTTCTTTGTTATTGATGCTTACCATAGTAATTCTGATCATATAATCTTAGGTAGGCCTTTTCTTAAGTTGGTTGATGCCGTGTTAGATGCCGGAGAAGGCAAAGTAACAATGAACCTTAACGGAACAAAGTACACATATAACTTTCTTCGTGCTTCTAAACACCTTACACCTTTTCCTCCCGAAGATGAAGAAGTAGAAGAGATAGATAGTCTTTGTTTTGTTGAAACCCTTAGAGACCCGCTGCAAAGAGCGATGGAAAATCAAATTAGTAATCAACAAGATGAAGAACTAGAGGAAGCAACAAAAGGCTTAGAGCCGCATGATGGTAGTGTGGAGGAAGAGAAATTCAAAGACATAGGAGAAATCAAACCCGAGGAGCCACAGGTGCCCGAGGTAGACCTTAAACCTTTGCCCAAGGGATTAAAATATGAATTTTTGGGCCCAGACAAAACTTATCCAGTCATTGTGAGCGACGAGTTGAGTCCCGAAGAAAATGAAGCGTTGCTGATTTTATTAAAAAAACATAGGAAGGTGATTGGATATTCAATTAATGATCTCAAAGGTATTAGCCCGACCTTTTGCACTCATCGTATACCAATGGAAGACCAATGTAAGCCTGTAGTGGACCATCAAAGGAGGCTAACCCATGCCATGCGAGAGGTAGTAAAGAAAGAGGTTATCAAGTTACTTGATGCCGGAATCATCTACCGGTTCCGCATAGCGAATGGGTGAGCCGGACATTGTGTACCGAAGAAAGGAGGTTTGACCGTGGTGAAGAATGAGAAGAACGAGTTGATACCGCAAAGAACCGTGACCGGGTGGCGGATGTGTATCGATTACCGTAAGCTTAACAAAGCGACGAAGAAAGATCACTTCCCCCTACCGTTCATAGACGAGATGCTCGAGAGGTTAGCAAACCACGCTTATTTTTGCTTTCTCGATGGATACTCGGGGTTCATGCAAATTCCCATTCACCGGAAGATCAACATAAGACAACGTTTACGTGTCCTTACGGAACGTTTGCATATAGGAGGATGCCCTTCGGCCTATGCAACGCTCCGGCCTCTTTTCAACGTTGCATGATGGCCGTGTTTTCGGAATTCATCGAAGAAATTGTTGAAGTGTTTATGGATGATTTTTCCATTTACGGGAAGACGTTCATGGATTGCTTAGCAAACTTAGAAAAGGTCCTTACAAGGTGTGCGGAGGTAGATTTGGTTTTAAATTGGGAAAAGTGCCACTTCATGGTTAAGCAAGGCATAGTGCTCGGACATGTTATATCCGAGAGAGGAATTGAAGTGGACAAGGCTAAGGTTGAGACGGTTGAGCAACTTCCACCTCCTACGGATGTTAAGTCCTTAAGGAGCTTTCTAGGCCATGCCGGATTCTATAGAAGATTTATAAAGGACTTCTCGAAGATCACTAAGCCTTTAACGCACCTTCTTCAAAAGGATGTGGCTTTCGACTTTGATGAGAAGTGTCTAGCGGCATTCCGGACCTTGAAAAATGCGTTGGTGAGTGCTCCCATCATCCAACCTCCGGATTGGAGCCAACCTTTCGAGATCATGTGTGACGCAAGTGACTACGCCGTAGGCGCGGTCTTGAAAGAAAGGAAGGCCGAGTTCACGCCGTTTACTACGCTAGCAAAACTCTTAGTGGGGCACAATTAAATTACGCCACTATGGAGAAGGAGTTGCTAGCGGTGGTATTCGCTTTCGAAAAATTCAGATCTTACATCGTGAACTCGAAAGTCATTGTTTACACCGATCACGCAGCCATCAAGTATCTCTTGGCTAAGAAGGAAGCTAAACCACGTTTGATTCGTTGGATCCTTCTTCTCCAAGAGTTTGATGTGGAAATTCGTGATAAAAAGGGGGTGGAGAATGTTGTGGCCGATCATTTGTCTAGGATGAATCGTGGACAAGATGATAAAGAGCACATAGAAGATAAGATGAGAGATGACCACCTCTATAGAGTGCTTGATAAAGATACTTGGATGATCGACATCATTCGAGCAATTCGAAAGATGCCCCTCGATCATCTAGACAAAAACACTCAAAGGAAGATAATCTCCGAAAGTAAGAAATATTTTTGGGATGCACCATACCTCTTCAAACTTGGCAATGATGGAGTAATGAGAAGATGTGTGCCAAGGGAAGAGAGGGTTGAGATTCTAAGGAAGTGCCACTCGGCGGAGTACGGTGGACACTATAGCCATTTTCGAACCGAAGCAAAAGTATGGTCGAGCGGATTCTATTGGCCGGAGATGCATGAAGATACTAAAAGATATGTTGCGTCATGCCCCGAATGCCAAAGAACCGGAAACATCTCTCAAAGAAATTCTATGCCTTTGAAATACAACTTACAAATCGACATATTCGATGTATGGGGCATAGACTTCATGGGGCCTTTTAAAAACTCATTTGGATTCGAGTATATACTTGTTATGGTAGATTATGTATCCAAGTGGGTGGAGGCAATACCATGTCGTAAAGCTTCCATGGAGGAGTCCATCACTATGATCAAGAACGTGATTTTTCCCCGTTTCGGTACACCGAGGATCTTGATAAGTGATGGAGGAACTCATTTCACCGGGAAGAACTTCAAAAGGTGCTTGTCCAAGTTGGGAATTGAGCATAGGGTCTCCACGGCCTATCACCCACAAACCAACGGACAAGCGGAGACGTCAAATAGGCAATTAAAAAGCATACTCAACAAAACCATAGAGAAGGGAGGCAAGGATTGGTCAAAGAAATTAGACGGAGCTTTATGGGCTTATCGAACGGCGTTTAAAACACCGATAGGTATGACCCCTTATCAATTCGTTTATGGAAAAGCTTGCCACCTTCCGGTTGAGTTGGAACATAAAGCCTATTGGGCGATTAAAGAGATGAACCTTGATCTCGATGCCGCGGTGGTGAAATGAAGAATTCAAATAAGCGAGCTAGAGGAGTTGAGGTTGAAAGCATATGAAAACGCAAGCATATACAAGGAGAGAATCAAAAGGTGGTATGATAAAAGATTGAAGAAAAAAGAATTTAAAGAAGGAGATAAGGTCCTCCTCTACAATTTGAGGTTTAAAACCTTCGGAAAGGGGAAATTGCAAAGCAAGTGGGACGGACCTTATGTTGTGCATTTGGTGTTCTCCAACGGAGCGGTAACCATTATGGATATAAATGGCGATCAATTTGTGGTAAATGGACAGTGGCTTAAGGTTTACTACGAACCCGATGTCGTGCCCCTTCACCATGTTGACGTCTTCACCATGGAGGAAGAGCCCGAACGTCCCGCCTAGGACGAAAAACAAGGCATCAACTTCGTAAATAATTTTTCTTTTAGTTTTCGGGAGTTTTTCGCGAAGATTTCTCGGGCCAACTTTTTCCCATGGGCTAAGGAAGAAAAAAATAGGGCGGTGTGCAAAAACCCGGACCGGCCCGCCCCCGCGGCGGGGTGGGCCGGCCGGCCCAGCGGACCGGCCCAGAGGGGCCCGACGCCCGATGACACCGAATTTCACCCGAATTGCTCCTTTTTGACTTCCTTGTTTGGTAGGAAAATTTTAAGGGAAGTGTAAAAAAGGAAAATAAGGTTCCCGGTGGCTTTTCTCTCGGGACTATTTATTTGGCCGAATTGGGAGCTCGAGAATCAAACCTTTCAAGCAATGTGTTGCACCCTTGTAGCAGCCATTGTGCCTCCAAGAAGCTTAGAGTTGAAGCTAGAAGCCAAGAAGCCATCGATGGAGGAGGCGATGCGATGTGAGCTCAAGCTACCCGTCAAGAGGACCGCACGCATCCGTTGCGGAGGACGTGTCCCGACCGGAGCTCTTGCATCTCGCAACCCCGTCGAAGGAGAGAAGGTCCCTACACCCGTTCGAAGGTCGGCACGCCTCCAAGGCATCAAGCGCAAAGATTACAAGGAGGTGTCGCCAGAGCCTAAGGATTATGGGGATAGCGACTACTCCGACGATCGTAGCCCGAGCTCGTGGGCGGCTGCCGGTAGAGATGATGATGATTGGGATGAGCAGCCCAACGAAAGGACTCCCGAAGGCCCCAACGGCGACGGCAACGACGGTGGCGAAGGCAACGACAATGGAGGTGGCAACAACGGTGGTGACAACGGTGGAGATTATGGCGACGACGACCCCTTCGGATTGCATCCGGTGTGTTGTCGAGTTTGCCGTCAATCCATCGCGGATCTGTACACGTCGGCCGACGAATGTCTCCAAGACATGGAAGCGATGAAGCAGCGTATGGAGGACTTGGAGCACGTAGTTGAAGATGACTACAAGTTCCTTAACCGTAACGTGCGCAAACTTTTCGGCATGGTTGGAAACATGAGAGGCAAGTGGTGCAAAACTTGCTTGAAGTACCACTAGATCTAGTTTTCCCCTTAGGATTTTTGTAAGATACGACGAGGACGTCGTATGTTTTAAGTGTGGGGGAGAGCTAGCTCGCTAGCCTTAGCTTTTGAACTTCAAGTTTAGGTTCGGTTTAATCTTCGTGTGAGAGTCTTAGTTTTTTAATGAGTCTTTAGTTTTTGAGTCTGTTTTAAAATTTTTGCAAGTGTCTTAAATTAGTGTTGAGTCAAGAAAATCAAATAAAAAGAGTCTTTATATATATCTTTGTGTTTTATGTATTGTTTATCTTTATTTACTTGTTTGTTTAATCTTCGATTCTTGATATATGAACACAAGTATGTGGTTTGAAAATCGTTTACCGTGGTGCTTAGTAGAATCGCTACTACTTAAAGTACCCATACCGCACTTCGATCTTGAGCTTCACATGTTAGTTGTGCTATGTTCGATGCTAAAAATTGGAGGATTTCAGTTCTGAAAATTATCTTAAAACCCTTGTAATAAAGGTTAGCAAAACCTCTTTTTCCAAGTTGAGAGTAAGAAAAAAAATTCCTATCCAAAGCAAAGTTTATTTTTTTTTTCTCGCTCCACCATAAGTGTGATTAGCATGATGAGTTAGGCTAGGACCCTTCTCTCTTGGTGAGTTTTAATTTCAAGCAATGATCATGTCCTTGTGCTTATCTTTTGTTGCTAGCCTCGTCATATATTCAGTACATGACTTTCACAACGAAACTCATGATTATCACTGGATTCCATACCCAACCCTATACATCTCTTTTGTACATCGTATTCCTTGAACACAACCTATTTTCAAAGTTTCGTCTCGTCTCTAGCATGATTTATTTAAAATTTCAGATTGTATGCATGCGAGGAAAGAGAGAATTGAAAGCTTTGAAAAGTTGTCAAGAGAGAGAAAAATAAAGAGAAAAAGTATGTGTATGGAAAAGAAAGAAAGAAAGAAAAATCATATGTGAATGAAAGAAAAAGAGAAAAAAGATGAGGTAGCAATGAAGATATGAGAGGGATGGATCAAGTGAAAGAAAAGAAAAATAATAAAGTATAAGGAAGGATGTCACGTTGATTGTGAACGAAACTTTTACTCTATTTCCAACCATGTGCAATCCGACAACGAGGACATCATTGGTGTCTTGTAGTCACAATTTTCTTTTGCCCTTGCACATGTCCACCATTCTAAATCTTCTCATCCTTGATATCCCTACATATGGTTAATTCTCATGATCATTGGCTTTGAAAGGTAGACGACCATTAGAGGAAGTTATTAGTTTGACAATACTTGTGTTGATTGCGCTAGCCCTACCTATAGCTCCACTTTACATGATATATGAGAGATTAATGGGAGGTGAGAGTTTTATAAAACTTGGTTAGGATAGCCACTTCATACGAGTGACTTGAGAGAGCTTGGAGAAAGGATTTTTGTCTAATACTTGTTGCAGGAATTTTTGTTTTGAAAACCATAAAAACCCTCCGATGGAAGCAAAGAAGTAAGTATGGCTGAAATTGAAAGCTTCGAGTGAAGAGTTTGAGTTGTGGGGTAAAACTTGATGTGGTAAAAGTTCTAAACGCACATGTTTATGTTTGATTATCATTACTTTGTGTTTATGTATTAAAGATGAAAGGATTGACTAACTTGTGAAGGAGGATTAATGATACACGATTACAACACCTTGGACGAAATTCTTTTACGAGTACTTGCTCGAGGACGAGCAAGAGCTAAGTGTGGGGGAGATGTTGACGGTGTATTTTGGTGCACCTAGCATGTTCATTAGACTTTGGTTTGGATTTGATTATGGAACTAACCCGCCACTAGGCACACTAATCATATAACAAGTTCATCTTTGTGCATGCATTTGGAAGTGTTGTGTTTATGTAGGAAAACATGGACATAAAGGACGGATTCGCAACAAGTTCAAAGGAGCATTCATGGAGTCTTGTTCGTGTTCATGAGCTTGCTGAAATCACTTCCAATGGTGGCGAGGACCGAAGTGCTACGAGGAACACCCCCGAGGATTGAAGCGTAAAAGATCAAACTTCATGCAAAGAGAGCCTCCATCTTGGACGCGAGGATAACAAAGATCAAAATCATGCAAGTGGAGGGGGCAAAGTACATAAGTGCACGAGGACCCACGGAGCAAAAGGGGCGACCGAACCGGGCCGGGTGGGCACAGGCCGGCCGGCCCGAGCCGGCCGGCGCAGCCCACTTCCGCACCGGTTCGGTCCCGTTTTCCTTGCCCTCGAAGGATCTTCAACCCTAAAACCCCCGAGGCGCCGCCAAGACCGAGGAGAGGAGTCATTCGCACCGAAGGCCATCCACAAGCTAGAGAGAGAGGAGGAGGATCTCCGGCGGGAGATCAACCACCTCGAAGGAAGCACCCTCTCGTGGAGAAGAAGGAAGACACCGGCGGAAGGGAAACCATGATCAATGGTGCCATGATCAGCACCTTGATGGGGTAATCTTCTCATTCGTCCATGGGTTGTAATCGATCTTGAGATGTAATCGCACTTTGTCGGATTATCTATCTATCATCTTGTGTTGAATATACTTTAATGCTTAAGGTTTGCAACCATGCCGTAAAGGGAGTAAGGCCTCAATGCTTCCTTGGATCCATTCAATATGCTGTGTCCATCAAAGGTCTAGTCATGAATACCTTCGCGTAGTGACAGTACAAGAGAAGGGAAAGGGCGAAACCGTGGTCACAACCCTGATAGATTAGATTGGTTTTCATGTCTTTAAGGGATTGCATGCTCTAGTATCGTAGACCCGTGGGCGAGTGTCTTCTATCTTGATCGTTTATCATTCTCTCTAGTGTAGTTTAGTGTTTTCTAGTATAATAGTAGTTAGGGTTTTAGTAGCTAGTGTGTCGTTGTTAATCGAACGCTTGTAATCCCCTTGCTTCGCGGATTGACAAGAACCATGGGAATCCCGTGGTGAAAAAGGTGTGGGGTCCGTACGCTTGCGGATCGTAGAGGGATACGTCTTTTATCCGTCAACATATACTCAGCCTTGCTTTAAAACTGTTGTTGCAGGTGTTGCTGGCCGGGTGGATGACGACCAGTGATGATATCACGGATGGCCTCCTGTGATGTTTACCGTTGCTCTAGATTATTTTATTTCCGCTGTTTAAAACTCTGAATCTTTACCTTCACGTCATGAGCAAAGCTTTGTAATAATTAGACCCCTTCGGGGCAGATTTGTGTTAATCAGTGTAGTGTACTCTGGACTCGCCTTCGCATGAGTTTTAATGCATATGTCGATCCTCTGTATGAATTCCAAGTGATTTAGCTGGCGTTAACCCAGCAACTAACGACAGGATGATACTTTACTATTGCTTAATGACCAAAGTGAATTGGTTTTAGATGATAGTACGGTATTTTCCTGGGCGGGTTGTCACAAGTACTAAACTGATTATCAGTGAGACAACGTCCTCCAGTGTTCAACCTGCGAAGACCAAGTCTCTTGAATCATCGAAACAGAAGCGGAAATCATCCGAACATGTTTCGGACGTCGAGCTTGAAGCGGCTTCCGGCCTTACTCAGATGAGCCGAAAGAAATATAAAATGGTTGTTAAGAAGATTGTTGCTGCTGAAGTTCGACGAGTCCCTTCAATCTTTGATGATGATGTTTTCGCAGAACCCAGCCAGAAAGGTTTTTCTTCTTGGCCTTTCTTAAGATTCAATTTTCATGAACAACACACTCCATGCTCTGAAAATGAATTCGTGGATGTTGGCTCTTTTTCAGATGTCGTTCCTGAAGTTCAGAAGGAAATTGACATGGCTGCTGCTGCTAATGATGTGATTGAAGTTGCAGAAGCTCGACCCTCCACCGAGGCTTCTTCTGAATTTGCGAGGGAACTTGAGATGATAATTCACAATGGTGAAGATCCCGTACAAGATGTTCCCCTGATCGAGACTTGCGAAGATCTCCCCGAGGGTCAAGATCCTTCTCCCTCCGTTGTTGCTTTCAACAAAAGCTTTGGTACGTCATATCACGGTGAATTGCTAAGTGTTGGTTATGAGGTGGCTGATGTTGGAGGTGGTGCATCCAAGATTTTAACACTTTGGAAATCGCCTACCCTTATTAATGAAACAGGAGAAGGAGTTTCAGAGCATTCAACTCAGTTGCTCGAACAAAATGTTCGTGATTCTGGGGAAGATCCCCGCACCTCCTTGAAGAAAACTCCCGTCTCTCTAGACAAAAGTTTGAGAAAGAAAGTTACCATAAAAGATCTTAGTAAAAAAGGTTCGTTAATCCTACCTGTCCTTTTCGCATCAAACTTTACGATTTTCCACTTATGGCTTTGTCTTGTGACTTTTCAGAATTTGAGGACCTGCTTCAATCATACCCAGCATCCAAATTCTCAAATTACCATAGGGATTATGCGGCGAAGGCCTCTATAACTGGAAGAATTGCTTGCGAACGTTTAGCTGAGCAAGAGAAAGCTACCAAACTTTCCAAAGAATATAGGAAATTGAAGCGCGGCTTTGATCTGGCCCAAGCTGCGAACCTAGATTTAGAAAGGAAGGTTGCTGAGCTGGTCGAAGCCCTTAAACGGTGCCAAGAAGAGAAGAAAATTGCTGAAGATGGCAAGAAAATCGCCGAAGAGGGCAAGAAAGTCACCAATGAAGCTCTCGAACAGTCCAAGAAAGATCTTGAGAGACTTTAGAAAACCCATGATGATGATCTACGATTAATTGAAAATCTTCATAAGGATCACGACAAGTCTCAAAGGCTGCCGAAGATCTTCGGACTAATAATGTCGATCTCGCCAAGACGTTGAGCACCAAAGAACAGAAGATCCAAGACCTTGAGAAAGCACTAGCTGATCAGAGGGAAACCTCAGGGTGAAATATTTCTGAGATTATCAATAAGCTGAAGCTTTTGTTTAAAGAGTATGAAAAATCTCTAATGAATTTTGGTGTTCGCCCCGCTCCACTTCCTGCCGACGAAGGAATTTCCGATTTCATGGACTGGATCGACACCGAGTTTAAAGCACTCCCTGAAGTTATTTCTGGTGCTAGTGATTTCGCTGTTGTCTTCTCAGTTGAAAGCATTTTGAAGCTGGTTCATGACTTTGACTGTGCAGATCTTGTGAAGTTTCGCGAGAAACTTCCACAATTTCCTGATGCTTCGAGCACTTCAAGACTTCGTCCTAATGAAGACGTCTTAGCTATCAAGGCTAAATTCGCGAGAGAATTCTAGTTCGCCAGTGGAAAGGAAGTTGTCAAGAACATCGCTCGTGCTAAGCTTGATCAGATTGATCTCTGGAAAGACTTGTTGGTTTTTGTGAATTCACGAAATTTTGTCTTTTGTTATTTCTTAGATTTCTTCCTTTGCTCTTTTTAGTTAATCGAGGAGGAGAAGTGAGGAAAAAGCATCGCATCACCAGAGTCTTCTTCCGAAGATGAAGATGATGAGGCCACAGACACTGACGGGGAAGGTTCTGGCGACAGCAGCGGCAGCGGCAGTGGCGCTGAAGAAAATTCTGAACACGAAGAAAATTCTCCGAAGGTTGATATCACCGGCTGACATTGCCGAAACACTTGCCATTTGTGGCGAATTGTACAAATATGTAAAGTCATGTGGTTGTGATATCTGAACAACTTGTTTTGTAAACTTTAACCTGGGGCCTGCGCAAGATGTGTTTTCGTTACGAATTCATCGTGGAAACATATTTGTTAGTGGTGAAGCATGGCGATTGTTCAAGGAAGCTCATCCAGAGAAAGATTTTTCCAATTTCTGGCTTGAACTCTCGCTTAAATTTTCAATGAATTGTTTTGACCTTTCTTCGTTCTTCCTTCTTCGTGATGATGAGAGCCCCAATGCTGTGAATTCAAGTTCTTTGAGGGTTATGAAGACGGAGCCCCTTAGCCCCATCACCACCGGAATGGACTTCGCCTACGCTAGCGACGTTGCAGAAAATAATGGTCGCAACCCAAGACACATTGTTGAAGTTTCTTTTTAGAAATTGTTTTTTCCCAATGTAATTATGATGATACTATATCGAAATTTAATGCAACTAAGGCAATAAAGACGTTTTCTTGAGAAAAAACGTCACCCTTCCCACCTTTCCATTTTGCATGAAAATTTCGAGGCTGGTTGAGGAAGCTAAAGTTTCTTGTTAATGCTTTGATCATCTGCACTTTTGAGAATTGTTCACGAATTTTGAAATCAAGTAATGTATTGCGAGTCGACAAAATTTGTTTTACGAATTTTGTGGACTTGACTTGTCTGGCACACTTGCCCTGGTTGATATTGCAACCCTCAGTTGCTTCAACCAAGATTACTTACGAATCTTCACTCAAGCCCCTTGCCTTTTCAACGAACAATATTCATCACAAAAGTAATTCATGAATCTTTACAAAAAATTCTTTAACAAGAACATATACATTAATTAACATGGTGGAAACTAGGCCACAACATATTGTTGTCTCGAGCCTTCTCGGTGGGAATCCCTTTGACGGTGGGATTTAGGCCACAACTTGTTGTCTCAGGCCTTTCAGTGGAAATCCCTTCGACGGTGGGATTTAGGCTTTCACGGAGCCTTTGGCTATCACAAAGCCCTTTCACAAACTCTTCCTTTTCACGATGGAATTCTGGCTATAACGAAGCCTTTCACACAAACTTTTCTTTTTTCACGGTGGAATTCTGGCTAACACGAAGCCTTTTCACAAATTTTTCTTTCACGTGATGGAATTTCAGCTATCTTGAAGCCTTTTCACAATTTTTTGTTTCACAGGGTGGAATCTCGGCTATCACGAAGCCTTTTCACAAATTTTTCTTTCACACGGTGGAATCTCGGCTATCACGAAGTCTTTTCACGAATTTTTATTTTACACGATGGAATCTCGGCTATCACTGAGCCTTTTCACGAATTTTTCTTTCACATGATGGAGTCTCGGCTGTCACGGAGCCTTTTCACGAATCTTTCTCTCACACGATGGAATTCACAAGATGCACGAATTGGGGGAAGGCTCTTTTCATATATATCACAAAGAGTAGTTACACAGGACCTGCCTCGTTAAAAACCTTGCCTCTTAATTTAGAGCTCCCTTTGCAAGGAAAAGAGTATGATCCTCCTTATTTTAATTAAATTGCAGAAAAGAAAGCAAATGTTTTTGTTCCCGAAATCACTTATAAATTCGTGATTCAGATTTTGGTTTTCTAGAATGTAAACTTGCGAAAAAAGAAAATACTCTAAAGTAAATCTATCTAACTCTGGAATTCTCAAGGGTAGTACCTTTTCAGGCTGTCAGCATTCCACAAATAGGGTAACTCTTCACCAGTCTGTTCTAGTAAACGAAAAGCCCCTGACATGTCTGTTTCTTTTGCTATGTATGGCCCTTCCCAAGATTCATGAAGTTTCCTAGGGTTCTCCCAGTTTTTTTCTTTTCAACACCAAATCACCGGTTTTGATGTCTTTTCTAACCACTTTCTTGTCTTTCCATGCCTTGGTTTCCTTTTGGTACTTCTCGATGTTCTCAGCAGCTTCAAGAATTGTTAGCTCAATCATGTCTTTTTCTACTTTTTGGTCAACTTCTTCGATTTCTTTTGCTTTCAGCACTCTCATGCTTTCATTCTTGATTTCTTCTGGTGTCATTGCTTCAGTGCCGAAGAGTAAGCAAAAAGGCGTGAAACCTGTTGCTCTTGACACAGTGGTGTTGTGGGACCAAATTACTTTCGGAAATTCATCAACCCACTTGCCCTTCTTCTCATCAAACAAGCACTTCTTGATTCCTGAAAATATTAGCACGTTTGCCCTTTCAACTGCTCCGTTAGACTGCAGATGATACACTGATGAGAATTTCGCAAGAGTGCCCAAGGAGTTGCAATATTCTTTGAAAGTGTAACAGTCGAATTGTTTCCCATTGTCAACAGTAAATTCTCTTGGAACTCCAAGTCTGCAGATTATGTTTTGCCAGAAGAACTTCTGCATTGTTGGTGCCTTGATTCGCGAGTGGTTTTTCTTCTACTCATTTCGTGAAATAGTTCACGGCGATAGCTGCGAATCTACAGTTTCCTTGAGCTGTTGGTAGTGGTCCGACTAGATCCATTCCCCACCTTTACAAGGGCCATGACGGTGGAACTAGATGAACTGGCATAGAAGGTAAGTTTTGTTGATTCGTCGTTTTTTGGCATGCTTCACATTCTCGAACAAATGTTTTTGCATCTATGTTTATGGTAGGCCAATAGAACCCTTACTTTATTGCCTTGCCTGCTAGAGTCCTAGTGCCTATGTGTGCACCGCAGAATCCGCTGTGGATCTCCTTGAGAAGTTCAAGACCTTTTCGGAGATGATGCACCTCAACCATGGCTCTGTAACTCCCGATTTGTACAGCTCTCCATTGACTACCACATAGCCCCTTGCCCTTTGCTTCAATCTCTTTTCTTGTAACTCGTCTTGTGGTTCATGGTGACCTCTCAAATAAGCCATGGTTTCTGCTCTCCAATCGGGAGTTTCCACAACATTTACGATTTTCGGCCTTGATTCCTTGATGGATGGTTCTTTGATGATTTTGAAGAACACATCAGGAGGCATTTCTTGATTTCTGGCTGCCGCTTTCGCTAATTTGTCTACTTCGTTGTTGTTATCTCTTGGTATGTGTTGCACTGAATAACCTTTGAAATGTCTTTCCATTTCTCTGACTTTTTCAAGGTATTTCATCAAAACAGGATTTCTTGCTTCACTTTCCTTTTCAATATGTTCCTCAATAACTTTTGAGTCCGTCCTGATTATGAAGGTTTGTTGACCCAAAGCTTTCATCTTCCTTAATGCTAGGAGTAGAGCTTCATATTCTGTTGTATTGTTTGTGGAATGCTCGTTATCCGTGAATATGAGTTGAGCTGCATATCTTACCACAACTCCCACCGGAGATGTTACAACTGATGAAATTCTGACTCCCTTGTGACACCAAGCTCCATCACATTGCACTATCCAAGGTGTAGGTATTTCTTCGTCAAGATTTTTGTGTTGGCGAAGTCCAATCTACGACAAAATCTGCCAGTACTTGCGATTTTATCGCGCTTCTTTTCTCGAAGTCCACAATGTATTCTGAGAGTTCAGCACCCCATTTGATGATTCGGGAAGATGCCTCTCTATTTGCGAACAAGTCGTTCAGTGGTTGATTTGTGATTACTCTTATTCTGTGACCCTTGAAGTAGTGTCTCAGATTTCTCGCAGCCATGATGACTGCGTATGCTATTTTCTCCAACTTAGAATAAAAGATTTTTGAGCCAGAGAGGACTTCTGAAGCGAAATATACTGGATCCGCTCTAGCTTTCTTTTTTCTTCCTTTTCTTGCACTAATACAGCACTCACTGCCGAATTTGATGCAGACACATATAGCAGAAGTGATGACCTTGGCTCAAGAGGGTACAACTTGGTCATGTTTTACAGGTAATCTTTTAGTTCTTGGAAAGCTTGCTTTTGAGTTTCTGACCACTGAAAATTCTTAGTACTTCTGAGAACTTGAAAGAACGGCAGACTTCTTTTCTGCAGCCCTAGGAATAAACCTGTTGAGCGCGGCGACTCTTCCTGTCAATTTTTGCACATCTTTCACAGAAACTGGGTCTTGCATTTCTATCAGTGCCTTGATTTTGTCGGGATTTGCCTCAATGCCTTTTGTTGAAACTAGACATCCGAGAACTTTCCCTTTGTGAATGCTGAAGACACACTTTTAAGGATTCAATCTCAGGTTCGCGAAAGTTTCTGCCAAATAACTGATATGGTCTCTTCTTTGGACACTTTTGACAAATATGTCATCCACGTATGCCAGTATGTTTATCCGAAGTTGAGGACGAAGTACTATTGCTATCATTCTCAAAAATGTGCATCCTGCATTCTTCGGCCCCTCTGGCATTCTCACGAAACAAAATGTTCCAAAGGGGTGATAAAACTTGTCTTCTCTTCGTCCTCTTTTTGTACTCTTATCTGATGATACCCTGAACACATGTCCAGGAGTGAGAGCATTTCACTGTTGGCTACATCATTTACGATTTTATCTACCCTCTAAGGGAAAATCGTCTTTCTTGCATGCCTTGTTCAAATCCGTGAAGTCTACACACATTCTCCATTTTCCATTTTTCTTTTTCACTGGTACGGTATTGGCCAGCCAGACTGGATATTTCACTTCTCTGATCACTTTCTCGTCTTGCAGCCTTTGGACTTCAGCTTCGACTGCTTTTACTTTTTCTTCGGACATTTTCCGAAGTTTTTGCTTTTTCGGCATTATTTTTTCATCTGTTTCCATGGCATGTTCGATGATGTCTCTGTCCACACCTTGCAAATCTTTGGCTGACCAGGCGAAAACATCCTTATTCTTGTTCAAAAATTGTGTGAGCTTTTTCTCTTCTTCGGGGTTGAGGTGAGCCCCAATTGTGACTGCTCTATCGGGCATATCGTCCAAGTACACTTTCTTGGTTTCACTGTCAGACGCTATCTTGATTTTTTCTTTGTCTTGCTTGGCCTCTTCGTAAGGTTCTTTTCTTTCTTCAGTTGACTTTAGCTGATAGACGTTGGTCTGACCCAGTGTGTGGCCTTTTTCTATGTTTCGAGCCTCTTGTTGATCGCCAAACACAGTGATTACTCCCTTGGGTGCTGGTATCTTCATAAACAAGAACTGTTGTCTTATGGCTGCATCAAATTTGTTCATGAAGCCCCTTCCGAAAATCGTGAGATATGGATGATAGATGTCGACTACATCAAAAGTGAGAGTTTCCGTTCTGGCACTGTCAAGATCTCCGAAAGATATAGGAAGAGATACTTTTCCCACTGGTTTGATTGGCTTTCCTCCGAAACCTTGCAACGGATACTCTGGTGGATGCAACATGTGTTGGCTGAGGTTCATTTTCTCGAAAGTTTTCAAGAATATGATGTCTGCCGAGCTTCCATTGTCAACCAAGATCTTTCCGATGATCTATCCGGCTATATTCACTTCAATGACCATGGCATCATTGTGGTTCACGGATTTCAATTTGAAATCCTCTTCGGTGAAAGTGATTGGGACCTTAGCTCATTCTAGTCGTGTAGCTAGACCATCATTGATGATAGTGTTCACAGATCTGAATTAGTTGTTTCTTTGCTTCTTGGTTTCAAATTCCATGGCAAACCCTCCTGTGATTGGCATGATTGTTCTGAAGGAAGGCAAAGCTTTCGAATTGAGAGTTCTTGAACTTGACTCTGGCCTTGACGAACTATCAGGTGGTGGTGGCAATATTTCTCGGATTGACTGTGGTTGTTGGATTGATTGAATTGCCTGCAACTAAGGGTAGAACTATTGAGAAGGTTGCCAGGATGGTTGTGATTGCTGAAATTGCTGCATTGCGACTGGATTTGGATGAGAATTCATGAAATGTGGCTGCCAGAAATTCAGGCGAAGTTGGTTCGGCATTGAGGATGCGATGCTCATCATAGCTTTCTCTTGCTGAATTCTCGCGATATTCTTCTTGGTTTTTGGGCACCCTTCAGTGCTATGTCCTCTTCCGTGATACTGGTAGTAGAAGTATGGATCTCTTGGATCGTGGTTTGTGAGTTTCGGTGGTCCTCTTCCTCTTCCTCTTCCTCTTCCCCTGGGTGCAAATCCTCCTCTTGTGCTTGGTCTATTATTCTGGTTAGGCTGAGGATTTTCCACGTTGTTGATGTTTCACGGATTCTGAGATTGAGGTCTCCAAGTCATTTCTTTGTTGCCTTGTCACGCTTCATTTCGTTCAGCCACTCTTATGTGATGATCATCATTAGACAAGATATATTCTTCAAGTTCATGAAAAAGTTCATCAATTGTCTTTGGTTTCTTCCGCGTCAAGTGCGAAGCTGTTGGTCCTGGAGTCAGACCCTTGATCAGTGCTTTAATCGTTGTTTTGTCATCCGCCTCAGGAATCTGGGATCTCTGCTGCATGAACCTTCTCACGAAGTTCCGTAATGGCTCTCTATCTTTTTGCTTGCAGTTATACAGGTCTGATGACTCAGCTGTTGTGTCATGGAACATCTGAAATGCTTGCATGAATTTTGCAGACTAAATGCAGTTGTAGCAGAGAATACCAGTTCAGAACTGTACCTTCGCAGGCAATGATGAAAGATTTGGCTAGTGCAACATCATCTCCTCTTTCTGAATTCACAGCTGATTCATATATCATGAGAAATTGTCTAGAATTTCTGAAGCCATTGTACTTTGGGAGAGAAACTGGTTTGAACTTCGGTGGCCACGGTGCAGTTTGTAGCCCTATAGATAGTGGTGATTCAAAATCCACGAACTGTGAGATTCCATTTACCGCGAAAAAATTTTCTTTCGGGGTTCTTCTGTTTGGTCCAGAGTTCTGGAGCGGTGATTCTTCCCAAAGTGAACTGTTTTCTTCTTCTTTCATTTCATCTATCTCTCTTTGTATTGCCTCAATTTGCTCTTTTGCCTGATTGAGTTTTTCTAGCTTTTTAGAGGCCTTTCTTTTTACTTGCAGTTGGCTCGCAATTTTTTCTTTTTTTATGTAGTTGCTATATTTTTTGCTGAACTATTTCTAGTTCTTTGTCTATAGCTTTGTCATCATCATCATCATCATTTTCTTGAGTTTGCTGTTCTGGAAGTTGTTCTAGGATGTGTGTTGTTTTCTCGGCTCTTGCCCTTTGGAGGGCCTCAAGTTTTGCTTTTCGTTCTTGGTCTGTTATGTTTGAAGGTTCGGGAATGTGAGAGATTCCGTTGTCTTTGTCTTGATGGTGATCTTCTTTATTGGTCTCAGCGGGAGTGCTCTTCTTCGACCTCTTCTGTGGTGGCATCGTGAGTTGTTTTTCGGCTGAAACACGGTGGGCGCCAATGTTCCGAGGGTGGAAGGTTTTTTCCCGAATTCCCCAACAGGTCGCCGGATGAACCGACACTAGGACAAGGGGCAACCGTCGATTTATCCGACGGTGCTACTTTTTGTAGCACTTTTCCAATGGCTAGCCTTCATTTCTAGACGTATAAATAGGACCCCCCTACATCTCTTGAGCTACCTTTGCCACTCTGAAGATCTACAACAACCAAGGAGAGAACGAGTTAGTGCTTTGCTCATTTGGGATTCATTTTCCTCTTGTTTGGGGATTTCTCTCTTAGTGATCAAGGGTTTCAAGGTGCATATCATGGCTTAGCTGAGTGCTTTGGTGAAGTGAAGATGTGTGGACTGTTACTCTTGGAGATTAACGACAACTAGATGGTCTTGGCGTCCGGAGGGTTCTTGGTGAGCTCTTGGAGATTGTGGGAGCCTCAAGAAGTGCTTGGTGTACACGGTTTGAGACCCACCGTTCCAGAGATGGAGAATGGGTACTCTTAGTGAGCACTTGGGTCTTTGTGACTTGAGGGGGAGCAAAACTCTTGGTGAGTGCTCCAACATGGATTAGGGGGAGCGTCAAGTCCTCGATACCACATGAAAAAATCTGGTTGTCTCGTGTGCCCTCTTTCTAATTTCTTGCACTTAATTTCAGCATTTACATTCCGCTCTTTAGTTTCCTTGCTCTAGTTTTTGCTTGTGTGCTTTTCTTGTTTCCTATATTGACTAGGGTGCTATACACTTGTTAGTGTGAATCTTGCTAAGGAAACTCATTATTAGTGTGCTTGGTAGTTGGAGAAAAACCTTTTAGATGGGAAACACTAGTACATAGGCTAAGGTTTGTTTCCTTGTTCTAGAAACTTGAAAAAGGCCCATATTCAACCCCCCTTATATGGGTCCTCGATCCTACAGCCGGTCACCTTCGGGACCATTCACAACTACAGGACGGAGTACTCACCTTCGAGGTGGCCGACTTCAAGATGTCCTACCACCTATCTTGTGTCGTCCCATGCCGGCTCGCTTCATGGCCATCCCGCACCACACATATCATGTCCTCAAGATGCTAGCACCTAGCGGGATCCATTCCGTTTATGGCGACATAAATACCTCATACAAGTGCGACGTCAAAGCTGTGGAGCTCACCAAGACCCTCGTCTACTTCACACTGGCCTCCGCCATGGTGTTCAAAGCCTCAAAGATCGACAAGATGGCCCTGGAGGTGCCGGAGTAGAGGCACACTGATACCACATTGGAGGATCTGCGACGAAGAGGATTTGCCTCGTCCTGCCTAAAGCAGAGAAGACGATGCTCATCGGAGCCGACCTCAACCCCAAATAGGAACTCATGCTCACCAGTTTCCTTCAGGATAACGCAGACATATTTGCATGGAGTCCATAAAATATGTCGGGTGTCCCAAGGGAGCTGGCTAAGCACTCCTTAGATGTGAGCAAGATGGCAAGACCTGTCAAGCAAAAGTTTTGTCGTTTCGCCAATCGCAAGGATGTCATTAGGGTAGAAGTTCAAAAGCTCTTAGTTGCTAGATTTATTCGAGAGTGTAAACACCTGGCTTGGATCGCAAACCTGGTTCTTGTACGGAAGAAAACTGGTGATTGGATTGATTACACCAATCTCAACAAGTACTACCCTAAAGACCCCTTCCCTGTTCCGCGCATCGACCAAGTCATGGACTCCACAACTGACCGCGTCTTGTTATGCTTCCTAGACTACTACCCTGGCTATCACTAGATAGCCCTCAATCCTGCCGACCAGGATAAGATGGTGTTCATAACGCCCCATGGCATCTGTTGCTACAAGACCAGGATGAACTCCATGACAACATCGAGGACTACGTCGACAATGTGGTCGTCAAGACCAAAGACCTAGAGACGTTCATCAACAACCTCGAAGACGTTCATCAGCAACCATCTATGCTCTCTGTTCTCGATCCCTCCTAACCTCCAAATCAACCACGTGGGTACCCCCTAGTGGATCTGTCCAAATCTCACAATCTGACAGTCCACTCTTCACCCAATGCACCAATAAACTATAAAATCACCATTGGGGTGAAACTAATAGTTTCTAGTGTACCCATGTCACTCTCTCATTGGAAGAAGATGATAGAGTTGGGGGAAAGAAAGAGAAAACAACTATTACTCAAAGACATCTCTACTGGGGAAGATGGTTTATATATAGATGATTTCTTGCGCAATGGAAAATGTGTCAGTTTCTTCCATTGGAACTACCCTTATTACCCCAAATAAGAGTCCCACCGTCATGTAAGCACCACCTATACAAAATAATTTGAAAAGTTGGATGCTTTATGGGACTCTTATGGAAATTACTCCCCCTGTCCCAAATTAGTTGTCATTTTGGCTTTTTTCTAAATACATTTCTTCTATTATGTATCTAGAAACACACACACACACATATATGGAGGTGGATAATAAAAAGAATGTATAGAAAAAAGTCAAAACAAAAATTAATTTAGAACAGAGTTAGCAGTATATGACCGTTGCGCGAGAGACCGGCAGGCTTACGCTGCTGCGTGAGAGGCTGTGGGGTGCCCGCCTCCAGGCCGCCACCCATGATCCCCGGCGTCGACTATCACTGTTGTCCTGGTGCGCCACTGTAATGACCCGCCTCCACAAGGCCGGGCCCGCCTACGCCTGGCAGCTCTCTAGGACCCCAAGAATGTCCCCACAGACCAACACATGTCTTTCCTGCGCACTTTGTCCTCACTCATGCCCACCCGAGAAGGACTTCCCGGTCGATCACCCATCAACCCAGGTCAAGCATGCTTAACTTTAGAGTTTTTGGTGATGGGCTTCCGGAAAAGAAGTTGCAACTTATTGGTATGAGTATACTTATCAATCCTATTAAGCCTTGGGCCGGGATGTCACATACACCCCCCATAGAAGATTAACGTCCTCGTTGATCAACCCCAAGCCAGGAACGTCCTCTCTTGGACACGTCCGTGGGTCCAGTGCCTGCGCATGTGCCACGTGTGTGACCACTTAGGCCCACACCAGCCATGCACACCATGCCTGTGCAACTGCGACCACACGCGCCCGTGAAACCGCGAGAGTCGGCTCTGATACCAACTGTGACAGAACCGCCCAAAATAATTCTGTATTATCGCCTAAGCCTGTCCACGTGGCCATTAAGCAATAATAAAGAACTATTCTGTCACCTCTGTCGGGGCATGCCCGGTAAATCACTTACAACAAGATCGAGATATGTGTTAAGCCCACACGAAGGTGGGACCAAAGTACATCATTACATTACATAAAAGTCCATAAGTACTTAAAATTACAAACCAGGTTTTGAGTACATAAAAGTAAATATGGTTCAGAGTTTTAGACAGCAGAAAGTAAACTAAACGCATGATACACACAGGAGGCCATCCATGCATATCACTCCTCATCACCGTTCTCCAATTCAATCTTCCATACATCTGGAATAACACCAGGCCAGATGGGATTACCTGAAAACAACAAATTAAGCAAGGCTGAGTATACTAATACTCAGCAAGACTGACCCGTAAAAAAAGACACGACTAGAAATGCAAGACTTTTTGGCTGGTGGGTTTGTTTTGCCAAAAGCATCTAAGAGTTGATCCTTACTTTCAAGTTTTAGCTAAGTTCTACTATGTTAACCATTCTAGATAAGCACCTATCTAAACAAGTATGGTTGTACAAACAAGATTTAACAGGCAACAATATTAATCCAAAAGTTCCATAAATAAGTATGGGGTAGCCAGTGGTCAAGTCGACTCAGATAATAGCGAGTGACCGACGATCGATCGATTTATATCCTTGCAAGGTAAACCCAAGATACACAGAAGAAGGTAGACCAAGTGCAGTGTTTACCCCAACTAGGCGGTTCCCAATATCCCACAGTTTGGGATCAGACGCTACAAACTCTGGTACATAGTTATCCGGAGGGTCTAACCCGACCAGTCCGGAAGTCACCCACTATACCACGAGTAGCTGGCCCGGAGACGCAACCCAAGCGGGTAGCTAGAAAGATCTTGCCCCAGTTCAGAAGGTACTAGGCTTACCGGTCCCATTCTCGACAAGCACTTGGTACGTTCAATAGCTTAAACCAGCACAATGCTACTCGGTCGAGACCGAACCCATTGCTCTTACCACATGAGTGAGTCATTTTAACCAACTTATGATTCCAACATAAGTAACCTATATCTCGCGAGCAATGAGTCATTACTCGACTCGTACTGTGGCCTTAAAGCATGGCACTAGCATCCTAGCATACTAGTAAAAGAGTATAGGAGTCCTAAGGATCATGCATCTATGTTTCAAACAACTCCTGAAACTTAAATGCACAAGTAAAACATAAATACTGAAATGTAAAAAAATAGTATGAACATTTAATCAAAAAGATTAGATCAAACCGATGCTTGCCTTCTTCTAAGTTAGCAACAGCCTCGGGCTCTTCCGGACTTTGGTCCAGGTCTTGATGAACACTCAACTCATTCACTTCACCATCTACCAGATGTACTACTCATCAAGACAAATCCCTAGGGTGTTTGATGTGTATAAGGCTGCCACTGGGGAGGGTATGGATAAATCCACTCTTGTTCATAACCAAATCCAAATAATTATGATCCACTTCTTACCCTCCCCAATCCCACCCATACCCAATGGATAATTAGTTTTGTACTAGATTATATACATACCCAATGGATTATTTGTACCCTCCCCGCACCCACCCTACCCATTTCTTCAATGGATACTTATTTTCTACCCATACCCTCCCCATTTGAGATGGGTGTGGATTTGAATATGGATAGTGGATAAAAACAACAGGCCTAGATGTGTAGATATTTAATTATGATTTAAGTAATCTTTATGCTATATTAACCTTGATGCTTTTTATAGCCCCTTTAGTAAACTTTTCTTTAAGCACCAGTGCATTGTCAATGACATGGGAACAATGACATGGCCCCATTGGTACCTGTCGAGCCCATTCTTTTGGCAAATGTTTGGCTAATGGAGTGCACCCTTTATGCAGATTATGGACATCATGTATTGTAATAATAAGCCAAGATAATAGCAAAGCTAACCTGTTTGCACTTATGCACTTGTTTGTCCATTTTGAATATAAGTGAATCACATGGCCAGCTTTTACTATTATTTTAACCTTTTGAGTTGAACTGGTTGAATCATGCACCTTAACATAGTATCAAGGTTAGAGGTATGAGTTCCAATATTGACATGCACAATTAATTAAAATTATTACAGCGCACTCCAACATTCACATATGTGGACTGAGGGAGCTTGCACACGAGGGGGGGTGTTGGAGTGTTGAAGCATAAGTGAATTGAATGGCCACCTTACTATCAGCTTAAATAGTCAATTGAGAAGAAGGCAGCCACTACATGAAACGTACGTCAAGCAGCTTGGATTATGAAAGGAACATATAAATGCTTCTCTCTGTAACTTGACTTGCAGTAAATTAAAGCACCTAAATTATGCCACATCACCTAAGTATTACAGCCAAGTCAAATTTGAATGGAATATTAAACTTAAAATCTTAATAATTGGGTAAGCTTGAAACACAATCAATCCGTTTCCAAATGTATGTCATTTACTAATAGTTTGCTAGTTCTAAAAAAATTGATTGTTGCGAATTTTGTATATTTAAAACAGTGGGAGTATCATTTAATTAAAACGGTGGAGAGATTTGTGAAGCTAGCTTTGTATGTATATTTACACATATTTCTGATGCAACATTTCAGAAACATCAGTATACATGTTCATAGCAGGTAAAAAATTTAAAACAAACTCTGAAAAGAATGTGACGATAGGCTAATTAAGACATTTAACATTTGCACAGGTGGGCAGGTGGCCATTGTGATAATGCTTCCCTTTCATAGCAAGTGCAGGCAGTTACGAAGGGTGCTAAGGAGACAAGTGGGTCATGTGTGATTTCACCCATGTTGCTCATTGGTTTTCTATAAATGCTAGATTTTTTTAACTTGAGTTTTGATTAGGTAAAGGTCACTAGTAGTAAGAACTGGCTGTTAGAGCTGAAAACCCTACAAATACGTGATTTATACAACATTTATTTGCGAAAATATACAACATATTGAATTGAATATATTAAGACTATTTGCAAACAATGATTTGCTCCCGCATCTCTTGAATCTTTTAAGAACCATATCATGCTATTGTTATAAATAATGTCAACGGGCAAATGTGTAGAAATGTTCTGTGAGCATATATTGTGAACATATATATAGACAACATCACATTTTCAACATAGAACATCATGTTATTTTGCTTCTTCTGCTAAATAAAAATTATTAATCCAAGTGCATCTTCAAAATATTCAGCTAAACATCTTAGGCGTAATAGCCAAAAATCGTCCCTAAACTATGTTGCTAGGCTCAATTTGATCCATAAACTATGAAAATGTCCAACTTAGTTCATGAATTATGCTAATTGGGTCATTTGGTCCTTTAACTATGAAAACACCCAATTTAGTCCCTGAATTATGCTAATCGACTCACACTCATCCCTGGCAGCACCGGTGACAGTGATGAGAAGAAAGGGACGGTGTCAATACTGTAGCAGTTCTCTATTTTCTTCTATTTTCAAAATTACTTTCAAAATCATACAACAACGTGAAAATCTCCCAAAATAAAAGTTACTCAACTAATATTTTTTTTAAGTTGAGATCTTGAAAAATTGAGTAACTTTTTGTTTCAATAACTTTTGTTTTTCAATGTTATATGATCTTGACAAACTTCAATAACTGTTATATGTTGTTTAGTGGGACTACAGATTCATTGAAAATATCTATGGATGATCTTTAGCGATCAGAACAAACGGAATGGAAAATTCACATTTCTTAGCCCTTACGTATTAGAAGGTAATACAACATTTGCTCGGTAGTTTTGTAACAATTTCACAAGAAGTCAATGTGTGTGTATGATGTTCTGGCAAAAAAAAATTAAGGAAAGAGAGAGAATTCAGTCATGTTCCACATTTCTTTGCATGTTCAAGTTCAGGATCATTCAAGAATATAGTGTTGTTGACATCGCACTCATGTAACCTCCAACCTTTACCTCCGATATTCATGAAAACTCCAAATTGATAATGTTTCCAAGGGAAATCCTTCTTTTTTGCTAGTGAAAGCTACAAGACCTTTAATCGTGAAAGCATGGCCCACTAATCTTTTGTTATTTTTGGTACATCATGGTGAGTGACATCAGACTGGGGATCAGATTGATTCGACAAAAACAAAAGAAAAAAGGGCATTGATGACATCACAAGAGCAACTCCAACGGACTCTCTAAAACGTTTTGTATCGGTAAAAAATAAAAAAATCACATCAAAACCCTGTTCCAATAGAATCGGTATCTGCATCACCCCGTTATCCCGCTCGCAATCGGCGGCTCTCCGCTCGGTATGTTTGACGAGCGGAATCACTCGCAATCTCCTCCTGCGTGCGCTCCCACCCTCCCGCCATCGCCCCCTCCGACCATGTCGCCCTCATTCCCGCGTCCTTCCGCGTGCACAAGCTGCTGTCGCTTCCCTGTGCACATGCCTTCACGCGGGCAGCTCTGTTGGACCGTTCTCCACCGTGCGAGAGCAGAGAGAGGGGGGCGGCGTTGGAGAGGTGCAGCATGACCGGCGACGGAGGGCGGAGGAGGAGGCGTCGGTGCAGGCTTGCCGCGGCAAAGGAGGATGAAGGAGGACCTGCCGGTGCAGGAGCTAGCCGGCGGAGGGTGGAGGAGGTGCCGCGGCGGAGGCCGAAGGAGGAGGAGGCCGGTGGGTTGGGCTCGCCATCTCCCTCCTCCCGCCAACACGCTCCTCTTCTTCTTCAACAAAGGGGACTCCAACGTCGCAGGCAAGGGTGGACCGGGCCGTCATGCCACCGTCGCAAGCCCCAACACACGCTGACATTGTAGATCCACCCGAAGGGTCGACGGATCCGTCCCTGGAAGACACGAATCGGCCGACGGAGCACTGTATCCGCCCCCGGACTTTCTAGAGAAGAAGATCACCACCGCCTGCACAGTGCGCTCGCTTCCCGGTTGAGATGTCTTGCTGCCTGCCTCCTTGCTGGTGTCGAGCTTCCCCCCCCCCCCCCCCCCAGCTCGGGCGGTGACGTGGGAGGGGGGGCTTGAAGCCTGGCGGCGCAGCGAGGCGAGGTTCCCCGGTGCTGTCTGCGGGGACGATGCCTATAGCAGTACTTTGTTCTACCAACCGGTTTATAGTCCACGTGTGCACGTCATTTGAATTATGGACATCAAGATTTGAAGAGGCTGTTGGTTTTCCCAACATTTTAGAAGCTTTTCTATATTTTACAAAGGAGTTAAAACTCTATATTTAGCTAATATTTTAGCAAGACTATTGGAGTTGCTCTAAGTTTAGTAAGCTTTAGTAAGCGATCATTTCTGTTGAACTGCCAAGACATCATTTGAAAATAAATTTGCGGAAATTGATGTATGTCATCTTGAGAAATGGAAGATCATGATATGTTTCATTACATTATCGCCAGTTCATAATTTTGGCATTTCATCCCAAACCTACACATGATGCTTCATGTAATATTCTTGTAAGTTTTATTCTCATCAAGCAGCAGCTAGAAAAACCTGGTAGATATTCCTAAAAGACAACAAAGATGGATGTCATATTTCCTTTTGCTTTCTTATATATCATCCCAGTTTTGATTGACAAATCAAGTGCGTGTTCGTTTGGCTGGTGGCTGATGGCTGGTGCTGATTTGTTCTGAGAGAAAAGTACTGCTGGCTGGTTGCTGTGGCTGGTTTGTTCTGAGAGAAAAGTACTGCTGGCTGGTGGCTGATAAGCCAAGCGAACAGACTCAAACAGCTGAGATCTACTGCCATAAAAGCTCCATCATGATAATAAGCCTGCTCCAACAAACTTTACCAAAGTCTATACCACATTCAAAATTTTGGCCATTTTTCTGTTTTTCAAAAAACAACATAATAAAAATATTACTTTCATATAAAAATATCATAAACCGAGAAACATATTACCGATGCAGTAAACAGTTTTACATGGCATAGATTTAATCATTTAATGCTGAGGTACATTGCCATGTGCAACAAAAGTAGCAAAAGTTCATCTCCATTCTTTTATGAAGATATTTGAGCCAGCAAGACGCAGGCTATTAACAGTTGACAAGCACCAAGAAAGGGACGGCGATCATGTGATGGGAAGGAGGGGAAGCTAAAAGCTGGTGCCATTCCTTTATCACTCCCTTTCCTCGCAAGGCCATGGTGAGTGCCTCGTGCACTTTTATTTAGCCGACGGCTGCTCGAGTGTGGAGAGCTACTACGATGCTGCTTCTGTTGCTAGCTGCTGCAAATATCTATCTCACGCGCATATTCGCACGGCAATGTCGTAGTCGCAGTCCATAGGATCTTTGTCGTTCTGAGAATGGTGGTATCAGTGGTTGACGATTTGAAGTAACAATAATGATCCACTGCAGGGTTAGGGGTGTTTCTTTTTCCTGTATTTCATTGAGGTAGGTGTTTTTCTTTTGTAACCATAGCCTACTCTTTGAAATACATGCAGGGAAGCTCCTCAATACCACTTGAAATTAAGGCATCATAAAATGTGTTTGCAATGGCTTTTCTGACATTTTCAGGTTTAACGTACAATGATTTCAATTTCGGCCTATGTAATGTACGCGGGATTTTTTTTCTACATAACAAGAAAATTTAATTGATAGTCGTAGTACTTAGTATCTCTTGATGCTTGGTATTTCATTTTTTTTAGACTAGGTGTGCAAGGAAGAGCTACAGTCCCCAAGGTACCTTCAACATATTTTTCTACATGACTGCCACATATAAGAGTGTTTGATGTTTCTATAAAACTTTAACCCATACCTGCCATTACCTGAAAATTTCACATTCCTACCCATTGAGTTGCATCTACCAACTAGTTCAACAAAACTTTAAGTTGATAAAATACGAACAATCCAATTATACTCTAACACACTCCTCTCACCAGTAGACTACGATCCCTTATGCCACATACGTGGAAAATTATAGTGAGCTGCAATTATTTTCTTTAATGGTGTCCGCTAGGATTCAAACTCGACACCTATGGTCCTCATACACATATATTGAGTTCCATGACCATGCACGAACCGGTTCGGTTAGGATGCAATCATTGAGGGATATATTGCCAATAGCTGCAGACACCATTTAACACCGAATGGAAGTTTCGCTACTAGTACCAAACGACAATTGTCCAGTAGTGTGTACAAATTACTGTCAACTAAATATCCATGGATGGTGATCACGAAAAAACTCATTTGATGTAATTGTCTATGTCATCAGGCACTTGCCATCTTTGGTGTCAAATAATATAACAACGGCAAATATCAAGCAGCTACTCAAACTTGCACATGTTAAATGTAAATCAAGATTTAGTTTCGTTGGCTCACCAAACGGTTTCAAAAGGCTTACGAGTCAACTTATTTTCCACTACTCGTCGAAAAGATGGTACATCTTTGTTTCAGACTTCAGACACATCAAGAGTCGCTACACGGTGCACAGCTTTTGCCTGAAGCCGTGGAGAAGTTGCTTGTGATGGACGCTTTGGTCTTTTGAGCGCACTTTGGACGACTCATCAGAACCGTCGAGCTCATTAGCAATTAGGAGGGCTCGAGGCAATCACCACGACTAATGGTCGAGCGGCTGGCTATGTCCGGCAAATCGGCAAAAGAAAATCTCGTGTCTTTACCATGTATGATACGGCACAAAGCTTTAACATCTTGTGCTTTATGGTAAAGTCCAATACAACAATCAGAGAGATTACCATAACTTTTATATGAACATAGCAAATTTTGCTATACTAATGTTAATTTGATTCTAGTTTTGTCTCAAGTCAACACAGTAACGGAAAAAGGACCGTAAATATATATTGGAACCCAGGTGTGGCATGGCCACTCATAGGAGACTCTCAGGTCTCAGCAACGGCTGTGAATTTGAGAACCGAGAGCTTTTTTAGTGGTCACTGCTGCAAAAATTGCATGATTCCAAACGGCAACGCATTAAACGTGTAGGATAACACAAGCATAGTTTTTATGCGTATATCAACAGGCAAAAAGTAGCATTTGCAGGAAACATGTGTTATTAGGCACCGTTACGCGCATGTATTTGTTGGCACGATGCGGCTACTTAGGTGACACACACGGAGAAACAGCTGGAATTGAATGCAGAGATACAGATACTGGTATATACGCGCGCGATCGACAGGATTATTACGTGCACGTTCATCAGTCGATCTCTGGAGCACTGATCCAACTGCAGTGTATCGTGCATGTGCATGACCATACCTGAACTACTGTACGTACGTCCACACAAGAAACATGGACTGGAAATTTGGTGCGTCCAGACAGCGACGATGGGGCCCTTGCCCGGCCCGCCTCGCGGAGTTCGCTAATTAATTTCTGTCCCCGTCAACTGCCACGTATACACTAGGTCCCTGTCAACTAATTCCTTGAAGCTTATTTTCTTACGTATAAGTGCACAACTAATGTTCCCACAATATAACTAACAAAAAGTTGGTGGTATTATGTGCATCATACCTTCCTCATGTGTAAATCCCTCAACGTCGTTACCTAATGATATACTTCATCTGTTCCAAATTGTAAGTCGAGTGGCGCATAAGCCTGATCAGCACCGATGCTATTTCTTTGATGTCCTTTGAGTGGAAGGGATGATGACTCGTGTAATGAGTAGCCACACAACAACAGGAGAAATTTGAATACACATCACCTAACAGAGATGCGGTCTCGCTGAATCTGATCCTGGTCTTCTGCCAGATATCTGACCAGAATGCCAGGTGTTGGGCTAACCAATTAAGAATACTAAACAAAATAGTTTTTCATCTACTACACTCCATAAACCCTAAAAAGGGTAACAAACAGCCTCATACAGTCATAATAAGTCCATTTTGAAAAGTTGCTCCGAAACCGCTAAAAATTGTTTTCTTCTTAGCATCGGTCGGGAGAGCCGTGTCCATAGAGATCCATGATGAACACAACACGGTTACAAAAGAGAGGTCAAGTGAAAGTGGAGTGCGCCAGATGCAACGCAACATAGCGCAGCCGCTAAGGGTTCTTTTCGTAAAAGCAAAACTAAATTATGCCGGTGAGCTGGGCAACTCTAGCCGTTCTTTGTCCCTCCTACTAAAAGCCTACGCCTTTAATTTAGTCAAACCCGCATGGCCCATGGAAACACTTTGGGATCAAGTGACATATAGGAGGGCATCAGTTTTGTTAGTCCCTAAATGCCGGAGGAAGGCCAGCAACACACTGCCTCTGAAGACTTCTAATACTGTAGATGGTCGTCACGCTTTTGTGTGTCTCCCACACTTCTTCAGTCGTCTCTTAATAACTCAGAGAGAAATTATATTACCATGTACCAAGTAATTCACATTTTTACATATAAACAAATTAAATAGTCCATTGATAAAGGAGATATGCCGCTTGATATATGTGACCGTTCATTGTGCAGCTAATAAGGCTCCTAATTTGCATGTTTAGAATATCCTACCTACATCAACTTTGTGCGCAACAATTTTCACGAGGCCGTTCGATAGGATGTCTGTTGTCGGCACCACTTTTTTGTCATGCTGAAGTTACCTTCCTTTCCTGTCTTATTCAATCACATGACATACGGTTACTGGGCAGAAGAAATGGCGAGTGTTCTATTCGTGTCCAGGGTTCGATCATACACCACCAGAAGGCGGTATGCATGAGTGCCTTTTTAGCTGGTGCTAGCTACCTGCTTCCTTGCGCTATATAAACCCCCTCCCGGGTCTCTGCTAACCATCATTCTTTCAGGCAAGCAACTCAAGTAGTTGTGGCCGCCCATCTCTGACAATTAAGAAGAGGGGTATATAGTATCCAAGTGATCAAGCCTCCTAGTTAACTCTCGTATCAAAGGCTAACATTTTGGAATGGCTGGCCTATCTCTTGACCATCCATTGGCCTTCACCTTTGGCCTCCTCGGTATGTCGTTGATCCAAAGATTCAGTTATTTTGTTAATTAATTTGGTATGCATTGTATATGTTCATGTCTTATTATTTCATCTAAAATGTTAAGTTGTTTTCACCTTGACACTTGCCTTGTTATTACTTATTACCAGTACGGTTTTGCGCATAATTATGCATGATAGTTTACAATAAGCCATAACACCCAAAGTAGTGTTTACAAAAGAAAAATAGATTTCTCTTACTTCACCATAGCTTAGTGATTTTTGTGTAAGCAAATACTATTTTTGTCTTTCAAAAGAGAAATAAAATAGCAAACTAGTGTGCATCCAGTATCTTGGCCAGCCAGTGGTGGGACGTCACAAAGCATGCCAAGATCCCAATCAGTCGACATCAATGGGATACTGGCAACTGCTGTGCTTCATTAATTTCTAATTATTCCTTGTTTTCCTTTACGATGTTTTTGCAGGCAACATAATCTCCTTCATGACCTACCTAGCCCCACTGTAAGTAGTCTCTCTCTCTCTCTCTCTCTCTCTCTCTCTCTCTCTCTCTCTCTCTCTCTCTCTCTCTCTCTCTCTCTCTCTCTCTCTCTCTCTCTCTCTCTCTCTCTCTCTCTCTCTCTCTCCGTTGTGCTGACGTGGTGTGGCATGGCAGGCCGACGTTCTACCGGATCTACAAGAGCAAGTCGACGGAGGGATTCCAGTCAGTGCCGTACGTGGTGGCGCTCTTCAGCGCGATGCTGTGGATCTACTACGCTCTGCTCAAGTCCGACGAGTTCCTGCTCATCACCGTCAACGCAGCCGGCTGCGTCATCGAGACTATCTACATAACCATGTACCTCGCCTACGCTCCCAAGAAGGCCAAGGTTCGTCGTCATGTCCATCACAGCTGGTGGCTGCTGGTATCATCGGTATACACGATCTAAGCATAAAGCATATCATCCCTTATTCCCTTGCCTGCAGCTGTTCACGGCCATGATCCTGCTGCTCCTGAACGTGGGCGTGTTCGGGCTCATCCTGCTCCTCACGATGCTCCTCGCCGCCGGCGAGAAGCGCGTCGTCCTTCTCGGCTGGGTCTGTGTCGGCTTCGCCGTCAGCGTCTTCGTCGCCCCGCTCAGCATCATCGTGAGTGAACACAAGCCCAGCATCTTCCTACACTGCACATGTACTCGTACATAGCTAACACGGTGTTGAACGAATTGTACGTGTGATTGCAGCGACAGGTGGTACGCACGAGGAGCGTCGAGTTCATGCCCTTCTTCCTCTCACTCTCCCTCACCGTCAGCGCCGTCGTCTGGTTCCTCTACGGCCTCCTCATCAGGGACAAATACGTCGCCGTAAGAGACCTTAATTTCTTCAACATCTTAAGCTTCGGACGCTTTAATTAACTGGATAGAGGGAAGTGACCAGTGATCACTAACAGCGACTACTACTCATGTTGCAGCTACCGAATGTTATCGGCTTCACCTTTGGGGTCATCCAGATGGGCCTGCACGCTACCGCAACGCGACGCCCAGCGGAGTGCCAGCAGCAAAGGAGGTCACCGACGACAAGGTGGCGGCGGCGGTGGACGATACCTTCAAGGTGCCCGAGCACGTCGTGACCATCGCCAAGCTCGGGGCGCCGGCGGCCGTGGAAGTCAACAAGGCCAGCGAGGTGCACCCGGTGGAGTCCCCGCCAACAGAGGAGGCTACTAAGCAGGAGGACGACGAACCGTTAGAGGAGGAGCTGAGCGAAGTGGCGAGCAAGGGGAGAAACGCCACCGAGCAAGTGTAGAAGACACACACACGCACACTGAGTAGTGTCTGTGTCGGTCACAATTAAGGCTGTGCAACGCGTGGCCAAGCTCACGATGCACACACGTAGATGTGCAAACGTATACTGGAAAGGAGAAGGGTATAGTTCTTGTAATTGTTCTAATTTTCTGATTAGTACGTAGTACAAGTTACGACCACCTTATTCATTGGAATGGCATTTTAGTATTTGATTTATTAAAGAGAACTGTTCATCTTATGTCAACCACAACGAATTAACCGGTTTTTATTCGTGGTCCAAATACTAAATGAAAATATACTCTCATACATGTATGATTGTTAGGTTGATCTCCACCAGTTGGCTCAAAGGCCAACCGGGCTCTTGAATCGGCTCCTTGATTGGGAGAGCCCAACCCACCAGGGTTGCGGGCCCTCGTCGGGCCGCACCATTTAAGGGAGGTGGGGGCCACGAGGAATAGAATACCAACATTGAGAACATGCCCACTCGCCCACGTGCCCTGACCAACTGATCCAAGGGTGTTGACACCCGAGCTCTTGCCGCCGGTCGTCATTGCGCTTCATCGAAGATCTCCACGGCGTTGCACAGTGACAACAAGCTCTATCTGCACCGACGAGGTCAATCCCCTACTACTGAATCCCATGGTCAAACCCTACATCCATCTCTCACTCTCTATTTTCCATGTCAGCTATCACCAAACCTCCATGTTTTACGTACATCCTGTCAAAAGAGAACACCCACCAATTTACACCCAGATGAACCCCTGTTTCTAACAATGATTCCACCCATCCATATTTTCCCCACCTAAGAGCAACTCCAACGGTCTCTTTATTTTTAACTCTATATTTGACTCTTTGTTGGAGTTTGTAAGAATATTTTCCTCTGTATCTAGTTGTGAGTTCCAACAGACTCTCTATTTCCCACTCTTCAGATCCCAACATCAACACAATGATAAGTTGGACCCACACATCATCCCCTTCCTTCCTACCACCTTAAACTTTCCTCCTTCCCACACAACCACACTCGGTTCTCCACTTTTCTCCCAGCGATGTTGACCTCCACGGTGGCGCCGCCCCCTCCTCGCCTCCACCTCCCCCACGGCGGCACCGCCCCCTCCTCGCCTCTGCTTCCATTCTTCCCTCCTCTCTAGAGCTCTGCTTCCTTCCCTTCTCCGCGCCACGCTTCTCTCTCGTGCGCACACAGCATGAGCTCCTGGAGAGAGAGAGAGAGAAAGAGAGAGAGAGAGACGGGCGGCGACAAATGACGGAAGCGGTGGAGGCTCCTATTGTGGCGTTCGGGGCAAGGCGTGTGGGGCTGGCAGCGGCCCTGCTCCTCCCTCCACGGTGGCGCCGTCCTCCCCTCTACGGTGGGGGAGCAGCTGCAGCGGCAGGCTGCAGGCGAAGGCCGGCCGCGGCGCCGCCCTCTTTGGTGGGGACAGGTAGGACGCAGTGCTGGGAGAGGGAGTTCGGCGTGTGGGAGGTGGACCTGGTGCTAGGAGGGGATGTTGCAAGGTGGATTGGATCTCCAAACCTCGCGAGCAGAGGCGACGAGATGGTGAGGGAGATTGCGAAAATATATTGCAAGTCTGTTGGAATGATAATTTTTTGGGTTTTTTTATATTTTACCAATGGAAAACGAAATGAAGGATCTATTGGAGTTGCTCTAAGTTGTAAAGTACCCTTTGCTTTTGGCAAGTTTTGTTGCCTACTTTAACTTTTTTCAAGTGCTGTTACTTTTACAACAAAAATCAGCTTTTCTTCTACTTTTGTTCCCAGCAAATTGATCAAAAAAGAAAAAAAAACACGGAAGGGGAAAAAAGGAAACTGGGAGGCACCACTCTTCCTTCACGTGTAGAAGAATGTTGGAATTTAGGGCCCGTTTGGTACAACTTCATGAGCGGCTTCACGAGCAGCTTCACAACTTCAATATCCAAACAGCCAACTCTCTGTCCAGCTCTCTGGTCAGCTTCTTTAAAAACTCGCTCTCACAGAGTTAAGCACACGGTGAAGCTGCCAAAACATGGCTCTCTCCCCCACTCATGAAGTTGCTCATGGAGTTGTTTTCTAAAAAAACAGCTCTACTGGTGAAGCTGAGCTGTGCCAAACAGGGCCTTACATTGCATTCACAGCATTAGTTATAGAGGAGTTGTGCCTTCTATATGGGCTCGCAGAAGACCAGCACAGAAAGTCAAGATGATGGATGTTTGGATAGCTAATTATGCCGAAGATAAAAGGCCGAGTTGGGCCAAATCAGCATAAAAACAACCTGTTATTTCGGCCTAAATCAGCACTTGAAACGTCGTAGTGCACTTCCCAACTCATAATCCTTTTATTCTAAAGCACATGAATCATGTTTTGTTATTTCCTAATGGGATAACAAGAAAGGTTTAATTAGCTTTGCATAGGATATGCATGGTTGCATTGGATATTATCATGCCCTCCAGGCGACACGGGCGGCAACCCCCCCCCCCCCCGCCGCCACCCCCACCCTTCCCTGCCCTGCCCTCGCCGCCGGGAGTCCGGTCGGCCGCAAGGACGGTGACGGTGGGGCCTTTTCCCCGTTTTCCCCTGTTGGGGGTATCCGAAAATCCGGAAAGGATCCCCGAACACGTGAGAAAGAACAGTGAACACGTTCAAGCACACTGATGACACAAGAGGAGACAAAGAATCTCCCAAAGACTGCTCAAACCTCAAAAGTTGTGAATCCTTTTACACGTGCCCTCGCGCCCCCTTTTATAGGGAGACGAAGGGACTTTTACATTCCGAAAACACCCTCAATCTCAAAGAATATTCCTAATGTGAACGTATACATGAATGTCTTTTACATCTCATACATTTACAAGTCAGCCACTAGTTCACACACCAAACCCGGACTTTTTGAGACGACGTCTTTGACTTTGCTTCATACTGGTTCGTGAATCTCCCCGTTCAGGAAATCTTCGTGCACCATGACTTCCGAACTTGATCTTCAGCAGATTCCCGAATTTCACAGACTCCCGAATTTCGCAGACTACGCAGGTTCATGGCTTCAGGTCTTTTCGAGTTCGCAACTCCGAGGCTTCGCAGGTTCAAGATTCTAGACCTTCGCACGTTCGCAACTCCAAGGCTTCGCAGGTTCAAGATTCCAGATCTTCGCACGTTCGCGACTCCGAGGCTTCGCAGGTTCAAGATTCTAGATCTTTGCACGTTCGCGACTCCGAGGCTTCGCAGGTTCAAGATTCCAGATCTTCGCATGTTCGCGACTCTGAGGCTTCACAGGTTCAAGATTCCAGACCTTCACGAGTTCTTTGTTCCTGAAAACTCATTTCACGAACTTCATAAATCTCGACGTTCTGAGGGTTACAGGTTTTCCTGAACTCCCCAACACTAGCCCCTCGGGGAAGCGGGTTGACTCCGACGATCCGATTCCACAAAAATCTCAGAATTTCAGTAAAAACGTCACCCTCGGAACACGGAGGTGACACGCGTCCTCCGGAAATCTCGCAACGGTTGAATTGAGGCGAATTCGCGGAACTGCCCCTCCTCGCCCCTATAAATAGAGGGTCGTCGCTGTTAAAAAATTTTCACCGCTCTCATGCTTTCTTCCGAACTCTAGCTTTCACTTTTCGCGGAAAAGCACCTCGTGATCAGGTGTTTGCGGCTTCAAGACTTCCTCGAACTTCTCTACGGTATTGATTTGTTTGTTACTTAGTTCTTGTTTCTACTTTTCATCATACTCGTATTATTTGTTTTGCGAATTTTATTCACGAATGTCGCCTTGCTATTTATTACGAATGTCATCTTTATTGTTTCTTACTTGTATCACTGTCGAATAGGTGGCTTGAGTTAAAAGTACCGCAAGACCCATGACGACCGAAGAATTGGATGCAGTTGACCTTCCGGCGAACCGGCGGTCCAGAGTCCTGAGATCGCACAACCTTCGGAAATGCACCCATCACTTGCTGCTAGTGAATCCAAGAGTCATGAAGATGGAGAAGTTAGGTCTTACGACGAAGACATCGGAGATGTCGACGCGGATTTAAGAGATCTTGTTACAATGAAGCGGTCGAAAGGACTCCCTGCAGCCTTCGTTTTCGGCGAATCTAAAGTCACGACGGATTTGATCAGAGAATATGAAGCAGACGGGTTCTTTCCCGCCGGTAGTGGCTGTGCTCTCCTGGACGAGGAAGTTCTTAGTCCCGAAGCCGGCGAAGTTGTGGTGTTTCGTGACTTCTTCACCTGCGGGCTAAGGTTTCCTTGCGATCCCCTTCTGCCAGCTATTTTGGACAAGTTTTCTGTGAGAATCCATCATCTCTCCCCGAACTCATTCCTGGAAGTCTCCAAGTTCCTTTGGATCATGAAGACTTTCGAGTGCAACTTCAGCGCTGATGTTTTTGCCCGATTCTTCGAGCTGGTCATCATGCCAGATGTTATCAAACTCAACGATGGTCAATTTTACGAGGATCATTACACATGCTGCACCTTCAACATTCGTCGACAGAACATGCGAAGAGGGATCACGCGAGTTCAGATCACGCCCTGCTGCAAGACCAATTTTGTGAAAGACTGGAGCTCCTACTGGTTTTACGTGAAGATAAACATGTCTGTTGTTCCTGGGTATGAAGGGCCAGCTAATCCTTTCTGTACACCTATAGAATCATTGACCGCTGTTAGCACTGCTTCGTACAACCACCGAGCTATTGGTATCCGGGACTGCGAAAGCATGTTTCATCTTGCCAGCACCATCGTCGGTGGTCGTGACCTCATCGAGGAGTTCGTTGCTGCCAACATCTGAACGATTTCTCATGGCTGGGCCCCCAGAGAAAACGTGAATTACTGAGGACCAGGAGCGTCCCAGTGGTCGATGGATGACCGCTCCTCAGTGATCAGTGATTGACAACGGGTGTTGGACTGACTCTTGGCTTAGTGCGCAGGTGTAGGCTGCGGCCTAGTTCGTGTTGTTGCAAGTGAAGAACAGGCGCGAAAGGTCTTCAGCCTTGAGGGGCCTCCGGGAGATGGAGAGACAAGTAGGCTCGGTTCGAGGGACCCGGTGGACGACGGGACTGGGTGCGGGTCACATGGTGGCGACACAAGCAAGACGAAGTCATGGACAAGCGAGCCGGTGCACGGTGGCGGTCAAGTCAAGTGGTTTGGCGGGAGGCCGGACCGAGCACGCGGGGTTTGGTGGTTTGCCCACAAAACCATCGGCGGACGGTTTCTTGGTTTGGGCCTCAAAACCAAGTCCGAGGGCCCAACACGACGGAGACGGGATCCAGGCGTGTCGGGAAGCTTCGAGGTGGAGGACACGCGGCGGGATCGCATGGCTTGCGTCGGGAGGACGCGGGGTGCGGCAAAGGCGTGGCCGTCCGATGGCAAGACCCACAAACATTACCAAAATGCCCCTGCGTGGGTTGTATCGCCAGTAGTTAAGTTAGGGGTAGTCGAGTCATTTACCACTCCGGCGGGACCCGATATATAAGCCATGAGGGTGTGTGGATGGCTCCCTCCCTCCGCGACTTAGGGTTTCATTTCCTCCCTCCCATTTCTCATTTTCGTAGCTATTTTTCTTCCATTTTCTCTAGGCTAGCATGAGAGCTTCATGAGAGATTTGTTGAGAGCGATGGATGCTAGGGCATCATGCTAGACCTTGTGAATCTTTCCTGGTTTGTATAGAAGATTCGGGGTTGTGTTTTCGTGGCCTTTTTTTGTGCTTGTTTTCGTGCCTTTGTTCACGGTTCGATTCCGCGGATTTGAGCGGGTTTCTCCCCGGATTTCTTTGAGGAAAACATGGATAGATGTCTCATGCATCTTTGTGATTGATCTTCTGTCCTCAAACGCCGGGAAACCACTTGGATTCGCAGTTTTTCGTTCGGTGCTCTAGCTTTTGGTGGTGCTCAAAGGATTCGCGATTCCCGGTGATTTAGGGAGTTAGGAGGCAAGATTTTTGGGCTATAGCATCCCTGTGTGACGCTTTTCAAGTCCCCAAACCCTTGTCTCCATAGCTTCAACCGTTTGGGAAATCCGATGATGATTTGGGGGAGTTGACTTTCGGGGTCGGGGCGTTTTCTCGCTCCGTCCGCACCGGCGGACGATCCGCGAGGTGCCGGCGGACGGTCCGCGCGGCTAGGGTTCGTCGCGTGTTCGTCGTGTTCTTGCGCGTCCTTGCTTTCGATCCGGTTTGGCTTTTGGTTTTTGTTGCGCCGGTTTGCGGACGGTCCGAGCTCGAGTAGCGGACGGTCCGTGGGTGGCGCGGACGGTCCGCCCGCCTCGGCGGACGGTCCGTTTTTCTCGGGTCGCTTCGGTGGTTCCGTGTGCTTTAACGGACGGTCCGCGGCGTAGGGGCGGACGTCCGCGAGGTTGGCGCGGACGGTCCACGGCTTCAAGTCGGACGACCGCGAGGCCGCGCGGACGGTCCGCCCCTCCCGGCCGGGACGGTCCGCCAGAGCCTGTGTGCTTTGCTTCTTGGTTCGATTCCTTCCTCCCTTTCTAGTGCTTCCGCGTGTGCTTCTAGGAATCGTTCCTAAGGCTAGAGGTTGATCCATAACCTCGTGGTCTTGGCGATTGGTGTGTGATTCGATCCATCGCTCGTGTGTGACCGGGGTTTGACTAGGGTATAGGCCGGGTTCATTGGGAAGAATTTTTACCGGCTCCTATTCACTCCCCCCCCCTCTCTAGTCGCCATCTGATCCTTCAATTGGTATCAGAGCTTGGTGCCGGATTCTTTGTGACTTTGACAAGTCTCGAATCCTAAGATGGCGTACGTTGAGCGGGGCGGTCCGCCGCACTTCGATGGCAAGGGTTACCACAAGTGGGCGGCTCGTATGATGATCTTTCTTCGTGGGAAGCTGTTGGATTTCATTGTGCTTGACAAGACCTATGCTATTCCGGTCAACATCCATACTCTTATGGTGACCGATGTCGGTGCTAAGGCCAAGTATGAGGCTAATGCAAAAGTCGTTGATCACTTGGTCCGGAGCTTGTGTGATCCTGAGTTTGAGCGTGTTCGCCATTTGAATCTTGCTTGGCAAATTTGGGAGAAGTTGTTGGTTGCTCACGGTGGTGATAACCATGTGAAGGCTCGCCTCTTTGTCTCTTACCGGATGCAATATGAGAATTTCACTCCACTTCCGGTGAGGACATTGATGCGATGTTTCAGAGGTTCACCGCCATCGTGAACAACATGAAAGCTAATGTTGAGGATTTTCCTTACACCGAGCATGATCAGGCTTTGAAGCTCTTGCATGTCTTGGACCCAAATGTGTGGGGTGCTAAGGTTGAGGCCATCAAGGAGTCTGGACATTATTTGACTATTGAGTTGGATGACCTCTTTTCTAAGCTCAAGTCGGCTGAGGTTGACAGGAAGTTGCAATCCAAGCATGAGGGCTCGACTGACCATAGTCTTGCTCTTGTGGGTGGATCAAAGGGCAAATCTAACCCTTCCCGTCGACGCTTTTCCTTGTCTTCTCTTATGTCCATTCCAGATGAGGAGTTTGATGTGCTGGGCGAGGAGGAGCTGGCCTTGCTCTCGAGGAGGTTTGATCGACTACACGAGAGTCGGAGGAACGCAAGGCGGAGCTCAGGGACTTGCTACAAGTGTGGCAAGCGTGGCCACTTCATCGCCGAGTGCCCGGAAGTGGAGGAGAACAAGTACAAGGTGAACGAGTACAAGGCGCACCCGAGGCGTGAAGACAAGTACTCCTCCAAGGGCAAGCACTTCAGCAAGTCCAAGAGCAAGGACAAGGACAAGCGGCGACCGAGCAAGAGCGGCTACAAGAAGAACAAGGCAAGAGCGATGGTGGCCGGTGCAAGCGATGTTGACTCAAGCTCAAGCGAGGAGCAGTCAAGCTCAAGCAACGAAGATGAAGACGCCGGGAGGCACAAGGGCAAGAAGAGTGCAAGCCGGAACCTCAGTGGGTTGAGCTGTGTGTCGCTTGAGGGCTTTTGTGGCATGGCCCATAGCTCAAGCAGCAAGAAGGGCGAGAAGGAAGACAGCGACTCCGACTCGGAGGATGAGGTAAACCGTGACCCCGACTCTTTGCTTGTTGAGATTGCTAGGTTGAATGGCTTGCTTGACAACCGCGATAGTGTGCTTAGAGATGCCAAAAAGATGAGGAAAGATCTTAGGGCACAACTTGAGAATGCTAGTGAGAAAGTAGGAGAGTTAGAGTCCAAATTGCTTGAATTGAAACTTGAGAATGACTCTTTGAAACTTGCTCCTACTACTCCTGAAGATGTTGAATGTGTTGAGTGTGATGCATGGTTGAATGAGATCAAACTGCTTAATGAGAAGAATGCTTCTACTTTGGCTCAACTAGATGCTCTTAGGACTGAATATGATGAGCTTAAGGCTAGACCCACTTTGCTTGGTGCTTGTAAATCATGTCCTACTATGCATGCTAAGCTTGTTGATGCTCGTTCTACCATTAGTTCTTTGGAAGCATCTTTGAAATCTCCTGTTGTAAATGCATGCTCTAGCTGTGATGAAGTCACTTTGCGCAATCTTGAGCTTACTTCCCGTTTGGATGTCATCAATGAAGAGAATGACTATTTGAGGAAGGTGTTGGGTTGGTTGTCTGGGCAGGAACCTCAATTGAAAATCATGATTGAGGAGTTCAAGAGAGCTGATGGTCGTGGTTTGGGTTTTGAGAAGTTGGGTGAGAAAGTGGGAGAGAACAGTGGGGAGAGTGTGTATGAGAAGTGTGTTGAGTATAACCCCAAGTTTGAGGTGATCGGAGACATCCAAGTCCCACTCCCAAAAGCACCCAAGAACTCTTTCACACCAAAACCCAACCACCTTTGCAACAAGCTTGACACAACCCAAGATCTACCCAAATTCCCACCTAAGACAAATGATCTCAAGAAACCTGTGAAGTTTGTGGGTGAGAAGGGTGTGAAGCCGAGTGAGAAGCCAGAGCCAAAACCAAAACCCATCCCCTTCAGGTGTGAGTATTGTGGCAAGGAGAGGCACCTTGCAGAGTTTTGCTACAAGAGGAAGAGGGATGAGAGGCTTGCTAGGGAGCAAGCAAACCGGGACAGTGTATCGCCGGCCTCATGGTATTCCCGAGCCTAGAGTGCCACTTCCACGGGGTGTGGGAAGTGTGAGGAGTGTTGGCGGTGTTCCCACGGAGAGGTGGTGGTGAGAGGTTTGCTAGGAGAGATGATGGTGTGCGTGCTCGGTGAGAGGTTTGGTCGGGCTCGTGGTGGCTTTCTTCGGATGTCCCCCTACTCGTCCTCGCATCTTGGTTTAGGGGAGATGATCGCAGCTTTGGGTTCCAGAGGAACTACGGACCACGTTTCCCCCCTCGTGGTGCTCGTACTCCTCCCATGGGACATGAGAAGTTTGGTGGCCAGGGAATGATGTTTGCTAACCCCTCTTTTGAGCAGATGGCTCGACACTGGTTTAACTTTCTTTGTGCTAACCCCAGTGTCGAGTCGCTAGCTCACTCTCGTTCTTGTTTCTACTACGGGCGAGGAGGCTTGGAGGACATTTGGTTGATCGACTCCGGGTGTTCTCGACACATGACCGGATATAAGAAGTGGTTCTCCAGCCTCACCCCAGTGAAGGAAAAGATGTACATCACATTTGGGAACAATGGACGAGGAAGGGTGATGTCTGAGGGTGTTGTGCATGTGAGTGACAAGGTAACGTTGAAGAGAGTGGCTCTTGTGAAGTCTTTGGGTTTCAATTTGCTTTCGGTTTCTTAGTTGCTTGATGAGGGTTTTGAGGTGCGTTTCAAGTTGGCGAGTCTCGTTTGCTTGATTCTCGAGGTGATCTTGTCTGTATGATCATCCCGGGGTCGATTTTCGTGGCCGATTTCTCTCGTTCTTTGGGTCCTCGCTCGCCGCTTAATGGCCGGTCCTTCTTCGATTTGTGGAAATGGCATAGGCGGTTGGGACACTTGAGCTTTGATTTGGTTTCCCGCTTGAGTGGTCTTGACCTTGTCCGAGGATTGCCGAGGTTGAAGCTTGAGAAGGATTAGGTTTGTGCTCCTTGTAGGCATGGCAAGATGGTAGCCACTCCCCATCCACCCCTGACCGATGTCATGACCGAGCGTCCGACGGAGCTGTTGCATATGGACCTTGTTGGGCCAGCTCGAGTTCGCTCGGTGGGTGGGAAGTGGTATGTCCTTGTTGTGGTGGACGATTACTCTCGCTATGCTTGGGTGTTTTTCTTGGAAGACAAGAGTGAGACATTTGGTTTTGTTCGAGATCTGATCGTGAGGTTGAAAAACGAGAGGCATGGGAATGCTATTCGAGCTATCCGCAGTGATAATGGCTCTGAGTTCAAGAACTCTCATTTTGATGCTTTTTGTCGTGATCTAGGTCTTGAACATCAGTATTCGACCCCTTATGTGCCCCCTCAAAATGGAGTCGTGGAAAGGAAAAATCGGACTCTTTGTGAGATGTCTAGGACGATGCTCGATGAGCACAGGACTCCTAGGAGGTATAAGGCTGAGGCGGTCAATACGGCTTGTCATGTTTCCAACAGGATTTTATTGCGAGCTTTCAAGAAGAAGACCTGTTATGAGCTTATGCATGGTCGGGCACCCAAGGTGAGTCACTTCCGAGTTTTTGGCTGCAAGGGCTTTATTCTGAAGAAGGGAAAACTCGACAAGTTTGAGGCTAGGTCTAGTGATGGTATTTTCTTTGGATATGCTAACCACTCTAGAGCCTATAGGGTGCTTAACCTTGAGACTAACAAAATCATGGAGACTTGCGAGGTGACCTTCGACGAGACAATGCCATGTACCTCTCTTGGCTTTGAATGTGCGGGTGATGAAGAGATGGCCGAGGACCTCTTTGAAGAGGAGAAGGATGAAGGCGGAGATGATGATGGGGAGAACCATGCGCCGAAGCTGAGTGTGTACCCACTACTTCCCCTACGACCACTATGGAGCGTGGACCGTCTACTTCATGGACAACGACGGTGCAACAAGAGGACCAGGCGAGAGAAGCTGAAGTTGAGGGGGAGGTAGTCTCGAGGAGTGAGGCTCCCCGGCGGATTCAAGAAGTGCATCCCCTGTCAAAGATCATTGGGAATATCGACGAACGCACTACACGGTCAAGGTCCAGGAATTCCTCTCATTTTGCTCATGCTGCTTTTGTTGCTACTTTTGAGCCCAAGGACATTGGACATGCTTTATCCGATGCAACCGGGTCAATTCTATGCATGAGGAGTTGGAAAACTTTGAGAGGAACCAGGTGTGGGAGTTAGTTGAACCACCTCCAAATTTCCATCCCATAGGAACCAAGTGGGTTTGGAAGAACAAAGAGGGAGAGAATGGGATGGTTGTGAGGAACAAGTCCAGACTTGTTGCTCAGGGGTTTAGTCAGAAGGAGGGGATCGACTTTGAGGAGACCTTTTCTTCTGTGGCCCGTCTTGAGGCAATTCGGATCCTTCTAGCCTTTGCCGTGGCTAAAGGGTTCAAGTTGTTTCAGATGGACGTGAAGAGTGCTTTTCTGAATGGGGTCATAGAGGAGGAGGTGTATGTGAAGCAGCCACCTGGGTTTGAGAGCGAGCCGTACCCACACGGGGTATACGGGTTGAAAAGGGCTCGTATGGGTTGAAACGGGCGCCCGTGCTTGGTATGGGAGATTGAGAGGTTTTCTGTTGAGCAGAGGGTTTGTGATGGGTACCGTGGATAGGACCTTGTTTCTCCTCAAGCATGGAAATGACTTGTTGATTGTTCAGATATACGTGGATGATATTGTCTTTGGTGGCTCGTCACATAACCTTGTTGCCAAGTTTGCATATGAGATGAGCAGGGAGTTCGAGATGAGCATGATGGGCGAGTTGCAGTATTTTCTCGGGCTGCGGATCAAGCAAGTGAAGGATGGAACATTCGTGCACCAAACCAAGTACACAAAAGACATGCTGAGGAAGTTTCAGATGCAAGATGTGAAGCCGATGTCGACTCCCATGGGGAGTACGGCCACTTTGGATGCGGATGAGGACGGAGAACTAGTGGACCAGCGGGAGTACAGGAGCATGATCGGCTCCCTCCTCTACTTGACGGCGACGAGGCCAGACATACAGTTCAGTGTGTGTCTGTGCGCTCGTTTTCAGGCTTCGCCGAGGACATCACATCGACAGGCCGTCAAAAGGATTTTCAGGTACCTACAGTCTGCCCCTGGTCTTGGCCTTTGGTATTCTTCCTCCTCGACTCTTTCTCTTCATGGTTTTTCCGATGCGGATTTCGATGGTTGTCGAGTCGAGAGGAAGTCTACTTCTGGTTCTTGCCAGTTTCTTGGTTCTTCGTTGGTCTCATGGTCTTCCCGCAAGCAGTCTAGTGTAGCCCAGTCTACCACCGAGGCGGAGTATGTTGCTGCCGCGAGTTGTTGCTCCCAACTGTTGTGGATTTCATACACTTTGAGAGACTTTGGTGAGGAGTGCACCCAGATCCCACTTCTTTGTGATAGCACCAGTGCCATAAGCGTAGCCAAAAACCCAGTGCTTCACTCCAGAACCAAACACATAGAGGTGAGGTATCATTTCTTGAGGGACAATGTGGAAAAAGGAACCATTGTGTTGAGCCATGTCCCTACCCAAGATCAGCTAGCCGACATCTTTACAAAGCCTCTCGATCAAGCTACATTTGTGCGCTTGCGGGGGAAACTTGGGGTTTGTTGCCCTTTCTAGTTGATTCTTTGGGGATTTCCTTTTTGTACCATATGTATCATACCATGTTTTACTTTGATGTATATACATGCTTTGCTTGATGTATAAACCATGGTAGGATAGCCATCTTGTCATATATCATGTTGCATTTGTATCATATTGCATTTTAGGATGATGAGCTTCTTTCATATGCCATATTTGAGTTTCTTTGGCTATTTGTGAGATATTGGTCATATGTGTGGAGAAATGGTGATGTGAGGCTATGCTCTTGGAATATTTGAGATATATGTGTGGTGAGATAGCCCTTTTTGAAATAAATGCTAATCTTGACTAATTTTTGATGAAATATGCTCCACTCGTGTGTAGTTGTGTATCCATGTCACAATTTGGTTTAAATGTGCTTTTCATGCTTAGATTGTGCTTGGATGCCTTGTTCTTGCATTTGGGCCAAAGGCCGAATATCATTGTGAATGTTTAGCCTATGTTGCATTCATGGGCGAGCATAAGCTTCTTTTTGCCGCAAAGGCACTTCATGTACCATGAAATGAATTAATCTTGAAAAGAAGTGTATAATGCTTGAAAAATGCTCCATCCATCATGTCTATGCTTAAAATGTCTTATCTTTCACATATGGGTGCAAAACATGTTGCATGATGTTCACCAGTGGAGAAGTCTCCCCGAAGTGGACACATGGCTCATGAGCTTTGACATGACATGCTTTGCTTTATGGGTGTTTGCCATGATCTTTTGTTGAGAATTTGATATCCTTGTATGATCTTTGAATGGTATGCATGTTTGTGGCTCAAGTGTGACATGGATAGGCTTTTACATGTGAAGCGAGCCTTCTTTTGGTAAACTTGCTTAAATCTGAAAATTTTTGCTTTGTCACATGCTTGTATTGTCATATATTACTTGTGGCAATGCTTTGACTATGCTATGATTCATATGTGTGATCTTTGTCTCATTTTTAGCCTTTGACACTAAATTTGGCCTATTTGAGAAGCTCATGTAGATGTTTATATGCTTTGTTTTGCATTTCTGCATTTTCACCTTGATTCATACATTGTCAACAAGGGGGAGAAGAGGTGAGCTTAATGAAAATTCAGAAGAGGTGAGCTGAAATTTGGGAGTTTGCATTTGCTCAGGGGGAGCTTTCTAGTTTGCATTTGCTCAGGGGGAGCTTTCTAGTTTGCATTTGCTCAGGGGGAGCTTTCTTGCTGTTTTCGGTGTGGATTTTGTGCTTTGCCTGGCTTGTGACCTTTCTTTGCCTTTCTTTGGTTTTGGTCATGAGTTGAGCTTCTTTGTTTTTTTTTCTTCTTCCTTTCTTTCTTTCTCTGAATTTCATTTCGTGTTGTGTGTTGTCAATGCACTCATCAAGGGGGAGATTGAGGACCAGGAGCGTCCCAGTGGTCGATGGATGACCACTCCTCAGTGATGAGTGATTGACAACGGGTGTTGGATTGACTCTTGGCTTAGTGCACAGGTGTAGGCTGCGGCCTAGTTCGTGTTGTTGCAGGTGAAGAACGGGCGTGAAAGGTCTTCAGCCTTGAGGGCCCTCCGGGAGATGGAGAGACAAGTAGGCTCGGTTCGAGGGACCGGTGGACGGCGGGGACCGGGTGTGGGTCACATGGTGGCGACACAAGCAAGACGAAGTCATGGACAAGCGAGCCGGTGCACGGTGGCGGTCAAGTCAAGTGGTTTGGCGGGAGGCCGGGACCGAGCACGCGGGGTTTGGTGGTTTGCCCACAAAACCATCGGCGAACGGTTTCTTGGTTTGGGCCTCAAAACCAAGTCCGAGGGCCCAACACGACGGAGACGGGATCCGGCGTGTCGGGAAGCTTCGAGGTGGAGGACACGCGGCGGGATCGCATGGCTTGCGTCGGGAGGACGCGGGGGTGCGGCAAAGGCGTGGTCGTCCGATGGCAAGACCCACAAACATTACCAAAATGCCCCCGCGTGGGTTGTATCGCCGTAGTTAAGTTAGGGGTAGTCGAGTCATTTACCACTCCGGCGGGACCCGATATATAAACCATGAGGGTGTGTGGATGGCTCCCTCTCTCCGCGACTTAGGGTTTCATTTCCTCCCTCCCATTTCTCATTTTCGTAGCTATTTTTCTTCCATTTTCTCTAGGCTAGCATGAGAGCTTCATGAGAGATTTGTTGAGAGCGATGGATGCTAGGGCGGCATGCTAGACCTTGTGAATCTTTCCTGGTTTGTATAGAAGATTCGGGGTTGTGTTTTCGTGGCCTTTTTTTGTGCTTGTTTTCGTGCCTTTGTTCACGGTTCGATTCCGCGGATTTGAGCGGGTTTCTCCCCGGATTTCTTTGAGGAAAACATGGATAGATGTCTCATGCATCTTTGTGATTGATCTTGTGTCCTCAAACGCCGGGAAACCACTTGGATTCGCAGTTTTTCGTTCGGTGCTCTAGCTTTTGGTGGTGCTCAAAGGATTCGCGATTCCCGGTTATTTAGGGAGTTAGGAGGCAAGATTTTTGGGCTATAGCATCCCCGTGTGACGTTTTTCAAGTCCCCAAACCCTTGTCTCCATAGCTTCAACCGTTTGGGAAATCCGATGATGATTTGGGGGAGTTGACTTTCGGGGTCGGGCGTTTTCGCTCCGTCCGCACTCGGCGGACGTCCGCGAGGTGCCGGCGGACGGTCCGCGCGGCTAGGGTTCGTCGCGTGTTCTTCGTGTTCTTGCGCGTCCTTGCTTTCGATCCGGTTTGGCTTTTGGTTTTTGTTGCGCCGGTTTGCGGACGGTCCGAGCTCGAGTAGCGGACGGTCCGTGTGTGGCGCGGACGGTCCGCCCGGCCTTGGCGGACGGTCCGTTTTTCTCGGGTCGCTTCGGTGGTTCCGTGTGCTTTAACGGACGGTCCGCGGCGTAGGGCCGGACGGTCCCCGAGGTTGGCGCGGACGGTCCGCGGCTTCGGGTCGGGACAGTCCGCGAGGCCTGCGCGGACGGTCCGCCCCTCCTGGCCGGACGGTCCGCCCCTCCTGGTGTGTGATTCGATCCATCGCTCGTGTGTGACCGGGATTTGACTAGGGTATAGGCCGGGTTCATTGGGAAGAATTTTTACCGGCTCCTATTCACTCCCCCCCTCTCTAGTCGCCATCTGATCCTTCAATTACAACGTCAACTGGGCGACACAAGATGTTCCCTTTCCCCGATTCAGGCTTAAACTGACGGACGGCCAGAGCGCCGAAGATTTCATGGATGAAGTTGAGAAAAAGGTCAACACCATGATTGTCCAGTATACCATGAACGAGTACAAGGCCTACAAGAACCTGGTGAAACACAAGAAGATAAATCGAGTGTTTTCAGAGATATGCGGAGAGAAGTCTTTTCCCTCTCGTTGCCCAGGCCCTCCTGTGAAAATGTCGTGCGTTGCTGTGGCCAGCTGTTCGGCCGCACCTCTCAAAGCCTTGAGGACAAAATCCTCGAAGAAAAGTCAAGGGACCCCCGAAGAGACTACATCTTCTGGTGTTCATCTTGTGAAGACAAAGTCACTTGAATCAACGAAGCGTAAACGCCAGGCTTCCGAGCAAGTTTTGGACGTTGAGCTTCAGGCAGCCTCCAGTCTTGCTCAGATGAGCCGCAGGAAGGCTAAGAAGGCTATCAAGAAGATTGTTGCTACTGAGGTTCGACGGGTTCCCTCTACTTATGACGACGACCTCTTCACGGAGCCTAACTAGAAAGGTTCATTCTTCTGGCCCTTGTTGAGATTTGATTTTCGTGAACATTGCCCATCGGGTTCTGAAAGTGAGTTCGTGGATATTGACTCCTTTTCAGATGCTGCACCTGAATGGTAAGCTCAAGTTCCCGACGCTGCTGCTGAGCCCCCTGCTGCTACCACTGAAGCTGTCGTTTCTTAGCCTGCTGGTCCACGGGATGAAGCATCTCCCGTATTCACCAAGGAACTTGAGCTTACCATTTATAGGGGTGAAAATCCCGTTCCAGACGTTCCCTTCGTTGAAGTTCGCGAATCTCTCCCTGAAGGTCAAGATCCTTCTCCTTCTGTGGCCGCCTTCAACAAAAGCTTCGGTACGTCGCATCGCGGTGAATTGCTAAGCGTTGGCTGCGAAGTGACTAAAAACAAAGGTGGCACCCCTAGGATTTTAACACTTCGAAAATCGCCTGCGCTTATTGATGAAACAGGGGAGGGAGGTTCGGATGAATCACTTGAGATGCTTGAAGGAGTTTCTTGCAATTCCAGAAGGGGGCCTCACTCTTCTCAGAAGAAAGCTTCCGCCTCCTTAGGTAAATCTTCTTTGAGTTCGGGGAAGAGAGTCGTCATAAAAAACTTAAGCAGACAAGGTTCATCCCTTTTTCACTAACTCTTGAACCTCGCAGTTTTATGATTCCCTACTTATGGCTTTACTTATGGAATTTTTCAGAGTTTAAAGATCTTCTTCGCTCGTATCCTCCGTCCAAACTTTCAAAACATCAAGAAGATTATGCTCTTAAATCTTCCATGCTTGGGAAAATTGCTGCTGAGCGGCTTATTGAGCAAGAGAAGGTCAACACGCAGCTATCTCAAGAATCTAAAGAACTTAAACGCAACTTCTCTCTTGCTCAAGCTGCGAACATCGACCTCGAGAAGAAAGTGGCCGAGCTGACGGAAGCGCTTAAATAGTGCCAAGACGGCAAGAAGATCGCCGAAGAGGCTCTTGAACAGTCCAAGAGGGATTTGGAGAAATTGCAAAAAACTCACGACGATGATCTGAGTTTGATTGAAAACCTTCGCAGAAATCACGACAAATCCTCAAAAATTGCCGAAGATCTTCGTGCGAACAACGCTGACCTGGCCAGATCCGTAAGCAGCAAGGAACGAAAGATTCAAGATCTCGAAAAGGCCTTGACTGAGCAAAGGGAAGCTTTGGGGAAGAAGATTTCTGGCATTGTCGACAAGTTGAAGGTTTTATTTGAAGAGTACGAGAGATCTTTGAACGAATTTGGCGTTCGTCCTGCGCCGCTCCCTGCCGACTTAGGACTTCCTGAGTTCATGGAGTGGATCGACGCTGAGTTCAAGGCGCTTCCCGAGGTTATCTCTGGTGCTAACGATTTTGCGGTAGCCTTCTCTGTCGAGAGCATCTAGAAGCTTCTTCACGACTTCGATTGCGTGGATCTCGCGAAGTTTCGCGAAAAACTCCCGCAGTTTCCCGACGCCCTGAGCACCTCAAGACTTCGGCCAAATGAGGATGTTCAAGCTATCAGGTCCAAATTCGCGAGGGAGTTCTGACTTGCTAGCGGGAAGGAAGCTGTCAAGAGCATCGTGCGCGCTAAGCTTGCCCAGGTTAATTTCCGAACGGTTCTATTCGCTACTGCTAATTCGCAAAGTTTTGTCTTCTGATTTTTTTACACCTTTTTCCTTGCCTCTCTTAGCTAATCGAGGAAGAGAAACGAGGAAAAGGCGCCGCGCCTCCTGAGTCCTCTATTGAAGATGAAGAATCAAGCGACTCGGATGAGGAGGACTCTGGCGACAGCAGCGATGATGGCAGTGATGGCGACCAAGCCTCCGAGCGAGAAGAAGACTCTCCGAAGGTTGACATTACGGGCTAAATATCGCTGAAACATTTGCCCTTCTTGGCTGTTCGTGTATATTTGTACATTCATTTAGTTGTAGTGTTTTGCCTGAACAAGTTGTTTTTGTAAACTTTAACCTGCGCAGGTCTTGCAAGTTGGGCCTGTGCAGGATGTGATGCCGCTGCGAATTCATCGTGATAAAATGTTTGTCAGTGGCGAAGCATGGCGCTTGTTCCAAGAGGCTCATCCCGAACAAGATTTTTCCAATTGTTGGCTTGAGGTTTCGCTTAAGTTTTCTATGAGATGTTTCGATCTTTCTTCTTTCTTCCTTCTTCGTAAAGGTGAGAATTCCACTGCAGCGAATTCAAGCTCCTCGAGGATCCCAAAGATGGAGCCCCTTAGCCCTATCACCACCGAGCTCGATTTCGCTTATGCTAGTGATATTGTAGAAGATAATAGCCGCGCATCAGGACATGTCATTGAACTCTCATTCTAGGAATTGTATTTCCTAATGTAATTGTTTGTGAAACTTATGCTGAAATTTTTATGCGACTAAGGCAATAAAGACGTTTTCTTTGAAAAAATGTCACCCTCCCCCACCTTGTCGTTTTGCATGAAAATTTCAAGGCAAGTTGAAGAAATTTTACTGTTTTTCGGTCATCTTGATTATACACGCTTTTGAGAAATTTTCGCGAGTTTTTTAAAATTACAAAAACTATGACGCAAGTCGACCAAATTTGTTCGCGAATTTTGTGGACTTGATCCGCTTTGGCACACTTGCCTTGGTTGATACTGCAACCCTCAGTTGCTTCAACCACAATTTTCTACGAATCTTCACACAAGCCCCTTGCCCTTTTAAGGGAGCATGTTCTTCACGAAAAACTTTCATGAACTTGTGTGAAGAAATTTTTAAACAACCGACACATACATTCACTTGGCTACAATCGCCATTAATTATCATGATGGAAACTCAGGCTACAACTCATTGTTGTCTCGAGCCTTTTTGGTGGGAATCCTTTTGACGATGGGCTTTCACAGAGCCTTTTTCACAAACTCTTCCTTTTTTTCACCATAGGATTCTGGCTATCAGGAAGCCTCTCACACGAATTTTTTCTTTTTCAATGGAATCTCGGCTATCACGAAGCCCTTTTCACGAATTTTTCTTTCACAATGGAATTTCGGCTATCACGAAGCCCTTTTCACGAACTTTTTTCTTTTTCACGATGGGATTCTGGCTATCAAGGAGCCTTTCACACGATTGTATTCTTTTTCAATGGAATCTCGGCTATCACGAAGCCCTTTTCACGAATTTAGAGTACTTTTCTTTTTCACGATGGAAGTCTGGCTATCAAGGAGCCTTTCACATGAACTTTTTCTCTTTCACGATGGAACTCTGGCTATCAAGGAGCCTTTCACACGAACTTTTTCTCTTTCACGATGGAATTCTGGCTATCAAGGAGTCTTTTACACGAACTTTTCTTTTTCACGATGGAATTCACAAAATACGCGATTTGGAGGAAGACTCTTATCATATATGTCACAAAGAGTATTTACATAGGATCCACCTCGTTAAAAACCTTGCCTCTTGATTTAGAGCCCCCTTTGCAAGGAAAAGAGTACAGTCCTCCTTATTCTAATGCAACTACGAAAAAGAAAGCTATTGTTTTTTCTTGAAATCACTTATAGACATGTGATTCAGCTTTTTTTGATTTTTTAGAATGTAAACTTGCGAAAAAAGAAAAGTACTCTAAATTAAATCTAGCTACTTCTGGAACTTTCATGGGTAGTACCTTTTCAGGCTGTCGGCATTCCACGAATATGGCAACTCTTCGCCAGTCTGCTCTAGCAAACGAAAAACTCCTGGCATGTCTGTTTCTTTTGATATGAATGGCCCTTCCCAAGATTCATGAAGTTTTCCCGGGTTTTCCCAGTTCTTCTTTCTTTTCAGCACTAGATCACCAGTTTTGATGTCCTTTCGAACCACTTTTTTGTCTCTCCATGCTTTGGTCTCTTTTTGGTACTTCTCAATGTTCTCAGCAGCTTCAAGGATTGTCAGCTCAATCATATCTTTTTCCACTTTCTGGTCAACTTCTTCAATTTCTTTTGCTTTCAACACTCTCATGCCTTCATTCTTGATTTCATCTGTTGTCATTGCCTCAGTGCCGAAGAGTAGGCGAAAAGGCGTGAAACATGTTGCTCTTGACACAGTGGTGTTGTGGGACCAGATCACTTTCGGCAATTCATCTACCCATTCACCCTTCTTCTGATCAAATAAGCACTTCTTGATTCTTGAAAATATCAGACCATTTGCCCTTTCAACTGCTCCGTTGGACTGCGGATGATATACTGATGAAAATTTCGCATGAGTGCCCATGGTTCTGCAATACTCATTGAAAGTGTAACAGTAGAACTGTTTCCCATTATCGACAGTTAGTTCTCTAGGAACTCCAAATCTACAGATTATGTTCTGCCAGAAGAACTTCTGAATTGTTGATGCTTTGATGTTCGCGAGTGATTTTGCTTCTACCCACTTCGTGAAATAGTCCACGGCAACAGCTGCGAATCGGCAATTTCCTTGAGCTGTTGGCAGTGGTCTGACTAGATCCATTCCCCACCTTTGCAGTGGCCATGATGGTGGGATCAAGTAAACCGGCATGGAGGGTAAATTTTGTTGATTCGCCGTTTTCTGGCATGCTTCACATTGCCGAACCAGTGCTTTCGCATCTAAATTTATGGTAGGCCAATAGAATCCCTGCTTTATTGCCTTCCCTGCTAGAGCTCTGGTGCCTATGTGTGCATCGCAGAATCCGCTGTGGATTTCTCTGAGAAGTTCGAGGCCTTTTTCGGAGGTGATGCACCTTAGCCACGGCTCAGTGACTCCCGATTTGTACAGTTCTCCGTTTACCACTGTATAACCCCTGGCCCTTTGTTTTAACCTTTCTTCTTGCAACTCATCCTGTGGTTCATAATGGCCTCTCAGATAAGCCATGATTTTTACTCTCCAATCGGGAGTTTCCACAACATTCACGATTTTCGACCTTGACTCCTTGATAGATGGTTCTCTGATGATTTCGAAGAACACATCAGGAGGCAGTTCTTGATTTCTGGCTGCTGCTTTTGCCAGTTTATCTGCCTCATTGTTGTCATCTCTTGGGATATGTTGCATTGAGTAACCTTTAAAGTTCCTTTCCATTTCTCTGACCTTTTCCAGGTACTTCATCAGAACAGGATTCCTTGCTTCACTTTCTTTTTCAACATGTTCTTGAATGACTTTTGAATCCGTTCTGATTATGAAGGTCTGATGTCCCAAAGCTTTCATCTTCCTCAATGCTAGAAGTAAAGCTTCGTACTCTGTTGTGTTGTTCATGGAATGCTCATTGTTCGCGAATATGAGCCGACTGCATATCTTATCACTACTCCCGCCGGGGATGTTACCACTGCTGAAATTCCAACTCCCTTGTAAAACCAAGCCCATCACACTGGACTATCCACGACACAGGTATCTTTTCATCGAGGTTTTGAGTTGGTAAAGTCCAATCCATGACAAAATCTGCCAGGACTTGTGATTTTATCGCGCTTCTTCTCTCGAAGTCCACAATGTATTCTGAGAGCTCAGCGCCCCATTTGATTATTCAGGTGGATGCCTTTCTATTCGCGAACAAGTCACTCAGTGGCTGATTGGTGATGACTCTTATTCTATGACCTTCGAAATAGTGTCTTAGCTTTCTCGCAGCCATAATGACTGCGTATGCAATCTTCTCCAACTTAGAATAGAAGATTTTTGAGCCAGACAAAGCTTCGGAAGCGAAATATACTAGAATTTGTTTGAGCTTTCCTTCTTCCTCCTTTTATTGCACTAGTACAACACTCACTGCCGAATTTGATGCAGACACATATAGAAGAAGTGGCGATCTTGGTTCAGGAGGGCACAGCTTGGTCATGTTGGACAAGTAATCTTTCAGTTCTTGGAAAGCTTGCTTCTGGGTTTCGGACCATTGGAAATTCTTAGTACTTCTGAGAACTTGAAAGAATGGCAAGCTTCTTTCTGCAGCCTAGGAATGAATCTGTTAAGCGCGGCCACTCTTCCTGTCAATTTCTGCACATCCTTCACTGAAACCGGCTCTTGCATTTCTACTAATGCCTTGATTTTGTCGGGATTCGCCTCTATGCCCTTTGTTGAGACTAGGCATCCGAGGACTTTCCCTTTGTGAATGTCGAAAACACACTTCTCCGGATTTAGTTTCAGATTCGTTGCTCTCAAGTTCGCGAATGTTTCTGCTAGATCACTGATGTGATCTCTTCTCTGAACACTTTTGATAACTATGTCGTCCACGTATGCCAAGATGTTTTTCCGGATTTGAGGATGGAGGACTATTGCTATCATTCTTGAAAATGTGAATCCTGCGTTTTTCAGCCCCTCCAACATTCTCACGAAACAAAACGTTCTGAATGGAGTGATGAAGCTTGTTTTTTCTTCGTCCTCTTTGCAAACTCTGATTTGATGATATCCCGAGAACATGTCAAGGAGTGAGAGCAGCTCACTGTTGGCTGCATCATCTACGATTTTGTCTACCCTCTCCAAGGGAAAATCGTCTTTCTTGCATGCCTTGTTCAAATCCGTGAAGTCTACACACATTCTCTACTTTCCATTCTTCTTCTTTACTGGTATAGTGTTGGCTAGCCAGACTGGATACTTGACTTCTCTGATCACTTTCGCGTCTTGCAGCCTTTGAACTTCAGCTTCAACTGCTTTCACTTTTTCTTCGGACATTTTCCGTTCTGTTTCTTGAGAGGTATTCTTTCATCTGTTTCCAGGGCATGTTCAATGATGTCCCTGTCGACACTTTGCAGGTCTTTGGCTGACCATGCGAAAACATCCTTGTTTTTGTTCAGGAATTGTATGAGCTCTTTCTCTTCTTCGAGGTTGAGGTGAGCCCCTATTGTGACTGCTCTGCCGGGCATGTCATCCAGATACACTTTCTTGGTTTCACCATCAGCTGCTATCTCAATCTTTTATTTATCCCTCTTGGCCTCTTCGTAGGGTTCTTTCCTTTCTTCAGCTGTCTTCAGCTGGTACACATTTGCCTGGCCAGGGGTATGGCCTTTTTCTATGTTTTAGGCCTCTTGTTGGTTGCCGAACACTGTGATAACCCCCTTGGGTGCGAGTATCTTCATACACAAGAACTGCTGCCTTATGACTGCGTCGAACTTGTTCATGAAGCCTTTGCCGAAAATCGCGAGGTATGGGTGATAAATGTCGACCACATCGAAGGTGAGAGTCTCTGTTCTGGCATTGTCGAGATCTCCGAAGGAAACAGGAAGCGATATCTTTCCAACTGGCTTAATTGGTTTTCCTCCGAAACCTTGCAATGGGTATTCCGGCGGGGGCAACATGTGCTGGCTCAGGTTCATCTTCTCGAAAGTTTTGAAGAACAAGATGTCTGCCGAACTTCCATTGTCAACTAGGACCTTTCCAATGATCCACCCAGCTATGTTTACCTCGATGACCATGGCATCATTGTGAATCGCAGATTTCAGTTTGAAATCCTCTTCCGTGAAAGTGATTGGCACCTTGGCCCATTCCGGCCGTGCGGCTGGACCGTCGTTGATGATGGTGTTCACAGACCTGAAATAATTGCTTCTTTGCTTCTTAGTTTCGAATTCCATGGCCGACCCTCCTGAAATTAGCATGATTGTCCCGAAGGATGGCAATGCTTTCGAGTTCTGAGGTCCTGAACTTGATTGTGGTCTTGACGAACTGTCGGGTGGTGGTGGTAAGATTTCCCGAATTGGCTGTGGTTGCTGGATTGATTGGATTGCCTGCAACTGGGGGAATAATTGCTAAGATGGTTGCCATGATGATTGTGGTTGTGAAAATTGTTGTATTGCGACTGGACTTGGTTGAGAGTTCTTGAATTGTGGCTGCCAGAAGTTTGGGCGAAATTGATTCGGCATTGAGGACGTGATGCTCATCAGCGCTTTCTCTTGCTGGATTCTTGCCATGTTTTTCTTGGTTTCTGGGCACCCTTCAGTGTTGTGTCTTTTTCCATGGTACTGACAATAGAAGTACGGGTCTTTTGGGTTGTGATTCGTGAGTCTTGGGGGTCCTCTTCCTCTTCCCCTTCCCCTAGGTGCGAACCCTCCTCTTGTGCTTGGCCTGCTGTTCTGGTGAGGCTGAGGATTTTCCACGTTGTTGACGTTTCGTGGATTTTGTGGTCTCCAAGTCATTTCCCTGTTGCCTTGTCGCACTTCATTTCGTTCGGCCACTCTTTTGCGATGATCATCATCAGACAAGATGTATTCTTCTAGTTTGTGAAAGAGTTCTTCGACTGTCTTGGGTTTCTTTCGCGTGAGATGCGAAGTTGTTGGCCCTGGAGTCAGACCTTTGATCAATGCCTTGATCGTTGTTTTGTCATCGGCTTCTGGGATCTGAGATCTCTGCTGCATGAACCTTCTCACGAAGTTTCGCAATGGTTCTCTGTCTTTCTGTTTGCAGTTGCACAGATCTGACGATTCAGCTGTTGTGTCATGGAACATCTGAAATGCTTGCATGAACTTTGTCTTGAGATCCACCCAGCTGCAGACTGAATGCGGTGGCAACAAAGAATACCAATTCAGAACTGGTCCTTCGCAGGCAATGATGAAGGATTTAGCCAGTGCAACATCATCTCCTCCCGCTGAGTTCACAGCCGATTCATACCTCATGAGGAACTGCCTGGAGAGAGACCGGTTTGAACTTTGGTGGCCATGGTGCAGTTTGCAGCCCTATGGAAAATGGTGATTTAGAATCTACGAACTGTGAGATTCCATTTCCCGCGAAGAAGTTTTCTTTCAGGGCTCTTCTGGTTGGTCCAGAGTTCTGATGTGGCGATTCTTGCCACAGTGAACTGTTTTCTTGTTCTTTCATTTCATCTATCTCTCTTTGTATTGTTTCAATCTGCTCTCTTGCCTGGTTGAGCTGTTCTAGCTTTTCAGAGATCTTTCTTTTTGCCTGCAACTGGCTTGCGAATTTTTCTTTCTCTTTCTGTAGTTGCTGTATTTTCTGTTGAACTTGTTCTAGTTCTCTGTCTATGGTCTCATCACCATCATCATCGTTCTCATGTATCTGTTGTTCAGTAGGTTGTTCTTGAATATGCGCTGTCTTCTCAGTTCTTGCTTTCATCAGAGCTTCAAGTTTTGCTCTCCGTTCTTGATCTGTGATGTTTGAAGGTTCACGAACGAAAGAGATTTCATTGCCTTCAACATGATGAAACTCTTCTTGATTTGCCTCAGTTGGAGTGTTCTTCTTTGACCTCTTCTGTGGTGGCATCGTGAGTTGTTTTTCGGCTGAAACACAGTGGGCGCCAATGTTGGGGTATCCAAAAATCCAAAAAGGATCCCCGAACACGTGAGAAGGAACAGTGAATACGTTCAAGCACAGTGATGACGCAAGAGGAGACAAAGAATCTCCGAAAGACTGCTCAAACCTCAAAAGTTGTGAATCCTTTTACACGTGCCCTCGTGCCCCCTTTTATAGGGAGACGAAGGGACTTTTACATTCCGAAAACACCCTCAATCTCAAAGAATATTCCTAATGTGAACGTATACATGAATGTCTTTTACATCTCATACATTTACAAGCCTGCCACTAGTTCACACACCAAACCCGGACTTTTTGAGATGACGTCTTTGACTTTGCTTCTTACTGGTTCGTGAATCTCCCCGTTTAGGAAATCTTCGTGCACCGTGACTTCCGAACTTGATCTTCAGCAGATTCCCGAATTTCACAGACTCCGCAGGTTCATGGCTTCGGGTCTTTTCAAGTTCGCGACTTCGAGGCTTCGCAGGTTCAAGATTCCAGACCTTCGCACGTTCGCGACTCCGAGGCTTCGCAGGTTCAAGATTCCAGATCTTCGCACGTTCGCGACTCCGAGGCTTCGCAGGTTCAAGATTCCAGATCTTCGCACGTTCGCGACTCCGAGGCTTCGCAGGTTCAAGATTCCAGATCTTCGCATGTTCGCAACTCCAAGGCTTCGCAGGTTCAAGATTCCAGACCTTCACGAGTTCTTTTTTCCTGAAAACTCATTTCACAAACTTCATAAATCTCGACATTTCGAGGGTGACAGGTTTTCCTGAACTCCCTAACATCCCCCTTCCTTCCTTGCTTCCACTCTCTCACCCGACAATGGCTACGGTGGTCAGCTGCCTTTCCCAGCCGGCCAGTGGTAGATCCGCCACTCTTCATGCCAGATCTACTCACCCTCCTCTTCTCCAGATCTAAATCTTGGCGGCACGAGCAACCTATGGCTATAGCGGCAGCAACAGGCATGGCCCGCATCTGTCTTGCCGGGATGGCCCGGCTACGAGTTGCAACGGAAACAGTAGTCAGTGGTCACCGCGCCCCGTGCCCGTGGCTACTCCGAACCGCTGCAGGCGCGGGCCGGCGATGCGGCATTTTCCTTGGAGCAAAGCGGGTGCAGTTGGCTGCGAGCGTTTGCGGTCAAATGCTCGACCTTCGTGGAGGACAGCCCGTGTTGGCGAACTTCCCCCATGTTAGACATGGGTACCCCAGGGTCCCCACTGATCAGGCTCATGGCCATCCCCGACAAGTAGGTCCAGCCCATCGGAAGACTCACCGGCCTGATAGTGGGCCCAACAAACCTGATCTGTGGCCCCGAAGACCTTCCAAAAGATTCCTCCAGGCAATTATCCGATACAAGACTTGGAGTGCACACCAAGACGTCGGCTACGCTTCTAGATAGTCCAAAGATCACGTGATAATGTTGTAATCGACCTTAGATATGTTTCCATGTTGTAACCTACCTGGACTCTAGGTCCACCGATCTTGTCCTTCAACCAATATAAGGTGGGCAAGGGTGTCCTTCCGAGGACCAAGTCAAGTCTCCCGCAATCAAAGCAATACAATCAATAACTGGATGTAGGGTTTTACTCTCTAGAGGCCCGAACCAGTATAAACTTGTCGTGTCTCTCTTGTTCTATGTGCCATTGCATAACCATCGAGTCCTTAGTTTTAGATCTCTCCCCAACGAACAAATAAACCACCGGGGTTGACCCCCCTGTGGACTGTTCAGAACTAAACCTCTGACACCCCAAGGGCCATGGCGGTCGCGCCCGCCCTAGAGCGACGGATAAGAGAGAGGAAGGCCACGCTGCCAGGGCGCCATTCTTACGGGCCATGCGACCTCTGGTGGCCCCGCTCCGGCAGTGGCGCGGCGGGATGGAGCGGATTTCGAGGTGGCGGCAGCCGGCAGGTAAGGTTAGGGCACCCGCGTCGCCCCGCGCGAGAGCAATGTGAGTTCACCCGTGAGTTGTCGGAAGCTGAATCGTCACAAAAATCGTCAACCCGCTTCCCCCCTGGGGCACTTCTCTGTCATCGTCCGCACCTACTCCACCGCCCTCGGTCACCTCGTGAGTGCGCTCCTCCCCTGCTTCCATCGGCTGCTTCGAGATGTCGAAGAAGGTTGAAAATTGTCTGTTAAAAGTGCTAATCCTTATTTCCAAAAAAAATTGAATTCAATAAAAAAATTTGAATTCAATGTGTTAAGATGTTTTTATTGAAATCAGCACAGAAAGTTCCTACCTATTTTTTATAATATTTTTATGTCAAACTTGTTTAATTCGCTCCGATACGAAATCGAACCCACACTTGCTCGGTGCTACTCAAGTGCTCTAGCTACTAGGTAGAAGCCCTTTCACAATTTGTTAATATGTTGAAGTAGACAGTAATAAATGTTGAATGTAGTATTTTCTTATGAAATGTTAATCTATTTCTTTGAAAATGTTGAATCCGGTAATTTTTTAATAATTCTTATTTTTTCAGAAAAATGTTAAACCTAGTTTGTTGAAATGTTGACTTAATAATTATAATTGGACCTATTCAGGTAGTTATAAAGCTTACTTAGCTTGCACAGGTTACATGGAAGCCTCCGAATCCTCACCCCTCCCACCCGCGAGCAACCGATAGTTATGTTGCCTATGCAAAAGATTAGGGATGGATTCGGATGTCTGGAAATCCGAATTATCCGTATTCGTATCCGCTACAAACGTTAATATGGATATCCGTACTCGTATTCGTTTTTAATATGGATGTCAAATGGATGTATTCGAATCCGATTTTCAATATTATCTGAATTCGACATTATCCGAAATATCCGACAAAAATCCGACATATCCGACATTATTCGTATCCGCAAAAGTAAAGTACCCATAGAAAACATCTAAATTTTATTTATATTACTAAATACTAATTACAAATGATGTTAATTTTAATATGCTAGTAAAATAATTATTTACATTTAGCTATTGAACATTATATATATGACAACTAAAAAATTATGCTAACCTAATATTACTAAATTATATAATGATATTTTCTTAATTAATTTTGATGTGTCTAATCATAGTAATTTTAAATACATTATACTATTTAGCAAATAAATAAATTATATTTAAATGTATTTATGTACTTATTTTTACTTATAAAAGATGTTTATATAGTTACAAAATTACTTATTTTATATTTATTATCATATATTAATTAATTAACTAACTAATTAATATTATTTGCAATAATATATCTATTATGTATAATGATCATAATTTACTCTCTACCTGTAACATGATTTGAACAATTATAAAATCATCGACAAATGAAATTGATACTCATTTATGACTCTATGTTGTAAATCGAGTAAGTATTCGAATGTGAATCTGAATTCAAAATATCCATTTTGTATTCGTATTCGATAATATTTGTATTCGTATCCGAATTCGAAATAAAATGTGGTAAATAGTGACATCCGAATTCGTATCCGTGCGTATCTGATCCGAATCCATCCCTACAAAAGATAGTCATTTGCCTGAAGTCGTACTATAGTCTTGCTCTCATGTAATTCAGCCTGGGGTCTCGGGTTATCTCTTGTAATTATGCCCCCCTTTCGATCAATGAAAATCAAGTACCCACCCAAGTTGTTCGGAAAAAATAATCATCGAAACTTATAACCAATTGAAGTCACTTCTAGATGAATAGTGCAAAACAGGTCGTGCATTCTTGACAAACATTAAATGTGTGTTTTCTTGTCAAATATACGCATAAAATTACTTACAACTTCATTATTCCCAGTATAGTTACTTTATTTAAAAACTTTGGATGCACTATGTCACCTTTTCTGAATCCGAAAATGTTAAACTTTTGAAAATCTTCTTTTTTCTGGGCTTGTCATCTTGAGCCGCCCGCCGGTTTGGCCCAGATAGCCCAGCTCCTCTATCTTCTCATCTTTCACTGCCGGATGAACCCCACCTGTCGAGAGGCTCTGCTAACTATACCTGGCCAAACGGGCCGCACGGCACGGCACTAGCACGGTTGGGCACGGGCACGGTTAGGCACGGGCACGGTAGGGCACGCCGTGCCGTGCCTCTTAGTGCCACCGTGCCAAACTCCAGGCACTTGCACGACCCTATGGGGAGTTAAGCGGGCCGTGCCGTGCCCTTTGGCACGGTGGCACACCAGTGCCCGTGCCGGCCCTGGCACTATCTAACAAATTATATGTCCTTGTGCTCAGAATCACAAGGTGGTCACAAATAACAACAAAAAACACACAAAATACAAACACAGATGAAAGATAGCAAATCAATAATTCAAAAGGGGAGCTTGTGCAATGGCTGCCTCATTAAAAACCTACCTAGGTAAAACTCACCCTTGTGAGAAACCCTAGGCAGGAAAAAAGAGTACAGCCAAGCTCCAAAAAAAACAAAAGTTCATAGTTCAAGTTCAACCTAAAGCTACAAGTCCAAAGTTCAAGTATTAAAATATTACAGCCCCATTACATAAATGATAATCAATCAAGGTAAAGATCTTCAAATGTTGCTTCAAGTTCTTTGTCCTCCACCAATCGTTGCTTCCTTGCGTACTGCAGCCTTCCCAATCCTTGATGCAAGTCGGCATCTCCACCATTTCGAGCCTCGAGCTCCTCCGCCGCTCCTCGATGATCCCGCAAGTCATGCTAAAAGTAGATTCTCAAGATATGGTAGACACGAGAACAGTTAAAATATCTTTAGCCATGATGGATAGAACTGGATATGTAAGTTTGTGTTCATGCCACCGCTTAAGTATGTTAAAATCATCATTTAACTGATTCACAGTGTCACAATCTAAGTAGGAGACAAGTTCAGAAGTACTAGCCGATGAAGTTACTCGCTGAAAGCAATGCACTTGCAGATGTATCTCTAGACGAGGCTTAGATTAGGAACTAGAGGTTACTTACCACCAACATTATACCCATCATCACCATCATCATAAATTTCATCCCAAACGGATCTTTTCTTACCGGATGGGTTAGGAGGATCGAGCCTCCTCAACCTAACACCTCCATATTTCTCGCTCATACTTGTTGTACACATCCGTAAGACGAGCTCTAGTGGTAACCAAGTAATTAGAATAGTCTGTACTAGTAGCATGGCCTAAGTGCCTAAGTGCTCTAGTAAAACCTTTGATTTTAGCTCTAGGGTCCAAGATGAATGCAAAGGAATAAAGCAGTGGTATATCTCTCCAATACTTGTTATATTTATCAATCATAGGCTGAACCACAGATCTGATGTGAGCATCATTAGCATAAGTTTCAAGGTGTTTAGCAATCTTAACTAGATAATGAATCATAAGTGGAGATGTAGGGTAGTAAACACCAGACAAAGAAACAGTTGCATCATGAAACAAATCAAGAAATTTTAGCACTTTTTCAGCAACATCCCAATGCCTATCATTTAAAAGCAACTGACCATTTTCAGTTCTAGGATAGTGACCATGGATAAAAGTAGTGAATGTACTCTTATGAGGAAACAAATGCTTAAGCATCAGATAGGTAGAATTCCATCTTACCTCCATGTCCAGCTGAAACTTTCTAGGCCTAACATTAGTAACAAGACAATAACTTTTGTATGCAGCAATTCTCTGATTAGATGAGTTCATCCAAGATATTGCAGTTCTAAATGTTTCAATCAAAGGCTTAAGATCAGTAAGGGCCTCCTTAACAATGAGATTAATGATATGACATGCACAGCGCTGATGCAAGAACATACTATGAACTTCACTACCTTCATCGAATGACAAAGAAGACACAACAGGAACATCAAAACCAAGGTATTTAGACAGTAAAGGTCTAAGATGATGCATTGCTGAAGCATTGATGATGCATTGTCTAAAGTAACAGCAAACACCTTTTCAGACACACCAAAATCATCAAGCACAAATGCAACACGATCAGCAATGTTTTGTCCACTGTGGGACTCATCTATAAGCCTAAGACCAAGCACCCTCTTCTCCATTTGCCAATCAGAATTAATGAAATGAGCAACAACACTAAGATAGTCCTCTTTGGCATTACCAGACCAAATATCAGAGGTGAGACACACACAATTAACAGCAGATGAAGTCAAGGTCTCAACAAGCTTAACCTTAAAATCAGAAAAATATTTCTCTATGTCTCTAGTTGTGGTTTGCCTAGAGACACCAGAAAACTTGGGATTATGAGCAGTTTTAATATAATCTTCAAAAGCATCAGATTCACCCATACATATAGGCACATCAAGTCTAGCAATCAACTTAACAAGTGCAATACGAGCAAACATAGGGCGTACTCCCAATTACGCATACTACCATCGGGATTAAAAGAAATTTGAGTTTGAACCTTATGGCCCGCTTTTTCTTTTCTCTTGTCACATTTATTCCGATGCCGGCGGAGATGACCAGTGCCACCACTAGAGAGACCAGAGTATTGTTTGTTGCAATGGATGCACTTAGCACCATACCTGACCCTCTTACCATTTATGGTTTTGTAGATCTTCTGGAAATCCTCCCAGACAGGGGAGGTAGAGGGACGAGAGCGCTTGGAGCCAGCCCCAGCTTCCACATCTGCGGCCTCATCACCACCGCCGCCAACATCGATGGGAGCCTCAATGCTACTGCCCAACAGTGCCTGGGCGTCATCTCGAATGTCATCGTCATCGTCATCTCCGGCCATCCCGCACAACCGCCTCTCTTCGTTGAAGTCGACCTCGTCTTCAGAGTCAGAGCTGACCATCGTGCTTCGCCAGCGTCCTGGTCCCTCAACGGCTACAGCAACAGAGATAGGAGGTCAGGGGAGACGAGGATTAGCACAGATTTAGGATGCAGTTAGCAACTTAGGGTTAGGGTTTAGCATACCTTCGCAACCGGAGCACCAGGATCGCCGGCGATGTACACGAATCACAGATCCGACCCTCTGGTTCCTCAACGGGTTCGAATCAGCTCTGGATCTAGAGAAAATAGTAGTTACTATACACAGAGACCAGAGAAAAGAGGGAGGGGAGCAAGCAGCGAGCGTCGAACAGTACTTACGCGGACCCGGAGCACCAGAGCTGCCGGCGGCGAGGTCGACGACGTTGAGAATGGCAGGGGAAAGAGTCAAAAGACGACTAGACGACACACGAGTGGTTGTGATATCAAGAAGAGGAGCATACATGGCCGTGCCGTGTGCCAGGGCCGGCCATCGGGGGGGTCGGGGGAGGTCGCGGGAGGGAGAGAGGAAGAGGGGAAATCGGCGGCGACGGCGAGGCGGCGAGAGGCGGAGAGACCAGAGACGGCGAGGCGGCAAGATCTGAGCAGTGAGCACAGCGGGTCAAATGAACTAGGGTTGCGGCTTGCGGGGGCCGGGGGCGGGGGATGGGGGGCGGCGCGGGGGCGGGGGGCATGGTTATATACGGTCGTCCCCAACGGGCAGGGGGATCCGAGCCGTCCATGCCCCCCGCCCTCCATCCGACGGCCAAGAGGCCGTGCCTCTATCGGCCGGCCCACCAACCGCTTGGGCCGGCCGGCCGGCACTACGGGCCACAATGGCGGCCCAGGCACCGGCACTACGTCGTGCCGTGCCGCAGCACGCACTATCGACATCGTGCCGTGCCGTGCTCGTGTCGTGCTTTTTCGGATCGTGCTCGTGCCGGCCCGTCGTGCTCGTGCCAAATGGCCAGGTATACTGCCAACCTATCATTATCGGGAGACGACTCCAAGTCGCCTCCGCGTGACCAGTTTGACCAAGCGACCATTTCACAGCACTTCCAGGAAACCTCCTACCTTTGTCCGGATCAGCCCCATCTCTTCCTCCGCGTCAGTTTTGTAGCAACTAGTAGGAATCAAGCAAGCAATCCTGAGTCCTGACGACTTGCGACTTGCGATTCCGATTGCGAGACGACTGCCACTGCGAGAGAGATGTGGAACGTGCTGGGGCAGGCGGCGACGGTGGCGCAGCTGGTCGGGGCGGACGTCGGCGGCCTCATCTCCATGATAATCCAGGCAGCGGTGACGGCTCAGCAGAACAAGAAAGAGTGCGAGCAGCTCGCCCGTCGCGTGTTCACCGTCGGCGAGCTGCTGCAGCACCTGGACCCGGAGGTTCTGCGGCGGCCCGAGATCCGGCGGCCGCTGGCCGGGCTCGACGGCGCGCTCCGGGAGGCGCACGAGCTCGTGATGGCGTGCCAGGACAAGAGCGCCGTGTACCGGTTGGTGCTCAGCTCGAGGCAGGCCGAGAGGTTCAGGGATGTTCAGAGCAGGATCGACTCGTACCTCCTCCTCTTCCCTGTTATTAGTCACATAGACATCACCCGGCGTCTGGATCGAATATACAACATCCTGGTTCCAATCGACGCGGCTGGGCCATCATCTGCGCCACAGATCATCGTAGTCCAGGATTCCCAGGTACAGATTGTAAATTTGTAATGCATCCATCCTCAAGCTTTCAACTGTGCAATTATACTTTGGCTCCAAATGAAGCTTAGAATTCTGGTTTTTCCTCTTTATTTACCCTTTTTGGTATGTGCATAGGCTGCTCCAATAATGGATTGGAAAATACCCCATGAGGTTCAAGCCTTTACTTTTAAGGAGCTCGCAAAGGCCACCAACAACTTTGCTCCTGACAGAAAGATCGGCGAAGGCGGATTCGGATCGGTGTACAAGGGTTGGCTTCCTGACGGTCGAGAGGTAGCCATCAAGCGGAGGGGGCACAACTCAATCCAAGGGATAGAAGATTTCCAGGCAGAAGTGACCATCCTCGCCTCCATTAGCCACAAGCACATCGTCCGTCTCTTTGGATCCTGTGTCCGTGCCCCGCAGGAGAAACGCGAGCTCCTTCCCAAGTTTGGGAAAAAGCAGAACGAGAAGCAGAGTGAACTGCTGGTCGTCTCTGAGTTTACTGAGAACCGCTCGCTCGACTTCCACCTGCACGGCCAACCGTCTCCGGGCCAACCGTCTCCGGTGAAGGCATCCTGGAAGATGCGCATGGAGATACTCCTTGGCGTGTCCCGGGCCATCGAGTACCTGCAATCTTACGCCGAGCGGCCGGTGATCCACCGCGACGTCAAGCAGTCCAATATCCTTCTCGATGCGAGCTGGGCGCCACGCTTGACTGACTTCGGTTTGGCACTCACATGGGAAGGCCCAGACCATGAGGTTAGTGTCTGCGGTACCTATGGATATGCGGCCCCAGAGTACGTTATGAGTGGCACTCTGAACCAGACGGTGGACGTGTACAGCTTCGGTGTTGTGATGCTGGAGGTATTGACGGGGAAGAAAGCATATTACTATGAAGAAGAAGAATGGGACAAGATGAGAGACGAATGGAAGGAAACAGAGAGAGAAGTGTGTCAGGAAGAGGACATGACAGAACAAAGGGTTGAGGAGACTGAGAGGGCAAAGCAGGGCTACTTAGGTCAACAGAGTTTGGTGGAGTTGGCGGTGCCAGCGATTGAGGCCGGTAAGCTGAGGAAGGTGCTGGACAGGCGCCCGGCAGCGACGCCAACGCCGAGGCAGCTGGAGGCGACAGAACTGGTGGCGGAGACGGCAGTGCGCTGCGTGCGGCTGGATTGGGAGGCGCGGCCGTCCATTTCGGAAGTCGTGGCCACCCTCGAAGCCGCGCTTGAGCTGGCCCGTTGCGATGGCTAGCTAGTATGGAAGCCGGCAAATGTATCTCTCATGTTGAATGATCCATATTATCATTCATGATTAACGTTGTTGTTTTGCTCCCTCCTGTACGCTTACACAACTAGTACCTGTGAAATTGGATGTCACGTGATGCGTGTTATATGGGTCTGAAAGAGCCCCAGCCCCAGGTGTGGCATTTACAGATTGGTTAGGATTACAACTTGGAAAGGAAGAAACTTGCTATACAAGACTACAAGATAACAACAACATTCTATCCTAATCTACAAGCCACGTCCAACTCTAAGCACGTCCAACTCTAAGCCGTGTACACATACATATCTTAACACCTCCCCCCCCCTCAGTCACAACATCGTCCTCAAGTTGAGATTGTGTTTAAACTTTTGGAAAGCTCGAACAGGCAATGGTTTGGTGAATCCATCAGCAAGCTGATCTCCAGTGTGAATAAACCGAACATCCAAGAGTTTCTGAGCAACTTGTTCTCTCACAAAATGAAAATCAATTTTGAAGTGCTTGAGGCATCGGGAAAGTGCGTGAGTTTCTCACGAAATTTCACAAGATCAGCGCAGTCAAAGTCATGAAGAAGTTTCAAGATGCTTTCCATCGAGAAAACAGCGACAAAGTCGCTAGCACCGGAAATAACTCCAGGAAGAGTTTTGAATTCAGCATCAACCCAGTCCATAAGCTCAGAGATTTCACCACTTTCAGGAAAGGGGACCATGGCGAACACTGAATTGTCTCAAGGCTTTCCTGTACTCATCGAACAAGAGCTTCAATTTATCTGTAATCTCGGCAATCTCTTGTCCTGAGGCTTCACTTCGTTCAGATAGCGCCTTCTCAAGATCTTGAATCTTTTGCTCTTTGCTGCTCAAAGTCTTCGCGAGATCTGAATTCCTTGTTGAAAGCTCGGTATTGACACCGTCGGTGTTTTAGACCGGCAACCTACTACGGGGAGTACCCGAAGTAGATGATTGTGACTCGCCGAGATCGGTAACTCGAAGTAAGAGACACGTGGCACACAATTTAGACAAGGTTCGGGCCGCGAGGTGCGTAATACCCTACGCCTGTATGCTGCGTAGCTCTGGATTGATAGGGCACAATTACAAGATGGTGCAATAGTGCGCCGTGAGTTGTAGGGGATTGGATGAGGTGAGGTGATCCTGAGATCGGTCCCTGCCTCGCCTTATATAGTCCGGGAGGCAGGGTTACAAGTCGGAGTAGGGAGAGAGTACTAGTCGAGTACGTCTAGGAGTCCTCTATACAGTGCGGAACACGTACAGCTCCCTAACCGAGTACTACTCCTGTGTAGTCCTTGTGCTCCACGCCTTCAGGTGCCGTGTAGCGCAAGCCGGGTAGTCCCAGGGGCCCACCGAGTAGTCGGTCCTGGTACCCACCGAGGTAGTGGGCCCAGGGAGGTCCATACGACAAGCCCCGAGTACTTTGTAGTCGAGAAGGATAGCTTCAAGTAGTCTTGACGGCCTTAACGAGTAGTCCTCAAGCGTCCCTGAGTGCTACAAGTCAAAAGTCCTCAAGAGTAGTCGAAGCATCCCGAGGCCGGAATGTACTCCAGTTGATGTTTGAGCAATCTTGAAGTCTTCTCGAGTAGTCCCAAGCGTCCCCAAAAGCGCCTTCGAAGGTCTTCAAAAATGCCTGTCTTGTCTTGAAGCCGGAGCTGACATGGAGGTGCGATTTGCAAAACCGCACTCCACATGGAGTAGCCCCCGAGCCTTGAGCCGCGGGCTCTGGCTGAAGGTCCATCTGAAGTCTTGGCAAGAGAATCCCGAAAAATCCGGAGAGAAAAACCGAAGGACACGTGGCACGGAGCCCCCGAGCCTTGAGTCGAGTACTTCCTCTCGAATTGAAGGGTCTTCTTGGAGAATGTGTCCTGAGATGCTCTTGAGACTAGCCGCTTCCCCGGGTAATCGAGTAGAAGTAGCCGAGCCCCCGAGGTGAGTCGCGTCGACTAGTAGAATACGAAGAGTCACGCGCGACCACCGAGCCGCCCGCGTGTGGACTTATCCGGCCGCCCGTTACGGAGCCGATTTGGCTTATAAATAGAAGCCAAAACCCTTAGGGTTTTTCACCCATTCGAGCCGCGGCTATTCCGTTTGCATCTTGAAGCGAATCCACTCCCGGCGCTCGCCGCCGCCGTAGTAGATCCAAGCGCGCCGCCACCCGAAGCCTTTAGGGTAGCCCCCGAGCGGATGCGAGTGAAGACGCCTTGCACTTGGAGGATAAAGCCGTCGCCGTCCAAAACATCCAAGGCCGCCGGGAAGAAGAGGGGCCGCGAAGAGGCCGCCGCGGCTGCCACCAGAGCGGCGCCGCCCATGTCTCCACCGCGAGCTGATCCGAGCCGCGAGTGGAAGAAATCCAAAGTGAAGACGGACGACCCGTTGACCCTCCTGAACAGTGGGTTCATCAGAGAGAAGGAAGTCGACATGTGGAGATCCGCCGCCGGAGATCCATATCCGATGGAGAAGGCCGAAGATGAGATCCCGATGTTCTCCCGGCCCGGCGACTTCTTCAAGGGGCTGCTCGGGTACTACGGGATCGAGTACCGAACCCGAACCCCAACGGCATCTTCCACACGTCGGTCTTCGTCCACTTCGCGAAGCCTTCCTCGAATCAAGCCGCACCGGGTGCTTTTCCGGAAGTTCTTCCGCGTCAAACCGCAACCAAGTGCCTCCAACCCCGGGGTAGTCGGAGGAGCGGCATCCGACCGAGGGAGGACGCCGCGGAGCGGTACTTGGCGTACAAACTTGTCGACTCCAACACGGACCGGAAGACCGGGTGGTTCTACATCACGAACCACCACCCCGGCTCGCCGAAGCCGAGCGGACGGCGGCCCGAGTGCACCGTGAGTGGTGGAACACGGAGCCCACCATGCAAGAAGGAATCCAGCTCCCTGAGCTGCTAGCACGCATCAAAGTGCTCAGGGAGGCGGGACTGAGGGCCGAGCACGTGGCCTTCAGTTTCATGAAGCGTAGGATCCAGCCGCTGATGGCTCGGGAGACCCTGGGCTTCGAGTACACCGGCGACGACGACGCGTCGCGGATGCCGGGAGGCGAGCTGGATGACAACGACATCGTCGAGAGGTTGTCGCGGATCTTCAAGGACATGCCGCCATACACGGCGTGCCCGGTCGAGGAGTACTCCGCCGCGCGCCCGCCCAAGGAGGTGAGTAGTCGTACTCCCTTGGTCGAGTAGTGATTACTTGTAGTAGAGTTGCTGACGTCTTGTGTCTTGCGCAGGATGATGTGAAGAGGTTCATCTCTGAGCCGCAACTGCCACCGAGCGGGATCGAGATCCCGGTGGAGGGGAAGGTGAAGTAGCGCCGCGAAGTCGGTGAAGGCGACGACACCGTCATCGTGGAAGATACCTCCGATGACGACGACGAAGACGAAGAGACGGCGCAGACCGCTTCCGCTCCGCGGTCGAGGTTTAGCCGCCGGGCTTGCCTCATGTTCCGCCGGTACAAGACCCTCCGGCTAGCTCCGGAGGCTAGCCTTGCCGCGCCGCCACGGAAGCCGCGCAACCCCGCCGGGGAAGCGGGTGACGAAGAAGCCGAAGGTCTCGGAGACCACGCCTCGGGAGGTAAGTTGTCTTGAGAAGAATAGTCGAGTACCCGTTGTTCGAGTACTTTGCCGATGATGAGTCTTCCTTTGTATGCAGGAGGTGCCGCCAGCGGAGCCCATCGAAGAGGGCGACGAGGGCGTGTGGGATACGGTGGGGGAACCGGCTGGAAGTCGTAGTCCAGCCCCCACCGTTGAAGAACTTCTGGCGCAACTAGAGCGCCAGCCCCCTGCTCCAGAAGAGAGCACGGGACCCGTGGCCGCCGCCGTTGGAGAGGTGGTGGCCTCGGGAGCGCGGGGAGACGTACGCGCGCCGCCGCCGCCGTGGAGGAGGCCGTAGCCGCGAGGGGGCGGAGGAGGAGGCGCCCGCCGAGGGTGGATCGGTTGATATTGCCGGCATCCTCGGTACCCCGCCGTGACCATTGTCCGGTCGAACTTGTAAGTACCATATCCTCACGAGTAGTACTTGCCGCGGTAGTCGATCTTGTCTCGACGACCCTCCATGAATATTTCGCGAGAAAATCCACGGATCGACACTCCGGGATGGGGACGAGCCCTCGTCGGCGGTGGCGGAAGAAGTTGCGCCGCCCGCCGAGGAAGCCGTGCCCGCTAGCCAAGCTGCGGTTGATCCACCGGTTGCCAAGGCGCCGCCGCCGGAGGCCGGCGTAGTCGAAGGTGAGTACCCGTCTTGAAGCTACGGGGCTTCACGAGGAGTAGTCGTAGGCACCGATACACTTGTTTCTCTTTGACGGGCGGCGAAGGTGGTGACATCCCTGCGGGGGTGCCCATGCGAGAGGTTGACACCGAGAGGCCCGGAAGTTGCGGAAGGAGCCCCGAGCCCGTGGAGGAGGTCGTCGAGAAGACCGCCGGGGGAGAGGCGGTCACCACGTCGCCGAGAGATTGCTGCGGGAGGTGGCTATCCGCTCCCCCGAGATCCAAGACGCGAGCCCATCCGTTCGCACCGATGACGGAGGCTACCTCGAGTAGCCGCGGGGGGATAGAGCTTCTTGCGGACGATCTCGTCGAGGGCCGGCGACGGTAGCCAAGCACCGGAGGCGATCCGTCGAGCCGAGCAATGGATGAAGGTAAGTAGCCGTAGCCTTTGAGTAGTCAATCCCTTGTCGTTGAGTACTCTTCTTGACTTGAGTTGTCTTGTGCGGGACGTTGCGGAGCGGTCCCGCGACAAGTCGAACTGTTGCGGGGCTACGGCGACACGGTGCTCCGAGCCGAGGCGCTTGAGGAGCAAGCGGGTGAAGTCGCGCGGGCATGCCGCCGCCATGCGATCAAAGCTCGACGCCGCCTTCGCCAAGTACCACAACGATGTCATGGAGTTGCGGGCGAAGGGCGACGACTTGGTGCGGAAGAACAAGGGCCTCCGCAACAAGAATAAAGGTATATCCTTCGACTTGTCGAGTTCTTGTTGGAAGTCAAGAAGCATCCGACCCGCCGTTGTATTTACGTGTTGCGAGCTTGAGGGCCGGGTGGAGCGGTCGAAGGCCTCGGAGACGAGCATGAAGAACCTCTTCTACGGGAGCAAGAAGCCCGCCGGTACTCGAGCTCGACTACAAGGAACTCGCCTTCGAGTGCGAGAAGCATATGGAGCGCGGATTGCTTCGACGGGGATCTCGTCAACCCTGCTACAAATATTTGCGAAATTGAACGAAGACCGCGAGGCATTGCGGGCCCGGTTGAAGGAGCCGGAGGAGGCCGCTCGCCGATCGCAAGGCTCCCGGTGCCGCACCCGGCGGCCCCAAGATCGCTCCTCCGGTTGATCGCCTTCGTGAAGCTCCAAGCCGGCGGCCGCCTACGTCAAGCATATGGCCAAGTCGATCCCAAGACAAGTCTTGGCCTTCATGAAGTCTTACTTCCCGAAGGCCCCGGTGGAGGTAGTCGCCGGCGGGGTAGCCGCCAAGCGCTACGATGAGCAGGATGCGAGCCGCCGGGAGCGAGATGGCTCCCCATCGCGGAGCGGTAGCCGAGAAGCCGAACCTCCGGTAGCCCCGTAACAAGTAGCTAGTAGCCATAGTTGTACGAGAAACAATTGTAATGAATTGTATCAAGTATCAATGAAAGAAAATTTTCCGGCAATGAGTACTCGTAGTCGCGATCTCGGAGTGCGGAGCGCCCATCGTGGAGTGGGTGCGAGTAGTAGTACTCGACTTTAGTAGTCCCGTTGTGGGGAGTAGGCGGTAAATAAGTTGATGAACGATCAATCTTTATTACCGAAGTAGTACACACGGGTGGCCGGGGCCGTAGTTACAAAGTAGTCGCTCGGACCGGAGGCCGCTTACGACTAAGTAGCGGCCGGAGCGGGTAGCCGCTTACGACGGGTGATCCGTAGGTAGCCGTATAGGGCTGGATCGTAGATCCGTAAGTAGCCGCGCAGGCTGGATCTTGGAGTGTGGTCTCTTGGTAGACCGCTGCTAGAGTCCTTGACGCTCGTCGCAGCCCAGGGTCCGTAGGTAGCCGCGTAGACTGGATCCTGGAGAGGGAAAGTCCGGAGACTGGGGCTAGGACCCGGAGGGTCGCTTACGGCCAGGGGGCGTTGATGTAGTCGATTAGACTTGAACCCGGGGTAGTCGTGTAGAGTAGGCGTAGAATCGACAGAGTTGGTCGACGTTCCACGAGTTGTTGACGTCTTCGCCTTCAAGTGTTTGGAGGCGGTAGGAGCCGGCCGGTCACCTTAGCCACGGCGAAGGGGCCTTCCCGGGGGGAGCCGAGCTTGTGAAGTCCTTCCGTGTTCGGATACGGCGGAGGACGAGATCTCCAACGTTGAAGGAGAGTTCCTTGACGTTGCGATCATGGTAGCATCGAATACCCTCTAGGTACCTTGCCGATTGGACGAGGGCGGCGCGGCCGAGCTTCTTCGAGGGCCGTCGATGTCAACTCGTCCGTCGTCTTCCGAGACGCCTTCGTCGTAGTGCTCCCTTGCGGGCGAGTTCCATATGACGTCGGCGGGGAGGATGGCTTCGGAGCCGTAGACCGGGGAAGTAGGGGGATTGCCCCGTTGGCTTGGATGGTTGAGTCCGCGGCCCCCCGAGTGCATTGGGTAGTTCCTTGATCCACTTGCCCCCTTTGGGGTTAGCGGCGTCGTGTAGCCGCTTCTTGAGGGCGTCGAGCACCATCCCATTAGCGTGCTCGACTTGTCCGTTAGCCCGTGGGTGGGCGGCGAGACGTATCGGACGTCAATCCCGCTGTTCTCGCGGTACTCCCCGGGCGGTGGTTGTTGAAGTTGGACCCCGGTGTCCGTGATGATGCGGTGGGGTAGCCCATAGCGGTGTACGAGTTCATCCGGGAAGTCGAGTACTCGTCGGCCTTGGGGCATGTGACCGGCTTGACCTCGATCCACTTGGTGAACTTGTCGATAGCCACCGGTACCCTCGTTGAATCCTCCCGGCACGGTTGGCGGTGGCCCAATCATGTCGAGCCCCCGGCGGGCAAAGGGCCAGGTTGGCGGTATGGTGACTAGCTTGTAGGCTGGGACGTGTTGCTGCTTGGCGAAGTACTGACATCCTTGGCACCTTCTGACGAGTTCTTCGGCATCGCCCAGGGCTGTGGGCCAGTAGAAAGCTCGCCGGAAGGCCTTGCTGACCAGCGTACGTGAAGACGCGTGGTTGCCGCAGATGCCCTTGTGGATTTCCTCCAAGATGTCCTTGCCTTCTTCACGAGGGACGCACTTCATGAGTACTCCAGAAGATGCGCCCCGCTTGTAAAGCTTGTCTCCGAAGAGGACGTAAGACTTGGCGCGGCGGACGAGTTGTTCGAGCTGCGTTCTTGTCGGAGGGGACCTTCGCTCGCCGAGGTAGTCGATGAAGGGTTGCCTCCGGTCCACGTCGATCATCATGACCTCCCCGCCCAGTGGTGGATGGGGCGCGGGGACGATGGTCGGTGGCGCCGGCTCCGGGATGGATGGCGCGTGAAGCTCATGGACGAAGACGCCCGCCGGTACTTGAGCGCGGGTAGATCCAAGCTTTGAGAGGACGTCCGCGAGGAGGAGCCCGTGTAGGAGAGCTTCGTACTCGGCTTCGTTGTTTGAGACCTTCCGGAAGATCCGCGGGACGTACTTGAGTTGTTCGCCCGTTGGAGAGATCGGGAGTACCCCCGCGCTCGCGCCCTCGAGGTTGAGTGAGCCATCAAAGTACATCACCCAATGCTGCGGTCGCACGGTGGGAGTAGGTAGGCGGTTCTCCCGCCACTCGCCATGAAGTCGACTAGTGCTTGCGACTTGATGGGCGTGCGTGGCTTGAAGTCGATGGTGAGGGCGCCGAGCTCGACGACCCCACTTGGAGATTCTTCGGTGGCGTCTTGGTTCCTCGAGGATGTCGCCGAGCGGGTAGTCGGTGACGACGGAGACCGAGTACTCCGGGAAGTAATGTCGTAGCTTCCGTGAGGTGATGAGTAGAGCGTACGGGGAGCTCGCACGGGCCGGTAGCGAGCCTTGGACTACGATAGAACCTCGGCCGACGAAGTAGGCCGGGCGCCGGGCCCGGGTAGGCGTGGCCGTCTTCCCCGCCGCTCGACAACGATGGCGATGCGACCACGTGAGTAGTCGCAGCTAGGTAGAGCAGTAGTTGCTCGCCCTTGTGAGGAGCCGTGAGGATTGGTGGCTTTGACAGGAAGTCCTTGAGCTGGGCAAGGGCTTGATCCGCCTCTGGAGTCCACACGAACTTCTCGTGATGCTTGAGTAGTTTGAAGAAGGGGAGACCCCGTTCTCCTAGCCTCGAGATGAATCTGTTCAATGCCGCCATGCACCCCGTCAGCTTCTGGACGTCTTTGATGCTCTTGGGGGCTTTCATGCCGGTGATGGCGGAGATCTTCTCGGGGTTGGCTTCAATGCCGCGCCGGGCGATGATGAAGCCGAGTAGTTTGCCCGAAGGGACGCCGAAGACGCACTTGTTCGGGTTGAGCTTCCAGCGGTACTCGCATAGCGATGCGAAGGTCTCTTCAAGGTCGTCGATGAGGGTACTGGAGTTCCTGGTTTTGACAACCACATCATCCACGTAAGCCTCGACGTTCTTGTTGAGTTGCCGCTTGATGCGAGCCCGGACGGCCCGTTGATAGGTAGCGCCGGCGTTCTTCAACCCGAATGACATGGTCGTGTAGCGAAGACGCGCCAAACGGGGTGATGAACGCGATCTTTTCCTAGTCTTCCTCCTTGATTGCGATCCGGTGGTACCCGGAGTAGCGATCGAGGAAGCAAGGCGAGTCGCGGCCCGCCGTGGAGTCGATGACTTGATCAATCCGCGGCAACCCGAAGGGGTCCTTGTGGCGGTGCTTGTTGAGGTCGGTGTAGTCGACGCACATCCTCCACTCGTTCGAGTTCTTCTTGCGGACGAGGATGGGGTTGGCGAGCCATTCGGGATGGAAGACTTCTCCGATGAAGCCACTGCGAGTAGCTTGGCGAGCTCCTTCTTGATGGCGTCCCGTCCGTCGTCGGCAAAACGTCGGAGGTGTTGTCGCTTAGGGGTGGCCTTTGGATCGACGTTAAGGCGGTGCTCAATCGGCTCCCGGGCACTCCGGCATGTCCGTCGGCTTCCACGCGAAGATGTCGCGGTTAGCCCGAAGAAAGCCGACGAGCGCGTCTTCCTATTTGGGGTCGAGGCCGGCCCCGATGGTGGTGGTCTTCTGTCGGGGTCGCCGTTCCGAGGTCGACCGTCTTGACGAGTACCTCCTCGGGTGGGCGAGGCTTGTTGGCGGCCGTCGGACTTCTGCGGGATGTCGAGTTCGCTTGTAGCAAGCTTCTTCGACGCGGCGTAGACCTCCATCATCGCGTTAGGTACTTGGTTTGTGGAAGCGATCACCACGGCTTCGCGTATCGCAGTCGTGGGAGATCTTCAAGTCCCCTTGGAGGGAGAGTACACCGGCTGGACTTGGCATCTTGAGTACCAAGTAGGTGTAGTGGGGCACCGCCATGAACTTGGCGATGGCCGGTCTGCCGAGGATGGCGTGGTAGGAGGTCTCGAAGTCCGCGACCTCGAATTTGATGTACTCGGTGCGGTAGTTGTCCCGAGACGCCCCGAAGGTAACTGGCAGTACCACTGAGCCCAGTGGGATAGCCGCGTTGCCTGGGACGATGCCGTAGAAGGGCGTAGTGCTCTTGGTGAGCATGGGGGTGACATCGAGCTTCATTTTCTTCAAGGTTTTGGTGAAGAGGACGTTGAGCCCGCTTCCACCGTCGATGAGCACCTTGTTGAGCTTGGAGCCCGCCACCGTTGGCTTCAGGACGAGAGGGAACCGTCCTGGTTCGGAGAAGGCTGGTCCATTGGTCCGCGCGGGAGAAGGTGATGGGTACCTCCGACCACCTGAGAGGGGTCGGGACCGCTGGCTCAATGGACATCACTTCGCGACGGGTAGCCTTCGCTCACCTCGCCCGGGCGGTCCGCCGAAGAGGACATTGACGGTCTTCTCGGGTTCTTGGAAGTCGTTGTTGTCGTCGTCCTTCTTCTTGCCCTTTTGGTCGTGAGGGTGCGGTGGCTCCGAGTATCCTTGAGTGCATGCGAGCCGGTAGCACTTGCTCGGTGGTGTGGTTGCCGTTTGGATGCCACGGGCACTTCTCCTTCGGCGGGTCTTTGAAACCGCCGAGTTCTTCTTCGAGTTCCCTTTCGCGGGGCGCCGGATAGCCGCGACGGTGTTGTACGGCTTGCGCTTGCGGTTGGGACCCGAGTAGTTGCTTGTTGTTGTTGTTGTTGCGGCCGCCTTGGTTTGCATTGCTGCCGCGGCCGCCGCCCCGGTTCTCGCTTGGACTTGCCGCGGATGGCGTCGTATTTGGCGTTGGCCTTGTCCTCTTCATCCGCCCGGGACGTGATCATGTCCTTGAGGTGGGGGATGGACTCGGGGCGGCGACGACCGAAGTCCTCGAAGGTGCGGCGATGGTAGAGGCCGTCTGGAAGAGGTCGATGACCTCCTTGTCGGTGACGTCGACGATAGTAGCGCGCTTGTCGAAAAAGCGGCGCATGTACTTGCGAGAGAGTCTCGCCCTGTTCTCGCTTGATCATGGCCGGGTCCATGCGAGTACCCGAACGGCCCATGGCGCCCGCGAAGTTGCTCGTGAAGCTGCTCCTTGAGGCTGGTCCCACTTGTCGATCGAGTGCTTGTCGAGCGACTCGAGCCATGTGAGTGGTGCTTGGTCCGGACGAAGGGGAAGTAGAGGCATTTGGTGTCGTTGTTGCCGCCAGCGTTCTCGATGGAGAGGGCGTAGCATCGGAGCCACTGGATAGGATCCTGCTTCGCGTCGTACTTGGTGATCCCCAAAGGCTTGAACTTGTCAGGGAGGAGTAAGTTGCGAAGTCGAGGTGAGAAGGCGGGGAAGCGCGTCGCCCTCGGCGGCGGTGGTCGACTTCTTCCGCCGCGGCTCCTCAATCTTTTGGCGAGCATCGTACCCGCCGTGCGAGGCGCCGGAGGCGTGGTCGTTCGCGTGGCCTCGGCCGCCGCGGCCGCCGCCGCCCCCGGCTCTCTGTTGGCCCCATGGTTGGAGGCCGCCGCCGCGGCCGCCGCCGCCGTCGGGGGTCGTTGCCGCCGCCACCGGCCGGAGCGCGGTGGGGGAACAACTTCTCGGTTGCCTTGGTCTTGCGGTGAAGGTCCGCCGGCGTTGGAGCGGCGGCGGTTTGGCTCGACTAGAAGGTCGGCTCGAGTACGGTTGGGGCCGGCGTTGGCGGCCGTGACTAGTGGCTTCGTTGTCGCGGGGGTTTAGGCCGGAGGAGGTTGGTTGACTCGTTGTCGACCCACATGAAGTAGGCTTCTTCGGCCGAGCTTGGCGATGACCTCTCCCGGCGCGTATGCCCCCGAGCACGGCGTGCGATCGTTGTGATCGACATGAGGCACTCGCTCGGGGGGTGGTGTGTACTCGCTCTCGACCGCCTCGAGAGCTTCCGCAAGGTTGCGGATGGGGAGGTTGTCTCCGAGCCGCCGGCGTCGTTTCTCGCGCTTCCTGTTACGTTCGCGTCGAGCGTCCCCGTTGGCGGCGGTCTCGTCCGCGAGGTGCGTTGGCGGACGGCTCGTACGCGGAGATGTCCTCCGGGTATCCGTCCTCGGCCGTGCCTCGAAGGTCCGGGGTGTCGCCGACGGCCATGAAGACTTGGCGATCGGGGGTGCCCGAGCTAGACTCGAGAGGGTGCCACCTCGGTTGGTGTATTTGAGTCGGCCGGGCTAGTGGCGTTCCCTCCCGGAACGGTAGCGAGTCGATGTAGGCGACGTAGCGTGAGTCTCCCTTTACCGAGGTCGGCGAACTTGCGGTCTGGCCAGTAGACGTATCTCCCGGCCGGTGTTGATTTTATAACCAGCCCCGAGGGCCGGCCCCGACAAGGGGGAGCTCGGTGGAGTCGTCTTCGGACTCGGGCTCCTCAGGGTCCGACCCGAAGTCGAACTCGTAGTCCGGGTTCGAGTAGAACTCGGAGAGAGGGCTGGAGTCCGAAGCGCGGTCGGGGACGGCGTCGGAGTCCGAGTTGCACTCGGGTACGGGCTCCTTGCCGGCCGGCGCGAAGTGGGAGCGCTCGTGCGGGCCGGCCCGAGGATGCGTGGGCCACGCGCGGAGTGCTCGCATGGTGAAGGGGGCGCCTGCGATGGCTGAGCAGCCGGCTCGCATGCGATGGCCCATGGCGACGTCGGGTTCGAGACGGACTCGAGCTCGAAGTCGGTGTGGTGGTTGAAGAGCGAAATTTCGCCGAGCTTGCCGGCGAGTTCGCCTGTGACAACTTCGGGGAAGCGTCACGAGGCCCGTCCTCGGGTTGGGCCGCACGGTTAGGCGGCGCCGGGAAAGAGCCCGTGCCATCGGCGGTGCGGACCCGGGCGCCGAAGACGAAGGTGTCGCCGCGGTTGAAGGCGACGGTCGGCTTGAAGTGGACGGAAGTCGTCGAGTTCGCCATGTGATCTCGAGCGAGAGCTCCTACCGGCGCGCCGCTTGTCGGTGTTTTAGACCGGCAACCTACTACGGGGAGTACCCGAAGTAGATGATTGTGACTCGCCGATATCAGTAACTCGAAGGAAGAGACACGTGGCACACAATTTAGACAGGTTCGGACCGCGAGGTGCGTAATACCCTACGTCCTGTATGCTGCGTAGCTCTGGATTGATAGGGCACAATTACAAGATGGTGCAATAGTGCGCCGTGAGTTGTAGGGGATTGGATGAGGTGAGGTGATCCTGAGATCGGTCCCTGCCTCGCCTTATATAGTCGGGAGGCGGGGTTACAAGTCGGAGTAGGGGAGAGAGTACTAGTCGAGTACGTCTAGGAGTCCTCTATACGGTGCGGAACACGTACGGCTCCCCTAACCGAGTACTACTCCTGTGTAGTCCTTGTGCTCCACGCCTTCGGGTGCCGTGTAGCGCAAGCCGGTAGTCCCGGGGGCCCACCGAGTAGTCGGTGCGGTAACCACCGAGGTAGTGGGCCCGGGGGAGGTCCATACGACGGACACCTCGAAGCTCTTCAATAGTCTTGGTACTTTTATCTATGTCCTGACGAAGATTCTCAATCAACTTAAGATCGTCTTCATGGGTCTTTTTCAGCCTCTCCACTTCCTTCTCCGAACTTTTATAGGCGTCTTCGGCGATTTTCTTTTCATCTTGGCACTGCTTCAGGGCATTCCTTCTTTTCCAAATCTATATTTGCAACCTGAGCCAAGGTGAACTCGCGCTTTAACTTTTTCGACTCGTTAGACATCTTCTTGATGATTACTTCCTTCTCTTGTAAGCGCTCAGCAGAAATCTTCCCGACGATCGACGATTTCAAGGCATAGGTTTTGCGGTAACCATCAAGCTCAGATGACGAAAGTTTGCGGAGGGCCTCCTCAAAATCTGACCCCCAGCAGTTGACCCCCATGTGGCCTGTTCAGAACTATACCTCTAACACCCCAAGGGCCATGGCGGCCGCCCCCCCCGCCCTGGAGCGACGGATAAGAGGGAGGAAACCCACACTGCCACCATCCCCGCGGGCCGTGCGACCTCTCGGCGGCCCCGCTCCGGCGCGTGGCGCGGCGGGAGGGAGCGGATTTCAGGGTGGCGGCAGCCGGCAGGTAGGGTTAGGGCACCCGCGTCGCCCCGCGCGAGAGCGATGCGAGCTCACCCGTGAGTTGTCGGAAGATGAATCGTCACAAAAATCGTCAACCCGCTTCCCCCCTGGGGCACTTCTCTATCATCGTGCGCACCTACTCCACCGCCCTCAGTCGCCTCGTGAGTGCGCTCCTCCCCTGCTTCCATCGGCTGGTTCGAGATGTCGAAGAAGGTTGAAAATTGTTTGTTAAAAGTGCTAATCCTTATTTCCAAAAAAGTTGAATTCAATAAAAAATTTGAATTCGATTTGTTAAAATGTTTTTTATTAAAATCAGCACAGCAAGTTCCTACCTATTTTTTTGTAATATTTTATGTCGAACTTGTTTAATTCGTTCCCATATGAAATCGAACCCACACTTGCTCGTTGCTACTCAAGTGCTCTAGCTACTAGGTAAAAGCTCTTTCACAATTTGTTAATATGTTGAAGTAGACAGTAATAAATGTTGAATGTAGTATTTTCTTATGAAATGTTAATCTATTTCTTTGAAAATGTTGAATCCAGTAATTTTTTAATAATTCTTATTTTTTCAGAAAATGTTAAACCTTGAAATGTTGACTTAATAATTATGATTGGACATATTCAGGTAGTTATGAAGCTTACTTAGCTTCCAGGTTACATGGAGGACTCCGAATCCTCACCCCTCCCACCCACCGATAGCTATGTTGCCTATGCAAAAGATAGTCATTTGTCCGAAGTAATAATATAGTAGAACAATAATCTCCCCTCTCGCTCTCATGTAATTCACGCCCTGTTCGTTTGGCTTATCAACCACCAGCCAGCAGTACTTTTCTCTCAGAACAAACTAGCCACCAAAGAATCGGTACCAGTGAAGATCTTTTCTCTCGGAACAAATCAAGACTGCCCATCGGCCAGCAGCCAAACGAACAGGCTGTCAGCTTGGGATGCCGGGTTATCTCTTGTAATTGTGCCCTGTTTTCGATCGATGAAAGTTAAGTGAGTGGGGAGCTCCTGTTCGAAAGAAATAATCATCGAAAGTGGCAACCAATTGAAGTCACTCCTAGATGAATAGTGCAAAAGCAGGTCTTGCATTCTTCACAAACATTAAATGTGTGTTTTCTTGCCAAATATACGCATAAAATTACTTGCAACTTCATTATTCCCGGTAGTTACTTTAATTAAAAACTTTGGATGCACTATGTCACCTTTTCTGAATCCGAAAACGTTAAACTTTTGAAAATCTTATTTTTTTTTCTGGGCTTGTGTCATCTTGAGCCGCGCCGGCCGGCCTTTGGCCCAGATAGCCCAGCTCCTCTATCTTCTCCTCTTTCACTGCCAGATGAACCCCACCTGTCGAGAGGCTGCCAACCTATCCTTTTCGGGAGACGACTCCAAGTCGCCTCCGCGTGACCAGTTTGACCCGACCATTCCACAGCACTTCCAGGAAACCTCCTACCTTTGTCCGGATCAGCCCCAAATCTTCTTCCGCGTCAGTTTTGTAGCAACTAGTAGGAATCAAGCAAGCAATCCTGAGTCCTGACGACTTGCGACTTGCGATTCCGATTGCGAGACGACTGCCACTGCGAGAGAGATGTGGAACGTGCTGGGGCAGGCGGCGACGGTGGCGCAGCTGGTCGGGGCGGACGTCGGCGGCCTCATCTCCATGATAATCCAGGCAGCGGTGACGGCTCAGCAGAACAAGAAAGAGTGCGAGCAGCTCGCCCGCCGCGTGTTCACTGTCGGCGAGCTGCTGCAGCACCTGGACCCGGAGGTGCTGCGGCGGCCCGAGATCCGGCGGCCGCTGGCCGGGCTCGACGGCGCGCTCCGGGAGGCGCACGAGCTCGTGATGGCGTGCCAGGACAAGAGCGCCGTGTACCGGTTGGTGCTCAGCTCGAGGCAGGCTGAGAAGTTCAGAGATGTTCAGAGCAGGATCGACTCCTACCTCCTCCTCTTCCCTGTTATTAGTCACTTAGATATCACCCGTCGTCTCGATCGAATATACAACATACTTGTTCCAAACGACTCGGCCGGGCCATCATCTGCGCCTGCTTTCTCCTCCATGCCCCAGATCACAGTCCAAGGCTTCCAGGTAATGCATATAGCCTCAAGCTTTCATTCTTTCCACTGTGCAATTATACTTTGGCTCCAAAGGAAGCTTATAATTCTGATTTTTCCTCTTTATTTACTCTTTTCGGTATGTGCATAGGCTGCTCCAATAATCGATTGGAAGATACCCCATGAGGCCCAAGCCTTTACTTTTAAGGAGCTCGCAAAGGCCACCAGCAACTTTGCTCCTGACAGAAAGATCGGTGCAGGCGGGTTCGGCTCCGTGTACATGGGATGGCTTCCTGACGGTCGAGAGGTAGCCATCAAGCGGCTGGGGCACGACTCATGGCGAGGGATAGAAGAGTTCCAGGCAGAGGTGACCATCCTCCACTCAGTTAGCCACAAGCACATCGTCCGTGTCGTTGGGTCCTGCGTCCTGCAGGAGAAGCGCCAGCTCCTTCCGAGGTTCTGGAAAAGGAACGAGAAGCAGAGATATCTGTTAGTCTATGAGTTTGCTGAGAACCGCTCGCTCGACATTCACCTGTACAACCATCAGCCGTCACCGGTGACGGTGTCCTGGAAGATGCGCATCGAGATACTACTTGGCGTGTCCCGGGCCATCGAACACCTGCAATCTTACGCTGAGCGGCCAGTGATCCACCGCGACGTCAAGCCGTCCAATATCCTTCTCGATGCGAGCTGGGAGCCGCGCTTGACAGACTTCGGTTTGGCACTCACATGGGAAGGCCCAGACCATAAGGATAGAGTCTGCGGCACCTTGGGATACTTGGCCCCGGAGTACGCTATGAGAGGCACTGTGAACCTGACGACCGACGTGTACAGTTTTGGTGTTGTGATGCTGGAGGTATTGACGGGGAAGAGACCACATTTGTTAGAAGAAGAAAGGGAGAAGGAGAGAGAGAGAAAAGCCTATGTGGAAAAGGAGAGGAGAGATTTACGGGAGTTGGAGGAGGAGATCAGAGAAGAGTGGGAGAAAGAGCAGCAGATGAGAGACGAATGGAAGGAAAAAGGGGAGCGAGGAGAGTTTGAGGAAGAAGAGCAGAAGAGTGACGAATGGAAGGAAAAAGAGGAGAGGAACGAGTGCGAAGTAGAGGAGGAAACGACAGAAGAACGGGGTGAGAAAAAGGAGAGGCCAGAGCAGGACAACTTAGCTGGTGCTTACTACGGCTTGGTGGAGTTGGTCGTGCCACTGATTGAGGAGGGTGAGCTGTGGAAGGTGCTGGACAGGCGCCCGGCAAAGAAGCCAACGCCGAGGCAGCTGGAGGCGACAGAACTGGTGGCCGAGGTGGCAGTGCGCTGCGTGAGGCTGGATTGGGAGGCGCGGCCGTCCATTTCGGAAGTCGTGGCCACCCTCGAGACGGCGCTTGAGCTGGCCCGTTGCGATGGCTAGCTAGTATGGGAGCCGGCGACTGTATCTCTCTCATGTTGAATGATCCGTATTATCATTCATGATTAACGTTGTTGTTCTGCTCCTCCGTGGTGAGATGGTGATGAAAATTGAAACTTAATAGTAGTTTGTATTCTTCGAAATATATATAGTACGGTAATGCTCATGATCAGACATCCGACGGGGAAAAATCGGACGCCCTCCCAACCGCTCACCAACCTTACATCTGATGTTTGGATGTTGATCGCAACATGCTCGCCATAAGCTCGCAACATGCTCGCCACAAGCTTGTAACATCGCTCGCAATATGTACACTATGTCAGGGGAGGAGGGAGGGGGCGCAACATGGAAAAAGTGTTCGCAACATGGGAAAAGTTGTTCGCAACATGGAAAACGTGTTCGCAACACGATGTTTGGATGTTGATTGCAACATGCTCGCCACAAGCTCGCAACATGTTCGCCACAAACTCGTAACATCACTTGTAACATGTACACTATGTCAGGGGAGGAGGGAGGGGGCGCAACATGAAAAAATTGTTCGCAACATGGGAAAAGGTGTTCGCAACATGGGGAAGGTGTTCGCAATTGAAAAAGTGTTCGCAATATGAGAAAAGGTGTTCGTAACATTCGCAACACGCTTCACAACATCATGATCCAACGGTTGATACGTGTCCTAATTCGAATCGTGTGGCTGAGAAGGTGTCCGACCCGTCCGGGCGCTAGCACTTCCGTATATAGTATGCACAAGCAAGCATAGTTCCTAGTATATTGCACGAATGTCTATGGAATATCAAAACTGAAACTTTAGCAGTAGTTTGGCATTGTATTCTTTGTTGAGTTAACTATGCATGCCATGATTCCGAGCCCTCCATTAAAATTCTAGCTTCCTACTAAAATATTATTGAATTACAGTAAACATGTGTGGTTCATAATTGTCATGGCAAGATAAAGGGGGGGCATCAAATTAAGTAGTATATGTTGCTGAGCATATATGTGTTTATACAATAATAGCTGACCTGACGACATGCATGAATGATTCAGTTATCCAGCAGTTCTTTAGTTCTAATTGACTAGTTTCGCTAGTAATTTGGAATGACTTATTGGTAAATGCAATTGAAGTGTCATATTGCACCAGCCAGTAAGTTAACACAAAAGAATTAATATATATCTCTACCATTAAAAAGGCCCTAAGGGCAACGTCGCCGGCATGGTTCTGCCCCTCCGTGGTTCTGCCGCGGAACCATGGATGTGTGGGTCCCTCCATCGTTCGTTCTACCACGCGCCGCATGTGTGGCCCATCCTCCTCTCTCTCTTCCTGCTTTCCAATGTGCGGTGCTGCCCCTCCTGAGTCCTGACCTCGTCCTGCCGCGCCTCCCTCCCCGATCCCCGCGCCGCCGTGGGCCTGCCACCCACTCCTCAGCTCCTCGCTGCGCCACCATGCTTGGGGCAGGGAGGATGGAGGAGGAGGCGTGTGGGCAGCAAGCGGAGCACATGACCATCGGAGGACGGGTCTCTGCACAGCACGGGAAGGCCCGTGGGTGACCTTCGTTGCGCTTCGCATGGCGAAACTGGTGCTCCTGCCGTTGCTGGCAGAGCCACGGGCGCTTCCTATGGGCCCACCTGCCAGACCCACACCTTCCCCATCTTGTCGCTGAGCGTGAGGCAGAGCTCGGCGACCGGGATGATGACACTGTTCCCTTCCCACCGGAGGAAGGGAACATGCGGAGGCGAAGAAGCTGGACGAAGCATCGGCGTTGACTCAGGCCGCCGGGTCCACCTTCCCGGTGCGGCAGTGCGCTCGACCTCGTCGAGTCGTGACTGCTCACGGGCGAGGCCGGGAGCCGCCGGCCCCACGTTGACCACGCTGCCGCTCCCTGATGGGGAGCTCACTAGGCCACCAGCTTGCGCCGCCATCCCACGGTGGGGGAGGTCTCCGCCGCCGCGAGCACCACGAGACGGGACACCCTGTGGGAGAGACAGCGGGTCCCGACGAGCGGCGCCATGAGCGGAGCCGCAGCGGGATCTGGATCTCGCCAGTCAATTTTCCCTCCTCTCCACTCAATTTTCTCTCCTCCCGTAGTCCCATCCTCCGCCGAACCTCAGCCGCAGCCGAATCTTCCCACCGGCGCGGCTCCTCCCCGAAATCCGACCGAATCCGGTGCATCCGCGGCCACGGCCGCGTCGGTGCTTAGCGGCGACGAGCTTCTCTGCAAGATCCTCCTCCGACTCGGCCTCCTCACCGTCCTTGTCTGCGCCGCCACCGTCTGGCTCCGGTGTGCCTCCGACCCCGCCTTCCTACGCCGCTTCCACACGCGGCACCTGCCCCTCCTCCTCGGCTTCTACATCAACACTGGCGACGCGCAGCGCCTGCGCTTCGTACCGTTGGCGCGGAACCCTGACCTCGCCGCCATCATCCGCCGTGGGAACTTTGATTTGGGCGAAGAAGCCGGATCTGTGCGAGACTGCCGAACGGCCGCGTCCTCGTCTTCGTTGGCCGCTGCACCCTGAACTAGGCAATGACAACCTCTCAGAGCTCCCGTTCCCACCTGAAGCCCTGAAGCTTCACTCTTCTTTATTACTTGAATGATTTCTTGTTCCTTGCGGCGGCCAGGGGCGGCGAGGCCACAGGAGCCACTGCTCCTTGCACAGCGCCACATGCCGCTGGGGCTATCCGACGAGCAGCATCGACGGCGGCAGTGAACACGAGGCCGGAGGTGTGGGCGCTGCTTGCCGCCCGGCGCACTCAAGACGGAAAGGAGCTCGCGCCCCGCCCCGCGTCGCATCCACTCACCACCTTCCCATGTGTTCTCGTCGGCCGCATGCGGAATCGAGCTCCGGTGGACCGTTGACGGGGTGTGCCATGGCCGGGGGAGCGAGCTCAAGGCCGCCCGCTGCCTGAATCTAGGTTTGGGCGCTTCCGCGCTTGCTTGGCTAGGCAACAGGGCCACCAAAAGCTATTGCTACTTTTCATGCCTACTGCACTTGCTTGTGCGCGAGGGAGAGGCCACGAGCTGCTGCCATTTCTCTTGCCGACAAAGGAGCAGAGAGGTGGCTCGCTCGTGTTGCCGGTGGCAATGGCTGCCTGGCTCGCGTTGCAGTGGCACGCGGCTTGCGCAATTGCTTCATTTGGAGAAATGATATTGGCTTTTCACTTGCTTTTACACATTATAAAATGTTCTGAAGTTATTTTGATCTGTAACATATTTACACTTGCGTTTCGTTGTGCAAACGAAAATCAGGATATCATTCGGTGCTTGTATAACGATCGTTTGGGTACACAGTATCAATATCAAACAGCCGTAATTGGCAACGGAGAGAGATCAAACTAACGAATGTCTGAACTCTTTTTTATCAGACAAAGGTCTGCATTTTGACTCGACTCCAAAAAGTTTCAAGAAACAGCTCCAAGCTTCAAGCGTTGAAATCTCAGAAAAAGTACTAAAATTTCAAAACAAAGTACTACAAAACCAGGGTCAAAGCAGTAAAAAGATTGTATCCATTCCAATCTTGATTTGCCATCCTCTCTCTGTTTTTTATTAGAATCTCATTGATTCGCCATCCATACATGCATGTATAGAGCTGGAGAAGGAAGTGTCGAGTTGCTCATCGTTGCGATGGACGTGTTTTAAGGCACGCAGCTTGAATCGTAAGCCAGGTCTGAGCCAGATGGGTTAGCCTTCATTTATTTTACTCAAGGAATTCAATGAAAAGTATACCATGGCTGAATACGCTTCATTAAAGGCATTATTTGCTTCAAAAGATGTTGAAAACTTTTCTTTTGATATGTAGACATTTACATATCATATATTTGAAAAATCATTATATTTATATGTAATTTTTTTAGGCCTGTTGCAAAGCACGGGCTATTACCTAGTCAGATAAAATGCTACACAGATATCTTATGGGCAGTCGAAACATATCAATGCTGAGATAGAAACCTGATAAGAAACCATGTAGCATAAGTCCACTAGTAACTCAACCGAATTAACTGGACTGCTAGGAGGGTCCTTTTTCAAGTCTTCAATTCTTCACTAAGGATACGATTTGATGCCACGATAAGCCCTTTCTTTGATCACATTCAGTCATTCACATATTGTCAGCACACAGTTGTAACTGAAACGAAGTAATAAAAGTAAGTAATATTTCAAGTGAGGGGTTGAATTAAAACGTAAGTAATAAAACACATAATCATTGCTGAATTGCATATAAATAAATAAATATAGAGTAAAATGCACCAGAGGTCCATCAACTTGTAAGAAAGTGTCACTTAGGTTCATCAACTTTGAAAATGCATTTTTAGGTTCATAAACTTGTTGAATCGTTCACCGCAAGTCCATAACTGCTCACATATGCTTCTACTGGTGACATGACATGATGACTTAGCTAAAAGAAGCATAATCTAATTGAGGCATTTCATCGAGCAGCTTATGAGTGACACATACTTGATATTTTCGAAGCTAAACGATAGCAGCCTACTCCTGTCGTACACGCGAGGAGACTACAGTTATTTAACCCAAGGAATGTCTAAGTATATGTGTCGCCCATTTGTAACCTACTCATTAAAATGCCTTAGCTAGAAGATGCTTCTTGAGCCAAGTCATCATGTCAGGTCATTATTACAAGCATATCTGGACAGTTATGGACCTGCGGTGAATGACTGAACGAGTTCATAGACCCAGAAATGCATTTTGAGAGTTGATGGACCTAAGTGACACCTCCTTACAAGTTGATGGACCTCTGGTGTATTTTACTCATAAATATATCATAAATTAAGTAGTATTTCAAGTACATAAAAGTGATGCTTGAGTTATATTAAAGTGAGGGTGGGTGGCAGTGTGGCACAGGCTGAAAAATGCATTGGATTGGAAAGGGATAATTGAGGAGACCCAGTGGAACATAATTTAGTATCTTTGTGATTCACAGCAAACAAAGGCCCTAAGGGCAACGTCGCCGGCATGGTTCTGCCCCTCCGTGGTTCTGCCGCGGAACCATGGATGTGTGGGTCCCTCCATCGTTCGTTCTACCACGCGCCGCATGTGTGGCCCATCCTCCTCTCTCTCTTCCTGCTTTCCACTGTGCGGTGCTGCCCCTCCTGAGTCCTGACCTCCTCCTACCGCGCCTCCCTCCCCGATCCCCGCGCCGCCGCGGGCCTGCCACCCACTCCTCAGCTCCTCGCTACGCCACCATGCTTGGGGCAGGGAGGATGGAGGAGGAGGCGTGTGGGCAGCAAGCGGAGCACATGACCATCGGAGGACGGGTCTCCGCACAGCACGGGAAGGCCCGTGGGTGACCTTCATTGCGCTTCCCATGGCGAAACTGGTGCTCCTGCCGTTGCCGGCAGAGCCACGGGCGCTTCCTATGGGCCCACCTGTCAGACCCACACCTTCCCCATCTTGTCGCTGAGCGTGAGGCAGAGCTCGGCGGCCGGGATGATGACACTCTTCCCCTCCCACCGGAGGAAGGGAACATGCGGAGGCGAAGAAGCTGGACGAAGCATCGGCGTTGACTCAGGCCGCCGGGTCCACCTTCCCGGTGCGGCAGTGCGCTCGACCTCGTCGAGTCGTGACTGCTCACGGGCGAGGCCGGGAGCCGCCGGCCCCACGTTGACCACGCTGCCGCTCCCTGATGGGGAGCTCACTAGGCCACCAGCTTGCGCCGCCATCCCACGGTGGGGGAGGTCTCCGCCGCCGCGAGCACCACGAGACGGGACACCCTGTGGGAGAGACAGCGGGTCCCGACGAGCGGCGCCATGAGCGGAGCCGCAGCGGGATCTGGATCTCGCCAGTCAATTTTCCCTCCTCTCCACTCAATTTTCTCTCCTCCCGTAGTCCCATCCTCCGCCGAACCTCAGCCACAGCCGAATCTTCCCGCCGGCGCGGCTCCTCCCCGAAATCCGACCGAATCCGGTGCATCCGCGGCCACGGCCGCGTCGGTGCTTAGCGGGGACGAGCTTCTCTGCAAGATCCTCCTCCGACTTGGCCTCCTCACCGTCCTTGTCTGCGCCGCCACCGTCTGGCTCCGGTGTGCCTCCGACCCCGCCTTCCTACGCCGCTTCCGCACGCGGCACCTGCCCCTCCTCCTCGGCTTCTACGTCAACACTGGCGACGCGCAGCGCCTGCGCTTCGTACCGTTGGCGCGAAACCCTGACCTCGCCGCCATCATCCGCCGTGGGAACTTTGATTTGGGCGAAGAAGCCGGATCTGTGCGAGACTGTCGGAACGGCCGCGTCCTCGTCTTCGTTGGCCGCTGCACCCTGAACTAGGCAATGACAACCTCTCAGAGGTCCAGTTCCCGCCCGAAGCCCTGAAGCTTCACTCTTCTTTATTACTTGAATGATTTCTTGTTCCTTGCGGCGGCCAGGGGCGGCGAGGCCACAGGAGCCACTGCTCCTTGCACAGCGCCACATGCCGCTGGGGCTATCCGAAGAGCAGCATCGACGGCGGCAGTGAACACGAGGCTGTAGGTGTGGGCGCTGTTTGCCGCCCGGCGCACTCAAGACGGAAAGGAGCTCGTGCCTCGCCCCGCGTCGCATCCACCCACCACCTTCCCATGTGTTGTCGTCGGCCGCATGCGGAATCGAGCTCCGGTGGACCGTTGACGGGGTGTGCCATGGCCGGGGGAGGCGAGCTCAAGGCCGCCCGCTGCCTGAATCTAGGTTTGGGCGCTTCCGCGCTTGCTTGGCTAGGCAACAGGGCCACCAAAAGCTATTGCTACTATTCATGCCTACTGCACTTGCTTGTGCGCGAGGGAGAGGCCACGAGCTGCTGCCATTTCTCTTGCCGACAAAGGAGCAGAGAGGTGGCTCGCTCGTGTTGCCGGTGGCAATGGCTGCCTGGCTCGCATTGCAGTGGCACGCGGCTTGCGCAATTGCTTCATTTGGAGAAATGATATTGGCTTTTCACTTGTTTTTACACACTATAAAATGTTCTGAAGTTATTTTGATCTGTAACATATTTACACTTGCGTTTCGTTGTGCAAACGAAAATCAGGATATCATTCGGTGCTTGTATAACGATCGTTTGGGTACACAGTATCAATATCTCTACCATTAAAAAGGCCCTAAGGGCAACGTCGCCGGCATGGTTCTGCCCGTCCGTGGTTCTGCCGCGGAACCATGGATGTGTGGGTCCCTCCATCGTTCGTTCTACCACGCGCCGCATGTGTGGCCCATCCTCCTCTCTCTCTTCCTTCTTTCCACTGTGCGGTGCTGCCCCTCCTGAGTCCTGACCTCCTCCTACCGCGCCTCCCTCCCCGATCCCCGCGCCGCCGCGGGCCTGCCACCCACTCCTCAGCTCCTCGCTGCGCCACTGTAACAACCTAGGAATTTAGGTGTGTAATTTTTGTGAAAAATTTAAAACTTTTTGATTGAACTTGAGTGCTAACAATTTTCGAGCCAAAATGCTAGCCCTTCTCTGAATTCTCCACCAATTTAGCCCATATATAAAAACATATATTCAAATTATGGTAAAATATGTGAGTTGGTTTTTCTCTGGGTTATTTGGAGTTCAAATGTGTGAAGTTTTAATTTGAGTGGGAATCAAATTCAAACTCTAAATCTACCCCTAACTCTTAGCTATTTATTTTTATTTCCAATAAACCAAACCTTGAACCGGGCTGCCTCCTCCTTCCTTTCTGATCCAGCCGGCCCAGCCGTGCACCATTTCGGCCCAGCTAGACCGTGCTTCATCCACACCCCTCTCTATCTCTGTTGCTTGGGGCCCGCGTGTCAGCACCCTTATCTTCACCAACCCCGCTTGGTCACCGAGCCGGCCTTGCGCCGCCGGTCTCACCGCACCGCGGCGCGCGCGGGGCGGGGCACGGCCGGACCGCCCGGCCGGCACGCACGCCGAGGACCGGCGCGTGCGCGCGGGGTTGGGTTCGACCGCGGGAAAGGCTAATGACTCTTCTGCCCCTTCACCGAGCATCCGAGGCGCACCCGAGCGTCGGCCTCGAGCGCCACCTGCCCTGCCCGGCGAACGGCCAAGGGTATGGGTGGTTTTTCCTCCTCGAGCTGCTCGCGGCTCCGATTCAAAAGGGCCGGCTGGCGTGGCACGAACGCCAAGCCACCCGCCCCCTCTTGGGGTTTTCTCTTTCACCACCGCCCCGTTTGCACCGGATTGGGGGAAGAAGCGGGCGCGCCGCCGCCGCGTCGCGCCGGACGAGGGAGGAGCCGGGGACCGGAGCAGGGACACCTACGCCGCTGGGAACGCCGTCGACCCGCCAAGGACGCCGCCTACAACCGCCGCTCGTGGGAAGAAGGAAAGGCCGTTCGCGTCGGAGAAGGGAGCCGGACCGGAGCAGGAAACCGTACGCCGCCGGGAACGCCTACAACGCCACGCCATCGCCGTTCTCGATCCGGCTTCGACTACACCGCCGCCCCGAAGTGAGCACCACCGCAGCCACCTTATTCCTTTCCTCCCTCCTTGGACTCTGCTCTGTTTTGCGCCAACGGCGTTGGGGTGCGCCGTCGTGTCTCCTTGCCTGGTTGCCGGCCGTCGAGCCGCGAAGCGCCGCGTCGCGTTCGTGCGGAGCTCTCGGGCCACTCATGCCCCCGGCCCGCCGACGCCATGCGAGGACCATTTGTGGTTGCCGGCCTTCGTGCCGAGCGTGTCGTGCAGGAACGTGCGCGCCGCCATGTCGCCACACGGCGCACTCTGGTTACCAGACGACCGCGCCGGGTGAACAGGCTTGAACGCGTGAGCGCTACGCGCGCCTTGGGCCCGCGCGCGTCCGGCGGGCTCCATGCCGGGCCACCGGCCGCCCGAGCCGCCAAGGACGCCGCCGCGCGCGCCGAGTTCACGGGGGTGTTTCGGACCCGTGCTCGCCGCCGACGTGCGTGGCACGTTTGATTGAGCCGGGCTTCGACCCGTGTGTGTTTGCGGGTGTGAGGAGGGGCGCCGCGCGCGTGACGCGCGCGCGGCCGGCGGTGGCGGCGAGCCCGGTTCTCGGGACGACGCGCGCGCTCGCCGCGCGCGAGACCACGGACGCGAGCGCTCGTTCGGCGGTGCACCCCGGTGCCGAGCCGCGACATGAGCATCCTCCCCGTTGGTGGCGTACGGGCGATTGCCACCGGACCGAACGCCGGCCGACGCGCCGCGCGGCCGCTGCGCCGTCTGGGCATTTCGTCGAGCAACTGGAGTGCGAGGTTTACCTGAGCGTGTTAACCTAAGGGTTGGGCCGTCGGCTGGATCTGGGCTCTAAGCCCAGTTAGTTGCCCTAGCAGGCCGTCGGCCCAGTGCAGGAGAAAGCTGGAGGGGGAAAGCCAGACTTCTGAAGTTAGATTGTGGGCTGTAATGCCTAGTCCTTTTATTGGGCCGAAACCCATTTTCGAGAGGAAACGAGTCCGCTGGGCCACCCGCGGCCCAGCGACGATTCTGGCCCCTATCAGCCTGTTAACCACGGGACGCTGACGTCATGCTGACGTCAGCGGCGTATTTTCTCAAAACCCCCTTTTCTTTTCAGTTTTAAATTCCAGAAAATGTTTTTAACCATTAAAAATTCATAACTAATTCTAGGAAGCTCAGAAAAATATAAAATTAATTTCTATAAATCCGTAATTGCGAAACCTTGCTGATTGTAGGTAGTTTGGGTTCTTTTGGATCTTCTAAATTGATTCTTATTTGGAGTTCTTGCTTAGATGTGCACTGTATTCTTATTTTCGCGTCGAATTTCGTGCCGCAGACCCGAGCTTCGACCAGGAGGACGTGGAGGACCCCGAGTACACTGCTCCGGACAGCGACTGCTTCAACGGCAACGAAGGTGTCATGTCACTCCCAACCATGTAGATCCCATGTTGTTAAATAGCTGCTAGTGCTTTACTTTAATGCATTGATCTGATGAATTGCATAACCCGTTTAATAGCCATGCCTTGATGCTTTGTTATACCCTGTTTCCTTGTTCTTCTACCTGCGGGACTAGCTACAGACCCCTAGCTAGTCCCTTACCTCAACTATCCATACTTTTGTTGATTGATTATGGATGGTACTCTGGGCTTGGACTGAGATGTGGATATCTCGGTGTGTTTCTAGCATGCGTTCTGGGTGCGTACCTCCTTGCTGTGTTTTGGCGGGAGCGAGCCACTTGGTTACTTGTGAACGGCTGCCGAGGGAAGATGCGATCTGGCCTCTTACCCGAGGGTCGTGTCGTGTGGGATGGAGATGGTGAGTGCTCGCTCTCGGCCCCTTAAGGACCGATCGTCAGATGACCTTGTTTCGGATGACTATTTTCGTACAGACCGCCCGCCCTGTATTGGGCGGGGGTGCGGGGTGAGACTTGTAGTGGATAGCACCCCTCCTGTAGGAGGATCGGTGTGATCGTGTCGGGAGTGGTCTTTCCCTCCTTAGTAGACTTTGCCCCGGCGAGGCCGGGGAAGGGTTCCACAGCTTCGAGGGACCTCTCGCGGGTAGTATGAGCTCTGCCGCGGAGGCTGGGCCAGGCTCGGAGACGCAGGAGGGTACTATCCACTTACTTGGCCTTCAGCCGTATGGTAGGGTCGGGTACCGGTGACGGCCGGTTCCGGTCCTATTCGGGCGGGTACAGTTGTACAACCTCTGCAGAGTGTTAAACCTATAGCTATAGTCCGTGTCCACTGGTTATGGACAGTCTTTCGATCTCTCACCTGACTAGCTACACTTCTCTTGTGCTTCTTCTCTCCCCCGAGTGTGTGAGCCCGGCTTCGGCCGTTGAGATGTGGGGATAGGAGCAGGTGGGCCCCACATCGCAGATGAGAGTTGGGTTCCGGATCGTGGTTGAGATCCGGGGTTTTGGGTGTGGTTTCCCTTGAGCGGGGTGTGGACCCCTGAGGTGTGGACCTCGGAAGCGGGAGCTTTCCCGAGGTGTGGACCTCTTAGCTGAATTCTGCTTACCTTGTATGTTGCAATGCTGCTTTGCTTAAGCTTTCTACATCCAGAATAGGGTTATCTCATGCATAGTAGAATATACACCGCTTTTGCCTCTTTGTTGGGGAGCTGACATGACCTACCCGCTTATCGGGTAGACCCTGGTGCCTCTGATGCAGAGCCGGACTACGACTTCGACAACGACGGTTGGGTGGACTAGAGCTCTTCCTACACTTGAGCTGCCTGCGGATATGGAGTTTCCCGCGTTTTCATGGAGCCGCTGCTAGATGTTTTATCTATGTTTGATTCAGTCCCGATGGACTTGTACCCGGCATGTGCCGAAGAGATGTACTCTGATTAATGTAATAAAATAATTGTTGTACACTACATTGCTGTTTTTATCTTTCTGTATGGATTTTGGCATCGCTGAGACAGGGATTGCACGTGGTAGCCCTCCTGGGACTACCACCGAGGTGCTAAGAGTCGGGTTTTCGTCCGAGGTCTGAGCCAGATGGGTTAGCCTTCATTTATTTTACTCAAGGAATTCAATGAAAAGTATACCATGGCTGAATACGCTTCCATTAAAGGCATTATTTGCTTCAAAAGATGTTGAAAACTTTTCTTTTGATATGTAGACATTTACATATCATATATTTGAAAAATCATTATATTTATATGTAATTTTTTTAGGCCCGTTGCAAAGCACGGGCTATTACCTAGTCAGATAAAATGCTCCACAGATCTCTTATGGGTAGTCGAAACATATCAATGCTGAGATAGAAACCTGATAAGAAACCATGTAGCATAAGTCCACTAGTAACTCAACCGAATTAACTGGACTGCTAGGAGGGTCCTTTTTCAAGTCTTCAATTCTTCACTAAGGATACGATTTGATGCCACGATAAGCCCTTTCTTTGATCACATTCGGTCATTCACATATTGTCGGCACACGGTTGTAATCGAAACGAAGTAATAAAAGTAAGTAATATTTCAAGTGAGGGGTTGAATTAAAACGTAAGTAATAAAACACATAATCATTGCTGAATTGCATATAAATAAATAAATATAGAGTAAAATGCACCAGAGGTCCATCAACTTGTAAGAAAGTGTCACTTAGGTTCATCAACTTTGAAAATGCATTTTTAGGTTCATAAACTTGTTGAATCGTTCACCGCAAGTCCATACTCGCTCACATATGCTTCTCTTCGGTGACATGACATGATGACTTAGCTAAAAGAAGCATAATCTAATTGAGGCATTTCATCGAGCAGCTTATGAGTGACACATACTTGATATTTTCGAAGCTAAACGATAGCAGCCTACTCCTGTCGTACACGCGAGGAGACTACAGTTATTTAACCCAAGGAATGTCTAAGTATATGTGTCGCCCATTTGTAACCTACTCATTAAAATGCCTTAGCTAGAAGATGCTTCTTGAGCCAAGTCATCATGTCAGGTCATTATTACAAGCATATCTGGACAGTTATGGACCTGCGGTGAATGACTGAACGAGTTCATAGACCCAGAAATGCATTTTGAGAGTTGATGGACCTAAGTGACACCTCCTTACAAGTTGATGGACCTCTGGTGTATTTTACTCATAAATATATCATAAATTAAGTAGTATTTCAAGTACATAAAAGTGATGCTTGAGTTATATTAAAGTGAGGGTGGGTGGCAGTGTGGAACAGGCTGAAAAATGCATTGGATTGGAAAGGGATGACTGAGGAGACCAAGTGGAACATAATTTAGTATCTTTGTGATTCACAGCAAACAAAGTGAAAAATTGCAATCCTCGCATGAAAAAGGGTAACCCCATCAAGCAGTAAAAGATGCCATAATCATACACCACTAAAGTGTAAGCCACATCTGAGATCAAAGCCAAAGTTTGAATTATCCATTCTGGCCAATTCAGTATCCTCAAACTCTCTGCCACAATCGTACACCACTAAAGTGTAAGCCACATCTAAGATCAAAGCCAAAGTTTGAATTATCCATTCTGGCCAATTCAGTATCCTCAAACTCTCTGAGCCAGCTTTATCATCTATTTGAAATTTCTCTATCAAAAAGATGTCATGATTTCAAAAATAAATGCATTGACACTGGTGGAGAGTGAGGCTTTTGTTCTGGCCTTTCGTCCCGGTTCAACTTTGGAGCCGAGACTAAAGGCCTTTCGTCTACGTGGCCCGAAATGCCCGCTGGAGACACCCCCCTTTAGTCCCGGTTGGTACAACCAACCGTGACTAAAAGGGGGGGGTGTCCCAACGGCATTTTCCCGCAATGATTGACGCGGGGTTTTAGCACCGGGTGGAATTACCAACCGAGACTAAAGGTGCACCCTTTAGTCTCGATTGGTAATTCCACCCGGTGCTAATTCTTTAGTCCCGAGTGGAGCTACCAACCGGGACAAATAGTCCGCGCCCTATAAATCCAGCTTCTTCTTCCCCTTTCTCTTGCCCAAGCCATTCTTCACTAAGAGCTCAAGCTCCTCCTCCATGGTGCCTCAACCTTAGAGAGGTGTTGCTGAATTTTTTCTTCATGTATTTGTGAAGATTTCTCTCCTCTAAATTGTTTCCGAGGTTTGATTCTTCTTCCTCCCATCATTTGTTGTGATTAATTGTTTTGATATATTTTAGAGATGGAGAAAATAGAAATATTAAATCCTAGGTGGGAGGAGGTAATGAGAGATGAGGTTATTATCTATATACTTTAGATTGAGAAAAATGTGGTTGGCTAAACACTAGCATTGTCTTGTTATCTTTTATATTGAGGTAGAGAAAATTGAATTTTACTTTTTGGTATAATGAAACATAGAACTAATTATAATTTTACATTTAGCTAATTTTATAGAAGTTAGTTTATATTATAAAGAATGTAGGTAGGCCTCCAGTTCTCATCATCCAGTTCATAATGGAATACATCATCGAATTCACCCTTCTTCATCTTTCTTTTTGTTAATTTACTTTTTAATATAACGGAACATAGAACTAACCTAAATTTTGCATTTAGCTAATTTTATAGAAGTTAGTTTATAAAAAGTATGGTCACTGATAATGGAGATAAAACTGGCCATCAAGTGACCTCTATATGTCATTGTATCACAAGTCCCCAAGCTAAAAACTAGTCTGCTTCTAGCTTTTGAACCTCTGCTTCAAACACATTTATGAATTCACGTATTGTGTTGAGATGATCAACATGTTAAGGAAGAATGTAGGTAGACCTCCGGTTCTCATCATCCAGTTCATAACGGAATACATTATCGAATTCACCCTTCTTCATCTTTCTCTTTGTTAATTTACCTATTAATATAACAGAACATAGAACTAATCTAAATTTTGCATTTAGCTAATTTTATAGAAGTTAGTTTATAAAAAGTATGGTCACTGATAATGGAGATCAAAATGGCCATCAAGTGACCTCTGTATGTCATTGTATCACAAGTCCCCAAGCTAAAAATTAGTCAGCTTCTAGCTTTTGAACCTCTGCTTCAAACACATTTATGAATTCACATATTGTGTTGAGATGATCAACATGTTAAGGAAGAATGTAGGTAGACCTCCAGTTCATAACGGAATACATCATCGAATTCACCCTTCTTCATCTTTCTCTTTGTTAATTTGCCTTTTAATATAACAGAACATGGAACTAATCTTAATTTTGCATTTAGCTAATTTTATAGAAGTTAGTTTATAAAAAGTATGGTCATTGATAATGGAGATCAAAATGGACATCAAGTGACCTCTGTATGTCATTGTATCACAAGTCCCCAAGCTAAAAACTAGTCAGCTTCTAGCTTTTGAACCTCTGCTTCAAACACATTTATGAATTCACGTATTGTGTTGAGATTATCAACATGTTAAGGAAGAATGTAGGTAGGCCTCCAGTTCTCATCATCTAGTTCATAACGGAATACATCATTGAATTCACCCTTCTTCATCTTTGTCTTTGTTAATTTACCTTTTAATATAAAAATTGGAATTAATATGATGCAAATGAAATGTCAATGGATGAATGCCGACAGACAATCCCCGGAGTACATTGCTGGCATGCAAGCTTTTCTCGAAGTGGCCAAAACCAACAAGAACCCAAAGGGATTCATGTGTTGTCCATGCTCTTTGTGCAGAAACGACAAAGACTACTCTGACTGGGGGACTCTTCACCTCCACTTGATTAAAAACGGATTCATGGTGAACTATGTGCTTTGGACCAGGCACGGTGAAAGAGGGGCTGTGATGGAAGAGAACGAAGATGAGGAGGATGATAATAACATTCGTGACTAGGCCGCGGGGCAAGATTTTGCGGATACTTTAATGGAAGATGCTGACGAAGAAGAGATACCGGAAGACGGCCATGTTGATGATCTTGGTCAAGTTCTAAAAGATGCACAAAGGGACTGTGAAAATGATAATGAAATGGAAAAGTTGCACCATATGATAGAAGATCATAGAAAACTATTGTACCCAGATTGCAAACAGGGTCACAAAAAGCTTGGTACTACACTTGAAATGTTGCAATGGAAGGCAAAATATGGTGTGTCTGATAAAGCATTTGAGGGGATGCTAAAAATTGTGAAGGACAAGCTTCCCGAGAACAATGAATTACCATCAACATCATATGAAGCGAAACAGACTGTGTGCCCTCTGGGGTTGGAGGTTCAGAAGAGCCATGCCTGCCCTAATGATTGCATCCTATACCGAGGCACGAAACACGAGAATTTGGAAGCTTGTTCTGTGTGCAACACGCTACGTTATAAGATCTGGAGAGATGATGATCCTGGTGCTCCCGAGGGGACACCTCCCAAGATGACGAAAGTACCGGTGAAGGTTATGTGGTATTTCCCTATAATGCCACGTTTGAAGCGTTTGTTCAGGAACAAAGAAAATGCTAAGTTGATGACATGGCACAGAAGTGATCGTAAGCAAGACCACATGCTGAGACATCCGGCAGATGGGTCTCAATGGAGAAAGATTGATAGAAAATACAAAGATTTTGCTGGGGAAGCAAGAACATAAGATTTGGTTTAAGCATAGGTGGCTTCAATCCATTTGGTGAGTTTAGCAGTGGTCATAGCACTTGGCTTGTGACACTATGCATGTTCAACCTTCCTGGTTCGATGTGCATGAAGCGAAAGTTCATTATGATGTCGGTGCTAATCCAAGGTCCAAAACAACCTGGCAACGACATTGATGTGTATCTAAGACCATTGGTTTATGAACTATTACTGCTATGGAAGAAAGAAGGTGTACGTGTGTGGGATGAGAATAAGCAAGAGAACTTCAACCTACGAGCATTGTTATTCATTACCATCAACGATTGGCATGCTTTAAGTAACCTATCTGGGCACTCAAACAAGGGATATCGGACCCGCACCCACTGTTTACATAAAACAAACGGTATTCATCTGAAAAATTGTAAGAAGGTTGTGTATATGGGTCACCGTCGCTTTCTTCCTGAGAAGCATCCCTTAAGGAAGAAAGGTTTGCATTGGAAAGGAAAGGCTGATCATCGTACAAAGCCCCCCCATTTTAAAGGTGAGGAGATATTTGATATGGTAAAGGATCTAAGGGTTGTCTTTGGAAAGGGTGATGGTAGTGAACCTGTTCCACAAGATGCTAATGGGCATGCACCAATGTGGAAGAAGAAATCTATATTTTGGGAGTTACCTTATTGGGAAATTCTTGAGGTCCGGAATGCTATTGACGTGATGCACTTGACGAAGAATCTTTGTCTGAATGTCCTAGGCTTCTTGGTTGTTACAAGAACTCTAAGGATACATTGGAAGCACGACGGGACCTGAAAATATCCATAGGAATGAAGCACCTCCGATAGAAGTTGATGAGGAAGAAGCAGATCCTGAAGAGGTTGAGGAGGAAGAACAAGGTTGCTTAGGTCCTGCGAGTTACACCCTGAGCAAGGAAGAGAAGAACATCATGTTTGATTGCCTAAACAGTATGAAGGTTCCATCTGGCTACTCATCGAATATAAAAGGGATAGTAAGTATGAAAGATAAGAAGTTCACAAATCTAAAGGCCCATGACTGCCACATGTTGATGACACAGTTACTTCCAGTTGCGTTGAGGGGTGTTCTACCAGAGAAAGTACGATTAGCACTCGTAAATCTTTGTGCATTTCTCAATGCAATTTCACAGAAGGCAATCGACCCAAGGAACCTAGTGAAGCTACAAAATGATGTTGTGCAATGTCTTGTCAGCTTTGAGTTGACATTTCCACCTTCATTCATCGATATTATGACTCACCTCCTGGTGCACCTTGTGAAAGAGATTACTATTCTTAGACCAGTATACTTGCACAACATGTGGCCTTTTGAGAGGTTCATGTCAGTCCTCAAGAAATATGTTCTTAACCACACACATTCGGAAGGAAGCATCGCCAAAGGATATGTAACTGAGGAGGTCATTGAGTTTTGTGTGGACTTTGTCGACTCAGTTGACTCGATTGGGGTTCCAGTATCACGACACGAGGGGAGACTACTAGGAAAGGGCACCATTGGAAGGAAAGCATGTTTCAGCAATCATATTGATTTGTTCAATAAAGCACACCTAGTTGTTCTGCAACAATCAACCTTGGTGACTCCGTACATTGAGGAACACAAGCAGATTATTTCTTCACAAAATCCATCCAAAACCGAAGCATGGGTTACACGCCATCACCTGGAAAATTTCCCCTCGTGGTTGAGTGAACAAGTTATTGGTGATTCCACAATTCACCCACAACTCACTTTGTTAGCCAGGGGACATTCTAGGACAATTGTCAAATTCCAAGCTTACGATATAAATGGTTATACTTTTTACACAAGAGACCAAGATCGGAAAACCACACACCAAAATAGTGGTGTCCGTATAGATGCCATGGACAGCAACAATAACAAGAACTCATATTATGGTGTCATAGAAGAGATATGGGAGCTTGAGTACGGGCCACTTAACATCCCTCTGTTTCTTTGCCAATGGGTAAAACTAACTGGAGGTGGCATAAGGAAAGATCAATATGGAATGACAATAGTCGACTTGACCAAGATTGGTTTCAAAGATGAACCATTCGTCCTTGCCAAAAATGTGCATCAAGTTTTCTATGTCAAGGATATGACTAGCAAACCGAAGAATAAAAATCCCGAAGGACCACAAGAGCCAAAGCAACACATTGTTCGGCGATGTGAAGTGTCGTATCACGGAGGTGTCAGAGCTTGGCCAGCTTGTTGCTCCAAAAAGAAGTCAAGGACAAGTTTGTGTCTCAATGCGGAGTAATTGTAAGGGACAACGTGCCCATCAAGTATAGAGAATGGAAGGGAAAACCAAGTAATCCATACATGGTTCCAGACTCAGTAAAAGACCAGCTGTGGAATGATGTGCTAAAAATACTTCGCACTTCCTGAAGGTGTCAATCCAAACCTTGTTAAAGGTTGGACTCTAGTGAAGATGGCAACTCAATTTCAGAATTTCAAGAAGAAGTTGACTAGATATTTTATCAAGAACAACCGAACTCCAAATTGGGATGAATATCCGAAGATAAAAGATCACTGGAAGTCCTTTGTTGAATACAAGAAAAGTGAAACTTTTGCCCAAAAAAGTGCCCAAGAGAAGAACAGTGCTAGTAAGAAAGGGGAGTACAACCATCGTCTTGGTCGAGGTGGTTACGCGGCAGCAATTCCCAAGTGGCGGAAGCTGGAACAAGACCTTATCACCAAAGGTATCATATCAGCAGTCTTTCACTAGCTCGAAAGATCGAAGGATTGGTATTATGCGCATGGAGGCATATTGAACCCGTATGATGGTACCCTTGAATTCCCGCCCACGTTACGAGAGAAGGCACTTGAGTTAATGAACAAAATAGAAGATGTCAAAGCTGGTAGATTGAAGGTTGACATAGAAATGGATGAGCTCACTATGGCACTCAGGAATCCAGAACACCCAGGACGTTGTAGGGGCTACGGGGTGGTGCCGTGGAAGTATGCCTTCAAGGGAAACCTCGATAGCTATAGAAGCCGCAAAAGAAGAAAAGAGCGTGAAGAGGATCATTAGCGCCAAATGATGGAGCAAATACTTAAAGAACAAGACGAAAAGATGCAGGTAGAGATTGAACGGCGATTGGCCATAACGATATCTAAAATAGCCCAAACTGGAGCACTGCCTGAAGTACCTCTGGATCCCGTCATTAGCCCTTCCGCTCAGAAAAGCAGTTGTGCTTCTACCGAGGTTGCACCAGGTGCTTGCATAGAGGTCGCACCGGGTGCTTGCACAGAAGGCCCTGAAGAGCCGAGGGCAATCGAAGGAGTTCCAGTGGATGACAACCAACAATACCCGGTGGATTTTCTCTGTCGGTGCACCCCATGTGAGCTGCACAAGCCATTCGGCAACATCACAATGCAGGTGGCGTACGGAAGTGCTTTTGCGCATTTTCCTGGACAGACTAGCCACGACATGTTGATTCCACACGACGACGTGTGACGCCCTAGGTTTTTAATTAACCATAATCGTCGGTCAACCGGCTGACAGTGGTCAAATCACGGTCAACCTGGGTCCTCACCCCGAAAAACTCACCAACCAACTCTAAGGACACCTTTGATCTAGTGGACACACATGTGGGGCCAACACATCGTCAAAGACTTGGTCAAACCCCACTCAAACCCTAGTAACCTTAGATGTCTTTCAGAACTTTTGCCGCGTTCTCCAAATTCCACCTAAACACTTCAAAATCTACCTTTATGAAAGTTGTCCAGCTTGTTGAGGGACACAACTTTCATGTAGATTGGCATTTCAAATTTTGAGTGGAAAAGCATGAAAAAGTTGCTCAAAGGTCAGTATCTTCTGTTCATGGCAATTGAGTGACATTCAAAGTTGGAAAACCTTTCCTGCAAAATCTATTGAGAAAAACCCTATATAGCCTTTTTGAAAGTGGTAGAGGATAGCTAGATCTACAACTTTCGTATTCATCAGTTGGTAAAGTTCTATTCAAAATTTTGGAGAAATTCGAGTTCAAACAGGGAGCCAGCAAAACTTTTGGGCATGGGCGCCGCCGCGCCACGACGTCGTGCGCGCCGTGCGCCGCGCCCCGCGCTCGCGCGCCGACCGTCCTTGGTGTCCGCGCCGCGCGTGACCCGAGGCCCCACCGACCGAGGCCGCCGCGTCCCTAGGCGTCCACGCCCCGATGCGCCTCGGGGTCAGTCGTGCGCGTGTCGTCTCACCGTCGCGCCGCACCGGCTGTTAACACCAAAATTTGGTATAGGGAAAAGACTGACTTGTGGGCCGAGTTTGTTGTAGATATGCCATTCGGCAGGAAAATCTCCTCAAAGGATTCGGTAGAGATACTTGCGGTCGGCAATACGCCATCATTCGACAGAAGGACTGTTTGCACTTAAAAAAGTAAGTTTTCGGGAGTGCGTGATGACGTGGCCCGGATATAAGGAAGGGACGAATTGATGACGGGTACAAGATGGACATTGACGCCGGAGCATTATTTAGGTATTAAATGTTGTACTTGTAGTCGATCAGGAGTCGTGTTAGGACAAGGGTATAAATATAAACCCTTGATGTCTGTAATAGGGATCGAACATCTACACAACAAAACTGGCCCCGTGCCAACCTTCGAGTCCTTTAGTTGAGTCGTCAAGTTCTTCGAGAGGAGCCATCGATCCGTCGACCTCCGTAAGTACCGGCAACCTTGTATCATGTCTAGTATCATGCGGTGGATTTAGACCGTGATGCAAGTAGTCTCGTTACCTTGCTTAGTATCATGCGGTGGATTTAAGCTTGGTTCAAGAGGGTTTCCTGTTAGATCATAAGCCATGCGGTAGGCTAAGATCTAGCTCGAAGCTAGTTATCGGCTCTATTAGATTTGGCAAGATCTAATAGATTCATTAAGTTACCATGTGTTGCTTTGGATTTTGCTTTATGTTTACATTCATGAAACACTCTTTTTCCCAATCTAGATCGGTTGGTTTCGGCTTTATCTCTTTGAGATCCACATGTTGTGCTTTCAAGCTTTTAGTTTGTTATAAAGGATCAAGTGCTCCCAATAGCCGAATTTAGATCAATCTAGATTGTCACGTGTTGCGGGTTCAAGCTTGTTGACTTTTCAAATGTTTGTTCCTTCTTCACGGAACCCGGATCGGCTGTACAACCGTATTCAGCAATTCTACCACGAGTGAAACGGTTTATAAGTTTGGTTTAAATAATGTATGCTTTTAGCCTTCCATATTTAGATCGTATCATGCGGTGGATTAATCTATTTGTGATTGGTGGCATGGTTTCAAACAAGTTGTATCATGCGGTGGATTAACTTGTTTGGTGTCACGCTCGACGGGTTTGAAAGTGCCTAGACATGCAGTAGACTAGTGCTTTTGGCCTATGCATGCTTGTTTACTTCATATTTATAATCATGTTTTCACCTTATTTTACTTTTATTGTTATTTATCCTCGAAACTCAGTCATGTCCACGTGCGAGCAATACTGTTTAAACAAAGACCGATCTTTTGTCATGCTTACATCATGCATTCTGCTATATCCTGGTTTCATGCTTTAAAGCTCCTGAATAGTATTTAATTTGCTGACAGATAGCTTGTTGTAGCTATATGTCTTTTTACTTGGCTCTTTAGCCGTAAATACGGAACTGTCTGGTACCACCCGGCAAGTTCCTGGTTTTATCTAACTACTTTTCATCCTTTGTCAGTTTCAGGAAAATTGACTGGCACGCTTCGGATCCGGCACGTGTGTTAAGCCAGCTTTGTTCGGCTTGCTGTGTGCTTGGCGCGAGGTGCTGATTTTGCGTCAACACACTTTTTGGCACGCCTGGTGGGACACATTTAGCAGATCAAGATGCCTGATATTCATGATGTCATGGATGTCACCATGGATGACCTGTCTCCGGAACAGCAGATACAGTTGATGGATGCCATTGACCAGTTTCAACAGAAGTGTTTAATGTCATTTGGCAAAAACAGAAGTGGTGTGCCCTATCTCAAATCTGACATGCCAAGGGTTCTACTACCAGGAGAACCCGATAACACATCTGCTGAGGAGAAATAGGAGGCTATGAATGCATTTCGGCAAACTATGGAAAACATAATGGCTAAACACCATACTGCTTTCCTGACTATGTTCAAGCAGATGATGGTTGGAGTCTTTGGCCCAGGCATGGAAAGGATGCTTGGTCAAGTATCACCTCAAGCATCTACTGTAGAGGTTGGGGAAACTAGTGCTGCTGTCAATAGCCAACCAGCTCGAGATGCAAGTGCTCAGCCGCCTTTGCAAAGTACAGGAGGTCACCCAATCCAGACGCCTCTGCAAAGTATGGGAAGTCAACCACTCCAGCCGCCCCTACAAAGTGTTGGGGGTCGTCCAGTCCAGCAGTAGAACCCTTATCAGGCAATGCCCAATAGGCCTACTTATGGAGATTTGGCATTCGGTTCTTCTCGAGCTCCACCTGGCTCTACTTACAGAATAGCCCCAGCAAACAATAGGCTACAGAAGAATATGTATGGAGAGGGGTATTCGGAATTCATGGATTACGGTGCCATTGACGCTTTTCCAAATCCTGGATATGGTGCGGCCACAGGAGCGCCTACTGGGCCTACTGGAAGGCCAGGGGATCAAGATGCTAATGTTGACCTTATGATGCAGAAAATGGCCGATGTATTACAAAAACAATTCGGCCTGAAACCGAAGATGCAAGGGCAAGTTTATACACCTCCTTTCCCAGAATGGTACCACAGGGTGGCTTTGCCACACAGGGTGAAACCTCCTACAGATTTCACAAAGTTCTCTGGGCAAGATGATACTAGCATTGTAGAGCACATAGCTCAATATTTGATGCAGCTTGGAGAAGCTTCAGCTGATGAAGCATTCAGGATCAGATACTTTCCCTTATCATTGACAGGCCCGGCCTTTACATGGTTTGCTTCTTTGCCTGCTCAATCAATCTGTTCCTGGAAGGATTTGGAACAGAAGTTTCATGCTCATTACTTCATCGGCAGTATTGAGAAAAAGCTAATTGATTTAACTACCCTGAGACAGAGGCATAATGAGACACCCATGGAGTTCCTCAGGAGGTTCAGAGAGACTAAGAGCATGTGCTTCTCTTTGAATCTGCCAGACGATCAATTGGCTGATATGGCTATTGCGGGTATGTTGCCAGCTATTCGGGAAAAGCTATTCGGCATGGAGTTTGACAATCTTGGCCAACTATCACACAGGTTGTCATTAATGAGCAACCAAGCTTATGGATTCAAGAAAGACTCCAGGTTTGCCAAACACAATGATATGGCTGACATCTACAACCAATTCCTCGAAAGAGCTGATCAAGGGGAAGAAGTTGATGATGATGAGGAGATAGCCGCAGCTGAGATGGTGTGGGGCAAAGAGCCGTTAACAGTGAACCAGAGATGGATAAAGCAAGCCAAGGGCACATATGATTTTGATGTAACCAAGGCTGATAAGCTCTTTGAGTTCCTTGTAAAGGAAGGCTGAATCAAGTTGCCAGAAGGGCATTCTATGCTTCGGCCTGATGGAGTTAAAGAGAAAAGATATTGCGGGTTTCATGACAGGAATTCTCACTCCACCAACGATTGCAGGGTTTTCAGGATGAGGATCCAGAAGGCTATCCAGGAAGGTCATTTGAAATTTGATAATAAAATGAAGTTGGATGGCAACCCTTTTCCTCAAAACATGGTTGGGTTTTCGGTCAACATGGTGACCGCCGAGGAAAAAGGAAAAGTGAAGGTCTTAACTTCAGCAAGGGCAAAACAAGATGGATCAGTTGACCCTACTCAGCAAATAACAGTGGAACAAGTCCACAAGGAAGCGCCTCGCATCCTGAAAAGCCAAATTGAGGTAGGGGAATCTTCCAAATCCAAGCCCAGGGTGACTTCGCGTATCCTCCTTAACAAGTGGCAGCGTCAGCAAGAGAAAGAACGCTACCAGAAATAGAAGTACAAGGAGGAGAAGCGAAGGTTTGAAGAGGAAGCGCACAGGAGAAAACTAGAAGAACATGCACGAGAGCAAGAGCGTGCGCATTGGGGGTATGCGTTCTTCAGGCACTGCTGGAATGAAGGTTTGAAGCTCCCCACGTTGAACAATTGTCCTGAATGCAGTGACAAATACACTAAGTATAGGCAGGATACTGTCAATCGCCGATCCGTCCATGAAAGAATTGGAAGGATACATCCTAGTGACGGTCAGCGCGTAAAAATAAATGAAGTTGATGATCGCCCAAGGAAAAGATATGCTGATCAAAAGTGGGTTGATCATGAAGAGCGGGAGTGTGAATATGTCTGGCAGGAAGGACAGTGGTGCCCACCCGGCTTGAGGAGAAGCCAAAAAAGAAGAGTTCAACACTTGAGAAATTAGGAGTTGAAACAAGCAGGGATCAAGAGGAAACAGGTGTGGCGTCCAAAGGATAAGCCTGATGGATCTGTTCGTTCGGCTCCAACATGCATGGTATGCTTCTTGCCGAATGAGTTCATGGCTCTAGCTAATCAGGTTGTGTAGGAAGAGGCATCCCCAGACATCAATGAGGATGAGCAACTTGGGCTGATGGCACAACTGGTGTTGGCCAAGCAAGCGACCTTTGACAAGCCGGCCAAGAATCGACATATGAGGCCACTGTACTTGAGAGGATACGTCAATGGCAAGCCATTGACCAAGATGTTTGTTGATGGTGGAGTTGCGGTCAATGTGATTCCGTACACCACATTCAGGAAGCTTGGAATGGGCCCTGGGGATTTGACGCCAACAAGTATAGTTCTGAATGATTTTGCTGGGAATCCTTTAGACACCAAGGACTGCGTACATGTGGACCTGATGATCGGTTCTAAGACTTTGCTCATGACCTTATTTGTCATTGAGGGCAAAGGGGCATATAGCTTGCTGCTTGGACGGGACTGGATCCATGCAAATTGCTGCATCGCATCTACCATGCACCAACAGCTTGTTCAATGAGTAGATGATGATATAGAAGTGGTCCAGGCAGATGATTCAGTGAGCGTGGCTAACGTGGAACCAGCCTTCTGGGAGTATCAAGGTATAGATTGCTTCTCAGGCAAGGACTGGGGTTAAGGTCCTGTTGAACCAGTCAGCAGTGATCAACAGCCGATTCAAGCAGTCGACTCTTATAGCAAGTTTTAATGGATAATCCAATTGATGGAACTGATGGAAAGTTAGGACGTGGATTCATGTCGGCTGACAAATTGGAAGAAATTGATATTGGACATGGTGATAAGCCAAGGCCGACATTTATCAGTGCTAACTTAGATTCAAGTTTCATAGAAGGGTTGATCAAGCTACTGAAAGAATATAAAGATTGCTTCGCTTGGGATTATTCGGAGATGCCTGGTTTGGATCGTTCCATTGTTGAGCATCGGTTGCCAATCAAGCCTGGTTTTAAACCTTACAAGCAACCTCCCCAAAAGATCTACAAGGATGAAGTATTGGCCGACGTGAAAAAAGAAGTTGAGAGATTGATCGAAGCAAATTTCATTAGGCCATGCAGATATGCGGAGTGGATCTCTAACATTGTCCCTGTTTACAAGAAAAACGGAAAAATGAGGGTTTGCACAGACTTTAGAGATTTAAACAGAGCTACTCCCATGGATGGATATCCAATGCCTGTTGCTGATTTGTTGGTTGATGCCGCTGCTAGACATAAAGTTATTAGTTTCATGGATGGCAATGCAGGGTACAATCAAATTTTTATGGCAATAAAAGATATATCAAAGACAGCCTTCAGATGTCTTGGACACATAGGCCTTTTTGAGTGGATTGTAATGACATTTGGGTTAAAAAATGTCGGTGCAACTTATCAAAGAGCCATGAATTATATTTTTCATGAGTTGATCGGCAAAATTGTTGAGATATACATTGATGATGTCTTGATCAAATCTTTGGACTATGAGTCACACTTGAATGATGTGAAGAAAACTCTAGAGTGCACCCGAAAGCATCGGCTAAAGATGAACCCGAACAAGTGTGCCTTTGGGGTTTCAGCTGGAGAATTCTTGGGATTTTTGGTGCATGAAGGAGGAATAGAAGTTGGCAAGAAAAGCATGAAAGCTATTGATGAAGTTGTTCCTCCAACCAATCTCAAGGAGTTGCAATCACTGCTTGGCAAAATCAATTTTTTGTGAAGATTTATTTCAAATTTGTCACAAAAGGTGTTGCCTTTATCTCCACTGTTGAGGATCAAGAAGGATCAGAAGTTTGTATGGGGTGACGAACAATAAAAGGCTTTCGATGAGATCAAGCAGTACATGAAGGAACCACCAGTGTTGGTGCCTCCACAATTGAACAAGCCTTTTAAGTTGTACGTGGCGGCCGATACCCAAACTATTGGATCAGCCCTTATACAAGAATTTGAGGGAAAGGAACGGATAGTCGCGTACCTTAGCCGAAAATTACTTGATCCCGAAACAAGGTATTCGGCTCCAGAGGGCTTTGCTTGTGTGTTTATTACTCATGTACGAAGTTTCGGCACTATTTGTTGAATGCCGAATGCGTTGTATATTCAAAGTTTGATGTAATTAAACACATGTTATCTATGCCAATTTTGAATGGAAGGATTGGCAAGTGGATTTTAGCTTTGTCTGAGTTTGAATTGAAGTTTGAATCGGCAAAAGCTATTAAAGGTCAGATTATGCTGATTTCATTACTGAGCATCGTGATCCATCGATTGATTTGCTTGAAATCACTCCTTGGGCTTTATTCTTTGATGGATCCTCATGTGGCAAAGGTGGTGGAGTAGGAATTTTATTAATTTCACCCAGAGGTGAGATGTTTGAGTTTGCTATCCCTATTCAACCTATTGTCACAAATAATCAAGCTGAGTATGAGGCACTACTTAGAGGGCTTCAATATTTGAAAGAAGCAAGGACTATTTCAGTTGAAATTTATGGGGATTCAGAGTTAGTTATAAAACAATTGAATGGCCAATATGAATGTAGAAATGATATCCTGAGGAATTACTACGAGGAGTGCAAAGAAATCTTGAAAAGTTTTCGGTTAGTAATTCTACAACATATTTTTAGGGAACACAATGAAGAGGCAAACAGGTTGGCTCAAAGTGCTTCGGGTTATAGAGAAAGCCAAGAGGTGTTTGCCAAGGAGGTGTGTGCTTTCGGGAGTGATCTAGCAGAAGATGATTGGAGAAAAGAAATTGTTGATTATCTGGAAAATCCATCCCGAAAGGTTTCTAGGAAGCTCAGGTATAAAGCTATAAAATTTGTTTATCTTGATGGGCGTTTATTTTATAAATCATTAGATGGGGTGTTGTTGCAATGCCTGGGTCAAGAAGAAGCAAAGAAAATGATGAGTGAAGTGCACGATGGGCTTTGTGGAGCACATCAATCAGCTTATCGAATGAAATGGGTTATCAGGCACACTAGATGTTATTGGCCTACGATGCTGGAAGATTGCTTTGAGTATTACAAAGGGTGTCAAGATTGTCAGAAGTTTGGGAATATCCAAAGAGTTCTAGCATCAGCTTTGAATCCTATTATCAAGCCATGGCCATTCAGAGGATGGGGTATAGATTTGATTGGCCAAATAAATCCTCCATCTAGCAAGGGTCATAAGTTTGTGCTTTTGGCAACAGATTATTTCACCAAATGGGTTGAGGCAATTCCATTGAAGAAAGTAACATCAAAAAACATGGTTGAGTTTGTTAAAGAACACATCATCTACAGATTTGGAATTCCTCAGACAATTACAACTAATCAAGGAGCTCAATTTGTATCTTCAGAGTTCAGAGAATTTGCTGAAAGCATGGGAATTAAATTGTTGAATTCTTCTCCTTATTATGCCCAAGCTAATGGTCAGGCAGAGGCTTCTAACAAGATTATGATCAAGATTATACAAAAGAAGATTGATCAGAAGCCAAAGAGGTGGCATTCAGTACTCAATGAGGCCTTGTGGGCTTACCGAATGGCTCCTCATGGGGCTACAAAAACATCTCCTTATGAGTTGGTTTATGGGCATCATGCTGTTTTGCTATGGGAAATGCAATCAGACTCAAGGAGAGTGGTTTTGCAAAAGGATTTAAGGTCCAAAGATTACAGTGGCTTAATGATGGACGAGTTAGAAGATTTGCATATGGTTCGTCTTAGGGCCCTAGAGAATATAGAGAAGAACAAGATGCGAGTTGCTAAGTATTACAACAAGAAAGTAAAGATCAAGCAATTTGCAGAAGGAGATTTGGTTTGGAAAGCATTACTGCCGATTGGAACTAAGTATAGAACATTCGGCAAATGGTCCCCGAATTGGGAAGGTCCTTTTCGGGCAGTTAGATGTACACCAGGAAATGCTTATATCTTGAAAACTTTACTAGGAGAAGAGTTTACTGTAGCTATAAACGGGAGATACTTGAAGAAATATTATCCTAGTATTGAAGTTGATCGTTGATTACAAGCACTAGGATTACAAGCATCAGAAACACAGAAACAACCGGTGTTCGGGAAAGAAGCCGCCTTTAGAACAAAAAATCCTGACAGAGGAGATGGCCAATACTGAAGTGTATTGCCCTTAGCACAAAAAATGTTCTACATTACAACTGTTTCTTGTAGGCTTTTATTTGGCAACCCAGCTACTTAAGATTACAAGAGGGTGGAAAGAAGAAGGCCTGGAGGAAGAAGTGAAAGTATGCTTCATTCATTTGATTCTGTGTTTTTCCTCTTCAGCTCTTCCCTCTTCAACTGTTCCAGGACCACTGTAACAGCAACCTGGAAGCTTCGGGGGTTGCCATGACTTGCAACTTCCATTAGGCTATCCCAGGAAGCCTTCAAGTTGTTGTACCTGTCAGAAACATCTGAAGAGGGGAACAGTTGTTGAATGTGAGATCTGAGCTTAAACGTGGGAATTAGATGAGGATGAAGATCTTACCCCCTACCAACACCTCCAAGCTCGTGCGGCGTTCGCGTTTGGCACTGCAGCGGGCGGTGATGTCTCGCAGGTTGTGTTCTAGATGCCGAATGCGGCAGCGTAGTTGATGGTTGGTCCTCTGTTCCGACGTGGCGTTTTCTTCTTCAGCGGAGGAATCTGAGAGAATTTACTCTGGAACCTCTTCAGTTCCAAAGATCTCCTCAGGGAGCAAGTCAAGGCTGAAAACGAAGAGGGGTGAACCATGAGATTGCAATTGAGAGCAATGGAAGGATTGACAGAAAACTTACTTTCGAATGGTGCGTTTCTTTGGTTGAGCGCTGCTCTCTTTGATGGGCTGCTTTCCCTTGTCTGCCATGGCCTTGGGGTTTTTTCCTCTGGAGCAGGGGGAGAAAATGTGCGGTGATGGAAGTGTATGTGAGTGGATTTGCAGAGCACCAAGGGGGCTATTTTATTAGCTGTGAGAGCGCATTGGGAGTGATGACTGGTTGGCGTACATTATGAGAATACCAAACGGCAGGGTTTTCTCTCCGAATGCGAAGGGTTTTCATTGAACAGTGTTCATGGTTCCTGGATTGAGGATTTTCTGCAGATTCTGTGCCAAGGGACAAGAGTTTGTGCGTATTCGGCTAAAATACAGTTCCTGAATTCCTTCAAAAATAGTAAGGTTCGCATGCACAAATCAAAGGAAAATCATCGCAACACGAATGCAGGAATTAAAATTTCATTATTTATTGCTGAAATTCCAAACATCCCTAGTACAAACTAGACAAAGAGCCTGTTCAGCACAGACTGTGGATGAATGGAGTCAGCAATAGCGTCGCCGTGGCCGTCGAGGCGCTCCAGGATGACCTCGATGTCGTCCGGCGCGCCGCCCTGGAAGCCGCGCGGCTGCGTGGAGTAGTCGACGCCGGTGTGCCTCGCCATGGCGGCCAGGCCCAGGGTGGTGCCCAGGCGGACGCCGTGGAGAGCCACCTCATCGACGCGGTCTTCCACCGCGACAATGCGGGCTGCCGGCGTGTCCCCGGGGACGTTCACCTTGTCCGCCAGCTTCTTCACCAGCATCTTCAGCCAGTTGAGCTTGGCGTCGCGGTCTACAATAATGCAGGGCAATGGCGGTTAGTTCAAAGTCGGGTTAAATTAAAGCAAATCAAAAGATTTACCGTCGATGGCCTCCAGCAGCTGCTTGCGCTGGTGCTCCCATTCGAGCTCGGCAATTCCGGCCTTCTTGGAGACGTCTTCCAACTCACGCCGGGTTTCATCATGCTTCGCCTTGAACCGGAGGGCGTCGCGCTCGTCGTAGCGCGAAGGAGAGAAAGGGTAGCTGGAAGATCCCGAGGAGTCGCTTGGCATGGCTGGAGTTGTGGTCGGTGCAGGAGCGGTGTTCCATCGGATGAGCTTGAAAACACGAAGAAGATCGTCAGAAACAGAAGGGAATCTATAAAAGCTGTGGAGAAATTGACGATCACCACCTCCGGTGAGCGCCGGCGTGGCTTCCCTCGGCTTCGTCGCTAGCCCGGCTCCTATTGCTGCTGCCTGCCATTGAGTTTTTGGGAATACTAGTGTTGAAGAAGGGAGTTTAGATTGGCAAAGGCTTGAAGGCAGAAGACTTGGTGAAAGGCTAGGGGCACCCGCGGTTCTTATTTATGGGACTGGCAAAGAGATCGTGGCCGGAGATCGTGGTGCATATCCTGAGGAATTTGGGAGGTGGAGAGGCTTCCTTAACCGAATCATCGTCGGGTCGTTTCGAATTCAAGTTGAGTCGTATTCGGTTTGACTGATTGAAATTCGGCTGGGTTGCGGTCGGATCACTATTCGGGTCTGATACTGTTTGGCCAGAGTTGCCGAATGAATCATCTAAAGTTACTCGCAAGGCAAGACAGAAAGTGGAAAGTGAAATTTATGGTAAACAAAATTACAAGAACGATAAATCATTCGGCTACAAATTGTTTGGCACAATCAAATGTTCAGGTACATTGAGATTACACTAGAAGCGTCTGATATCATTCTGCTGTTATTCTCCAGCAGTTTCTGATCGGCTTCCTCAGTGTTAGATAGAGCGGAGAGCTTTGTCTTGAGCTGGTTTGATTCAATCAGGGCTGCTGAAGCTTCCTTTTGGATTTTCTCTGTTAATCCAGGAAGTTCGGCTATCTTTTTCTTATCAGCCTCGATTTCAGCTGTCAGGTTCCTCAATTCAGCTTCTAGTGCAGCTTTCCTGGCAACCTTTAATTCAAGTGTAGGCTGCAATTCAGCCAGCAATTCCTTGTTGCTCTGGATTTGAGCATGTGACTCTTTCACGAACTGCTTGGCTCTAGCTCCCTTTTGTTCCAGGACTGGTCGGGAGGATTGGTTCTTCAAAGCTCTCCTCACTGCTGCAAAGTGGTTGTCCAGTTGAGAGATAGGCTCCAGAGAGGCTTTGATATCGTTAGGAAGCTCTTGATTGATGGATTCAAGCACTTCTTCTAGAAGATCAACATCCCTGACTTGGTCCTGGATATCTCTTTGTAGCAAGGAGAGGATTTCTCTCAGTTTTTCTTGGTTTTCCTCTGATAAAGCTTGGCTTGAAGATCCTTCATCACCTTCTTAGGTACCTAAATCATCCATAGTGAATGAAAAGCTTGGTGGTGATGCAGCCTGATCCTGAAAAGAAGGGCTTGCCGAATTAAGGATGATTTATTGAATGGAAATGACAGAAATGAATGCCCATGCTTACCTCATTCCTGACTTCCTGGATTGGAGAAGTTTCAGGCTCAAGAGGAGATTCCTGGATGGTCGGTTGAGGAGAATTTTGAGGGGTCCCTGGTAAAGCTGAAGCTTCTAACTGAGGAGAGGTTGGTGGAGTCCTTGGTAAGTTTGAAGCTTCTGGCTGAAGAGAAGATGGATCTATCCCTGGTGAAACTGGAACTTCTGCTTGTGGAGGGGGTGATTGAATCCTTGGTGAAGTTGAAGTTTCTACTTGTGGAGGGGATGATTGAATCCTTGGTGAAGTTGAAGTTTCTGCTTGAGGGGAAGATGATTGAACCCTTGGTGAAGTTGGATTTGAAGCATGTTGAGGAGAAGAACTCCCCACAGGTTGGTTTACCAATGTTTCTTCTGCAAATAACAAGTAGAAGATAAATGTCAATGAAAAGAATGGTCCTTAAAGGGAAGGAAAATGGTGAGGACCTTACCAGCAGATGGGGCATTGGCAGATTCTGTAGTAGTTGATGGTTGCTGAGCTCTAGTCTGAAATTACACAATATAAAATTATCAGAATAAAGAGTGGTTTTGTGCTCAAGAAGTAAAAGATGTTAACCTCAATAAGAACTCTTTTGGATGTTCTTTTCTTCTTGGCAGCTGGAGGAGCGACCTGGGATGGAGCTTTTCTTTTGTCAGAGGCTGAACTGATGAGAGTTGGGTCTGATGTGGCGTATCTAGACATCAGTTGAGCCAAGGTGGTGGATTTGAATCCCAAGGCAAAGATTGGGCCTGCAGCATTGTAAGAAATTGTCCTAGCTTGGGGGGGCAGGCGCTGTATTCTGCAAAAAGTGGCAAAGAATCATGATCAGTAATGAAGGATATGCTTAAAAAAATATAAGTGCATTACCTCTGAAATTGGCTGGAAGTCAGGCATTAGCTCAAGGCAAAAATAATGTACTGGCTCATTGAAGATGTGATCATGGAGTTCTTGCCACCAGGAAATAAAAGAGGGATGAGCTATTGATGTTGGCACAAAGGGTCAAGTATAAACAGTTGGGTTGCATTGATACTCAAAGACTCTTCTGGCTTGCATGTTTTCCTTGATTTCCTCTCTGGGCTTGAGGAATTCGTGAAGGAATAGCCTTGGAGGCACTTGGCCACATCCTAGCTGTCGGGCCATCATGTTTGGTTGATAGTATTCAAAGGTGCTTTGATTTTGCCTTCCTCCACTGAATTCTGCTGGCAGGATGCATGGATGGATGAAGATGTTGAAAATTTCTATGGATCTTACATCATTACATCCATTCTCGAAATTGAATTCATAAGGGAGGGTCAAGTTGTCATTGTTCAGATAAGGAAGCCAAAGGGGATTGGTGAAACCTTTGAAGAAAAGCTCAAAGAGTTGGCTGATGTTCTGATCAATGGATATGGTTGAGGCAGCTTCTCCATAAGTTTGGCATCCTTTGGTAATCTGAACTTCTCCTTCCTTATAGTTGGATGAAGGAAAATGCCGGTTGTTGAGATCAATACCAACGATCCGGTGCATGTATAGTCACGACCACATTTGAACAAACCACCAGGGGCCATTAACACAAGAGATCTTCTGGCTGGTGTGCATCAAGAAAGTGGTCTGATGAAGCATATGGTATACACTCCCTAGGAGGTACTTTCCAAGGGGAATGAGATGGCCAGCAGCCAAATCTTCATTGCAATATGGTTTAGGGTTGGCTCATTGGCTTTGCCACAGAAGACGAATCTGCATAGCCACATGTTCAGGAAGGCCCTGTACTCAACATCAGACAAAGGGCCATCAGACATATGATTCTGGATATACATCTTATATCCAATTCCTGTTTTCACTCCTCTTTGCCTGGTGGAGCCTTTGTATTTGTAAGGATACATGGATCCTGTGATATCAAGGCCGGTCATCATATATACATCGGCCAGAGTAGGAGACATTGGTCCATGACCAAAGAGGAAAGCATTGACACCATTTGACCAGAAATGACAGGCTGCAATCAAAAGATTCTCATTCTTGGGAGTTTCGGCCAAAGATAACTCCAAACACTGGGCAATGTGAAGGTTGTCCCAATTGCCAGTTTTTGCACTGTCATCATCAAGTATCCTCTTATACCAGTTTCTCCAACCTGCAATTGGGGGCAGGGGCCAGTTCTTGAAGGTGTCTTGCCACTCATGGGGTCTCGATAAAGCTGCTTTAAAGGGGATTCTCTGAGATTCGGCTTCAATGAACTCAAGAGGGTCAGAGGTTCCCACGGGTCCGAGGAAGTAGGATGGTAATTTGTCCTCAATGGGAATCAAAATCTCGGTGGCTAGAGCCTATCAAAGAAAAGGCAGAAGAAAAAATCTAAGATAGAAATCGAAAAAGTGATACCGAATGGACCTTAAGGGGATGAGATTTACCTGGAGAGCTTGATCTTGGTCCGCCATTTGAAGATTTGAGCTTGGGGGATTGATGACCTAGGGTTTGGATCTGAGCGGAGACTGCAACGGATTGCAAGAGGAAAGAATGGGTGTTGAACATATTTAGCTCGGAGACGTTGAGCATTTATAGTCAATTTCGGAATAAAATCACTTTTATCCCGTAATTGAAGGGGCATATGTTAGCACCAAAATTTGGTAAAGGAAAAAGACTGACTTGTGGGCCGATTTTGTTGAAGAAATGCCATTCGGCAGGAAAATCTCCTCAAAGGATTCGGTAGAGATACTTGCGGTCGGCAATACGCCATCATTCGGCAGAAGGACTGTTTGCACTTAAAAAACGAAGTTTTCGGGAGTGCGTGATGACGTGGCCCGGATATGAGGAAGGGACGAATTGATGATGGGTACAAGATGGACGTTGACGTTGGAGCATTATTTAGGTATTAAATGTTGTACTCGTAATCGATCAGGAGTCGTGTTAGGACAAGGGTATAAATATAAACCCTTGATGTCTATAATAGGGATCGAACATCTACACAACAAAACCGGCCCCGTGCCAACCTTCGAGTCCTTTAGTCGAGTCGTCGAGTTCTTCGAGAGAAGCCATCGATTCGTCGACCTCCGTAAGTACCGGCAACCTTGTATCATGTCTAGTATCATGCGGTGGATTTAGACCGTGATGCAAGTAGTCTTGTTACCTTGCTTAGTATCATGCGGTGGATTTAAGCTTGGTTCAAGAGGGTTTCCTGTTAGATCATGAGCCATGCGGTAGGCTAAGATCTAGCTCGAAGCTAGTTATCGGCTCTATTAGATTTGGCAAGATCTAATAGATTCATTAAGTTACCATGTGTTGCTTTGGATTTTGCTTTATGTTTAAATTCATGTAACACTCTTTTGCCCAATCCAGATCGGTTGGTTTCGGCTTTATCTCTTTGAGATCCACATGTTGTGCTTTTCAAGCTTTTAGTTTGTTATAAAGGATCAAGTGCTCTCAATAGCCGAATTTAGATCAATCTAGATCGTCACGTGTTGCGGGTTCAAGCTTGTTGACTTTTCAAATGTTTGTTCCTTCTTCACGGAACCCGGATCGGCTGTATAGCCGTATTCGGCAATTCTACCACGAGTGAAACGTGTTTATAAGTTTGTTTTAAATAATGTATGCTTTTAGCCTTTCATATTTAGATCGTATCATGCGGTGGATTAATCTATTTGTGGTTGGTGGCATGGTTTCAAACAAGTTGTATCATGCGGTGGATTAACTTGTTTGGTGTCACGCTCGACGGGTTTGAAAGTGCCTAGACATGCGGTAGACTAGTGCTTTTGGCCTATGCATGCTTGTTTACTTCATATTTATAATCATGTTTTCACCTTATTTTACTTTTATTGTTATTTATCCTCGAAAATCGGTCATGTCCACGTGCGAGCAATACTGTTTAAACAAAGACCGATCTTTTGTCATGCTTACATCACGCATTCTGCTATATCCTGGTTTCATGCTTTAAAGCTCCTGAATAGTATTTAATTTGCTGACAGATAGCTTGTTGTAGCTATATGTCTTTTTACTTGGCTCTTTAGCCGTAAATGCGGAACTGTCTGGTACCACCCGGCAAGTTCCAGGTTTTATCTAACTACTTTTCATCCTTTGTCAGTTTTAGGAAAATTGACTGGCACACTTCGGATCCGGCACGTGTGTTAAGACAGCTTTGTTCGGCTTGCTGTGTGCTTGGCGCGAGGTGCTGATTTTGCGTCAACACACTTTTTGGCACCGCCGGTCCGACCCGCGCGCCGCCGTACGTGCGTCGGTCGAAACGCCGCCGTACCACGGCGGTATCTTTGTCGTTAGCACGCCGTCACCGCCGAGCGCCTATTTAAGGGCACTGCCCGCTCCTGTGCGCACCGTGCTGAGCCGTCCCACCTTTGCCGCGCCGCCCGCCATGGACGCCGTCGCCGCCGAGCACTAGTCCGAGCCGTCCTAGCCACCAAATCGTTTGGGCGCCGTCCATAGAACCTCCTGGTGCCCCTAACATCGCGTGTGGTCGACCCCGTGCATTGCACTCGCCGGAGTTGCACCCACCACGGCCGTCCCCACCGGTCACCACCGTGCGCCGCCGTTGGGCGCCTCCCCGCCTAAGTTCTGAGCTCCAATGGTTCCTTGGTGAGCTTGCTCTCCTCCCCGCGCCCCTGCCCGGTTGGGAGCGCCGCCGGCCTCGCCGGAATAGGCTGAGCCGCGCCGCCCCCATGGCCGAGGACCCAATTGCGTCCCCAATTTTCTTCTCAGGGAGTTTTGTGCGAAGTAGGGGTATCGTTGAGAGAGTGCAGAAAGTTCCAGGGGTCTAGTCGCAAAAGTGCATCTTCAATAGTAGTTGTGAATTGTTGAATCTTGTAAAATGCGTAGAAAATCATAGAAAATTAAGAAAAATGCAAGCTCAATTTTGTTGGATTAGCTGTGAAAAATACTACAACTTTTGTTATACTAACCTAGTCTGATTCTTGATATTTTTAGCATGAAAAATAGGAATGTGAAAAACCTAGATCTGCCATAACTCAAAATCCATTAGTCTTATGTACCAAATTTTTGGATATGTTGTGTGTTATGTTATAACTAGCTTCTGTGTCAAAAATTGCACAAAGTTATGATGTAAATCTTTTTATATGAATTGTTTTCCATTTATGCATATTCTGCCTAGATGATTTTTGTAGCTAAAACTATTTATGTTTTTGTGCCCAACTTGTGCATGCTGTCTTTTTATGCCAAGATACACCTCTGGTGATTTAATCACAATTTTTGGTTGATCAGAAGTATTTATTCTTAATATGTGCATGTTTTCCTTTGTAATTTAATAAAGCAAGATCAGTAGTGGTTCTAGGTGTACTTGCTAGTTTTCTAGGATGGTTTAGGACCAGAGAGCATGTATGAGAAAGTTTGGAGCATTTGGATGCTTATTTATTTTTGTATGCATTTAACTTGAATTGCTAGCTAGCTTTTGTTATTTCCAAAATAATTAAATTTCTAGTTGCCCAAGCATTATATGTATATTCAGAGGCCTAGCATGGTAGGTTGATGCTCCAGAAACCCTTTACTGAATTTTTGTGATTTATTGTTTAATAAAAGCTTGGAAGCCTTTTATAGGTTAATGTTGGATTAAATTAGGAAAATGCCTTTTACCTTCTTTCACCCTTTTTGTGAAATGTTGTCAAACTTAATTAAGGGCTAAGAACACACCCTTGCTGTTGCAGAATTAATTTATAAACAATTATCTTTGAACACACCCTTGCTAGTGAAAGAGAAGTATTAAATCCTCACATGGAATAACAATTGTGAAAGGAAACAATAATTAATTAAGTGTTTAATTAAAAGAATAAAGCACATATCAATAATAACCTTCATGAAAAGGAAATTAATAATTAATTTTTTTGTTTTGTTAAGGTGAATATGGCCAATAAGAGTTGGATAAGATAAATAATCTATCACATCACCTGAACCCTGCATTGCATTCCGTGTAGATCTTCCTGACGGTGACTACTCGCTCATCCCGGAAGCCGAGAAAGGAGAAGTGGAAGCTGCGCTGCAGTACTTGGAAGTACTCGACGACACCGAGGGTGCTCAGGCGAATTTAGCTGACGAAGGCAAGCCCTGGTGCATTTAACCCCGTTTTTCAAAGTTATTATACAATTATCTATGGATGCTTGTGCATTTAAGTTCAGGAGTTGTATGGAACCTTAGATGCATGATCCGTAGGTACCTGTGTCCTTACTAGTATGATAGGTCGATAGCTGCTAAGCTATAGGATCGGTACAAGTCGGGTGATGATGTCACTCGCGACAATAGGTTCCTAGATAGGAATCATAAGATCTCCTTAAATGGATAGCTCATGTGGTAAGAGCATGGGATGTGGACTCCAGTCCAATGGCTATCGTGGGTTAAGTGTTTGAACATACTAAGCACTTGTCGGGAATGGGGCCGGTAAGCCTAGTACCTTAATAAGACGGTTAGGGATTTAACTGTCACTACTCTTGGGATGCATCTCACGGCTAGCTACCGGTGGTGCATGGTGAGACCGGGTGCCTCGCGGGGTATGCCGGATAGCCTGCACCAAAGACTGTGCCCTTTTATCCCGACCTGAGGATTTTTGGGAATCGTTTGGTGATTGTCCTCGCGGGGGCATCCCACCGTGTGTTTAGGTCCACCTTGCAAGGTTTTGAATCAATCGATTGTCGGTCTCTCACCGTTATCCGAGACTACTTACTCCACTAGCCATGAGATCCCTAATGATAGAAGATGATAAATTTTATGCTTGATTAATTGTATGGGACAACCTTGTCTGTATTAGATTGCTAATCTAAAAAAGGATAAACCCACTAGAACTTGTGCTAAAATCTTGAAAGTAAGGACATACTCCTTGTTACTTTTCAGCAAAAAGAAACCTAGTGGCCTAAAGCCTTTCATGCCTAGAGTTGGTGAAGTAGTTATCACCGACGGGTAAGTGTTGCTGAGTATTAGTATACTCAGCCTTGCTATAATCTGTTGCTCCAGGTAATGCCTTTGGTGATGTGTGGCCCGGAAAGATCCCGCCCAGCTGGGAGCTGGAGTGGGTGGAGAATGACGAAGGCATCATGGCTGGCCTCCCGTGGTGTTCTCGTTTTCCGCTTAGTTTAATTCCGCTGTTTCAAAAACTCTGAACTACGTTGTTATGTCAAAAACTTCGGTTTGTAATAATTAAACCCCTCAGGGGTGAAATTCTGTTGTTAATTATGTGGTATCTCTGGACTCGCCTTCGCGTGAGTTTTAATGCATATATATCGATCCTTGTTGCTATATAAGTGATTTACTGGGCGTTAACCCGGCGACTAACGACATGATGATACTTTATTACTGCTTAATGACCAAAGTGGATTGGTTTAGGTGGTAGTATGGTATTTTCCTGCGCGGGTTGTCACACTACACCTCGGTTTCTGTGGAGGAGATTTGTCAGTCACAATTTGAAGATTTAGTGCTAGACAACCCAGGAGGTGACGGGGAAAGGAAACTCGAGGATGTGGTTCACAGTATCATATTGTGGCCCAAACGTTACATTATAATCCCCCAGACGGAGGGATCAATCCCTCCTACAAATCCCCCGCAGTCGCGACCATCATCATCTCCTAGGTCGTCCTCACGACCTTCAATATCACTTCACTCACTGTCTACACAAGAGCCATTATTCAATTCCGGAGGTGCGAGCTCCAACCATGATAGTGACATCAATCCCGAATCACCTCCAAAAAAGCAGAAAAAACCAATGGCGGCAAAGCAAGCGCCATCAAAAGCACAAAAAAACACCGCAACACTGAAAAAACCGCCCAGCCATGAAAACACATCAGAAAAACCGCCCAACCACCAAAACATATCTGAAAAAACTGTGAAACCACCACAGAAGAAACCATCGCAGAAGAAACCATCGCAAAAGAAACCACCGCAGAAAAAACCACCTAGCCACGAAAGCACAACCGAAAAAACTGTCGGAGCACAATCTTCCAACCCAGTGCAACCACCAAAACTACCAACGATAAAGAAAATGGTTGAGCCCATCAGCAAAAAGGAAGCTAGCATGGGATACGACAGAAGAAGAAGGAAAAACAACTATCGGTGCCCAACATGTGCATGAATTTTTTTTGCAATGTGAATACAAAACAGCAACGGAGGGAGCTAGAGAAGACCAAACAATTAGATCCGTCAAAACTTGGGTTTTTCAAACTAATGAGTGAAAACAGCAAGAAATTGATGATGCCCGTACTGCCGTCGACGTCGTCTAAAGAAGATGTGTCGATGAGGAAACAGACTTACGTTCCCTCCGGCCTCAATGCACGGGAACGAGCTGTAGCAGAAATGCCTACACAAGAAGTAGTGAAGCTCCTTGGTTTCATGGAAGAAACAAGGATGCCTTTCGGTGTTGCACTCGGCCATGAAGAACCACCCCGGGATCCAAGTTTCGAGTATAGATGGCCCTTTCAGCTAGGAAAACCTCTTGTCAAGCTAGTACTAGTACTTAAGCTCTCACAAATTTCATGAGTGGTACATGCGGCAATCACTTAAAGGCGTACATAACATAGCTATGCTTGCTGCACCCGAAGATTTTGCCACTGGAGGCAACAAGGTGGTCTAGCTGGATTTCAAAGATATTTATGAAGTTTACCATCAAGATGCCCTGAGTACCGATCTTATCGTCGCTTGGTGTCTATAAGTAGCATCTTTTTTATGTTTATTAATTAATTATTACATATGTGGATTTACTAATTAAATTGGTATTTCTTTTTTGGTAGCCTGCAAAAACGTGAGATGCAAAAAAAAAAGATATTGTCAGTATTGGTTTCATGGACCCATCAAAAGTCAATGAGTTTGAGGTCAAGCATCAACCAGACACAACAATCGCGACAATCTATAGGACCTTGTCTAGGTTTCATGACAAGGATCTCATACTACTACCTTACAGCTGCGAGTATGTGCAATTGTCATCTAATTGTCTTTGCTAATTCTATTTAGTTCTAATTTGTATGACCATTATGACTATGTATGTACACTTTCCACTGGATTCTTATGATCGTTGTCGATAATAGCGGCGTCATAGTGTGCGACCATTCCACAACACTTCCAGGAAACCTCCTACCTTGTCCGGATCAGCCCCAAATCATCTTCCGCGTCAGTTTTGTAGCAACTAGCAGGAATCAAGCAAGCAATCCTGAGTTCTGACGACTTGCGACTTGCGATTGCGAGACGACTGCCACTGAGAGAGAGATGTGGAACGTGCTGGGGCAGGCGGCGACGGTGGCGCAGCTGGTCGGGGCGGACGTCGGCGGCCTCATCTCCATGATAATCCAGGCAGCGGTGACGGCTCAGCAGAACAAGAAAGAGTGCGAGCAGCTCGCCCGCCGCGTCTTCACCGTCGGCGAGCTGCTGCAGCACCTGGATCCGGAGGTGCTGCGGCGGCCCGAGATCCGGCGGCCGCTGGCCGGGCTCGACGGCGCGCTCCGGGAGGCGCACGAGCTGGTGATGGCGTGCCAGGACAGGAGCGCCGTGTACCGGTTGGTGCTTAGCGGGAGGCAGGCGGAGAGGTTCAGGGATGTTCAGAGCAGGATCGACTCGTACCTCCTCCTCTTCCCTGTTATTAGCCACTTAGACATCACCCGTCGTCTGGATCGAATATACAACATCCTGGTTCCAAATGACTCGGCCGGGCCATCATCTGCACCTGCTTTCTCCATGCCTCAGATCGCGGTCCAAGGCTTCCAGGTACAGATTGTGGTCATATAGAGCCTCAAGCATTCAACTGTGCAAATATACTCTCTCCAAAGGAAGCTTCTGATTTCAGCTCTTTATTTACCCCTTTTCGGTATGTGCATCTGTATACTAGGCTGCTCCAAAGATCAATTGGAAGGAACCCCATGCTCCACAGGTCGAAGCCTTTACTTTTAAGGAGCTCGCAAAGGCCACCAACAACTTTGCTCGAATCATCGGTGAAGGCGGGTTCAGCAAGGTGTACATTGGACGGCTTCCTGACGGTCGAGAGGTAGCCATCAAGTGGACGAGCCCCTACTCACAGCAAGGGATAAAAGAGTTCCAGGCAGAGGTGACCATCCTCCCCTCCATTAACCGGGATATTTAACTATTTGCCATTCTTAACTAGGGTTAATTAATCCCTCTCACATTCACTCCTCTCTCATGGGTGGCAAATCTGTTGCCACTCACCCTCATATGATGGCAATTGGTTAAATATTCCCCATTAACCACAAGCATATCGTCCGTCTTTTTGGATCCTGTGTCCGTGGCCCGCAGGAGAAGCGCCAGCTCCTTCCCAAGTTGGGGAAAAAGCAGAAAGAGAAGCAGAGAGATATGCTGGCCGTCTTTGAGTTTACTGAGAACAGGTCGCTCGACATCCACCTGCACGGCCAACCGTCTCCGGGCCAGCCGTCTCCGGTGACGGCATCCTGGAAGATGCGCATCGAGATACTGCTCGGCGTGTCCCGGGCCATCGAGTACCTGCAGTCTTACGCCGAGCGGCCAGTGATCCACCGCGACGTCAAGTCGTCCAATATCCTTCTCGATGCGAGCTGGGAGCCGCGTTTGACAGACTTCGGTTTGGCACTCTCATGGGAAGGCCCAGACAACGAGGACATTATCTGTGGCACCCTGGGATACCTGGCCCCGGAGTACGCTATGACAGGCACTGTGAACCTGACGACCGACGTGTACAGTTTCGGTGTTGTGATGCTGGAGGTATTGACGGGGAAGAAAGCATATTACTCTGAAGAAGAATGGGAGAAGAATAGAGATGAATGGAAGGAAACAGAGAAAGAAGTGTGTCAGGAAGAGGACATGACAGAAGAATGGGGTGAGGAGACTGAGGAGAGGGCAAAGCCAGGCAACTTTGCTCGCTACAGCTTGGTGGAGTTGGCCGTGCCACTTATTGAGGCGGGTGAGCTGAGGAAGGTGCTGGACAGGCGCCCGGCAAAGAAGCCAACGCCAAGACAGCTGGAGGCAGCGGAGCTGGTGGCGCAGGTGGCAGTGCGCTGCGTTCAGCTGCAGTGGGAGGCTCGACCATCCATTTCGGAAGTCGTGGGCACCCTCCAGGTGGCACTTGAGTTGGCCTATTGCGACGTTTAGTCCAGTTCAGGTGCGGGATGTATTTCTCATGTAGAATGATCCATCATGATTAATTTGTTTCCCTCCTGTAGTCCTGTGCGCTTACACAACTACATATATCATGCAGTAATGATATCATGGCATGCAGTAATGATATCATGGTGAGATGGTGATGAAAATTCAAACTTAAGGCCTTGTTTGGTTGGAAGGAAAATTTGCTTTTTAAACGTTCTGAACTCCTGTAGTATACTGTAGCATGTTTCGTTTGTTTGTGGTAAATATTATCCTACCATGATCTAACTAGGCTTAAAAGATTCATGTCGCAAAGTACATCAAAACTGTGTAATTAGTTATTTATTTACCTATATTTAATACTCCGAACATATGTCTTTTGATGTATTTATTTTGATGTGATGGAGAGAGAGTGAAGAAAATGTTAGAATTTCTAGCAAACTAAACAAGGCGTCGATAGTTTGACATTTGCATTCTTTGAAATAGTATGTACAACCATGCATATAGTTCCTATAATGCACGAATGTCTATATGGAATCTAAAAAACTGAAACTTTAGCAGTAGTTTGACATTGTATTCTCGGTTAAGTTAACTATGCATGCCATGACTCCAAGCCCTCCACTAAAATTCTAGCTTGCTACTAAAATTAAGATTGAATTACAGTAAACATGTGCTTCATAATTGTTATATAGCAAGATAAAGGGGAAGACATCAAAGTACTAGTATGTTGCTGAGCTTATATGTTTTTATATACAATAAGACCTGAAGGCATGCATGAACAATTCAGTTATCCAGCAGTTGTTTAGTTCTAATTGGCTAGTTTTGCTAGCAATTTGAAGTTACTTATTGGTAATTCCAATTGAGGTGTCATATTGCACCAGCTGTCCAGTCAGGTAGAATGCAACACACATTTTATGGGCAGTCGAAATGTATCAATGCTCATATACAAACCATCTAGCATAATAAGTCCACTGGTAAGTGGTAACTCCACCGCATTACCTGGACTGCTAGCCTACTAGGAGGGTCCTTTTGCAAGTCTTCAATTCTTCCTTACGGATACGATTTGATGCCATGATAAGCCCCTTCTTTAACCACATTCACATATTGTCAGCATGCAGTTGAAACTGAAACAAGACTTCAAAACAAGTTAAATTTACAGCTAATTATATTAAATAAAGATGAATATTTATATCATATTGCTGAATTGCATATAAATATATATATCATAAACTAACTAATATTTCAAGTACATAAAAGTGATGTTTGAGTTATATTTAAGTGACGACGGGTGGCAGTGTGGCACAGGTTGACAAATGCATTGAATTGGAAAGGGATGGCTGAGAGGACCAAGTGGAGCATAATTCAGTTTCTTGTGATTCACAGCAAATGCATTGAATTGTAAACGCATCAGGAAGTAAAAAGATGCCATATCACACACCACTAAAGTGTAAGCCACATATAAGCTCAAAGCCAAAGTCTGGATTATCCATTCTGCCCAATTCAGTATCCTCAAAGTATTTGAGCCAGCTTTATCATATCTCTTTGCAATTTCTCTATCAAAAAGAAGATGTCATGGTTTCAGAAATAAATGCAGCGACATGTATAATAAACAAAACTACATTGAGATTGAGAAGTAGCTCAAACGCTACCACCATTGTTTCTCACATTTGCAAAGAAATCTAGTTTGCATCTACCATTCAGCATTACGAGTGGTATTATCCCCATTGACTTCATAAAAAAGCAGTTATTTGAGTGACATTATTTTTCTAATGAAATACTGCCCAATAAGGGAGTTTCACCTTTAGGCAGTGGGGCATATATCTTCCTGCCGGAGAGGTTGTAAGCATATTCTTTCTTGAGGTAAAATGATTCTTTTTGTACTGCAGAATAAATTCATTAGAAACTAAATTACTTGGAATCCTACAGTCAACTCAGACATTAAGGAATTACATCAATTGCACATTTGAAGAAGTATGGGACATACCCAAAAGTGTATGTTGGTTTAAATTGAATGAAGGTTATGTAGTAGGACAGTTAAGCAATTGACAGCTTAATAGAAAAGCATGGAAATGTAAAATATAATGGCAGCTCCAACTGGCAATGCAATCAGCAAACAAGAAAAATACTAACAGACCAAGGTACCAAGAGACATACCAGCTTTTTCCATTTCACGCTTCTATGCAGCTTCTACTCTTTGTCGCCATATTAGAGCAAGGTGCTCTACATGTTACACAAAGAATAGGCACAAGGATCATCAGTACTTTGCAAGTGATCAAGCAACATTGTGATACCAAAACATATATAGTACAACAATGAACATTTTTGTGAAATTTAAAGTATCTTATACATAGTCCAACTTTGATCAATGATATTGAAAATCATTTGTCACTTTATGATTTTATTAACAGTAGTTTCTGTGCATTACAAACATGCAAGACCTCACCTTTCACACAGCTTGACAGGAATACAAGTATGACCTCAACCTTCACACAGATTTCAGCTGTCTTACCAATCCATGCCATTACAAAACTAGTTAGCATAGAAGGACAGAAAATGATTAAAACATGTTAATAGCAGAAAACTTGTTATAACAAATTATCATAACAGGTGAGGGAAAAGAATGTGAATCCTCCCTCTGCTGAAGATAATAACATTTTATGGACCACCAGTAGGTGGCTCGGTAAAATACATCAGCACAGCTCCGTTCCTCATATTCCATTATTGGGATATGCTAACATACACCGGATTTGAATCAGAGTTGCTACAGATACTCGCCAGAGTTCAGGCAACGCGGCAAAGTACTATTGAAAAATTTCAACTAATTGCTATCAGTTAGCTAGAGAATCAACAGGTGAAAATAAGGCGAATCGATCATAAGCCAATCAGTGCTCACCTGACCGCATTTGCATTTCCACAAACATGTGGCGCGCTCATACAGCGAAGGAAATTTATTCCGTGACAGCAGGCATGGGTCAGCCAGCACACAGAGGGGATGAGGAGGGATACCGAGCGCCGCCGTCCGCTGACCGTTCAGGGAGTGACGCTGTGCGCTGCCGGCGTGGCAAGGCTCCGCAACGCAAACCTGTGGAGGCGCCGCGCGAACAGATTGAGCGCTTGTCACGGCGCCGTTTCACCCGGCCCGCCTCGCCCCGTAGTGCGAGGACATCAAAGCCTCCAGAGAGCGGGGACGCACACCACGTCACCACCGCGCACGTCGACGCCGGCTAGGAAAGGGCCCACCAGTGCCCGCCGGCCATGGAGGGATCTCAATGCCGCGAACCCACGAACCGTGATGTTAGGCTAGGTTGTGATCTGTGATGAATTGATGATGGTTTTATGTATGTATTCTCTTGTTAACGTTCTTTGATATACTTCTAAGTCCTATGAAGATCAAGTGTAGCTGTGTTGAGCTAGTGACCTGTTAATGTGTTTAGTTGTTAAATCAGTGAACTAAATTTTATGTCAAGTGCTTTTATTTTTCTAATTTTACAAAACGGCTAACCGGTTTTTTGCTTGAGCTATAGGGCACTAGGCCAGAAACGATTTGTCCTGGCACTAGCACATTAGCGTGCTGGCGGGTGCAACTATAAACCGCTAGCAAAGTGGGGCGCAGGGGCGCCGGGACAAGCAACCGCCAAAGCATAGAAGCATCACTGCCGGGGGGCGACATAATCCACCCGCCAAAGCACAAATGGTACTATTTATCTTTGGCGGACGAGTTATGTCGACCGCCAGCATAGAAGGTTTAGTAGGGCCGGCCTACATAAGCCAACCGCCAGCATAAATGGTCCCATTTCTGTGGCGCGGTGGCTTATGTCGACTGGCAGCATGAATCTTTACTACTGGCGGTTTTCTTATGCACCCGCCAACACAGTGAAGCTGAAAATAGCTTGAAATTGATACAAGTTACCAATATTTCAACATGCATGGACATCAACAACAAGTAAAATTCAAACTGAAATATCAACACAAACAACATCTTAGAAAGATTTTCATACAAACAACATGCATTGCATGATGACAAATGTTTCAAAGCACACTTAAAACAAACACAAATTAAAGTACAATACATTAGGGGCCTCACTCACAAATCAACACAACTTTGTCTCACTCAAATTTCTTTGACAATCCGGCTGTGATATAGCTACCAAGCACTAAACCTATTATCAAGACCACAACAGCGATGATGGTGCCCTGCATGCAGAATCCTTGATTTTTGTTGCGCTTCTTCCTATAGCCAATTTCCGTCATAATGTCAATATGTTGCCCTCTATGGTCTGCAATTTCAAGCCTCGTTTCATTACTCGCTATCTTCAAATCACTCATCCCCACCTTCAGATCAGAAATGGCACACTTCATCTGATTCCATTGTTCCAGAAATTTTGAATTTGCTAGTGGTGGCTCCTGCACCTGCCCCGGCGGATACACAACACTAGACGGTTGTGCCGCTCCTGGTGCTGGCGTTGCACCAACTAAACTGCTGAACGACTGATAGTTTGGCGGCAGCAAATGAGGGTGAAAATTTTTCAAATGGTTGATGTATTGATTTTCAAAATAAACTTCCTGACATGAATTAGGGTCCCCCTAAAAGAATAAACAACAAATGTGGCTTCCATCAATAAATTGGATAATTCTATAGACATAAAATTATATCAACCAAATCATTAATAATCAACAATTGTGTATAATTCTATATCTACCGAATCAATAATAATCAACAAATCTACTAATATTATATCAACCAAATCATTAATAATCAACAAATCCTACTAATATTATATCAACTAATAATAAACTAATAATCACTACTATCATATCAACCGAATCAGTACTAATAAAATGAATTAGGGCATGAGATGAAAAACAAACCAAGTGGTTGTTCGGGCACTTGTAGATGATGCTATTTGTCTTGGTGGTCTTGTACCAAATTAACCGGAGCCGACACGACGGGCAGATCAGGAGGGGGAGAGGCACGAACTGGCTAAGGTTCGGCGCGACCGAGCTGCTCGCCATGCGACGGCGGTGAACCTGCTCGACGTCGGTCGAGGAACTGGAGGTTGAAGAGTGGGTCGACAGTTTGCCGACGGTGGCGACTGAGGCGCGGCGGCACGCGGGCGAAGCTCACGCACGAGCGGCGGTGGCAGGGGGCAGATCGGTTGCGGCCGCTTGCGGCGGCGGCTAGGGTTGCTAGCGAGTGTGTGTGTGAGTGAGTGAGTGAGTGAGTAGTTGAGTCAAACCGCGTTAGGACCGAAGATATTCAGACAAGTGTGCTGGCGGTTGTCTTAACGCCCCCGCCCGGCAGAGGCATCAGTGCTGGCGGGTGGCTTAATAGCTGTTGTAGGGAAAGCCGCAGCTTTCGCTCACGAACAATAAAGGGAAGACAAAAGCTCTAGAACCAAAACCAAAATGCTGAACAAAGGACAGCCAAAGGCTTCTTTCTCAATGGTAGATTTCTCAAAAGTCGATCCCCTTTACAAGTGCCGGTCCGTCTCCTTTTATAGGGAGGCGGGCGGACTTTTTACATTCCGAGAACACCCTTGTGTAAAATGAATCAATACAGAATGTGCTAGGCTATCTTCGGGTAATCTCCAATTGGGTCTCCACGTAATCGGCGCTTCATGATGTTACGCCGCAAATCGCGGCGCCTTTCCAGCTCTTATCACGTGCGCCTGTCGGAGTGGAAAACCCCGAGCCTTTGGAGATCCCCCTTTCGCCTGGCACTCTTCGTCACCTGAAACAAAAAACCACACTCAAGTTTGAACTCGTTAAGTGTTAGGAACGACGAAACCCCCTGAGCGAATCCCAGGCCGAGACTGCCTGGGTGAATAATGTTCGCCCCAGAGGTTTCGTCGCAGAATAAGTTGCCAAGCCTGACCGAGACCCTGACACCCTGGGCTGTACTGAACTCGTTTGGCAGCTTCGCTGGCGACAAAGGGTACTGGCCGAAACACAAATTCCGAAAGGTGGAAAAGGAATCCGCGGCTCCTGGGATTTCGCCGTCGAACCTTTCGCATAGTCACTCTTTTATTTTTAGGTATATGAAAGGCTTGATTCCGAATCCCCCCAACAGAAGCCCCTCGATGGCGAGGCGCTTGCCTTGATGCAATCCTGAGCCAGCGAAACCCGGGGATCGAGAATCGAGGCAGAAGAAAACGTCTTCCTAGGCGGCGGTTCCCGGGGATCTCGCTGGAAATACCTAGAATGCCCTCAGGCTGCTGTTTTTTACCGTTGAGTTTGAAATTTTCGACCGTTGCGATTTATCGCCTATAAATAGCCGGGAGCCGATGCCGCTGCATCCCCGCCAGCATTTCCAACCTTGCTTCTCTCTTGCGACTTTTTTGCCTGCTGTTTCCGCCTTTGCCTTCGGTGAATCGCTTTAGCGGAAGCCCCAGTCGATTTGTGAGGTTAGTTTTCCTTCTGCTTTGCATACACATTTTCGTTTTTCAGTTTCCAGCGTTGCACGCTTGAGTCCATGTTTCTAAGGGAACCTAGGTATTTGCGTCAGGCATTCAAACAAAATCATGGAGGACGAAGGGTCATCGTCGAATCGCGGAAAACAGGCTGCGTCGGAAGTTACGGATGCTGCCGCGACATCCTCCACCTCGACGTCTAGCTCGGAATCTGGTAAGATTTCTGGTTTGGATTGGTCTGCCAGCTCTCGTGAGAGTGGTAGTACCTCGTCTTCTTCTAGTAGCGATGAAAATAGCGGTTCGGGTGGAAGTTATGTCGAAATAATGCCTAGCGACACAGATGTTGGAAAACGTGTGCTTGTCGACGTGGAGGAAGGCGAGATAGGGGTGGAGACTGATGCGGCTGTAGAGGAGTCTGAAGGGAACCCGGCTGGGGCGAAAGCCCGGACCTGCTACATTGGTCGATCCTTGATGACTCAGGCAGATTTGGATGCACTGCGGTTGGAAGGGTGCTTCAAGCCTGGAATTTGTCGGTTACTTGGGAGGGAAACCACGCCGAAGCCCCGTAAAAATGAAAGTGTGGTCTTTCGGGATTTTTTCACCGCAGGCCTTCGGTTGCCAGTATCCAAGAAATTTGCAGATATCTTGGCGGCTTATGGCGTTCAAATCCATCAACTAACGCCTAACTCTATCCCACAAGTGTTGAAATTTCTGTGGGCATGCCGGACCTTCGCTGGGGACAATGATGTCGAAACCTTCATTCGACACTTTGAGATTCATTGGGCCAGAAGGCTTGTGAAGGTTGATGACGAAGACAAAGAAGCTCAGTATGGCTGCTGCACCTTCCAGACCCGTCGCCTGGCCAAGAATCAGGCTCCGGTGGAGTTGGCGCCGACATATAAGAACAAGTGGGCCAATCGATGGACTTCATATTGGTTTTATGTTCCCATTGAAGTGATAGGTCGAAATTCAAAGCAAGAAGAAGTGATAACATTCGATTTGGCTAGCCGCATGGTCGATTTGGAAGTTGAGCTATCGCCAGAGCTGACGAAGGCCAGCCGATCCTCAGCAAGTACAACTGCATTTTATCAGGCGACACGTGTGATCACTACGCCCTGGAGGAATTTGTGGCTGACGACGTCTGGCCATGCCAGCCCCGATGGGGGTCGTGGGCATTCAAGATGCAGTGGCTGCCCGGGCTGGACGACGATGTGTGAAGCCCCATCTTCAATGTCAAGCGGCCCAAGGATATGTCTGACGAAGAGATTGTGGCTGAAGTAGAGAGAAAAGTTGTGCAGATGATAGGGAATTTCACCCACAAGGAGTGGGAATGTGCCCAGAGTATTATGAAACATCAGGGGCGTGTCAATCGAGTTTTTGATGAGATGGGTGTGACATATTCCCCTCGTCCGGTGCCTCCGACGGCCGGCAAGAAAATGCAGCCCCCGGGCAATATTGGGTCTGAGGCCATCGAGACCTCACGAAAGACCAGGCCAGGCAAGACTAGCTCAGTTGTTGATAATGCTGTGAAGAATAGTAAAGCCCAAGACATCTTGGCCAAGCGAAAGGTGGATGCTGCTAAAGCCACCCTGCCACCGCTTGCAGAAAAATCCACTAAGTTGTTGAAGGTTAATGAGACTTTGGCTCGCCGCAAGGCCGAGGCGGCAAAAGTGGCCGCGGCTGAGAGGGAGAAGAAGAAGACACATGACCCCGCCGTCTCCGGAGAGGCGGACAAGGGATTGGCCTTGAGGAAGAGGCCGTTGGATACTGCCGATAGGGTGAAACAGCTTGCGGTCAAGGAGAAGGAGCCTGATGATGCCGAGGCTTCCGGAAAAAGGGCGCGGATTGATCCAGTCGCAGAAACTGATGAGGATGTCGACATTCTGACAACACCTCAAATTCAACCTTGCACCAAACATCCTCCGAAAGGATCGACGCAGAGATTGACAGAGGAGCCTTCGCCAGTAGGTCTGGCTGATGCAGAGGAGCTGGAGGCGCGTGAGGCCAGGGGCAGGCGTGTTGCTGAGCTGATCCAAAAGGAGATTGCCATGGCCGACGCAGCTCCGAAAGAGCATGTGGCTGGTCTTGTAGATGTCTTAGATGAATCAGAATCTCTTTGCTACATTGACGACGACACTACTCGAGCGGAAAAAAGTCCAAATGTACCTCTTCCGCAGCCCCAATGCGAATCTGTGGTGAATTTGAGCGAGGGCTCTGGTGCGAAGGCTCAAGACCCAATTGACCTGGATGCTCCGGAGGTTGAGGCTTCCGCAGCACACGAGTCTCGCTCGCCTCCGCCAGTGTCGCGGGATTTTGACCTGGTGGCAGCGAGACCCACTGAAGCTGTCGCGCCGGAGAAGGTAACAGCGCCCGAAAGCCTCCAGCCCGAAGATGCTGGTATGATGCTTTTACTCATAAATGGAGTTTTCGTGTCCTTTCTTTCTAACATGCGTTTTGTTTGCTTACGCTTCTTGTTTTCGCGCTGGCCTTGGCAGCGAAGACTCTGGTCACCCTGAGCGCTAAAGATCGGGAGAAGGATATCTCCCAAAACGAGATGGACCCTTCCGCTTCGAGGTCAAGTCTCGCGTCAATGCTGGGGGAACCTGGTATGAAACTTCGCTTATCGCTTTGCTTTTTGATGTTTGAACTTGTGCCTTCGTCGTGTTGGCGATGCGAAGGATACGGGCTAAATAACGTGGTTGTTGACCACCTTGCAGATTTTGAACGCACCTTGGAGGACTTAGGCGCTGATGATTTAATGAAGGTCGTGCGCGCTTATCTTTCGAGAGGTATCGTCGCTTGCCAGAAGGGCTTCGAGAAGGCGACCTCGGAAGCAAAGACCTCTCTCGACAAACAAAAATTGCTAGAAGACGAGAATCGACGCTTAAAAGAGGAGAATGAGAAGTTAAACGAGATGCTTGTGAGCAAGCGAATCATCACGCCAAGCAGCAGGAAGCCCTAGACGCTTTGAAGAAAGAACTTGAACTGAGCGTGAAATGCTATGAGGAGTGTCGTCAAGAATTGAAGGACATGGTTGTGCAATACGACGCGCAGAACATCCTTCTGGAGACCAACGCCAACCTCATTGCGGAATTAAAGAAGGTGAAGGGCGAGATCGAAGATACTTTGGAGAAGAACGAGGCTTATTGTCACCAATGGGGTGCGTATCTAGCGACTGAGTATCGTCGAGCTTTGGAAAGTTTCAGTGCCGAAGCCCAGGATTTTAAGATTACCGACAACATCTCAAGCTTTGTGGAGTGGCTGCATAGCGAATTAAAGCTTCTGCCCGATACTATGAGCAAGATTGGGGACTATGGGGCAGCTACCTGTTCTGAAATGCTGCTTAATCTTCTCGAGCGACAGGGCTGTGATCATTTCAAAGCTTTTGGAAGTCGAGGCTTCGCATTCCCTTCACCCGACGGCGTACCAGCCCCAAGCAAAACGGTTGATCTAATCAATAAGATCATCCTTCGCAACTTTTGGGCCAAGAGCGGGCGAGCGCACGCTCGAAAGAAAGCTGTGGATCGCTTGGCGAAGGTAGGCCTTTTCAGTTCATTTCGACTACGACCATTTTTGTTGAACGATTGCTTGCGATGATTGTTAATGCTTTCTTCCTTCTCACAGCTCCATTTTGGGTAGGCAAAACAGGCTTTGGAGCTTCGTGAGCATCGCGCGGCGCATGGTCCTGACACGACTTTGGGGCCTTACGGACCCCCTAGAGATTGGCCACCGAGAGCAAGTGACGATGCCACTGAGCAAGCAATCCCCTGGGCCCCTGTTCGCGAAGTACCTCAAGACGAAGGCGATCAGGTGGATCCCGTCACTGGAGAGGCATTGGCTCCCCTTCGGCGTTGAATCGACTGGGTAGTGTTTTAGACGAAAACTAAGAGTGGCGTGACGGCCGCTTAAACATTTGAAAGTTGAAATGTAAATTTGTATGTGAGGGCGTGGTGCTGAATGTGTCGCCCTTAATTTTTGTCATATTAAGATTTTTGAATGTTTCGAACTGAACTTCTCACCGCTTTCGAGTTGCAGCTTTCGGAAGAAAACGCCTTCCCCCCTTCGGAAGCGGGGATAATTTCAGTTCGTCCATTTTGCTTAGGATTGTTACATTACCGAGGTTTTGAATTTGTTGGCCTATTAGACGTTGCGCGATGCTACGTGCTGAATTCGCTCGTTTATCCCTTACGGTTTTTCGTTAGGAGCAAAGACTAGCCTGCGATGCGACGCCTAGGCGTGGAACGCGTCGAAGGACTAGAGGCCGTTTTGTATTTGTCAAATTTTACAGCTTTTGAGCTGTTTTTTGACGAGACGTTCACTTGTGTTTTTGGAACATGCTCGCCCTTGAGGCATTCTTTATCACTTGCGACGTTGTTTTTGCACAAGTTAGCGATTGCGAAATTCCTACTACGGGGTTATTTCGATTCGAGGCTGAACCGCTTTAGAACGTCCTTCGTGGACGGGCTGTCGAGGAGACAGCTCTTTACAGGGTTGATTCTTGTGAATCGTTTCGAATGCACCACTTGTGGGTGGGCTACTAATGGGTAGCACTTTGATGCTCTCGCTTTCAGAGAGGGCTATTCTGGAATAGCACTTCAATTCATCCTCTTTTGGGATGGGCTATCTTGAGATAGCACTTTAAATTACACGAAAGAAACACAACAAAACTTTAGGGAGGAAGTATTCCATTCACTTGGAAATAAATTTTACATCAAGGCTGCCTCGTTAAAAACCTCACGCTCCAGAGTGGAGTCCTCCCTATGTGAGGAAAAGAGTACCCGCCTTGTTATTGAATTTAAAATGCGAAAGTAAAGACTAGGAAATTTAAAGCTAAGATGAATCCTCCGCACTTATAGTTCCGTGCGAAGGGCTCCTACTGAAAATGAACTACGAAAAGAACTTACACAAGTTGTCCACATTCCACGAATGTGGAAATTCCACGCCTGCCTCGTCTTTGAGACGAAAGGCCCCATCTCGAACCAAGCTTGAGACCACGTAAGGTCCCTCCCAAGCGAACTGGAATTTTCCTACGGCGTCGGCATTCTTCTTTCTTTTTAGGACAAAGTCTCCCACTTTGATGTCCTTGAGGGATACTTTCTTGTTCCTCCATCTCCTGGTTTCCTCTTGATATTTCAACAGGTTTTGGACTGCATCAAGCCTGTCAATTTTCACTAGATATTTGTCGACTTCTTCGCTCTCGCGAGAGCCACCAGCCAAAACTCTGGCACTTTCGTTGGTGAGTTCTTCGGGGCACATCGCTTCGGCCCCATACAACAGCCTGAATGGAGTGAACTTAGTGGTTCTCGATTCCGTAGTGTTATGCGACCAGATGACTATCGAGAGATCATCCGCCCATTTCCCTTTCTTCTGCTCAAAGAGACATTTTTTTATGGCGGAGAAGATTTGCCCATTGGCCCTTTCCACTGCGCCGTTGGACTGGGGATGGTACACGGATGCGAAGCAGAGCTTCGTTCCAATTGATCGACAGTACTCCCTGAAATCTTGGCAGTCGAATTGCTTTCCATTGTCGACAAGTGAGCTCTTTGGGTACTCCAAATCCGCAAATGATTTGCCGCCAAAAGAATTTTCTGATAGTGGCTGAGGTGATGGTAGCGAGAGGTCTTGCCTCAATCCATTTTGTGAAGTACTCGACTGCCACCACTGCGAATTTGAAGTTGCCCCGGCGTGGGGAAGCGGTCCGACGATGTCCATTCCCCAGCGCTGCAGCAGCCAGGTAGGTGTGATAAGCTGCGATGGCGCGCCAGGCCTTCGCCGGTGCTTTGCCGCAAATCGGCGGGGCCTTGCAAGTTTTTACGACGTGCTCCGCATCCTTTATGGCCATTGGCCAATAGAAACCCTGCCTGAAGGCTTTTCCGGCCAATGCTCTCGCTGCTATGTGCGAGCCGCACATCTCTCCATGGATTTCCCTCATGAGCTCGATGCCTTGGTCTTGAGAAATACATTTGAGTAGTGGTGCACATACTCCTAGCTTGAACAGGACGTCGTCCTTGAGGATATAACCCTTGGCCCGTGCCTGCATTCTTTTGAGGTCGTGGGTTTCGACGGGCTCATAGTGTCCGCGAAGAAAAGCGATTATGGGGGCTCTCCAGTCCAAGCTTGCGATTGCGTTAATGGTGTTGAGCAGCTGTTTGTCTGGCTTTGTGGACGGAGCGGTTAGGACTTCAAAAAACACGTCTGGGGGCATCGCCTCCCCCCTTGCAGCTTTCTTTGCGAGCTCGTCGGCTTCGCCGTTGTTTTTTCTAGGCAGATGCTCGACAGTGAATCCCCGAAAGTGCCTTTCCATTTTGCGCACCTCCGCTAGGTACTTGACTAGCTTCGGCTCCTTGGACTCACTTTCCTTTTCCACATGGTCTTTGATGACCTTGGCATCGCACTTGACTAGGAAGTTGCTGGCCCCCAGGGCTCTTACTTTGCGAAGGCCCAATAGTAAGGCTTCGTATTCAGTGGTATTGTTGGTGCATCTGTTGGATGGGTCCTTGTAATCTAACCTCGCGGCGTATCTTAGCTTGATACCCATCGGGGAGGTGACAATGGCTGCAATGCCAGCACCTTTGCGCCCCCAGGCTCCGTCACATCTGATTTCCCAGATTGGCACCAGCTCTTCGTCAGCGGTGACACTGCTAGGTGAAGTCCAATCTACGATGAAGTCTGCTAAGACCTGAGATTTGATTGCCGACCTCTTTCCGAAATCTATTGTGTATTCTGATAACTCAGTTGCCCATTTGGCGATTCTGGACGAAGCCTCCTTGTTGATGAACAGATCATTCAGAGGTTGATCTGTGAGTACCGTGACTTTGTGAGCCTCAAAATAATGCCTGAGCTTTCGCGTGGTCATGATTACGGCGTAAGCAATTTTTTCTAGCTCTGAGTAGTGCAGTTTTGACCCTGCCAGGGCTTCGGAGACAAAATAGACCGGGGACTGGAGTTTGCCTTTTTCGGTCTCGACCTCTCGGACTAGAGCGGCGCTGACCGCGGCCTTTGAAGCAGCTACGTAAAGGAAAAGCGGCTCCGACGGTGAAGGTGGGGATAAGGTTGTCATCTTTTCGATGTAGTCCTTGAGCTCGGCGAAAGCCTTGCTTTGCTCAGGGCCCCATTCGATTGCGCCTTTGCCTTTCAGTGCCTTGAAGAATGGAAGGCTTCGCTCTGCAGATCTTGAAATGAATCTGTTTAAGGCTCCTACTCGGCTGTTCAGTTTCTGGATGTCCTTCTTCGTTTTAGGCTCCTCCATTTCCCTGATTGCTTTAATCTTGTCGGGGTTAGCTTCGATTCTTTTAGCGGAGATGAGACACCCCAGAATCTTTCCTTTCGTGACCCCGAACATGCATTTGTCCGGGTTTAGCTTCAAGCCGGCCCTCCTCATATTGGCGAAGGTTTCGGCCAAATCATTTACATGGCTGGCCCTATCGGAACTTTTGACGATGAGGTCATCGACGTAGGCCTGAATGTTTTTGCCGATCTGCGGCTTAAACACTGTTCCAGTCATTCTAGTGAACGTTGAGCCGGCATTTTTCAGCCCTTCCGGCATACGAACGAAGCAGAAGGTTCCGAAGGGTGTGATGAAACTGGTTTTCTCCTCGTCCTCTTTCGCCATCCAACACTGATGGTAACCGGAGAAACAATCCAATAGGGACATGATTGCGGCGTTGGCCGTAGAGTCCACCACCTGATCCATTCGAGGCAATGGATAATTATCTTTTGGTGTTGCTTTGTTGAGATCGGTGAAATCGATGCACATGCGCCACTTGCCGTTCTTTTTCTTGACCGGCACCATGTTGGCCAGCCATTTGGGGTACATGACTTCGCGGATGACAGTAGCGTCAAGCAGCCTTTGGACCTCTGACTTGACAGCCACCACCTTGTCGTCAGACATCTTTCTTAACTTCTGTTTGCGTGGCTTGACCGACGGGTCGATGTTCAATTTGTGCTCAATGAAGCTTCGGTCGACGCCTGTGAGATCTTTGGCAGACCATGCGAACACATCTTTGTTCTTCTGGAGGAAAAGGACTAAATTTGCTTCCTCATCAGCCGATAGATCAGAGCCGATAACAACGGTCTGATTGAGGACCATCGCGTCCAAAGGGACTCGTTTGGTTTCGCAGTCTGGCTGGATGTTAATTTTTTCTTTGTCTGCCTTCGGCTGTTTTACCGCCTCATTGCGCTTGACTGCTTCGTCGAGGGTATGCACATTTCGCTGTCCCGGGGTACGGCCTCTTTCTAGGTTGCGACCGTCGCTTTGATGGCCCCAGATTGTGATGACCCCCAATGTTGCCGGGATTTTGATGCATAGATATGCTTGGTGGATGACTGCCTCGAACTTGTTGAGGAAACCTCTGCCCAAAATGCCATTGTAAGGATAATACATTTCCACAACATCGAAGGATAGATACTCAGTTCTGGCGTTTTGAACTGTGCCGAAGGATACCGGGAGAACCACTTTTCCCAGTGCATGGATGACCCGCCCTCCGAAACCATATAGAGGTGTATCAGGGGGTTGCAACAGATCTCTGTTGAGCCCCATCTTGTCGAAGGCGTCGGCAAAAATGATGTCTGCTGATGAGCCGTTATCCACCAACAGCTTCCCGAGAGTCCAGCTCGCTATGTTTGCTTCTATTACAAGAGCGTCATTGTGAGGGAAGCCTTGCAACCTCACGTCCTCTTCCGAGAAGGTGATCAGAATGTGGGACCACATTGTTTTTTCAACTCTTCCTTCCACACAGATGTTCCGCACCTCGCGAAAGTAGTGCTTCCGTTCCTTCTTGGTTTCGAATTCCAGGGCGGAGCCTCCTGAAATAGGCATTATGGTACCGACGGATGGCAAGGGATCGCTTTGGCCCTCGAGCTTGGCTGGCAGTGGCGGAGCTGAGGGACCTTTGTAAGGAGGGGGTGGAGGAGGAATAGGATGTTTCTCGACAGGCCTGCGCTCAATGTTTTGAGCCTGGAAGGTCTGCGATTGCCAGGGCGGAGGCTGGGGGTAATTGGAAGGTGACGGTTGGTATTGGGGTGGCTGGAATGGGTTTGTGAACAAGTTTCTCCCGAAACTAGGATTTTGCCAGGCCGGAGCGGAATGGTTTACAGCACTCGCTCTCTCCTTTTCCTTCCTCTCTTCTTCGAGGATAGCTTTGAACATTTTCTTGTCTGGGCAATAGTTTGAGCTGTGATCATCGTTTTCCTTGTGGAAAATGCAGTACCATTTTCTTTTTTCGTTATGGCCTCGGCCTCTACCTCGACCTCTACCCCTGCCTCCACCTCTTCCTCCCCTGCGGCCTCCCCCCTGATTGGAATGAGGTGGACTGGGTGGGCTTGGGACCAGACTCTGCGAATCAGCCTGCGGACAGGGATTTTCCTGGGTGTTTTCGCCATCCAGGCCGAAAACGCCCCGAGGATTAGTATGTGAGGTGTTTCTGGGATTGGGCCACTCCCTCTCGCCGGGTTGATCGGCTTTCGCGGACTTTTTTCTCGCTGGGATTGCTCTTCCATGCACATTACGAAGTCATTGTCTGAGCGACAATACTTCTCGAATTCTTCGTAGAGGCGCTGGATGGTTTTGGGCCTTTCGCGCATGAGATGCGAGCGAAATTGACCGGCTCTTAAACCCACAATGGCAGCATTGATGGCGACAGCATCCAAGACATTTGGCGCCTGGGCTCTCAGATGTACGAATCTTCTGAAGTAGTTTTGAAGAGGCTCCTTGTCCTTCTGCTTACAGGAGAAAAGGTCGCTCTCTGTAAGTTCTGGACACTGGAAACCTTGGAAGTTTGAGAGGATTCACTGTTTCAGATCATCCCATCCGTGAATCACGCCTGGGCTTAACAGAGAATACCACTGTGCTGCCGCGTCATCAGCGGCGATGATGAAAGATTTCACCAGTACAGAGTCGTCACCACTGGCCGAAAGAAAGGCGGCTTCGTAGCTCATCAGAAATTGCCTTGGGTCAGACTGGCCCGAGAATCTAGGCAGTGGAACTGGCCTGTACGTTTGTGGCCATGGAGTGATCTGAATCTCCTGAGACAAGGGAGATTTGGGGTCCCATGGTCTCGTGCGAATGGTGTGAACATCCTGGTGCGAGGGGCCTGATTCGAAAGGGCTCGCGAAAGGGTTGCGACTGAAGGTGGTGTGCGGAGGAGGCTGGGTGAAAAACTCAGTGCGCTCATTGAAATTGGGTTGGCTAGGAACTGTGTATTCAGGTGAAGGTTGGGTGAAGCTTAAGGATTGCTTTGCTTTTAGAGCGCGTAGTTCTTCCTTTAAGCTAGCGATTTCGGCTTTCTATTTTTGGATCTCTGCTTCGTGCTGTATTGCCAGAAGTCTTTTCTTGGTTCTGGCCAATTCCTCAGCCTCCTTGCGCAGTTTGGCCAGCTCCGCCTCTTGCATAGGGTTGGGGTCTGGGAGCGCCTCTCCCTGGGTGAGCAGAGCCGAAAGGCTTGGCTTCTCGTCCAAGGAGGACGACGCCCCTTTGGTAGAATTGACGGTAGTTCTCTTCTTCCTTGTGGACATTCTGGGTTTGATCCTCGAGCCAAACACAAGCGGTGGGCACCAATTGTTGTAGGGAAAGCCGCATCTTTCACTCACAAACAATAAAGGGAAGACAAAAGCTCTAGAACCAAAACCAAAATGCTGAACAAAGGACAGCCAAAGGCTTCTTTCTCAACAGTAGATTTCTCAAAAGTCGATCCCCTTTACAAGTGCCAGTCCGTCTCCTTTTATAGGGAGGCGGGCGGACTTTTTACATTCCGAGAATACCCTTGTGTAAAACGAATCAATACAGAATGTGCTAGGCTATCTTCAGGTAATCTCCAATTGGGTCTCCACGTAACCGGCGCTTCATGATGTTACGTCGGAAATCGCGGCGCCTTTCCAGCTCTTATCACGTGCGCCTGTCGGAGTGGAAAACCCCGAGCCTTTGGAGATCCCCCCTTTCGCCTGGCACTCTTCGTCACCTGAAACAAAAAACCACACTCAAGTTTGAACTCGTTAAGTGTTAGGAACGACGAAACCCCCTGAGCGAATCCCAGGCCGAGACTGCCTGGGTGAATAATGTTCGCCCCAGAGGTTTCGTCGCAGAATAAGTTGCCAAGCCTGACCGAGACCCTGACACCCTGGGCTGTACTGAACTCGTTTGGCAGCTTCGCTGGCGACAAAGGGTACTGGCCGAAACGCAAATTCCGAAAGGTGGAAAAGGAATCCGCGACTCCTGGGATTTCGCTGTCGAACCTTTCGCATAGTCACTCTTTTATTTTCAGGTATACGAAAGGCTTGATTCTGAATCCCCCCAACAGTAGCCTGCCAGGAGAGGTATCAGCGCTGGCGGTCAGCTTATGCCACCCGCCAGCATAAATGGACACAGTGCTGGCGGTCAACATTAGGCACTCGCAGCGCAGAGAATCACCCGAGGGGGCGTCAGGCCCTCGAGCGAGGCGGAGATGCGCCCGAGGGGGCGTCAGACCCTCGAGCGAAGCGAGTGTGTGAGTGAGTGAGTGAGTGAGTGAGTGGTTGAGTCAAACCACATTCCGACCGGAGATATTCCGACAAGTGTCTTTGGCGGTTGGCTTAAGAGCCCGCCAGGAGAGATATTAGTGCTGGCGGTTGGCTTAAGAGGACCGCCAGCATAAATGTACACGATCGTTGGCAAATCACGTATAGCACAGAGATTACTGCTGGCGGTTTCCTTATGCCAACCGCTAGCACTGTGTCTTCTATAAGTATAGACCATCCCCTTCTTCCCAGCAACCTTCCAATGGCGTTGTGCCCGAGAGGAGCTCGGGAAAAGCTCCAAAAACACCAAATCTAGGGGGGAAGGTTTTGCTCTTGGTTTTCTTGGAGGAGGTGACTATATAAGGTGAGTTTGTGCTATTTTAACCTTAGTTTTCTCCTTTTATTAATGATTTCTATGTAGTTAGGGATCTAGATCCAGACCTAGGGTTAGCTAGGAGAAAGAGGGGAGTGAAGAGAGATATTGATTTAGATATTTATTTTTTAAATAGCTTTAGATTTAAATTATATTTAATTATTATTGCAATTATAGAAGCAAGTATACATATTAAATTATTAGTTTGTATTAAAATTATTATCTTCAATAATTAAATTTATAGAATTTAGTTTTGTTTTCGTTTTTACATATTAATTAAATGAAGCATAGAGCATACTGAATATATAATTAATATAATTACTTTTATAGGTGTTATTTAAGATGGAACATAGAGCGTGGATGTATGGCATACGGAGAAATTCGTCTACATTCTTGACAGAGTTAACAAACTTTCTTGAGGTTGCGCAAAAGCATGCCCAAATTTCTAGGACCAAGCAAATACATTGTCCATGTTGTGATTGTTGCAACAAAATTGTTTGGGAAGATATTAACGCCATCAAGATGCATTTGATAAAGCGTGGTTTTGTGAAAGGATACAAAACTTGGTCCCACCATGGTGAAGCAGAAAGTACTTTCAACAATGAAGACATCGGCATCAGGTATGATGAAGTGGGTGATGAAGATGCAGATGAAAATGATAATGTCATGACGGATGATGCTTTTGGCTGTGAAGATCAAAATGATGATCAAACAGATGCACCACAGGTGGACGAGGAATGTGATGTTGATATGGAAGAAATGTTGCGCCACATTGAACCGGAGGTGTTGCTAGGGAGTGCTAAAGGGTTAGAAAATTTTGAGACACTAAAGAAGGCAGCAAAGGACCGTATGTATGAGGGTTGTGGGAAGGAGTGGACCGTGTTGCGTTTCATGCTCCATCTTCTGATTGTGAAGGCAAAATTTGGATGGTCGGACAATAGTTTCAACGAACTCCTTACTTTGTTGGCCAATCTACTCCCGAAGCCTAACTTGGTCCCAAGAAACACATATGAAGCAAAGAAGATTATCAACCCATTGAAGATGCGAGTGCAACGAATACACGCATGTAGGAACCATTCCATATTGTACCGCGGTGACTATGCAGACTAGAGAAGTGTCCAAACTGCGATGCTAATCGTTACAAAAGTAATGCCGATTTTGTTGTGGAACGGGTCATTGCATCTAAAGGCACGAAGAGGAAGGTTGGTGGAAAGAAAAGTGTAATTTCTCAAGTTGAGGAGGAGTATAGTATTGGTACTGACACTGCTACTCAACGTAAAGTCCCTGCATTGGTGATGTGGTACTTGCCGGTGGAGGATCGTCTAAAGCGATTGTTCTCGAACCCAAAGACCGCTGAACTAATGACTTGGCACACAGATCGCCCAGAGAAGTATGATGGGAAGCTTCGACATCCTTCTGATGCTCGGCAGTGGAGGACCTTTGCAAGCACAAAGAGTTTAGAGAAGAAAAAAGAAATATAAGGTTCGCGTTAAGTACAGATGGTATGAATCCATTTGGCGAAAGAAGCAGCACGCACAGCACATGGCCAGTGTTGATGACCCTATGCAACCTCCCCCCTGGCTATGTCACAAGAGAAAGTTCCTTTTGCTTACCATTCTAATCCAAGGACCGAAGTAACCTGGTATTGATATAGATGTCTTCCTGGAGCCATTGATGAAAGAAATGGAGAAGTTTTGGAAACATGGGGTTGAGATGTGGGATGAGTACAGAAGGGAGACATTCACACTTAAGGCAATTATCTTTGTTACCATTAATGATTACCCTGCCCTATTTTCTTTGTCTGGTCGAAAAAAGGAAAAACAAGGTTGTGTAGTTTGTTTGAATGGTACAATATCTGTGTACCTGAAAGGATCTCAGAAGACAGTGTATATGGGGCACAGACGCTGGCTACTAAGGACTCACAAGTACCGTAAGATGGCAGACTATTTTGATGGAAAGATTGAGAAGTACTCTTTTGCCCCACAACCGGCCACCGGTAGAATCGTATTTGAAATGTGTCAGAAGGTCAAGTTTAAACTTGGTAAGAAATCAAAAGGTGATAATTCAAAAGGGGGAAGGAAGGAGGCTGAAACTACAGGAAACATTGATGTGCCTTTCAAGAAGATGTCTATATTTTTTAAGTACTTGCCATACTGGGAAGATTTGACAGTGCGCCATGCCATCGATGGGATGCATCTTCAAAAGAATGTGTTTGAAAGCACAATGGGATTCTTAGGCTTAACAGGAAAGGTAAAGGACGGACTGAAGTCGCGTAAGGATCTTGTTGACCTAAAAATTAGGCAAGAACTTCACCCACAACCACGTCCTAATGGTAAGCAGTACCTTCCACCTGCTAGCTTCAACTTAACACAACATGAGAGGTTGGCTATCTGCAAATGCTTGCGCGGGCTGAAAGTGCCAACCGGATTCTCATCCAACATCCGATCATTGGTCTCGTTGAAGGACATGACGCTTACTGGTTGTAACTCTCATGACTGTCATGTGATGATTATTGTTTTTCTCGCGATTGCGATCCGAGCTGTCAAACCAATATTCCTTAAGATGGTCATCACAAGGATGTGCTACTTTTTCAACGTCATTTCGCAGAAAGTGGTAGATTGTGTAGAGTTGGCAAGGCTTCAGCTGTTTATGTCAGAAACTCAAGCCCAGCTCGAGATGTGCTTCCCTCCGTCATTTTTTGATATCATGGAACATCTAATGATCCACATGGTCGAGCAAATTATTGAACTAGGACATATGTACTTTCATCAGATGTGGACGTACGAACAGTTCATGTCGATTCTCAATGGATACATGAGAAATAAGGCATTTCCAGAGGGAAGAATGATCGAGAGCTACCATACAGAAGAGAGTGTTGATTGTTGCATAGACTACATAAAAGATAAGAGAGTGATCGGTTTACCGGAATCTCGACACGAAGGCAGATTGTCAGGGAAAGGGACCATTGGAAGGAAAAGATTCATTGACGAGGACAACCAACAACTGGAGAAAGCACATGCTAGTGTTCTGCAACAACTTGCAATAGTGGAGCCATTTATCGTGCAACACGAAAATGAGATTCGTGAGGAAAATGATAGTCGGGCCGAGGATTGGGTCATCAAAGAGCAAAAGCGTCGTTTCCCATCATGGTTAAAGGAACATGAGCATCTATTTCAAGGAAATTCCATAGATGACACAATGTTGACTAGGTTGGCGGCTGGTCCATCAAGCAATGTTACCTCATGGCAAGCATACGAAATTAATGGGTACACCTACTATACGAAGGCGAAAGACAACAAGAGTGTTGCGTATCAAAATAGTGGTGTTCGCATAGATGCGATTGATAAATCCGGAAACAACATCACTTACTACAGGTTCATAGAGGAAATATGGGAACTTGACTATGGAGAGAATATCAGGTTCCCCATGTTACGGTGCCAATGGGTCAAACACCCGAATGGCGTCACAGATGACAATTATGGATTGAGACTTGTAGACCTTGCCAATGTAGGTTACAAAGATGATCCATGGGTACTCGCCGAGCGTGTTGCACAAGTTTTCTACATAGCTGATCCTATGAATGTGAAGAAGCACATTACCGTCTCCGGAAAACAAAGAATTCTAGGAGTAGAAGGTGTAATTGATGTTGAGGATTACAATCAGTTCGAGGAACTAGTCTTGTTCACAGATCATGAGAAGAGAATTAAAAAAATTGAAGCCACCATTCCTAAATAGGAGAAGCCATGGTTACGTACAGACTGTGATGGGAGAATTGTTAAAGGATAAATTTGACCGTATTAGTCGGGCTTGATGTATCACTTGTACGACTTTATATAATTAGTGTTGTTGTAAGACTTTCAATCAAATTTAGGAGAGTTTTGGAATTAAGTTTTGATGAAATGAGACTCTCCTCCTGTACATAAATTCAAATTATGGAAATTATGGTTTCAATTAGTGTTTGAACACACCCCCAATACTTACATTGAAATATTTTATGATACATTGGGAAGTTTCAATGAAATTTGAATAATTTAAGCCCCTGTTTCAAATTTTGCAAATTATGGAAAAACACTATGCTGGCGGTTATCATAAGTCAACCGCCAGCATAGTGGTTTGCCAAAATTTGAAAATTTGAAATCCTGGCTTGAAAATGTTCAAAACTCTTTGAAACTTCCAAAACTTATCATAAAATATTTGAATTTATTTATAGGAGGTGTTTTGTTATAAGAATAGGTTTGAATTTGAAAATGTTAGTCCAAATGAGACCCTAGGGTCAAACAACCCATAACTCATTAGGTGTATGAACCTATTTGAACTAACCTTTTCTAACTAGGACTTATTTTTAAAAAAACACACCCCCTATACTTAAATTGAAATATTTTATGATACATTGGGAAGTTTCAATGAAATTTGAATAATTTATGCCCCTGTTTCAAATTTTGCAAATTATGGAAAAACACTATGCTAGCGGTTATCATAAGTCAACCGCCAGCATAGTGGTTTGCCAAAATTTGAAAATTTGAAATCTTGGCTTGAAAATGTTCAAAACTCTTTGAAACTTCCAAAACTTATCATAAAATATTTGAATTTATTTATAGGAGGTGTTTTGTCATTTGCATTAGAAAAGCTTTGCATTTGAAAAGTTAAGTTTGAATTCTTACATATCACAACGCTGGCGGGCGCTTATGACAACCGCCAGCGGGAATTCTCACCACTGGCGGTTGCTTATGTGACCCGCCTGTGGTAAGGTTCACCGCTGGCGGTTGGTCTATGTGACCCGCCAGCGGTGAGTCCATCTATATATACACGAGACACGGTCTCGAAATTTTTCTAAGTCTGGCGCGAATACGAAACAACGCCGTCAGGCTGCCAAATTTTCCCGCGGAGCGCCGCCGTCGTCCCCGACCGCCGCCGCCCCTCCGACCACTCCGCCGTCGTCCCGGAGTGCCCGGCCCACTTCCACGAGCACCCCGCCGTCATCCGCGAGGGCCCCGCCGTCTTCCGCGGTCGCCCCGCCGCCCCTTCTCCCGTGGACCGCCGCCGCGCCGTCGTCGCGCGCGCGGTCGCCCCGCTGCCCCGCCCCTCTTCCCTACCGGCGCATGGTGTCCTCCTCCCCGCCGGCCTCTTCCCCAACCGCCGGCCGGGACCCGCGGCGGGGATCGCTCCGCCGCAGCCTCCACCGACAGCGCCGCCCCCGCTCGCCACCGACAACTCATCTCCTCACCGCTCGGGACGCATGGAGGCCGGGGATAGGGCCGGCGACGCTGCCCCTCCTTGGTTGGTGTTTTTTTCTTTTTTTTCAAAATGCAATTACATGAGTTTAATTTGTGGATAAATAGATTGTGGATAATTGCAATTACATTGATCGTGGATGAATAGATTTAAAAATGTTACAAATGGACTATGGATTTTATTTTATTAATTTTGTTGTATAAATAAAGGGATGATGCATTTTGTATAAATAAATGGATGATGCATTTTGTATAAATAAATTTATTATAAGTAAGCACTATGGATTGTGTCTAATTTTTAAATAGATTTATTATATAAAATGGACTGTGGATTTAATTTTATTAGTTTTGGTGTAGAAATAATGAAATATTGAATATGGATTGTTGATAAATAGATTTTTTTTATAAAAATGGATTGTTGTATAAATATGGACTATGGATTATTCTATAAATATGGACTATGGATTATCTATGATCAAATGTTAACAATGAACAATCCGGTGAGGAGGAATCTAGTGATAGTGATATAATTGGAGACTATGAAACTCCCTCTGAGTACGAACCAAGCGAACCACGACCTCGTAGGCGTCCCGAAGACGATGATGTTGATTACGAACCAAGAGATAATGAGGTCTGCAGGCACATTCACTCAACTTAATGTTTGTTTATTCAATTAAGATATACTTTAAATAGTGTTTTATGTGTAGAACAATGACCGATCCCCGCGCCGACGTCGTAGAGCATCTAACATTCGTGCCCAAGAGGCAGAAGTCATTTCAGAACCAGAACCTTCGGGTACTACTAGTTCTAGTAACCTGAAAAGGAAACGTGGTCATAGAAGAAGAAACCAGATCCCTGAAAGAGGACAACTTGTGATAGAACGGTTGGGTGACAAAGGTGAGCCCGTCGAACCTAAGGGGATAGCTGCTAAGTTTCGAAACATCGTCGGTGCAATTGTCAGAGACCAATTGGCGTCTTGGATCACAACTACTAATTGGAAAAAAGTCCCTAAGGCTACGAAGGATGTATTATGGGCCAAAGTGAAAGAAAAATTTGTTTATCCGGAAGGTACAGAAAATGCAGGTAGAACTTTTGCTGAGGGCCTTTGTGGAAGAGCTCTTAGGAATTGGAGGTCTACACTTAATACTAAATTTGTCCAGAAAGGAAAGGATGCTAGGGATGTGTATGGTAACATTCCGCTAGCAGTCTGGGAACAATTCGTAGATCAGAAGAAGACGACAGAAGCAGTAGCTCTGAGCGTCCAACAAAAGGAGAAGGCTATGAAAGCTGCTGAGAACCCCCATCGCTTGGGTTCCGGAGGATATGCTGCTAAAATGGCAAAATGGAGGAAGGAGGAAGAAGAAAGGCGGGTAGCTGGTTTACCAACTATTTTTGAAGGCATGGATGAGCGTAGCAGGAATTGGATCCTTGCTCGAGTTCCGGCTATAGCACCTGACGGTAATGTTTCATTCTAGAAGCCCTCAACAGAACAAATTTATCAGAAGTTGGAAGAACTTGCGGAATTGCAAAAGAAAGGTCTTTTCGTGCCTGACAGGGAGAAAGATATGCTATCCGCCGCGATCGGAACGCCTGAGCACCCTGGACGTGTTCGAGGGATTTCTTCTACCTTGCCCTGGGGTAAAGCATTTCGTGAACACCGATCAAGTTATAAAAAGCGAGACCATTATAAGAAGAAGCTTGAAGACAAGATGAGAGAAATTGCCAAGCAAGAATTGATAGGCTTCTTCATACAACAACAACAACAACAACAACAACAACAACAACAAGCTTCTATTGGGCCAAGTGCAGAGAATCTAGTATCTGGTGGTTCTAGACAGGTTCCTCCAAATTTGATGCTTGACCAGATCGGAGCCATCCCGACTCCAAGTAGTGTTGGTTCTATTGCTATCGCCAAGCATCCTGTGGATGACATTGTAGAGGATACACCATGCAAATTGGTTATTCCATATGGGAGAAAACAAGATAAGTTTCGAGAAGTTGGGACAGCCATGGCACTAATGGGTCGTGTGTTTCCGAATCCACCACCGCCAGAGTACGCATGGGTTCAAGTTGTTTCGGTTTCTGATGAGTCGTGCGAGATTGATTTCCCTACTGAGGATGGGATCGCGCTTCTCGGTGATGCGAGGAACCAATTCATATTGTGGCATCATCGAGATATCATAATTAATACATCACCAAGTCCCTGCTTGCAACCTAGCCAAGAACGAGTACCCCCCAGGATCCAGATGCTGCAATGGTCGAGTACACGATGGGTGGGGAACATGGAGGCGGTAACAATGACAACAACATGATGGTTGTGGAGCAGGGAGTTGACGATAATGACAACAACATGCCACAAACTCCTCCGGCATCAGGGGCAGGGGCAGGAGCATCATCATCTCCGAAATCCGATCCAAGACCACAAACTCCTCCGACATTAGGGGCAGGGGCAGGGACATCATCTCCGAAATCCGATCAAAGACCACAAACTCCTCCGACATCAGGGGCAGGGGCAGGGGCACCACCATCTCCTCTGCCATGTCCAAGACCACCATCTCCTCCTCCAGCAACCAAGACGCCAACAACAATACACCGGATGATAAACTCATATGAACCAAAGACGAAATCATCTGATGTTGACTTGTTCTTGAAAGTACTGAAGAATAAACCTAAACGGGCTCCAACATCAGGTAAAGAATCACCTAATGTTCAAGTGCTCAAGAAGGCACCAGATGAAAAGTCTTTATCCCGCACCTCTTTACAAAAACAAAAGGAGGAGCACATAAGTATGTTTTCGTCGGATGAGGTGCCCGACAAGTATGAGCATGGCAAACCATTCTTGTTTAGGTGGCAACTGAACGAAGGGCCGTCAGAATTAATGAGGCTGCATACTTGGATCATGCACGCCATGAAGCAAGGCATTAACACTATCACCGCCAATCTCCCGAAATGGGTGTTCAGTAGCTCTTATGACCGGAAGGTTGCAATCGATTTCCCCGATTTGCATGCGATGTTCCATCGTGAAAAACTCGACATCAATCTCGTCACCATTTGGTCCATGTAAGTCAACATCCCTATACGACATCCAAATCTATTCCATATTTATTGTTATTACCATCCTAAATAAACTTTTTTGCAGGATGCAAGCGTCTGATGAAAAGAAAACAAATGGGAGGTGGAAGGTAGCATTTATTGACCCGCAACAAGTAACCAAATCACAACACACGTTCATAATGAGGGATGAACTAAGAAAGAAAATAGAGGAAGAAGCAAAGACACAAGAAGAGAAAGAAAAATTAATAAAGAATTACGAGAAAGCTAAACTTCACGAGGTGTCTGTATACATTTCAACGGTCATGAGGAAAAACCAACATAAGGATTCTATCAAGTTTGCTTACAATTTTGAGTAAGATCCTTTAAATAACTATTTCATCATTTGCCTTCATTTTTTAGTCTATTTATATTAATTATTTTAATTTTATGCAGTGATCATTTCATTTGCTTTCACATGTGTCCGAAGTTGGGAACTGTGGGGGTCTTCGACTCATTACACTATTCATCGTCTTCTTACGAGACAATCATTGATATTATAAAAAAGTAAGACAACTAAGTGCAATATATAATCACTAATGCATGCGTGTATCAACTATATTTCAAATTGTATTACTAACTTATGTTTTATATCCTTAAAGTGCGTAAAGGATATACATACTCAATGGCGGGGATCACAAGAAGGAAAAATTGGTGATACACAATGCCAAATGGGTAAGAACACTTCTGTTAATAAGTATCAATCATTTTTATCAGAGTTGGTACACTTCTGTTAATTAGCACCGATCAATTTTTATTTGGTTGCAGTGCTACAAACAACCTCCTAGCAGTGTACTATGTGGATATTATGTGTGTGAGGTTTTGAGAAATAATGGGAGGTACCGGACGAATCCTGAAGACGTAAGCCTCTAGTTTGTACACAACTATGTATGTGCTAATTATGGTCCTGATGGTAATGCATAACAATCTTCATTTATTGTGTTTACGTGCAGATGCCTACCATTGACAAATCATGGGGGCAACTTGGTGACAATCAAATCACCAACATTTGTGCGGACATGGCGAGATTCATCCTACGTGAGATTTGCCACGAGGATGGAGAATTCTTCGATAAAGAAGGAGTTTTGACATTAGATGATGCAGAAAGGTTACGTAGATGGGTGTCGTAGGGTTATCTATTATGCACAATATTTTGTAATGTGACTTATGTATACATTTTTTATTTTAGTTTGGATTGTGTGTTTGTGAGACATATATTTGGATTTGGCGGTTAAATACAAATAAATTACTGTAAATTAAAGTGAATTTAGCACACAAATGCCAATGTGAAAAAAATAATAGACGAAAATGACAAATTATATACAAATGATAAACAATTATGGGGAATTATATAGGAAATGGGGAAAATGCTTTTTGTGGCGGGCGGTCTAAGCAACCGCCAGCAATTTTGTACCGGCGGGCGTCCTAAGAAACCGCCAGCAGTGATGGCATTTGTGTTGGCGGGCTGCTTAAGTAACCGCCAGCGCTGATGACATTTGTGCTGGCGGTCGTTTAAGTGAGCCACCAGTGCTGATGACATTTGTGTTGGCGGTCTTTTAAGTGACCCGCCAGCACAAATGGCTCTGTGCTGGCGGGCCGGCCACCCGCCAGCACAAAGGGCCATTTCTACTGGCTCAAAGTTGCTGGCGGGTGCCTCGCCCGCCAGCAAAAACCGGTTTTAGCCGCCAGGACAAATCGTTTCTAGCCTAGTGGGGGTAGCTGCACTTAGCTGCTGCAGCTCCAAAAGCTTAGGTGCTTAGCCGACAATTTAAAACAGTGCACATGATACATACACTAAAAGACCAAAATCAATCTATTAGTAGGTGTGGAATCAATTCTGATCTCCATTCTCTTATATTATTATACATCTAGATGCACATCAAATAGTATGTATCTAGAACAGCCAAAAGGATTAGTAATTTTGGAGAGAAAGAATAGTTTTTTTTATCTTGTTTCAGCATTTTTTTTATAAACAACAATTTTTTTTAATCAAAACAACTTCGATTAGGCTCTATGTGCGGAATGAAAACAGTAATAATTTGTGGAAAACCTGGTGCAAAATTAATAATTTACACAAGACTTTGCTATAAAAGCAGGCTTCCGACAAGTTAGGGATTTTTTCAGTAATATACGAAATTATAGTTTATTTGACTTTTTTCTTCAAATTTGACCACTCATCTTATTCAAAAATTGTGCAAAATACTTTTTTCCGTTGTTTGCTTTATTAATGAAAGTTCTTGGAGAATAACTTAAATTTGAGTATGTTTGCATAATTTTTTTTCAATAAAACGAGCGGTTAAACTTGAGATTTAAAAAGTCGAATTTATCAAAAATTTTTGCATCCAACCGCGTTTGATCTGTCAACCACACACACGTGCGCACGCAGTCAAGCTTTTAAGCATGGATCTAGCGTATCTCTACTCCTAAAACGAATGAAAATAAGACTAAAACTTCATCATCCTTTTTTCCACTCTCGCGGGTGAACCTTCCGCAGGTCATCCCTTCGCTCAGCCGCCCGCCCTGTGTGTCAGCCTCTGCCTCCCCCACCCGTGAGCCTTCCTCATGTGACCCATCACCGCTGCTGACGCCCGCCCGCAATCCCCTTCCCTCTCGATCTTTTTCCCATCGCGATACGCCTACCACCCGCCGCCGCCGCCCACAATTCCCTCTATCTTGTAGCAAACATGGCCCCATTCGCCATTTGTTCGAGTTGATTATGGTGATTCATGCTAACACAGGCAATGGGACTAACCACATTGTCTAGCATGTCCTTGTAGATATATCTAGGTCTCATGGATGCAACCACAATCAAAGGAAGCAAAGAAACTGTAACGCTCACGTTTTTAGCTCCTAATAAATCACCTACTAAATCACGCGTGTTTTCAAAACTTTCCCGCTGAGCTCGATCACCTCCCTGAAATCCCGATCATCTTTTCCCCCCCTCGCCCTTCCTCGGTACGCGTGCCGCGAATCCCGCCGGCACCGCCCGCACTCGGGCCGATGCCGCTCGCCGCGTGCCGCCCCGATGCCGCTGTCGGCCACCTCGCCGGGAATCCCGGGCATGCCGCGGTCCCGCTGGCCGGTCCGCCTCGCCATCACCACCGTCCCGAAAATCACGCTGGCACCCGAAAAACCCGGAAAACCCCACAAAATTCCTTTTTTCCCTCCCTCCTAATTTTCCTAGGATTTCTCCTAAATTTCTAAACTTTTTTTCTTTTTCTTCTCCTTTCTTATCCTTTTCCTATTTTCCTCTTCCCTTTTTCCTTATTTTTCTTTTTCCTCATTTCCCTTTCCCTTTTCTTTTCTTCCTTTCTCTTTTTCTTTCCTTCCTTTCCCTCCCTCCTTTCTTTTTCCTTTGGTCCCGCACCCCTGCTCCCGACCGCGCGCCCGTCACGGCACGCCACCCCAACCCCGCGCCCCTGCTCTCGACCGCACCCGACCTCCTCCTCCCCGCCTGCTCGGAGCGCCGCCGCACGGGCCCGCGACACGACCTCTCCCCGCGGCCCGACGGGCGCGGCCGCCTTAAAGGCTCCTGCCCGAGCCGTCGCCTCTGTCTACAACACCACCGCAACCCGCCGTCCGCTCCACGTCGCCACTACCACGGCCAGCTCACCCCCTGCACGACGGGTCTCGTCCAACAGCGCCACCACCCAATTGGCCGCGAATCCCGCCGGCCGAGTCCACGCCGGGACCTTTCCCGAACCGCCATTGCTGATCGCTGAAGCTCCTCGAGCTCGAAATATCGGTCGCTCAACCGCCTCCCCGCGCCTATAAATAGGGGCCGGCAGCTCTCCGGCTCACCCCGCACCGCCATAACCGAGCCCCCTGTCGGGCATACACCCCGAGTACTCATGCAAGGAAGGAAGAAGATGGTCTCCTACTAGAATTCCCCTGTAATTGTACTAGGACTCGTTCCGTGTAATCCTACTAGGACTCCTGCCTTGTAACCGACTAGGAACCCACCCCCTGGACTATATAAAGGAGGGCCTGGTACCTAGCCGAACATCGACAATCCCTCCGGGGAACAACACCCAAGCGCAGGGCGCAATACGGCAAACACGACGTAGGGTAGCTACTCTGGCTACCCGAACCTGTATAAATCTTGTGTCTTGTGTCCTCGCGCGTACCTTCAGGTTCCAGAGCATGGCGATCCCCACCTTCTACCTTGTTACGGTTACCTCCTATGGAGGTCGAGAGGTTTAAACACCGACAGCTGGCGCCCACCGTGGGGCCATCGTCATGATCATCGGGTGAATTCGAAGGACCGTCGTCCAAATCAATCTACGAAGTGACAACGTTGTTGTCCAGTTTCCGTCTATCGGCGACACAACATTCAACTATGTCATATCCGAGCATCAAGTCCAAGATGGATTCGGTACCGTGCCTTACTGAGATTCGTGCATCACGGTGCAACGGAGGAAGTTGCCGAGTTCAATGCCGATTCGGTTCGGAGAAAAGAGAAGCTCCTGCCTTTGTATTCGTACGGCCAGAAAATCGACCTTGTAGAGTTCTGCTACACGCACACAGAGGCTACCAACAAAGCTCCAAGATTTTCACTTGCTATACACGGGGAGATGTACGTGACTACGACTACTTCACCGTCTGGCCACATCGACTCGTGTACGACTACTTTGACTACTCATCTCGACTAGTTTCAACAAGAAAACTAGTCGAGGGTGGCTCCCGCGGTATCAACAACTAGTCGGATCCACCTCCGACTAGTCGACTTCACCAGCAACCGACACGACTCCATTACCGACCGCCGCGGCTTCGTCGACACTCGTCCACGAATAAAGCTAAGTCACTTATTTCAATAATTTTTATCTTTGGCTTGTTTTCCACATACAGGAACCAACGCTGAAGACTACTTCGTGTACGCCTCTCGGCGGCTATCTGCCAGCAGAGCTACACCATGTCAATTGTTCCTTGGGGATGTTGACCGACCGCCACAGGCTTCGTGCACCAAATTAGGAGGCTCTTGCCACGACGTTTCGTGTACTGAGTGCTGGAGGCGCACAATGGCTACACCCTGAGGAGGCACTGCGCAATCTTGCTCTCCACAATGCGGAACAACGAGCAATCACGCTCTCTCTTGTCGCCATGTCGACTACCTTTTGTCTAACTCTTAATGGTCTCGCTCCAATAGCACACGCCTTGATCCGCACAAAGCCTCGGCTCTCCTGTCATGCCTCCACGCCCCAGCGGCTATGGCTAAACAAGCTCCTCAAAGATCGGGCGCTTAAACTAACTCTCCTGTCATGCCTCCACGCCCCCAGCGGCTATGGCTAAACAGCGACCAAAGAGACTGGGCGCTAAACCGCATCAGGCTAACTACTCGACGCCTAACGACCACAACAAGAGCATGACACATGACATTTACATCTACATTCATATTTGTATTTGTCATTAGTAGATTCAGTTTCTACAAAAAATGCTACATAATGTACGCATCTTTACTTTCAGGTCAAGCTCCGACGACGACTTTCCAGTATGCTCCGTGTACCTCTATCGGTGCGGTTAGTTCCCAAACTCGGGGGCTACGCACCAAATAACTACTCGACAACAACTCGAGTAGTCTCTGCTAGCTCTCTAGCTCGGGGGCTTGGCACCAACAACTACTCGACGTGGCTCCTACGGCTCTCCTGGCAGCAAGCTCGGGGGCTGAACGCTACAAGAGTACTCAGATGATGACTTCCGCGAACACTGAAGATCCTTGGATTGATTCTTTAATCGTTCCAAGGCTCGGGGGCTACTAGGCTACACCCATCAGTTGATTTTTTCAAGACGGAAGCAAAATCAAGATTGACCCTCAGCCAGAGTCCACAACTCAACCTAAGGCTCGGGGGCTACTCCATATGGAGTGCGATTTCACAATCGCACTTCCATATAATCTCAACTTCAAGACTGATGAGCTGGACCACCTTCCAGCCTCGTGGCAGTTAAAGTACTATTGAAGACTTCTCCAAGCAGTACTCGAGGACGCTCAAGAACTACTCGAGGAGGCTTCAAGACTAATATAACTACTACTCTCGACTAAAATGTGCTCGGGGGCTTGTCGGGCATACACCCCGGGTACTCATGCAAGGAAGAAAGAAGACGGTCTCCTAGAATTCCCCTGTAATTCTACTAGGACTCGTTCCGTGTAATCCTACTAGGACTCCTGCCTTGTAACCGACTAGGAACCCGCCTCTGGACTATATAAAAGAGGACCGGGTACCTAGCTGGACATCGACAATCCCTCTGGGGAACAACACCCAAGTGCAGGGCGCAATACTACAAACAGGACGTAGGGTAGCTACTCTGGCTACCTGAACCTGTATAAATCTTGTATCCTCACGTGTATCTTCGGGTTCCAGAGCATGGCGATCCCCACCTTCTACCTTGCTGCGGGTACCTCCTATGGAGGTCGAGAGGTTTAAACATCGACACCCCCTCCTTCATGAGCACCAGAGCGCCGCTGTCCCCAAGCGCCGCCACCTCCAGTCCGCCCCTGCCTGCGGAGCCGCCCCTACAAGAAACCATAGCACAAGGTGAGCACGGGGCTGAGATCCCCTCGGCCTCTTCTCCGTTTTGCCCCATCTCCCGGGCGTCGCCGTGCACCTGACCACCGGCGAGCACCCCTGCCGGCCGGCCCGCTCGGTCGATCCCTCCCTCTCCTCTGTTCTGATCGGGAGGTAGGGGATGGTCATTTCGCCGAAAGCTCCCTGGACTTTCTTCTTTTCCAACCGAGCCCCCCCTCTCTACTCTCTGTCCTCTCTTTCAATTAGACCCTATCCTTTAAACTACTCTACAAAAACAACCCTACTCATTTACAAGCTAGCCCTACTTAATTTCAAGAAGATCCCTGGATCATTCCATCTAAACCTCACCTTAATTACAATTTGCAAAAAAGCCCACCCCACTATTAAACCTATTTACTAGTAGGTCCTTAGCCCCTTTAAACTCTCTTTAACCCGACATTTCATGCACAATTTTACTCCAAATTAATTCCAAACTTCACCACACCTTTCCCGGGATTATTCCCGCCAAACCATTCACCAATTCCCCATAGATCATATATATTTCTCCTTTTTCCATTTATTCCCTCGTCGAGCTCAGCCGGTAAATTTGTGTGCTTGTATTGATTGCATGGTTGCTTGTATGTACGCTATAGCCAATGCAGTAAACGAAGGAGGGTACCACGAGCCGGAGCTTGGAGCCGAGTACTGCGAGCAGAAGCCCGAGATCCCAAACCCCGAGCCAGAACTCCCCCAAGGACTTCGAAGACGGCAAGTTCAATCTCATCCTTTGATGCATGCTTTGGTCCTAGTTTTATAAACACAACCCTATACCCGTTTTATAAATTGCATATGGTTTTACTGCAAAAAAACATGGTAGGATAGCCACCCTTGATTGCTATGATTGAACCTTGTTTGGCCAAAATGATTTCTTTAAAATGGTGTGAGTGCTTTGAAAATGAGAATGGGATATTTTTGGAAAATGAGTAAAGAACTGGGTAGACAGGATGGGCGTGTGTGTCAGGAGTATGGGTGAGCTCGTACCTTTGTGGTTGAGCATGTTGGAGATGTCCATCTTGTCGTTAAGGACCGGGTTGCGTGACATCTCACCTGACCCAATTATCGTACTACCACTCGATCATTGTATGTGGCAACGGGTTAGCATAAATCCCACTAGTTAATCTACTTGCCATCAGGAGTGCAGGTGAGCAACGGGAGATCAAGGAGTAGGGGTACGATTTGTGTGAGGTATGCCATGGTTATGTGAGATAACCCCTTTATTGCTTCCGTGGTGGCTCATAGGGTTAGCTAAGGTGGGTAATGGCTTTGATAGGATCCGCGCCGACACTAAGGTGTTCGTGTGGCGGTACCCTACTTGTGGGTAAAGATGTACAACCTCTGCAGAGTGTAAAACCTATTCGAATAGCCGTGTCCACGGTATTGGACGAGTCACGGTGTGGTCACAAAACTAGTGTTTGGGTTTGGGATGTTTCTATGGCGTGAGTTGTTTTCTGGAAAAGTGTGTAGCCGTGTGCCTGGGCTACTACGGACGGGGAGTCCGGTAGTCCCTAATTGGTTTTCTCAAAACAACTGAGTTACTTTGGTTATAAAAAAATTGTTTGCAAAAACCTTTTCGAAAATAAACCCCTGCATGAGTAAATGTGTTTGCAAATAAACCTTAACCTGATCCTTGATATATCCTGTGCATGATCTGCTTATAAGCCCCTCCGTGGGTGGGGTTGAACTTGTTGAGTACGTTTGTGCTCACCCTTGCTTAACTAACTGTTTTTCAGAGGAAGATCCCGACTTCGTTCCCGAAGACGTCGAGTAGGTCGCTGCCCTCCACCCAACTTGTGCCTATGGATTCAGGGTCTCCACAGGGAGCTTCCATGACGTGGTACTTTGATGAGGCTTTAGAAGCCTTCTCTATCATAGTTTGGTCACTAGCTCTTGTGTTGTTCCTCGTGGTAGTGGCGCTCCTGTACCCACTACGCCGCCGTGATGTAAGGGAATGAACCACCTATTGTAATAAATGTGTTACCAGCCTCCTGGGACTGGTAATTGAGTCACATATAGTCACCTCGAATGAGGGGACGGTTCAGGTGGTATCAGAGCCATAGGTTGGCCGTAGGACGCGACCCCTAGGATCCGAGACCTTTTTCTGGCCCTCTCTGAACCTTTTCCCTGCTAAGCTCACCTTTCCACAAATTCCTTACCTTGATCCTTGCCTGGTTCCAGATGGCTAACCCAGGATGGAACGGAGGAGTCTGCCCCGCAGAACCTGGTCTCCCTAACTTGCTTCTACTCAGCCTGGAGCGCGTCGGAGTAAGGGACCCACCGGAGTTCATCTATCGGAAGTACGAGCGCTATGGCACCCTTCGACGTAAAGTGCTACTCTTCGTGGGTAGAAGCACCCTCTACCCCGACATAGAACCCCGGTTCATGTCCACCACTGGGTTTCGTTTTCAAGACACCTACCCGAAGGCTGCCCGGAAGGCCTTGCGATGTCTACGAGTGGTTTATAGGTAGCATCTCAGACGAACTCCAATGGGATTCTTCCCACCCTCAAGAGGTAGAGGACGCTCATGGATTGACCGCATGAGAGGACTGGAAAGAGAAGAAGAAGACCTAGAAGATGCAGTTTCCCACCTGTCCATCTACCTCAATGGCCTAGACCACCCCTACCGTGAACAAGCCGAGCAGCTGAAGCACCAGATCGATAGGGCAGAAAGAGCAGAACAAAGGATAGAGATGGAAAGGTTGAAGACAACAACGGCGGAAGTTGCCCTATCTAACCTGGAGCAAGATTACTCTAGGGAAAGGGAACGCTCTGAAATATTCCACAAGAACCTATGGGATGAGCTCCACAAGGAACGTAGAAGAAGAGAAGAAGCTGGTTTGATGGAAGATGAACCCGAAAAAACTCATTGGGACAAAGGAACCCAGATCGAGGACGTGATACTGGAGCAAGACCTCCCGCCAAAGAAGCATCGCATTCAGACGGAGGAAGAGTCCCCATGAGGATAGACTGGAGTGCTTAGGCTAGAGCTGTGTTCTAGTAATAATAAGTGTACCCTGAGGAGTGTACCCCAACCTTGTTGCTAAATAAAACTATCTACCTTTTGTACCTTACCCTTTGCACAACTTGTTCAACTCTACCCTTGTTTTCAGATGGCTGAGGATGGATGGACCCAAGGCGTGTGCCAGGAGGAGTCTGGTTTTGCTCGCCTCTTTATCAACTCCCTGGAGCGCCTCGGTATCACTGAGCGCCCAAGGTACTACAGCAAAGAGTACGAGCAACTCAACACCCTTCGCTGTAGGGTGGTCCTCTCCATCGCCAGAAGCAACCGCTACCCCGACGTCGAGCCGTGGCGGGTGACCGCCACAGGGTTTCGACACCAAGACACCTACCCCTTGGCCCTCAAAAAAGCCCTCCGCTACCTGTGTCGGATCTATGAGGAACACCTCGTCTCCACACCGATGAGGTATTTCCCTCCGCCATCAGAACCCCAGTGTGGCAGGCCCGCATGAGAAGCCTGGAACGGCGCCGCCACCAAGAAGACCTTTTGTGCCATATTGTTGCCTACCTCGTCTCCCTGGACAAACTCCTTGATGACCAGGCCAAGCTCTTGAGGGAGCAAATCAGTCGGGCTGAGCAAGCAGAAGTCACAGCAAGGATGCACCAAGTCCGAGTGGCTCAAGCTGAAGCAAGGACCGCAGCCGCCATAAGCAGTGAAGCTATTGCCCATGAAAGCCTCAGGCGGATCCAAGATCAGCGCATGCAGGAATGGATTAACAGTGGAACACTCATTCCGGCCATTGGAGAAGCACAAGTCCTGCTTTGGACACCCCTTGTAGGGTGGGGAGGAACTATTGAAACCCCGCCAGCACCACCGGTAGTCACCGAACAACCAACAGCGACCACAGAAGCTGCAGCATAGCCCCAAGAGAATGGAAACCCCGAGGGCGAGGATGACGATGAGCTGCTCATCCCGCTGGAAATGCACTCAGCCCCAGAAGATGGCTCGCCTCGTGAGTAGCATGCCTCAGTTGCCTTGACCCAAGGAATGGAGCCACGTTGGTCCGAGCTTAGAGTCACACCCTTAGATTTTGTAGTAGCACCTGGTCGTGTAGCGTGTCCGCATTGTATCAGTCGCGTAGTTCGGGATGTATCCTCCTCACTTGTTTGCAATAAAAATTTGTTTGTGCTTGTTTGTTTGCTATGTGCTTGTTGTGTGCTTGCCGGCAGGAGTAGACCCTGCCTTTTCAAAAAGAAATTCGTCATAATCCACTTAAACATCACATAAAACCTAGATCTCTTAGAAACCCGCTCCTTTACAGATGGTTTCTAGGCGCCCTGCTAGGACCCTCCAAGGCTCTGGTCGTATGGACGCGGAAGGATCTCAAGCCGATTGAAGGGAGCGCCTCAACGACCAGGAAGTGAATCAAGGCGAAGATAGAGGAGAAAACGTTGTCCTGCCACCGCCACCCCCTCCCGTAGACCTGGCGCAAGTTTTAGCCAACCAGACTCTACTGATGGAAGCCATATTCAATGTCGTCAACCGTCCAAGGCCCCGAGTTTTGGGCATGAATGAGAAGCTGATAGAATTCCTCAGGACGAAGCCACCCACTTTTGGTGGGTCCGTGAATCCTTTGGATGCTGATGACTGGCTGAGAGCCATCCTAAGGGAACTGGAGCCCTTCAACTGTGAAGACCGAGAGAAGGTTCTCCTGGCTACTCACCAGCTCACTGGAATAGCCTTAGCCTGGTGGGAAAACTACTGTGCAGCAGCCAAGGATCCCTCCGCCATCACTTGGGATGAGTTCGTGGAAGAGTTTCATCGCTACCACATCTGAGAAGCCACACTGAAGCGCAAGGCGGACAAGTTCCGTGAACTCCGCCAGGGCAACAAGTCCGTGGAGGAGTACACTTATCAGTTCATAGAGTTGGCTCGTTACGCCCCTGAGGAAGTGGATAAGGACTCCAAGAAGCAAGAGATGATCAAGAAGGGCTTGACTCCGGAACTGAGGACTCTACTTACCCCTCAGATCTACCCAGATTTCAACACCCTTATGAACATGGCCATCCTCACAGAGAGAGCCAAGGCAGAAGAGAAGAAAGAAAACAAGCGCAAGTTCATGGAGCACAAGGCTCAACAACAAGAACGTTCCCAGAGACAGAGAAGCTTCGGTCACCCCATGTCCCAGTTCCAAGCCCCCATGCAGTACAGAACCCAGTCCCAAGCCACGGGCTCGCAAGGCCCCAGAACCCAGTTCAAACCATACAACAACCAGAATGCCATGAAGCCCCCACAGAGCAACACTAGCCAGGTCACTGCCAACAACAACAACAACAACTCCAGGGTGTGTTTCAACTGCCGTGAGATCGGACACTTCATCGCCAACTGCCCATATGCCAAAAATTCTACAACCTCAGCCTTCTCCAACTCAGTGAATGGGCCAAGACCGCTCATATCTGGAGCCAATCGCGTGCCAGTTCGCAGCAACAACAACTTTGGGAACAACAACAACCGGCAGATGAGGCAGCCCCAGCAGTCTTATGGACGAGCCCGCGTCAACCACATCAACGCACAGGAGGCTCAAGAAGCACAAGGCGTAGTGCTCGGTGAGTTCCTGGTCAGCTCAGTCCTGGCAACCATACTATTTGATTTAGGAGCATCACATTCGTTCATATCTTCAAGCTTTGTGGAAAAAAATAACATACCTACAGTACTACTAAAAGCACCCCTGTTAACCCGAACGCCCGAAGGTGACATCAAGTGTCAACTGGGTTGCTCCCGGGTAAGGATCATTTTAAGTGGGGTAGAGTTCCTAGCTGACCTAGTAGTACTGAAGTCCAAGGGAATAGATGTGATCCTTGGGATGGATTGGTTAAGCCAACACCATGGTCTCATAAGTTGTGCCGATAAGGTAGTGCACCTAAGCAACCCAGACGGAGTACAAGTGACCTGCCACACCCGAGGACACAGACCAGACATAATGGTTTTTAGCATGGAAGCCAAATCCATAGAGGATGTCCCAGTAGTGCAGGAGTATCCAGATGTGTTCCCCGAAGAACTCCCCGGAATGCCACCACATAGGGATATAGAATTCGTTATTGACCTTATCCCCGGAACCTCTCCCATAGCCAAGAGACCCTATAGGATGACAGCCCCTGAGTTGGCATAGTTAAAGAAGCAGTTAAGAGAACATTAGCGAAGTGGATTTATCAGACCAAGCTCATCACCATGGGGAGCCCCAGTGCTCTTCGTAGAAAAGAAGGATAAAAGCCTGAGGATGTGCGTGGACTACCGCTCGCTGAACGAAGTTACTATCAAGAACAAGTATCCTCTCCCCAGAATAGATGATCTATTTGACCAACTGAAAGAAGCCAAGTATTTTTCGAAGGTGGATTTAAGGTCAGGATACCATCAACTCAAGATTAGGGAGAGCAACATCCCAAAGATTGCCTTTGTCACCCGTTACGGGCAGTATGAGTTCACAGTGATGTCCTTTGGACTCACCAACGCACCAGCGTATTTTATGAACCTCATGAATAAGGTGTTTATGGAAGAGCCAGACAAGTTTGTCATAGTTTTCATCGACGACATACTTGTTTACTCCAAGAGTGTGGAGAAACATGAGCTACATCTTCGAGTGGTACTGGGGAAACTAAGGGCACACAAGTTGTACGCTAAGTTCAGTAAGTGTGAATTCTAGCTGGAGAAAATATCTTTCATTGGGCATATTCTGGCGGCAGAAGGAGTAGCAGTAGACCCTGGGAAAGTCGAAACCGTCTCCAACTGGCAACAACTGACCAATGTGAGCGAGATTAGAAGCTTTCTTGGTTTAGCGGGATATTATCGGAGGTTTATTGAAGGATTTTCTAAGATTGCCTGACCCATGACAGAGTTGCTCAAGAAGGAGAACAAGTTCAACTGGACTGAGTCGTGTGAGAGCTTTCAGGAGTTGAAAAGAAGGTTGACAACAACCCCAGTGCTGACTTTGCCAGACATTCAACGGGATTTCGTCGTCTATTGCGATGCCTCCCGACAAGGGTTAGGATGTGTCCTTATGCAAGATGGGAAAGTAGTGGCGTATGCTTCCCGCCAGCTCAAACCCCACGAGCAGAACTATCCTACCCATGATTTGGAGTTTGCAGCCGTAGTGCATGCCCTTAAGATTTGGAGACATTACCTGATTGGGAATAAGTGCGAAATCTATACAGACCACAAGAGCTTAAAGTACATCTTCACCCAGCCTGACCTGAACCTAAGGCAAAGAAGGTGGCTAGAATTAGTCAAAGATTATAACCTATAAATCCATTACCACCCAGGAAAACCTAGTGGCGGATGCCTTGAGCAGAAAATCCTACGAGAAGGCAGTGCCTAAGAGTGCCCAGTAGCAAGAGGAAATGGCACGACTCAACATGCACATTGTTCCCCAAGGCTACGTCCGCCAATTAAGTGTTCAACCTACCTTGGAGGAAAAGATCAGGAAGGCCCAAGAGACCGATGAGAATCTGATGAAAATCCGCAAGCATACGGGAGAGAATAAGGCCCCAGACTTTAGAGTGGGTGATCAAGGCACATTGTGGTATAAGAATAGGATATGCGTGCCTGAAGACGGAGGTTTCCGACAAACCATCATGGATGAGGCACACAACTCGGCATATTCCATCCACCCGGGATCCACTAAAATGTATATGGATTTAAAGCAGAAGTATTGGTGGAATGGAATGAAAGCGGACATTGCCCGATTCGTCGCCCACTGTGATACTTGTCAGAGGATTAAAGCTGAGCACCAGAAACCCGTAGGACTGTTGCAGCCTTTACCCATCCTGGTGTGGAAATGGGATGAGATAGGCATGGACTTTGTAGTGGGATTGCCCAAGACTCAGAGGAGACATGATTCCATATGGGTAATAGTGGACCGACTCACTAAAGTCACTCACTTTTTACCCGTAAGAACTACTTATGGTGGAGAGAAGTTGGCGAAGCTCTACATAGAAAACATAGTGAAATTGCATGGAGTACCTAGCAGGATAGTCTCAGATAGAGGGACCCAGTTTACCTCTAGGTTTTGGAAAAGTTTGCATAAAGCCATGGGTACCAAGCTGGATTTTAGCTCGGCTTACCACCCGCAGACGGATGGACAGAGCGGGAGGGTGAACCAAATTATGGAAGACATGTTGAGAGCATGTGTCCTCACCTATGGCAAAGACTGGGAACAAAGTCTGCCGTATGCAGAGTTCTCTTACAACAACGGCTATCAGGCAAGCCTAGGAATGTCACAGTTTGAAGCCTTATATGGGAGGAAATGTAGGACACCCTTGATGTGGTCAGAAGTAGGAGAACGTGCCCTGGTTGGGCCCGCACTTATAAAGGAAGGTGAGGAGCGAGTAGCCGAGATTCGAGAAAAGTTGAAGGCTGCCCAATCCCGACAAAAGAGCTATGCAGACAAGAAGAGGCGAGAAGTAATCTTCAATCTTGGGGACTTTGCTTACCTTAAGGTTTCACTTATCCGGGGAACTCGAAGATTTCAAGTGCACGGGAAGTTGGCCCCTCGATACATTGGACCGTACAAAGTACTGAAGAGAGTTGGAGTAGTAGCATACCGATTGGAACTACCAGAGGAAATGTCAGATATACATCCGGTGTTTCATGTCTCCCAGTTGCGAAGGTGTTTGAAAGTACTCGAAGAAAAACGAGTGACGGTGGAGACAATTGATTTGTAGCCAGATCTTAGGTACCAGGAAGTGCCCGTCAATATTTTGGACACAGTGGTCAAAAGGACAAGGACATCAGAAGTGCGAGTATGCAGAGTCCAATAGAGCAGACACGGAGTAGAAGAAGCCACGTGGGAATGAGAGGACGCGTTGAGGAAAGAGTTTACCCACCTGTTCGGGAACTAGCCGAATCTCGAGGACGAGATTCATTTTTAGTGGGGTAGGTTTGTAACGCCTGCGTTTTTAGCTCTTAGTAAATCACCTACTAAATCACGCGTGTTTTCAAAACTTTCCCGCTGAACTCGATCACCTCCCCGAAATCCTGATCATCTTTTCCCTCTCTCCCTTCATCGGCGCGCGTGCTGCGAATCCCGCCGCACCGCCCCGCACTCGGGCCACCGCCGCTCGCCGCGTGCCGCCCGGCGCCGCTGTCGGCCACCTTGCCAGGAATCCCGGGCATGCCGCGGTCCTGCCGGCTGGTCCGCCTCGCCATCACCGCCGTCCCGAAAATCACGCTGGCACCCGAAAAATCGGAAAACCCCACAAAAATCCTTTTCCCCCTCCCTCCTAATTTTCCTAAGATTTCTCCTAAATTTCTAAACCCTTTTTCTTTTTCTTCTCCTTTCTTTTCCTTTTCCTACTTTCCTCTTCCCTTTTTCCTTATTTTTCTTTTTCCTCATTTTCCCTTTCCCTTTTCTTTTCTTTCTTTCTCTTTTTCTTTCCTTCCTTTCTTTCCCTCCTTTCTTCCTCCTTCGGTCCCGCACCGCTGCTCCCGACCGCGCCCGTCGCGGCACGCCACCCCGGCCCCGCGCCCCCGCTCTCGACCGCGCCCGACCTCCTCCTCCCCGCCGCTCGGAGCGGTGCCGCACGGGCCCGCGACACGACCTCTCCCTGCCGCCCGACGACCGCGGCCGCCTTAAAGGCTCCTGTCCGAGTCGTCGCCTCCATCTACAGCACCACCGCAACCCGCCATCCGCTCCGCATCGCCGCTGCCACGGCCAGCTCACCCCCTGCACGACGGGTCTCGTCCAACAGCGCCACCACCCAATTGGCCGCAAATCCCGCCGGCCGAGTCCACGCCGGGACCTTTCCCGAACCGCCATTGCCGGCCGCAGAAGCTCCTCGAGCTCGAAATATCAGCCGCTCAACCGCCTCCCCGCGCCTATAAATAGGGACCGGCAACTCCTCGGCTCACCCCGCACCACCACAATCGAGCCCCCTCCTTCTTGAGAACCAGAGCGCCGCCGCCCCCAAGCACCGCCACCTCCAGTCCGCCCCCACCTGCGAACCTACCCGTACAAGCAACCATAGCACAAGGTGAGCACGGGGCTGAGATCCCCTCGGCCTCCTCTCCGTTTTGCCCCATCTCCCGGGCGTCGCCGTGCACCGGACCGCCGGCAAGCACCCCTGCCGGCCGGCACGCTCGGTCGATCCCTCCCTCTCCTCTGTTCTGATCGTGAGGTAGGGGATGGCCGTTTGGCCGAAAGCCCCTGGACTTTCTTCTTTTCCAACCGAGCCCCCCCTTCTCTACTCTCTCTCTCTCCTCTCTTTCAATTAGACCCTATCCTTTAAACTACTCCACAAAAACAACCCTGCTCATTTACAAGCTAGCCCTACTTAATTTCAAGAAGATCCCTGGATCATTCCATCTAAACCTCACCTTAAATACATTTTGCAAAAAAGCCCACCCCTATATTAAACCTATTTACTAGTAGGTCCTTAGCCCCTTTAAACTTTCTTTAACCCGACATTTCATGCACAATTTTACTCCAAGTTAATTTCAAACTTCACCACACCTTTCCCATGATTATTCCCGCCGAACCATTCACCAATTCCCCATAGATCATATATATTTCTCCTTTTTCCATTTATTCACTCCTCGAGCTCAGCCGGTAAATTTGTGTGCTTGTATTGATTGCATGCTTGCTTGTATGTACGCTATAGCCAACGCAGTGAACGAAGGAGGGTACCACGAGCCAGAGCTTGGAGCCGAGTACTGCGAGCAGGAGCCCGAGATCCCGAACCCCGAGTCGGAACTCCCCGAGGACTTCGAAGACGGCAAGTTCAATCTCATCCTTTGATGCATGCGTTGGTCCTAGTTTTATAACCACAACCCTATACCCATTTTATAAATTGCATATGGTTTTACTGTAAAAAAACATGGTAGGATAGCCACCCTTGATTGCTATGATTGAACCTTGTTTGGCCAGAATGATTTCTTTAAAATGGTGTGAGTGCTTTGAAAATGAGAATGGGATATTTTTGGAATGAGTAAAGAACTTGGTTGACGGGATGGGCGTGTGTGTCAGGAGTATGGGTGACCTCGTACCTTTATGGTTGAGCATGTTGGAGATGTCCATCTTGTCGTTAAGGACCGGGTTGCGTGACATCTCACCTGACCTAATTATCGTACTACCACTCGACCGTTGTATGTGGCAACGGCTTAGCATAAACCCCATTAGTTAATCTACTTGCCATCAGGAGTGCAGGTGAGCAGTAGGACATCAAAGAGTAGGAGTACGATCTGTGTGAGGTACGCCCTGGTTATGTGAGATAACCCCTTGATTGCTTCCGTGGTGGTTCGTAGGGTTAGCTAAGGTGGGTAATGTCTTTGATAGGATCCGCACCGACACTAAGGTGTTCGTGTGGTGGTACCCTACTTGTGGGTAAAGATGTACAACCTCTGCAGAGTGTAAAACCTATTCGAATAGTCGTGTCCACAGTATTGGATGAGTCACTGTGTGGTCACAATACTAGTGTTTGGGTTTGGGATGTTTCCATGGCGTGAGTTGTTTTCTGGAAAAGTGTGTGGCTGTGTGCCTGGGCTACTGCGGACGAGGAGTCCGGTAGTCCCTAACTAGTTTTCTCAAAACAATTGAGTTACTTGGGTTATAAAAAAAATTGTTTGCGAAAACCTTTTCGAAAATAAACCCCTGCATGAGTAAATGTGTTTGCAAATAAACCTTAACCTGATCCTTGATATATCCTGTGCATGATCTGCTTATAAGCCCCTCCGTGGGTGGGGTTGAACTTGTTGAGTACGTTTGTGCTCACCCTTGCTTATCTAATTGTTTTTCAGAGGAGGATCCCGACTTCGTTCCCGAAGACGTCGAGTAGGTCGCTACCCTACACCCAACCTGTGCCTGTGGATTCAGGGTCTCCACAGGGAGCTTCCATGATGTGGTACTCTGAAGAGGCTTTAGAAGCCTTCTCTATTGTAGTTTGGTCACTAGCTCTTTTGTTGTTCCTCGTGGCAGTGGCGCTCCCATGCCCACTACGCCGCCGTGATGTAAGGGAATGAACCACATGTTGTAATAAATGTGTTACCAGCCTCCTGGGACTGGTAATTGAATCACATTTGGTCACCTCAGATGAGGGGAGGCTTCATAAACAAGTCAAAGACGGAAGAAAAAAAAGAAAATACACTGTCAGATGAACCTACGGTGCCCTAGAAGCTAGCGTCGGCGCTCTTGGTACACTGCGCAGAGGCTGGAATCAACTGGCACCGTCGGATGAACCGTGTCACACCCTGAAATGTCCCAATTTCAGGATGTGAATAGAAAGAATAACTAAACAAAAATTCACTCATAATTTAAAAAAAATCTCAACAGTTATTTTGTTTACAGGAAATCTAGTATAGGACAAAGTCATTGTTTGATTTTCTGAATTAAATAAATTGGTTCGATGTGAGTGTTGCATTCATGTCGATGCATCTTGGTTTTTCATGTGTGCAAAAGGCTTTTAAAACACGTTTAGGTGCTGATCAACATCTTCTTAGAATTTTCCGGCTTTTTTTGAATTTATTCTCACTTTTCCCGAGCTATTTCTATTTATTGGAATGCTCTATTATCTATTTCCTGGGCTCCAAATATTTTATTTGAGTTCCCCTCATCCCAAATCATCTCTAGAAATTTTCCTAAATTTTTCTGAGCTTTCGGAGTATTTTTCGTGATTTAATTATGATTTCAGGATTTTCTGGAATTAATTTTAATCCGAAATTAATTTCCAAAATTAGAAAAAAGGAAGAAAATAAAATCGGACTCAATCTCGGCCAATAAATAGCTCCCGATGATCTCCTCGGCATCCTCTTTCCAACGCCGCCAAGCTCGTTCCGTTTCGATTGCCGTAGCTCCCAGAAACCCTCGCCGAACTTTTGCATCTACTAAATTCTGGCGAACTTTCCGGCGAGCCTTTCCGGTGAAACCGTGCACTTCCAGTGCAAACAGACACCTCTGTGAAGTTTATCTCGTCGAGCTCAACACCGTGATGTGGTGGATTGCTCGATTCCGAGCCGATTCCGTCATCTTCCCCAACTCCGGCGAGTAATGCTGTTGACGGTTAATAGTTGTATCAAAGTTCGTTTAGACTTGGAAGCGGACAAGTCTCTCGTCGTAGTCAAGGGACCCTTCTTCCCTCGAGTGGTGAACCCAAGGTATCGAATCCGTGGAACAAATGTGTGACGCAAAAGATGATCTAGTAAAGCCAAGTAACTTCAATCTTCGTTAAAAGAACCCTAATGCATCTAGATAAATGACACAAAACTAATCTAATCTACTAAAGACCGGAGATAACAAAGTAAGATTGGGTAGATAAACCGATCTAGAGAGATTGGGTTAAGCCTTTTGTTGAAGTTCCAAGCAAGAGAAGAAGTAGCAAATCCAATCTTATTAGAAGCCTCTTTAAATCGTGGTTTCCCGTCCAACTCCGAAAACATTCGCCTTTCGGAACCCCCGTTCTGTCACAACGTATCCCTACTCATGCGGGTAGTCTAGGGCAAGTCCAAAGACAAGTCGAGTTCTTTCGGAAGATACGGCGTGTACCTCTAGCCACCGCGGCTACAAGAACACCCTATGTGATCTATCTCGAGAATAGATCTAGAATAAGCAAAGCCGATCAAAAAACGAAATCTTCGAGGAAACACTTGATCGCTAGAAATAGATTCAACTCGATAATTCAACCATTACAATGTTACATAAACAAGATCACCACCGAGATCCTACCTTGATCTTGCTTGTAGCTCCGGGAACTCTGACGTGGTCTTCCGTGTAAGGTTCCCACGTCGGCTAGGGAGACCCTAGTCAACTAGCTCGACCCTCTCCTCTCCGGGATGGTGTCCCTCTCTTCTCTGCTCCTCGGCGGCCGATGACGAATTGGATGATGCGTGGCTCTCGACCCCGGGGCTATAAATATCCCAAATGGCGGCTAGGTCAAAGGAGGGGGTGATTAGGCCCTGGACCGGGCTGGGCCGGCCGGCCTGGGCCCATCCAGGTCCAGCCCGCGGCCTCCTTTGCGCGGTGTCGGTTCCCGAGTCTTCTAGATGCTTCCCCCTTCTGCATGTAGGTCCATGTCATCAGTTTCTCTCCGAGTTGGACGTAGCTCCTTGTCTCACAAGATTCGGCACTTTTTTGGTTAGGTCCTCGGAGTTTGTCATCTTCTCAGGTTGAGTCCCTAGCTTCTTGGAGTCAAGTTTGCTTCATTGCATGACTTGTACGGGCTTCAAGGTCTTGTCACAAGGTGCTTGATGAACTTATCCCTAAAGTCTTGCATTCAACGCTAAAACCCTGCATAAACACTAAACTCCAAAACCGACATGCACAAGTGAACTTGTTATACCACGGGGGTTAGTACCAATGGATAAGGTATAAAACTTATGCCAACACCGAAGGTAAACTCATGGCTAGGTTGACGGATTTTCACCGTCAACAAACGCTGGCGACTCGTCTCCAACTCCGACGAGCCCTTCCGTCGCCATCGTTCCTCACTAGCCGAAGGTGAGCACACCATCGTGTTCGCCTCGTCGATCTCGTTCCATTTTGCCATTCCCGTGCACGTTTGGAGGTCGTCCCCATCGAATCTCTATCTCCCTTCCTTTCTTTGTTCTGTTGCCGTCACCATGACCGAGCTGCAGTCCATCGTGTGACGGCCGCCGTCCTGCCGCCTCCGATTCCGGCCATCTCTGCCACTCCCTGTCGCAGGTGAAGATCTCCATGAATTCCCCTTCATCTTCTCCCTCAGTTTTGCACCTCGTCCGAGCCATAGGCCGCCCCCACCACCGGTGACCAGAACGCTAGGAGCCCCCGTGCGTCTCCTGTTCGTACCAGGACAGAGGTAGAAGATAAGGTCATTTTTTGATTAGGTCCCTACAGTTCTCTGTAATCTTTGTCTCATTTCTTGTGTCTATGCAAATCTATAGATAACCCCCTATGAAAATCCCACTTCCACACATAAATCCCACCCAAGCCATTTTATAGATCTAACCCTGATGTTAGATCTATTCGCAAGCACTATTCCATGTGTCTTGCATATCTTCTCTGCTAGCCCTATTATCAATAGTTAGCCACTTCTAGGTCCTTGCTACCTTGTTTATCTCATAGATTCTTTATTTTAGCTCCGTTTTAATCCATTCAAGTTGCGTTAGGTTCCTAATAAAATAAAGTACTCGTTAGCGATGAGTTTTTATCATATATGTTTTCTCAAAATTTATTTAATATTAATTTTGATTAATGCTTAGTAAACATGTCTTTTACAAATAAAATCTATATAGTGTTGTACACAGTTTTTCATTGTCAAAAATAATTTGAGTAATGTTTATTTCACATGCTTTTCTGAATAAAAGCTAATTAGATCTTTATCTCGGTTTTTGTTAAACAAATATTAATTTGTTTAATAGTTAATTAATCTTTTCTAATTAAAAGTTGATTAGGCTTTTACATCGTCTTTTATAATAAATGTTAACTGGACTAATGTTAACATGCGTGTGCTTTCTAATAAAGTTTGTTTAGCTAAACACATCACATGCTTTAATTCGATTAGTTGTTCTAATATTTCTAAAGTAATGTTTAATTGGCATAATTGATACATGAACAATTATAAATAAAATTTGACTAGGTTCTTTACACCAGTTTCTTCAAACAAAGTTTAATCTGAGCTAGTGCCAACATAGGATATTTTATTTCTAAAATATCCTTTACATTTGTTTTGTTATTAATTAAAATGGACCTAAGCTTGTAGTCTTTCATGTTCATATATGCAAATCGTTCGTTAGATGTTGTCTGTCAGTTATCTCAGTTATCTTTGTTTCCTAGCTAGTAAATCCTTTTCCTAGTTGCCTCTCAGTGAATCAGTTGTGCTCTTGTGTTAGGGGGTGCTGGTAGTTGGTGTATAGCCCAGCCTTCAATCTGATCTGCTCTATGGTTCTTCGGGACTTTTACGCGACTTGTGGGTAAAGATGTACAACCTCTGCAGAGTGTTTAAAACTAATCGATTAGCCGTGCTCACGGTCAAGAGCGGCCTGGACCCTCACATGATTAATTAAACTTAAAGATGGACTTAAATCATTCTCTGGTTATTTCTTGTGGCCTTGCTGAGTACCAACCATAAGTGTACTCGTCCTTACTTATTGCTGCTCAGAAGCAAAAGGTGTGAAGCTGTTGAAGATGTTGATGCTAGGCGTAAGCAGCCCCCAGTCGATTGCTTATGGAGTTGGCGCCTCCGTTTCCAGGATTGAGCTGTATAACTCTGATAGAATAATAAGTTTTGTTTATGTTCTTTATGTGATATTGTTGTTGTTATTCACTTATGTCTACTATATGTATGCAACTTGATCCTGGCATACATATAGGTATGCACTTGGTTTATCTTTCTAAAACTAGGTATGACAGAGTGGTATCAGAGTTGTATCGACTGTAGGACGTAAGCCTAGTTAGTAATGGTCGTTTCTTAAGGTTTCCTTTGATCTAAAATTCATCACTACTTTTCCCTTGAGCTCTGTGATGAATATTCTCACTACTTTACCATTCCCTATTCCTAATCCCCCTTGATAACTCACCTTTGTGACTTACTCCTTTTCATTTGCGCTTCATTATTTTGCAAATGTTAAACTCTCTAACCTTGTTCATTGTTTTTCAAATGTTAAACCCTCTAACCTTGTCTATTTCTTTTCTCTCCCCCTTGATCTCTTGATCTTGCATTCATTTTCCGTTCAATGATCTCACCCTCGCATGCCCTTCTTTCGCTTACCTCATGTTTCTTCTTTCTTACCTCCTTATTCTTTTACTTATCTTTTGTGTATCCATCTTTCTTATCATATCTCTCCCTGCTTTTCAAACAATGATATACTTTGGATTCTCTCTATTGACTTTTGATTCTAAAGCTCCTTTCTAATTCAAAATTCTTAGTTGATCCATGTCATGTGCCCTGAAGTCAAGCCTCAGTGATCGCTGAAGCCATGCCCATGCTTAGGAGGATCCCTTGCAGCCTTATTAACAACGTTTAGCACCATTTCTGTATGTTGAGTGGTGGAATTGTGTGTTTGCATGATGATGCTTGGTTTTATGACCTTGTTTGAGTTGGTTCCTTGAAGTGAGTGTTGGTGTATTGTGGGTCCTATATCTGCAATGACGTCAGTTGCCTAGTTGGGTTTCTCTTTTGTACCTTCCACATCCTTGCCATTTTCTTTATTTCTACTCACTAGAGGACATCACAAGAACGAAGTTGAAGGCAACTGCAAGTTAAAGAAAAGAAGACCTCACTCTACCTTCCTTCACACCTTGTGCTTGCTTCTATCCCATCTATCTCACACTAATGAAGACTACAACGACCAAGAAAGATGAATACTGAAGATCCTACACCCAGACGATAAAAGAGGATGACTGCCTACCTACCTCGATAGCAATATTCTTTTTTATCTCCCTTCTCCTTGTTTCTTCTTTCTTCGAATCTCGGGACTAGATTCTGTTTAAGGGGGTACATTTATCACACCCTGAAATTTCCCAATTTTAGGATGTGAATAGAAAGAACAATTAAACAATGATTTTCTCATAATTTTTTTAAAAAAATCTCAACAGTTATTTTGTTTACAGGAAATCTAGTATAGGAAAAAGTCATTGTTTGATTTTCTGAATCAAATAAATTGGTTCGATGTGAGTGTTGCATTCATGTCGATGCATCTTGGTTTTTCATGTGTGCAAAAGGCTTTTAAAACACGTTTAGAAGATAAGGTCGTTTTTCGATTAGGTCCCTACAGTTCTCTGTAATCTTTGTCTCATTTCTTATGTCTATGCAAATCTATAGATAACCCCCTATGAAAATCCCACTTCCACACATAAATCCCACCCAAGCCATTTTATAGATCTAACCCTGATGTTAGATCTATTCGCAAGCACTATTCAATGTGTCTTGCAGATCTTCTCTGCTAGCCCCTATCGTCTATAGTTAATCACTTCTAGGTCCCTGTGAAAGGAATCGGATGCCCGTTAGCCTAAGAGGGGGAGAGGGTGAATTAGGCAACTTAAAACCTTAACCTATGGCTTCACTTTTTTCACACGAAGATAAACTAGAACATACTATCTAGATGTGCAACTAGGGTTGTTCTTGTGTGAAACTCCCATCCCAAAACAAGGTTTGCAACCTATTGCCATTCCTAGCATGATACTACTCTAGGAAAGTAAAGGCAAGCAAAGATTGCAATAGAGTAAATGCGGAAACGTAAAGGGGATGAGAGGAAGAAAACTCTTGACACGCGATTTATCTCGTGGTATCGGTAGGCACTAAGCCACCCCTAGTCCACGTTGAAGCACTCACACAAGAGTATTGCTTCCTGTCACCAAGTCTCTCCCAAGAGCACCACTTGACTCGCCACAAAGGCTAGCCACTTAGGCACTTGCCAAGCTCCCTTGGTCACCTTGATGCCACCTCCACTAAGGAGCTTCTCCGCCAAGGAAGGGGGTCTCCACGTCCCCCGCACAAAGTGTCCTCGCGCTCCACACCAAGCCAGAGGGTCGATGACGATTGCCGGTGAGCCACTTAGGCCCCAAGGCTTCCGGCGAACCTTGTACACCTTGATTCACTCAAGAATCACCTCACAAGGTTGGCACAACCTTGCACTCACTCAGCTCTAAGCTAAGCCTAGCACTAAGCACATACACAAAGCATATGCAAGTCTAAGGATGAGCAATTAAGCACTTGGATGGATTGGATATGATCTTCAATGTGTCTTGAACTCCTCTACACTTCCACACAATCCAGCGACCTCAAATGGACGGGTGGAGGAGGTATAAATAGCCCAAGGCATTAAACTAGCCATTGGCTAAAAGCTGCTAAAAGTAGTACCGTCGAATGATTCGACGCTATCTTTTTCCGGGCGTCGGTTCATCCGGTGCTACTAGCTGTTGCCTCCACCGCACATGTCTTTTCTGACACAACTGCTCTGACGCAATGCACTGACGGTGCATCGGATCATCCGGTGCTGAAGACCCCGCGTCCAAGTCGCCTCTGTTAGCTTTCACTCAACCGTCGGATAGACCGACGCTTCATCTTGACCAAGCGTCGGATCATCCGGTGCTGAAGGCTTCGTCTTGGCGCGTCTCTGTATGAATTCAAACTAAGCGTCGGATAGTCCGACGGTGTCCCCACTCAGACCGTCGGATCATCCGGTGCTGCCGTCTTCGGTGCTCTTCCTCTGCAACTCGTCCGACGCTACTAAAAGATGGACCGTCGGTTCATCCGATGGTGCATAGGGTTTCACCAGTGTACCAACTCGTCCGACGATTGCACCGACGCTTGCTGCTAAGGTACCGTCGGTTCATCCGATGGTGTCTTTTCTTTTCCTTTTCTTGCTCAGTTTTGACCTTGTTTTTCTCATTTTGGCATGTGGTTTTCTTGCATTCTTGAGACTTAGAAGTGTCTACAAAGACATGCTAAAACAATATGGTTAGTCCCAATGATCATGTTGTCATGAATCACCAAAATCAAACTCGAACTAATGGCATATGAGGCCATGTTCGCTACACCCTGCTACCTTGTTTATCTCATAGATTCTTTGTTTTAGCTCCGTTTTAATCCATTCAAGTTGCGTTAGGTTCATAATGAAATAAAGTACTCATTAGCAATGAGCTTTTTTTATCATATATGTTTTCTGAAAATTTATTTAACATTAATTTTGATTAATGCTTAGTAAACATGTCTTTTACAAATAAAATCTATATAGTGTTGTACACAGTTTTTCATCGTCAAAATTAATTTGAGTAATGTTTATTTCACATGCTTTTCTAAATAAAAGCTAATTAGATCTTTATCTCATTTTTATTAAACAAACATTAATTTGTTTAATAGTTAATTAATCTCTTCTAATTAAAAGTTGATTAGGCTTTTACACCGTCTTTTATAATAAATGTTAACTGGACTAATGTCAACATGCATGTGCTTTCTAATAAAGATTGTTTAGCTAAACACATCACATGCTTTAATTCAATTAGTTGTTCTTATATTTCTAAAGTAATGTTTAATTGGCATAATTGATACATGAACAATTATAAATAAAATTTGACTAGGTTCTTTACAATTATAAATAAAATTTGACTAGGTCCTTTACATTTGTTTTGTTATTAATTAAAATGGACCTAAGCTTGTAGTCTTTCATGTTCATATATGCAAATCGTTCGTTAGATGTTGTCTGTCAGCTATCTCAGTTATCTTTGTTTCCTAGCCAGTAAATCCTTTTCCTAGTTGCCTCTCGTTGAATCAGCTATGCTCTTGTGTCTAGTCTTTCACAACTATCTTTCTTTAGAGCCAATCTTGTTATCTTTTCTCTATCAACATCAGTTCAGCTTAACTTTGTTTAGTGTTCTCCCTTCAGCCTAGTTCTCTTTGTAGTCTAGTTCTCATAACCCTCGCTTAAGATTTCTTGTGCGCTTGATAGTTCGTTGCTATCGTTCTAGTTCGTTTCACCATAACTTGTGCGTTAGCATGTGTGTCACCTGTTACTTATTTTAACACTAAAGTTGCATGTTAATCTTGGATAATTTTTATTCCATTGCTTTTCTAAAATAAAAGTGATTAGGTTCTATTTTCGGCTTTCTTTAATGATGATGTAATTGGTTAATTCCTATTTGTACCCAGCTTTGATAAATAAAACATGCTTAGTGTTATACATCGGTTTTCATCATAAAGTTAATGTGCTTAATGATATTAAATGTCTTTTCAATATTAACATGTTTAGTTGAACACGCCATGTAAAGTTCCTCAGTTTAGATGTCTTGCACATGCTTAGTCTTTCAAAAGTAATGGTTAATTTGATATAGCTTGTACTTAAATATCTACTAATAAAATATGGTTAAATTTACCGTGTTTTCTTAATTAAACATAACCTGCTTTGAAATATTCTTGCCACATGATTTTGTAATTAACATATGTCAAGCACATAGTCTCTTCTTGTTGTTTGATAATAATCTTTCGATGACTTCGACCTTAGTTTTGCTTTCAACGTTCTTTCATCATTGTGTAACCATAGAATCGATCCTATCCTTTAGTACGCTCTTTTAAAGCTTTTCTTTTGATTGGTGCATTGTCCTTAGTTACACTTGTTGCTTTGTATGTTGTGCCCGATGTTTGCTTCAAGTAGAAGAAGGATCGTTCGTTGCTTTGAAGATGAAGAGTTCCAAAGAAGCAAAAGATGAAGAGAGAGCAGTAAGA